>CM053605.1:67563279-67585558 GCA_028646535.1 Procyon lotor
TTTTGCTGATGTAGTAAAAAAGTTAGAATTCCTGGATTTAATTCTCATGTGCACCAATTAGCTTAGTTTTGTCTTTTTATGCCCATCACCCTACCCTGAATATTTGTGCCATCTATTGAAAGGTAGATAGATAAAAAGATACAGAAATAAATACAAAAATGTCTCTCTGTCAGGAGAAGGAAAAAAAACCTCTCAACTATTAGTGATTGAAACTCATAATTTTAATTTAAAAATAATTGCTATTTATCCGATTAGTACTTCAGTATTCTGTTTTTGTTCAGTTACCTGTGAAATGAGATAAAAATACATATCTTGAAAGATTTTTGTGGTGACTAAAGTTGTGTATAATATGTCCAGCATAGAGCCTGGCACAAAATAGATGCCTGATAAACTTTAATTTCTTCCCTGTACACTCCAGTTACCATGCATATTAGATTTATCTACCGTGCTCAAAATAACTTGAAGTTTATTTACAAGAACTGAAATGAGAATTCTCAAATCCACCCATTTCAAAATTGCCTGAGGACAATAAAATATATTTTTTATGTGTTATCTTCCATCTCACTAAACTTGTCATCACATATCTTTGCAGTTCAGAAATACTGCTGCAGAAACAGCTTCTTGCCCAATTGTACTTGCCAAAGTCAACAATTTTCTGGTTTATTCAAGAGATTGATTTCTTACATGTTTGTGTCTCCATGAAAAAAAAAAGGGGGGGGAATCTTTAGTTTGGTAACATTGGAAAATTAAGTACTCATTTTTAAGACTTGACCATATTCGTTCTTCTATCTGTGTTAACTACTTCTGATTATAATAATGTGGCCCTAAAGAAGAGGCATACTTGTATCAAGTAACCATGACAAGAGGATACGATTTCCCTTCCTCCAGCCTTATAAAGTAGACCTGAGGACAAGACTGATCATAAGTATTTGATTGCCCTTGGCAATTTGAGTGAGCGATTTTTCTCTTGGCCACAGAGCATCTCTGTTGGTTTAGCGTTTCCCAAGAGGTCTGTCTCACCCTAGACAAATGAAATTATTTTCTATCCCAAACTATAATGACGCTTTTAAGCCTTTCCCTTTTGTTAAAATTAGGTCAGATGAGATAGGTGGTTTTGTTTTTCAAACTGAAAGGAAATTGGGCTTTTATTTCTACAATTTTCAGCTGGATTAATTTTTTTAAAACTTACATAAGCATGTTAATTCCCTAAGGGCTGTCTGCTGAAGATTAGATTTCAGAATGACTTTCTTGAGTTTTTTCTCAACCCAACTGGTACCTTCATTCCATACTTAGCTCAATAAATGTACACCAAAAAAACAAAGCAACCACGTTTTACTTTTTTTCTCTTAAATTCTCATTTACCTGTTCTAGTTATCTTGAGTAAATAATTTACCAAACAAGCTTTAAAACATGGTCTTGAATGGTAACCAGAAATATTCTCTTCTTTGAAGCCCTGCATCTTTTTCAAATGTTGAAAGAATGAGATAAATTTATTTGTTTGACCTGAAGACATGAGATGATTTAAACACATTTTTTCTATTTATATGTAAGGACAGAGTCCTCCAAGGAAAAATATAATAGAGGAGCTATTTGACTCTCCAGTTATAAAATAAACATTTCTAGGAATTTTTAAGAAGACCAGATGCCCTTGGGATTTTATCTCAAATGTATCAAATTTATTCTTATTTTCACTTTAGCTTTTTCCTTGTAAAATCTTATCTTGGGAAGAATGTAATTTGTTACGTATTAATAATCTACATTAAAAACATACAATAGCTTCCTTCTAGGACTCTTAGGTCATTTAAAATTTAAGCACCTCTGCATCATATTTAAAATTCAGATATTATTCCAGTATTTTTAATTCAATCTAACATGAGAAGGGGCATAATAATGAAGCAACTAGTTTTAATTATTTCTGCCACACTATTTAAAGCCTTTTCTTACATTTAAAATTTTGTTTTATGTAGCGTTTATACAATGACAAAACACTGAACATTGAAAGTAGGAAGAAGATAAAGCCCTGAAGATGTTTGCCCTTAAAACCATCAGTGATTTCCGAATCCTTTTTCCAGAACTATCTACAGGTTCTGTGACTGCTTTCCTTGACTCAATAACTCTCTTCATAGACAAGGGGGGGAAACTGGAATTAAAGATTAAGTTATTCAATCACAGACCAGTTTAAGAACTATGTTTCTGGGGGGATAAAGATGAGCTACCTTCACACTTTAGATGTCTTTTAAGTGTAACACCGAGTCTTTCCAATAGGGATGCTGGCTTGCATTGTTTTAAGCAAATCACTTAATATAGCTTCCACTTCCCTAGTACCCTGCTAAGTTACCTGCCTAGGGGGGCCCTGTGTTAAAGTGGCCTCCACTTCTTTCTTAGCCATTCCTCTTTCCCTTGAAAACAAAAGCACAGGTTAAAGGCCTAGAAACAGACGTGACAACCAAATGCCACTCATGCTCCTGAATTGGATTCTTGGTAGAAAAACAATATTGTTAGAAAGGACATTACTGGGACAGTTGGTGAGATTTGAATATTCGCTATCTATTAGATAGCAGTATTATGGTAATATTAAACTTCCCAAATTTAATAAATATATCATGGTTGTAAAAATGATGGGGCAATACATGAGCTGAAGTATTTAAAAGTGAAAGTCATGATGTCTACAGTTTACTTGTGATTGGTTCTTATTATTGCAAATAAAATTAATATACATACCACACATACACATAAGAGAGAGATAAAGCAAATATGGAAAAAGTATTAATTGGGTTGCTGACTGTTCATTGTACTCTTCTTAAAACTTTTCTGTAGGTTTGAAGTTGAATTCAAAATAAGGAAAATACACATTTTTATTTTTATTTTTTTATTTATTTTTTATTTATTTGACAGAGAGACAGAGATCACAAGTAGGCAGAGAGGCAGGCAGAGAGAGGGGGGGAAGCAGGCTCCCCGCCAAGCAGAGAGCCCGATGCGGGGCTCAATCTCAGGACCCCGAGATCATGACCTGAGCCGAAGGCAGAGGCTTTAACCCACTGAGCAACCCAGGCACCCCCACATTTTTAAATATTAAAACATACATTAAGATATTTGACTAGAAGAGATTTTTTAAAGATTTTATTTCTAAAAAGAGAGAAAAAAGAAAGGCATACCTGTGCCAGCAGTTAATGTGATATATGCCTGAGAGTATTAAAAAACAAACAACTGTGCCAATCAATTTAACTCATTAATATCCACCAAACCTTTTTCAGTCAAGGTATCATGAGTTCCTATAAATCATAAAAATAGCAAGAGATGTAATAAGTTTTACTATTATGTTTAAAAAGTATCAAAATATATATCTTGTCATGTTTTGATTAATTAAAAAACAATATTTGCAATTATTTAAAAATTTATTTTAGCATGATGTAGGATTGGTCAAAATTCCTATGGGTGTCTCACAAGCAAAAAAGGCTGACCACCTCCAGTATAGATGATTTGTCAAATGCACTAGTTCTCAAACTATGTTCCCATAGAACACCCGAGTTCCACTTTCTGTGTGTATCTATCACAAAAACCTATCACAAAAACCGAACAGTGGGGTGGTTTTTCCAATTTACAGAAAAAATTATCAAATACAATTTTATCAGTTTTGTGCTTTCAACTCATAAATCCTTGGTACCTGCTATTCCCATGTCTGCTAGCAATTTCTAGCACTTGACAAAATGAATAGGGAGCAAATCAATATTAACAAAGACATTCAGGAACAGATTATCCTTAGTTCAGCACTGTTTGATTTGCATACGTACTCATAGTGGTAGGTAATGTGTATTGTATACACATATTCTTTGCTAATAAAATTGTTTCTGATTCAGATTTGGAGTTAAATAAACATTTCATGGTTGTTTCATGAGAAGAGCGAGTGCTGAACAATCCAACATATTTGAAAGCTACTGAGTTGGTGTCTAAAATTTATATGGATTTGTGTAAGAGAAGTTGCAATGTTAAAACCTGCTGAATGTAAATTTCCCCCTTTTAAATAGATTGAATAAATAGGAAGTGAAAGATTTTTTAAAAAGATTTAAGGCTGAACATACTAGTGCAGTTAGTTCTGCATCCAAAGTAGTCTTCTTTTGACAAAAATACAATTTTAGGGCACAAGTGAGTACCATATCTAAAAGCCATTACTTCTTTCCTCAGAACTTCTATCGCCAGGCCATGGAAGAAGCCAAGAAAGAAGGCTATGACTTGAGAAGCGACGCCATTCCCATCGTGGCTGCCAAGGCCTCCCGGGACATTGCCAGTGACGTAAGAGCTGATCACATCCTTCCCTTTGCTACTGCCAGGCCAAGCCCCCTGCACAGGGGATCATAGCTGGTAGGCTCTGTTGTCGTCATCCCTGGATCTGTGGTCCTCCATCTGAACTGCCTTCACTGTGTAGGCAAATAAATTAAGGATTTGAGACAGGAGACAACCTGCCCAAGATCACAAGCATCACAGAGACAAAACGTGGACTGCAGTATGGTTCTTTTGACTCTTGTCCTTTGGTCTTTGCTTAATAATTAAGATTGAGTACCTTGATTAAAGCTAGTTAGACATCTGTTGAGCTTCTCATAAAATCTTAAAAGCTCTCCTCAGGATATACTCGAGACAAAGATGCCAGGAAAGAAGCAGGCTTTAACAGGGCTCTCCCCCATGACTTGAGGAAGGACGAGGATAGCAAAAAAGCTGTGTGTCCTTGCTGAGGGGTCCATAAAGTCAGTATTCCTTTACCCTGTAAACGAAGACCTCAGATTCCTGGACAACTTCCATTTTAATCCAAGTAGTAGCAAATTGTCCATTTTTATAGGTTTTCCTTTTTAATCATGATTAAAAAGCACATAACATAAAATTTACTTTCTTAACCATTTTTGAGTGTATAGCTCAGCAGTGTTAAGTGTGTTCTCACTATTCTTCAACAGACTTCCAGGACTTTTTCATTTTGCAAAACTGAAACTTTTGTACCTATTAAAACAACAAAAATTGCCTATTTTAAAACTACTCCTTCCAGATTATTTGTGTGAAGGAAATTATTTTTCAGAATGCCCCAGAAAAAAAAGATTAATAAACCTCTCAGTTGAGTCCACTCACATGACCGACTTCTGAGACCCTGTTTATCACTGTAATTGAACTCACCTTTTCAAAATTAACTTTTTAATCACTTTTTTTTTTTTAAAGATTTTTTATTTATTTCTTTGACAGAGAGAGAGATCACAAGTAGGCAGAGAGGCAGGCAGAGGGAGAGGGGGAAGCAGGCTCCCTGCCAAGCAGAGAGCCCGATGCGGGGCTCCATCCCAGGACCCTGGGATCATGACCTGAGCCGAAGGCAGAGGCCTTAACCCACTGAGCCACCCAGGCGCCCCTTTTTAATCACTTTTTATCAACATAAATTTTTTTTACCATAGTATAAAGGGATCATGGTGGTGTTCTGTGGAAATGTGCAAATGAGCACAACATCCTCCTTGTTGGGAGTAAGCATTTGCCAATGTGTGGTGTCTCAGCACGTGATGAAACATTCCTACTGTCTTTTATTTATTTGAGAGAGAGAGAGAGTGAGAGAGAGCAAGCATGGATGAGGGCAGGAAGGAGAGGCAGAGATAGAAGCAGACTCGCCAATGAGCCTAGGGGCTCGATCCTAGGACCCATGAGATCATGACCTAAGCTAAAGGCAGCCACTTAACTGATGGAGCTAGCCAGGTGCCCTGAAATCCCCCTAGGGTCTTAAGGATTTCATCACAAAAGAGCCTCATCACAAAAAACAATGACAGGAAGTAGCCCTTGGTGCTCCCTTCTTATTCACTGGTTTCTCTCTTTCAGTACAAATACAAGGAAGCTTATCGTAAGCAGCTGGGCCACCACATTGGTGCCCGAGCAGTACACGACGACCCCAAGATAATGTGGTCTCTGCACATTGCCAAAGTGCAGAGTGACCTCGAGTACAAGAAAGAATTTGAGAAGTACAAGACGAGGTACACCAGCCCGGTGGACATGCTTGGCATCGTTCTAGCCAAGCATTGTCAGACCTTGGTCAGTGATGTGGACTACAGACATCCCCTGCACGAGTGGACCTGCCTGCCCGACCAGAATGACATCATCCACGCTCGGAAAGCTTATGACCTCCAGAGCGATGTGAGTACCCCTGAGGCTGGTTCTGCACGTGGAAAGCAGATCTAAGACATGTCCCTGCCTTCTAAGGCCAGTGGACTGGAATTTACTTGTATATATTGAACAATATGCGACTAAATGTTTAAGAAGAGTTTCCCACGGAAAGCACTACGGTTTTTCTGTTTTTCTTCCCCAAAACTCATATGTAAAAGAGGAAAAAATATATATGTTGGCAATTATATACAGGTATATTTCTTCCTGGTGTTTCAGGCTTGCTTTGCATGAGCTAGATGAAACTGAGTTCTCAGAAATATATAGCTGCACATTTTTGGCTGGAGAGGTAGAAACATGGGTGCGGAGGGAGGTGGAAGAAGTAGGAACAGAAGTATATTATGCTAAGTTATTTCAATAAATGGTCATATTTTGTACCTTCCGACAGGGAAATACTAAGATATTCCTGTCTTTCTCAAAACTGATCGTTTAATTCTTATAAACAGTTAGCATGCACTATTGAAAGTAAAATAAAATGAGTAATTAGGGTAATATCTAATACACTATCTTTACAACACCTGACACTTTGTGATTTTGAAGGTGGATATAAAGATGTTTTTAAAGTTCTTACAACACATACACAGTGTAGCTATGTGCGGTGGTGGATGTTAGACTTTTTGTGATCATTTCACAATATATACATAGACTCAATCATCACCTGGGGACTTGAAACTAATGCGTTGCTATGTGTTAATTATAGTGCAACTTAAAAATGCAAATCAAGAGTGTGACTTGCAAGAGTTAACATTACTACATGTTGAAACTCATGACTATAGTTGAATTTCACCTCTTTTCCCTTAAAAAAAAAAAAAAGCAAGCGGTGTTGTGACTGCAACACTCACAGCACTAATCTGAGTGTGGGGTCTTATTGGAAGCTATTAGAGTGCATCTTCCAAAGCTAAAGAAGCTCTGCTTTTGTGTAAAAATCCTATTAATACTCTCAAGCACAGGTGTCTTCTACTTTTTACAAAAATTCTTTCACCCTTCTTAGTACTATCCTCTGTACCAAAAAATGCTCAGGGAAAAACCTTCTGCTTAGGATTCAGTAATGCTTGTAAATGAGTGATCAGCTAGGCTGGGGGCTCTTACCTGTTCCTCCATACTTTTGTATTTCTCTAGCCATTTTGTGACAATGAATCTGAAACTTGAATTAGTAAATATGTTTCTTATCCGTTGATTTGCAGAATTTATATAAGTCAGACCTTGAATGGCTGAGGGGCATTGGTTGGGTTCCAATCGGTTCCGTGGACGTTGTTAAAGCCAAGAGGGCCACAGAGATACTGAGTGATAATATCTACCGTCAGCGACCAGAGACACTGAAATTTACCAGCGTAACTGACACTCCAGAGCAGGTGCTGGCGAAGAGCAATGCTTTGAACATGAGTAAGGTGAGTTTTTACCCCTTATTGTTAGACCGAGGAATTCACCATAGAAAGAGGTAAAAAATCTGACATGTTACTGCATTCCTATAATTCCTTTAGGATTCAGGATACCTTTTAAAATGCTTTTTCCATTATGATACCATAGTCAATAATACTTCAAGATAATAAACTATTAAAAATACTATGCTCTGTGATTTCATGATTGCAGAGTTTAAGTACTACAACCCAATTAATTATACTTTTCAGAATTGTTAAAAATTTTAATAAGGAACAGTAAGAACTGAGTCAGTAAAACAGTAAACTAGTAAGCTAATTACTTTTACAAATAGTAATTTAGCCTCATGAAAAGTAGGAATTTATGCAACTTTAGTCATTACATTTCTACTTTGTTTCGAGGAAAGATGACACATAAAGGAAAAATGTGAATGTCAAAATAATTTTTTCTCATCTCTCCTTTTTTTCACAGCACTTATATACCGAAGCCTGGGACAATGATAAGAAAACCATCCATGTCATGCCAGATACACCAGAAATCATGCTCGCCAAACTCAACCGCATAAACTACAGTGATGTGAGTACACTCCTGATCATATAATGAACAGAAAGGCAAAAATGAGCTATTGAAACTATTTCCTTATTGTAATGTTTCAGCTAATTTATTATATGTCGTTAGAAATTGAACCTCTTGATTCAATTTTGGGCTGTGTGGTAGGTCCACAGTATAGACGAGCCTTTTAGCCACAGGGAAACAGGGAATGGAATGCTTATGGAGAACTACTTCAGTAGGAATAATATTCCTAATGCTTTCCCCTTCAGGTCAGTGTGGGAGTCAAGTCATTACTTGATTAAACAGTTACTTAGCGGGCAGGTTATGTATTGGAACCCAGTACATTATCATGCCCCTGTACTATTGTGCTTCAGTAACGTCCTGGTTACCATTTAATGTTCTTGGTAAGCATTTTTTTAGATATCTCTTTCAGAACCAGCATTTTCATCAGGGCAATTATCCTGAAAACCTACTATACAGATTGATAACGGTCTGTGATGATAGTCCATAGCAAAATGAGAAAAAATAAGTACAATACTTTGAGTTTTTCTTAAATACTAACATATTCAATTTGAAAATAATGTCCTTATTCTTTCTCCTTCTTTAGTATTAAGATGGTCTTTCTTTTATATCATGATGGTGAAAATAATCATTTTTTTTTACATGTGCTTATTTGGCAAAATGAAATTTTGGCAACCACGTGCTGATCTCCGCCCTATATATATATTTTTTAATTTAGCAATCAGTAAAATCTCAAAGTTTAGGACATGTGTCTTAATGGCCTTAAGCACCTATAAAGCAGTTTTGTAGAAATCCACCCCCGTACTTGATTTTGTGAATTTCTTTCTATAGTTTAAATGAGGACAGGGAAAATTTAATAATAAACAGCTTTATTTTTTATGAAAGGATTAATGATTAATGACTCTCTTTTCTACAGAAACTCTATAAACTTGCTTTGGAAGAGTCCAAGAAGGAAGGCTATGACTTGCGTTTGGATGCCATCCCAATTCAGGCAGCCAAGGCCTCAAGAGATATTGCTAGCGATGTAAGTTGATGTTTTTGGAAGAGGCCTTTCTTACTCAAAGATGTTCCCAAATGGCAGCTTTTATCATTTTTCTTTTCTTTCTTTTTTTTTTTGCTTTTATCATTTTTCTTGCTAGAATTTTGGTTGTCTCTACAAGTCTCAATTTCATGTAGTGATTCCTCCATGTACAGTGTGTAAATAAAAACAAAACCAGGAGATACTATGTCCATTATACCTGTTAATCAGTCAGGGTTAGAGGTATAGTCTTTAAAAATGAGTGTTTTATACACACTAAAAATGGGTTCATATTTTTGAACCTCAGAAGTTGAGCAGCAATTGTAAGAACATTGAGAGCACATCTAAGTCAGCCAATAAAAATATGAGTTCTTTCTCACTACTTGTGTCCATTTATGCTGGCATTAAAGGAAGACTAGATGATGGATGCATTTTGGATGCCCCTGACTGGTTGTATGGACAAATTGAGAAGTAAGCAAAGCTTTTTCTCAGCACCCACTTGTCTCTTCTCTGTATCCCTTCCCTTCTCACGAGAAACATCTCTTGAGGGTGTTTAGTGCTTCATTTTGTACCAGGGCTCCTTAGAACCCAAATCCAGGCTTGCCTTCTTCTGGAGGGACCTCATACCTAAGACTTATGCTTCATTCCTTCTATAATTAAAACATTTTCTAGAAAAGCCCACACTATGATCATCTCATAGTAAAATGGACCATAACATGTTATTCTTCAATTTTAAAAGTTTAGAATATTAACCCAAGGCATGACTCTTCTGGTGAAAGTTCAGTGACATAATAGGCTAATAAGGGAGATATTTTCTGGTGAGACTATCTAAATGTAGCCCGTTTTCTCAATCAGGGCATTCTATAAGTATACATTCTATAAGTATAAATTCAAATTATAAGAGATATATTCTAAAATGTCCTTGATGACACATTTTTAGAAAAAAAAAAGCCACATCTTTAAGTAGATGTTTAGATCGTACAAGATGTTTTATCTTTCTTTGTTAAGCAGCCACATGTAATGCAGGTAGTGCAGTTTGATAGAAAGGAAAAATATTAAGAACTGGTAGCTCTCACCTACTTGTGATGTCATCTTGAACAAATCACCTAAAATTCTTCTAGGCTTTAGGTTTCTACTTTATAAAATGGGGCTGATAATATTAATCTTTCTTCTTCACACTAGGAAAAGAAAAATCCAAAGAAGTAATGTGTGTATGAAATTGTAAAATGTAATATAAATGAGGTGTTCTTAACATTAGACACATATCCTTTCCTTTTTTCAGTACAAGTACAAGGAAGGCTACCGCAAACAGCTCGGCCACCACATTGGGGCCCGGAATGTAGAGGATGACCCTAAGATAATGTGGTCGATCCACGTGGCCAAGATCCAGAGTGACAGGGAGTACAAGAAAGACTTTGAGAAATGGAAGACCAAGTTCAGCAGCCCTGTGGACATGCTGGGGTTGGTGCTGGCCAAGAAGTGCCAGACCTTAGTCAGTGACATAGACTACAAACATCCCCTACACGAATGGATGTGTCTGCCCGATCAGAATGATGTCATTCAGGCCCGGAAGGCATATGACCTTCAGAGTGATGTGAGTGGGTTTGATATTCATCAGCACATGTTTATTTCTTTTATGTTCATTTGAAGATGTAAATGGCTTTATTAAGAAGTTCATGGATGGGGCAGCAATCCATCCAGCAAGTAGAGAGTAACTCCAAAGAGTTGTAAAAAACGGAGGGTTTTTATAGGAAGGAGGGTAGAACAAGGAAGTTATTAGCAAAAGAAGGGAAAGGATTGTTTTAGACAAGGTCACCTTCCCTTAGGGAGAGGAGAAGGAGGTCTTATTAAGTGAAATACCTTTTTCCTTTGGGGATAGAGAGGGTCCATGTGACAAATTACCTCTTTGGTGCTGACCACATCAGCACATGTTTAAAAGATTTTTTGAAGGGGTTCTAACTTTTTTGTGCCATGGAATCTTTTGGCAGTCCTGTGAGAGTAGGGACAGCTTCTGAAGACAGTGTCATGAAATGCGTAAAATACAGTATATATGTTTCAGAAGAAATTGATCACATCGAAATATGGTTATGAAAATATTAAACTGAATCTATGATGTAGAAGTGTGCATACTTTTTTAACACATTAAATAAAAGATCTAGCGCTGGGTGCAATAACTAGTTTAATTTCAAAGAAGTAATGAGCATAAATATTTCAGAATGCCTACAACAACTGTACTAGGACATGAAAATATTTGTGATTTTTATTGCTGACAGTCTCATATAGTGCTAATGCTACTATGATCTGTAACCTATACTTAAAATTGAAAGAAAGGTTGTATTTCAGTTAGAGGTTAATAAAAATAAAGATACCATGTTTTTCCATTCAAGGTCATTGATGCCAGGTTCAGAATTGTTGGTTTACCATAACCTAATTTTCCAAATGAATTGATTGCATTATCATTTTCCTGACTGCTTCACTTAAATATCTATTACTTGTGCAAGGAAGTTTAAGAATGAACTATACATATGGAGACAATTTTTCTAAGAAGCTGAAAACAGTAGCTCTCTAGAAATATCTGAGGCAGTTTTGTTGTCAGCCGATAGATTGTCCTTGGGGACTCAAATGGTACTTCATTGGTATAGTAGCTCTTTGTGTTTTTTTTGATGATGCTCTGATAAGCAGTCACTTTTGGAAGAGTAATAAACATAGTGACATTGTAAAAAAGAGTTTTCCCAAAAAACCATTCAAAGAAAAAGAACTGTTACCCTTACTTAGGAGAAAAGTTCTCCTTTAGACAATTATTTAAATTCAAAGAAAAATGAAGAGGATAAAATATCTATAAAAAGATAAAATATCTTTTTTTTTTTTACTTGAGTTATAACACAAGGGGATTGAGGATAAAATAAATGAGTAAAAGTACATGTACTCTTTGGTTTAGAAGCATGTATATAGAATCACATGAAAAAAGATGCCCTTTTTCTTGTCCTCAGAAAACACATTAATTCAACATGTGGTCAGCCGGTAGTGTTCATCTTTATGATATATGGCTAGTTGTAAAGACCACTGCCCCATGGGATAGGAACAGGCAGTATTCTGACAGAGTATTATTCCCACACAAGGAGAATCAGGCTATCAAATCAGAGAATACTTTCTATCAGGTAGCAGTCACTAATTTCCTTAAAATGGTTTTTGCATCAATGAAATTGCCTATTTTTAGATTTTATGAGTTTTTAGTGTATGTGCTGCCAAAGTGAGCACAGATTTTATGTCTTAAACCAATAAACATTGGCTGTCTTCAGGGACCAAGTGTTTGGCTAGCCACTGTTCACCAAAGTCAGTCAGTTCCGTGGGTCTTCCCAGAAATTCACACAAGTGAGACTGAGTGTTATACATTGTCTCTCTGTGCAAAATCACAATCAGATACCAGGCTGTCGAGGTAATATTTGACATTATTTCATTTCCAGGCTATTTACAAGGCTGATCTTGAGTGGCTCAGAGGCATTGGATGGGTGCCCATTGGCTCAGTAGAGGTCGAGAAGGTAAAGAGAGCTGGAGAAATCCTGAGTGAAAGGAAGTACCGCCAGCCCGCAGACCAGCTCAAATTCACATGCATTACAGACACCCCAGAGATTGTCCTGGCAAAGAATAATGCCCTGACGATGAGCAAGGTGTGTATCTACCTCCTTCCGTTTCCTGAGTCACACCTTCCATGCATGCACTTGGCTCATAAAGTGAGAAATGCCCACAAGCCTTTCCAGAGAAAGGAGATACAATGGGGCTGAATTTCTCGCAGGTCTTCAACAGAGCATCTGTTTGATTGCTAGATGGGCCTGCATGTGCTTGTCAACACTGTATCCCCAATTGTCTGTGTGCATGAGGAAGCATAGCCTGGGTTAAGACCTCGGAGTAATGCGCATACTCTTCTGAGCAGTGATGTGGAGACATCCACTGATCCATTAGTTTTCCCTGTACATTCTCCTAGGCAGAGCAGACTTCTACCATTGACTTCTCTTTATGCATCCTGTAAGGAATATACAGCCATCTAGCATTTTGATCTGAAGTCTGGGAAACACAGTGTTTCTAGCAGTGCCAGCAAACAACTCAAATTAGTTGCTTGGTTGGCTCTTTCATATTCCTTTGTGGAAATCTACACCAGGAAGGGAGCTGCTACTATTGCTTTCAGTATTATTACACAAGACAGATAATCACTTCCTTTTTCCAGAATTTTAGCAATCTGTTTATTGACACTGGCCTCATTCTTTATCCAATGGATAGGTCCTTAATATGCACATTTTAGATTGACTAGAACTTACCTGAATTCTGCATCTGCTTGGACATCTGCCAAATATTCAGGTAGTGAGATTCGGTGCTCAGTGTAGAATAGGAAGTTGACTCTCAGCAAACTCCAAAGCTTGAGGTATTACAATTCTAGAAATTCTATTCTATACCTATACCTATCACAGCAACCACAATGGTAATAAGAAACACTGTGGAATCTGTTGACTGCCTACTGTGACTCAGGCATTTTACATATGTTGTGGTTAATCTTCAAAGAGCACTCAGTAAAAATATGATTATCCCCCTCTTAGAAATGACGAATATAAGGCATTATGTTCCCTTCTCAAGATTACACAGCTTGGGCATAGTGGACTTGGGTTTGAATGTGGGATTAACTCTGAAGTCTAGGGATTTCTACCATATCATAATTCTATAGCCAGGTTCCATCCTTGGAGGGCCTATGAGTGAGCTTGCGATGCACTGGAAGAAAAGAATTAATAATTGAGACCATTATATCAATTCATATTAGCTGTGAAGCTATCATATAGCAGGTTAAATATTTATGTATTGTCATGTTTCTCTTTCCCCAGTACCCTTTTGCTCCGTCATCTCTAAATAGCCTTGAAAAGGCTTTTTTACAGTAAAATGTGTTGAATTTGAAAATAGTTGTAATGTGTGGGCTTTAACGAAGGGCTTACCTCACTTCCTCCATAGCATTTATACACAGAAGCTTGGAATGCTGACAAAGCCTCCATCCACGTGATGCCGGATACCCCAGAAATCCTACTGGCCAAGAGCAATTCTGCCAATATCAGCCAAGTAAGAAGTTTCTCGATTGTCCCTTAAGCCTTTCTAGGATTCATTAAAATACTTTTTTCGCCTTATACTTTCCTGTCTGGAACTGGCCTATTAACTTTCCTAAAACACTTTTATTTTGCTTTTGGATATCATCCTCCGCCTAGAAACTTTACACCAAGGGATGGGATGAATCCAAGATGAAGGACTATGATCTGAGGGCTGACGCCATTTCCATCAAAAGTGCCAAGGCCTCAAGGGACATCGCCAGTGATGTAAGTACTCTATATCCAACTCCCTTTGGTGTCACATTGTCGAATGGCCACTGTGAGACTGGTGGGCCACATTTCTCAGTTGTTTCCACATGTATTCCCCACTTCTGCTTCCTACTTCATAAGACTTTGTCCCTTTGTTGTCACAGAGAAGAATAGCGCAGTTTGAATTGTAGCTAGAAGGACTGCACCAATGAAGATATATGAATATACTACAGTTATGCTTATGATAGTGTAAAAGAGTTTAAAATTAGGCAGAGATGCCACAATGTTTGCCATATGAAATTCTTACCCATTCACTTGTGGGTATTCACGTTTTCTGTAGTTGTCAGCATGCGTATGGTCTTAAAATTGGGTTTCTAAACCTGTATTTGTCTCATTTTAGTACAAATACAAAGAAGCGTACGAGAGACAGAAAGGCCACCACATTGGAGCCCAGAGCGTTGAAGATGACCCCAAGATTATGTGTGCCATACATGCAGGGAAGATTCAAAGTGAAAGGGAATACAAGAAGGAATTCCAGAAGTGGAAGACCAAATTCAGTAGCCCTGTGGACATGTTAGGCATTGTGATGGCCAAGCAATCTCAGACTTTGGTCAGTGACATTGATTATAGAAATTACCTGCATCACTGGACATGCTTACCTGATCAAAACGACATCATCCAAGCAAAGAAGGCCTATGAACTGCAGAGCGATGTACGTAACATGAACTTTGGGAAAGATGGAATGAGAGGACGTAGATTTATTAGTTGTCCAAGCAGTGCCTCTGTGGACCCCTGTGTGGATAGACTAGAGGATTGTGTGCACTGCACACCCCCAAGAGGGCACCGCTCATGTTGTTTAATACATAATCTGTAGTTAGGAGTTATGTCCTAGGAATCGAAGAACATAGATGAAGAACCCGACTTGGGCCATGTCTTTCATTCCCTGGCCTAGATTTCAGACTTTTTTTCATTTCATTTCATTTCATCTGTACTTTCTTGCAGACATACATAAATTATCTGAATATCTTAAAAATAACTGCCACTATTGTACTATAGCCAATACTCTAAACAGTTTTCTACAGTCGATCACGGTAGGATTTAAATGAAATGAGATTCAACAAAATTTCCTTTAAAAATGTTTTCAATTCTACAATTTTTTTGGAAATGTCAAATAATTATCATGAAATTCCGCATTATTACCATCTTGTCACTCTTCACAGCTAGTCTATTTAAGTACGCTTTTACAGATGACTCTGACATTGATATTAAAACCCCTGACTCCTATAAAATCTCAGCTCCTGCTTTTTGGGAACCACCATCTCCTGTGCTTATCCATCCCTCACTCCCACAGACTTCACTTTTCAGTTATGAGATAGTGTGTCTAACCGTGGAACATAATCTGTCTCACACCTTTGTAGAGTGTGTATAAGGCGGACCTGGAGTGGCTGCGTGGTACCGGCTGGATGCCAGAGGACTCTGTAGAAATGAACAGGGTGAAGAATGCTCAAGGCCTGGTGAATGAAAGACTTTATAGAATACGGCCAGAAGCCTTGAAGTACACGTCCATTGTTGACACACCGGATGTTGTCCTGGCAAAAGCCAACTCTCTGCAAATAAGTGAGGTAAGAACCATCCTGTCACCAACCACGCCTTTGTGAGACTCTCTTCTCAGATGGTGCCACCCAAGCCAAGCATGTGGGCTGTGCCTCTTGGAAGATTCAGAATGATGGGAGTAACTCTAGGAATCTGTTGACTAGTTTGGTAAAGACCCATGCAAAGTAGAACAAATAGTTCTTAAACTCCTATTAAATGCTAAAACCTGTAGCATATGCTGCATTTTAAATGGCATAACGTATTGGTCAGGGTGCTCCAGAGAAAGCCAATAGGCAATATAGGTATGTATAGATACAGGGGGTTGTGTGCGTGTGTACTACCTGTATCTGTGTGTATATATGCATATGAGAGAGATGTAGGTAGATGTATACGTATGTGTGTTTACACACACACACACACACACACATGAGAAGAGATTTATTTTATGGAATTGGGCCATGTGATGATGGAGCTGGCAAATCTATAGTCTGCAGAATAGACTGGAGACCTAGGGAAGAGTCGCAGCTCAACAGCAAAGACAGTCTGCTGACCAGGTTCCTTCTTGTTCTGCAGAGATCAGTCTTTTTTCTATTATGACGTCTGACTAAATATCTGGGTGCTCTGGCCTAGCCAAGTTAACAATAGTTAACCATCACAAACATTAAAAGAATTTCTCCAGGTTAGTTTCTAAGGCTTAATGTTTCAGATAGCCACTGTTGATGTAGTATTTCCCTTCTCTTCACAGAAACTGTATCAAGATGCGTGGAATAAAGATAAAACCAACATCAGCATTCCTTCTGACACACCAGTCATGCTGCAGGCCCATATAAATGCCATGCAAATCAGCAATGTAAGTGGCATAAATATGAAGTGTAAATGTCTTTATACGACAGTATATGTCAGTTCATGGGGTGAGGTATAATGGACAAATTACCTATCTTAGAGATACGTACAGCTATTGGTGCTAGACGTTTTCTCTTTAGCTTCCATTCCCAATGCAATATGAATGGAAATTCTGTCTTTCAAACATTAGATCCATGGCTGAGTCCCAGGACTACAAAGAGTTGGGATATCTGAATCTTACTGCGGTCCTTCTTTCAATCTTGAAAGCATTGTTCTATATCCAACATCCACAGCTCACTTTGATCAATTGAGAATAATGAAATCCCTAGTTAAATTTCTCTTACTTGAGGGATTATGATGTAATGGTCTCTTTTATCTTTATAGGTTTTTGATTGATCCAGAACTGTCTTGTTTGACATTTCAAAGCCATTAGAAAAGCAAAAGGATAGTTTTTAATCCTAGCCAAAGAATATGACATATAAAAATACCTATGTCACATCCCCTTAGCAGGGACCTCTGAAAAGTCAGAAGACAACATTAGGAAAAATAAATCTTACCAGATCTTTCATGATATCCTGATGAAGGTTTTCTAGCTTCACAGTTGATTCTTTGTTTACATGTGTTGTGTGGTGGGGTATTTTCAGACGTGTACCATATTGTGATGAAGACAAATATTCAAACTTTTAGTAGATGTACAGGTTTAACTTTAAAACTGTAGTCAGAAGTATCCTGCACTCCATAAAGGAAATAGCCAACAACCAGAAGAACTCAGAAATCAAATCACTGTTTTTCCTTAGGCTGTCTTCATTTAGATTATGTCATATGATTCATTTTTTGAGTACTTTGAGTATATTGACTTAAACATATGTTTTCTCTTAATAGAAACTTTACCAAAAAGACTGGAATGAGTCCAAGCAGAAAGGCTATGACTTAAGAGCAGATGCTATTGAAATCAGACAAGCCAAAGCCTCCAGAGAAATTGCCAGTGAGGTACAGTCTCTGTTTCCTTGTGGTTTTTCGCTTCTGACAACAAATGGAGTATTTTTTAAAAATGGGGGGGGGGTTTAAAATCTATATAAAAATTTTCATTTTGTTTTGCACTAAAGACTTTTTAAAAACATTAAAATGGAATGAAGCACATTAAGGTTAATATAGATGAAGTACATGTATAAATAATTTCTAAGTTGTTGTTTCTAAGTAGAAGTAAGAAAACATGAAGAATCTATGCAGAATTCTTGGGAAAAATTCAAGAATCAATATATTTGATTGTTGACCAGTGTCATTTTATCCCTCAAATATTCATGGCATTTCCATAAATACAAATCACAGTTATAAGTTTCATATGAGACTGAAATCACATTACATGTAAGATTCTATACTAGAGACTTATGTGTAATAATTTCAGTAACCTTTTGAAGTTCGTTTAATAGTAATTTAAAAACTTAATCGAAGTATTTATCCTATTAGGTTCCCTACCTCCCACCTTCAGCTCCAAATCTTTAAGCAACCCTGTTCCCTTTCTCTGGGTTTTTCTCTTTTATTTCCTGTATCCACCTGTTTCTTCCCTCTTACTTACCATATTTATCTCTAAAAATAATAATCTATAGTATCTGCCTTATTCCCAGTTCTCTCCCTCCCTTTTGTCCAAACTATTCTATGTTATCCAAATATAGAAAAGAAACAGACACCTACTCTATAAACACTTTATCTTACTTATACTTACACTTAAGTGTTCACTTAACACTTAAGCTTTTATCTTACTCTAGTACTAAGACATTTAGGACAAGTGTGGACAAGATGGAAACTCTTGTCCCCAGGGCTTTTGTTGTCATCTGATTCAAACCAATAACTTGCTTTCCATTCCTGTGAAATATACACCTTTTTTTATCTGTCTCCAAAACCACACAAGTGGCTTTTGCTACCTGAGGCATTGTTAGTACTCTTGGGGGACCATCTGACTTGATGTTCCACTTTCTAGCCAACTTTGGAGACCATGATTACACCACTGCGTCTTATTTTCCACATCTGAAATATGTGATAATGATAGTATGTACTTCACAGAGATGTCATGAAGATTAAATGAGATTGTAGTTGCTGCTACTCAACTATTTTTAACTAAAAAATTCAGTGATTTCACATGAATCAACCTAAGACATTTAAAGCACTCGTAAGAGTGTCTGGCATATAGCATTTGCTCAGTAAATGTCAGCTATGACTTTTTTTTTTTTTGTAACTACTCTTATTCACCAGATTATGTCCCTCCTGATTTACTTATGTCCTCTATCAAACTACCTAAAATAGCCCCATTTTTCTTAAAATGAACTGAAATATGTAATGACTGCCAGCGTTGAGCCAAGGAACGTATTCTGAAAACAATTAATGAAAAGTCCTCTTACTACGTTATTTTCATATGTCTTTTTATCTGATTTTTTACAACCTTAGTACAAATACAAAGAAGGTTACCGTAAGCAACTGGGCCACCACGTGGGTTTCCGCACCCTACAAGATGACCCCAAATTGGTATGGTCTATACATGCTGCCAAGATCCAGAGTGACAGAGAATACAAGAAAGCTTATGAGAAGTCTAAAGGAATTCACAATACACCGTTGGACATGATGTCAATTGTTCAGGCCAAGAAATGCCAGGTCCTGGTTAGCGATATTGATTATCGCAATTATCTGCACCAGTGGACGTGTTTGCCAGATCAGAATGACGTGATCCAGGCTAAGAAGGCCTACGAACTGCAGAGCGATGTGCGTATATTATCACCAGGCTCTGGAGAGATGTGTGCCTCTGTATATCATCATGGTGTGTTCACTTAGGGACATAATTTAAGTGATAATAAAACCTAACATCTGTACATTTCATGGTAGTAGAGTAATTGTGAACATTTGCTGTCTTATAGAGGATTCCTTCTCATGTGGCTAGGCCATATTCATTAAGATAAAAAAATCACTCTCCTATTCTACATAATTAGATATAACATGTCAGTCTCAGTTTTAACCCATTACATTTACATGATTGGATATCTAAATTTCAGAAGCAAATGTGAACATAAGGAGATGTTGGATTTTAAGTTTATCTGGCACATGTAGGAAAAATGTATATGTATTTATATAGAGAGTGATGTATACAGATAAAAGTATATATCTTTTCCTCATTATACATGCATCTACAGACCTAATTCTCCCAAATTCTTACCAATATTCTAGTAGTGCAAAAGAGGCAGATTTCAAGTGGTGAGCACAGAAGCTCAACCTTGTATAAAAACAATTATGTGCCATTGCTTTCTGTCATCCCACAAGTGACCCTTGTCAGCCCTGTTCCAATTCCTGTAGGATACTGTGAACTTCTCCCAGTGATACGTGCCAGGGATGTAACACCCAGACATTAATATTTAATGTTGATCCTTCTATTTCATGGGATTGGCCACCCAGCTGATTTGAATAGAGGGAGTGTGTGGCCTGCTGGCCTTGTGCTCGCACGGGCAGATTAGACTCTTATCTACTTTCCTTCATGCAGAACGTGTACAAATCAGATCTGGAATGGTTGAAGGGTATAGGATGGTTGCCAGAGGGTTCTGTGGAAGTGATGAGAGTGAAGAATGCCCAGAATCTCCTGAATGAGAGGTTGTATCGTATAAAACCTGAGGACTTCAAATTCACCAGCATTGTTGATACCCCTGAAGTCATCCAGGCAAAGATCAATGCTGTACAGATCAGTGAGGTAAGCCGGGTTGATGATACATTTAGATGTATGGAAGAAGTCTCAGTAAGAATTCTGACTGTGAACTTTAAATTGCCAATACCAGCATTAGAACCTTGAACATTCATGTATCCAGGTAGAATTTCATATACTCAACTGAGTAACGGTATACACATTTCATTTACTTAGATGACTCTTTGGTCGTCGTAAGTGCGGTAAGCATTTTTATATTCCACAGACTCTGATACACACTTCGAATACATTTTGAGGTCTTGCTTATAATGCAAGTCCTCAGGTTAATACCATGATCACACACACAAAAATGTATACCGTGATCACAAAACTGCCACCTTGTTATTGCTTTTCAATCATGAGTTAAGTTGCAAAGTCCAGGGGTGGCCCTAGTATTAGATATTATGATAGTTATTTGGTTGGACCAAGAAAGCCAGGACTTAGTGATGTGGATTATTGTAGTTATCTGAAATGTGGGTTTGCCTGCCAGATAATTACTTGTGAATTAATGAAAAAGGATCATTTTACTACCATATATCTTGCTCATTTTCCATTTATATTTTATCACAGTCAATATATTCTTCTTGTTGACATCACTATTGGCACCTTTTAAGTAAAAACACAAACAAAGGGGTGCCTGGGTGGCTCAGTCAGTTGAGCATCTGACTTTTGATCTCAGCTCAGATCTTGATCTTGGGGTCGTGAGTTCAAGCCCTGTGTTGGGCTCTATCTACACTGGGCATGGAGCCTACTTAAAAAAACAAACCAAAAAAAAATCTGCACAAATGAAAACAAAATGATCTACATTTATATCTGAGAATATCCAAAGAGAACCTTTAGTTCTCCATAATTTTATTCATGTAGTAATTGACTTACTTATCAGCCACCCTTTTTTTTTTCCTTATTACTAGCCATTGTATCGTGATGCCTGGGAGAGAGAGAAGGCGAATGTGAATGTGCCAGCTGACACCCCAGTGATGCTGCAGTACAAGATCAATGCCATACAGATCAGTGATGTAAGGAATTACACATCTACTTGCTTTACACAGTATTTTCTGCCTAATTGAAACTTAAGTTGATATGCTCCAGAGGGAGTTTATCAAAGGGCATTTCCCTACCATTCCTTGTAGTTCTAGTCTTTAAACTAATGCTAAGTGCCATGTGCACACGCACACACGTGCACAGGCACGCTTATGTGTATGTATGCATGTGTGATAAACACGTATGTGTGTCCCTATCTTCGTGGGAAGGAAAAATGCACTGGATTCACCAAAAACACAACATAAAAACATATATATGCAAGTATAATAATACTTGGTTCTCTTTTTGGTGGCCCATCAGTGATTTTTCCTTTTAAAGCCAAACGAGATCTATTTTTCTCATTTTCACGTGATTTACTGTCTCCTAATTTCTTGAAAAAAATGAACTTTACTAAATTTCATTAAAATTTACTGAAACTTAATTTCAATGTGAAACCAGCCTATTTTATAAATCTTAGGGGGAGACTTATTTTCTTTCTTTCTTTTTTTTTTTTAATTTTTATTAACATATAATGTATTATTTGCCCCAGGGTACATGTCTGTGAATCATCAGGCTTACACATTTCACAGCACTTAACATAGCACATACCCTCCCCAATGTCCACAACCC
>CM053605.1:67586058-67819299 GCA_028646535.1 Procyon lotor
GCACATGCCCCTTTGGATCACATTTGTATCTTTAGGGTAAATACCCAGTAGTGCAATTGGTGGATCGTAGGGTAGCTCTATTTTCAACTTTTTGAGGAACCTCCATACTGTTTTCCAGAGTGGCTGTACCAGCTTGCATTCCCACCAACAGTGTAGGAGGGTTCCAGGGGAGACATTTTCAATGTAACTTAGGTTTTCTTAAACACAGCAGTAATGCTGACTCAGTGGCTCCCTCTTCAGATTAACTGTGGCATTGCAATCTCTCTTGGCAGAAACAATATAAGAAAGCATGGGAAGATGTCAAGATGACAGGTTATGACCTGCGGGAAGATGCCATCCCAATTCAACATGCCCGGGCTTCCAGGGATATCGCCAGTGATGTGAGAGCTCCTTCTTTCTCAGCCTTAACCAACACTAATAGACGACACAGGGAGTTAATACTTTTCTAATCTTTAACTTAATTCCCCCAAATACACTTAAGTAGAATGGAGAGCTTCGGGATTAGATTAGATTCAAGATTCAAGAGTAGATCCTTAGATTCAATTAGATTCTTAGATTCAGAAATAACTTTTACAACAGTTTGGTGACCGTTTGCATCAGTTCTGGGTTCTGCTCTTATGTTTAAGCATAGGTTTTTGTTTTCTTTTCAGTATCTTCTCATGATCATGTAATTTACAAGTGCTTATAAAAATTCAGTGGATACAAAGAATTCTGTTGTTTGCTGAAGTACAGCATATGTAAATTGTTCCTGACATTGTATATATTGATGGACAAGCTTTTTTAAAAAATTATATGTTTATGTGTGCTAGAAAAATACTCATTTTTTTCCAATTACATAGGATTATAAATTTTAGAATAAAAATCTTTCAAAGTTTACTCTTTACATTTATTTAAACAAAGAATTTAGTAGATAACATAAAACATGAAGGTGGTAGAAGTGACTGAAGTTTGAGAAACACTAGATAAGCCTATACTGGGGATAATCCAGAAGCACAAGTCTTGCCTTAGAGGTGCTCACACTGTTTTCATGCATGTGGACGTAGAAGACAAACTAATGTGTTTAGAATCATAAAACTTATGGACTTAAACCCAAAAAGGCTGATCTAAGGGAGATGGAGTTATTTGGAGCAGGCTGTTTAGACAAAGTGAGTTTGGAAAAATGACTCTTCTTTCTTCTGTTCACATATACCAGTATCTGTACAAAACTGCTTATGAAAAACAGAAAGGCCATTATATCGGATGTCGCAATGCCAAGGAAGACCCTAAGCTGGTTTGGGCAGCAAATGTGTTAAAGATGCAGAATGACAGGTTGTACAAAAAGGCCTACAATGACCACAAGGCCAAGATCTCCATCCCAGTGGACATGGTGTCCATCAGTGCTGCCAAAGAAGGCCAGGAATTGGCAAGTGATGTGGATTATCGCCAGTACCTGCACCACTGGTCTTGCTTCCCCGACCAGAATGATGTGATCCAAGCCAGGAAAGCCTACGACCTGCAGAGTGATGTAAGTTGTTGCTTGTGCAGAGAGTACCCACCAAGGGGCCTGAGTAGTGAGTGGTTCTCCAGGAAGAGAGCTTTCCACAGCTTTGCCTGGCCATTCCTCCAAGGACTCGGGAAAATACAAATCTCCCTACATAAGCACTTCCCTTTAGCATTCTGTCATGTTTACTGATGGCCTGTCTTACTGCTGGACTTACGAGAAAGTTTTCTTTTTACCATTAGTGGTGCTACCAGAATTTTTCTATAGATCCTTAATATGTGCAGTGTTTGTAGTTTCTGAAACAGGAGAATTCGCATGATCCCACAATTGAAGAACGACAGGGCTGCTTCCTTGAAATTAATGTCAAAGTCAGCAGCATGTTCCAAACTCACTAGTTTCCCTTAAATGGTATTCTTCACAATGTGGTGTTGAATTCATTTACCTGAGGTAGTTTTAGACTTATTCCATATTTTCTGCCTGTTCTTTTTGGAAATCATGGATTCGTTCCCTCAGGATATTTATTTCTTGTGTAGAATGAAAGCCTCCTTTTAGTTATTTAGTATTGCTTTAAAAGTCCACCTGAGGTAGTATATTACTTAAATATTCAGAATCTTCCAGGAGTCGCACAGAGAGAGCTCCTTCTGCATCATTCTGCTTTTTACAGGGTGCACAGGTGCCCCTGCCGCAGAAAACAGAGCAGACTAGAACACTGCTGTGCATGTGAAATTGTGTTTGTCAGGCCATTGCTCAATTTTAATTACTGTTTGTGGGAGGTAAAGTAGAACATAAAACTGCTTTCTTACTTTACCAAAAACAAACAAAGCCGCCTTCTACCTAGCTTCGTTTTCTTTCCCAGGCCATCTATAAGGCTGACTTGGAGTGGTTACGTGGCATTGGCTGGATGCCTGAAGGGTCTCCTGAAGTGCTGAGGGTCCAAAATGCCCAGAAGATCCTACGCGACAGTGTCTACCGGACACCTGTAGTGAGCCTCAAGTACACAAGTGTTGTTGACACCCCCGAAGTTGTCCTCGCTAAGTCGAATGCTGAAAACATTAGTATTGTAAGTCCCCCGGCCCCTGCATGTTAAAATTAAGTCATGCTTGTAAGTGACTGGTAAATAATTAACCTGGTAATCTATTTGTAAGAGAAGAACATTGATGATAGCAAAGGTTTTTATACGTAATGTTGATAGGATTGTGTTCTTGTTGTTTGTGAACTTTAAACAAAAAAAGATATTAATACCAATTTCATATTAAATTTGAGCAACTTATGTGAAAAACTTTTAGGTTTTTTTTCCCTTAATATGAAAAAATTTTGGATCAGGAAAGTTGAAAGTTATGCGCTGGAACTAGCAGAATTACAAATTGCAAAGTAATTTTGTTATTGCGGTTTTTTCTGTAGCCAAAGTACAGAGAAGTTTGGGACAAGGATAAAACTTCAGTCCACATAATGCCAGATACGCCAGAAATTAATCTCGCTAGAGCTAATGCTCTTAACGTGAGCAATGTAAGTACCTCAACAGACTCCCTTTTTGTTTGGAAAGTCCCCCAGTTGATGCTGTGATATCCCTAGGGACGTTTCATAGGCAAGAGAGAAAAGGTTGACTGGCTGGGGATGGGGAAGACTCTTTACCATCAGCTCTTTGACCAGGAGTGAGGAAGGGAGCAGATTCCTGGCCCTGGGTCACCCAGCAAGGACAGTTACTGGCGAGCCAATGTCAACATGAAAAAAGGGAGAAAGGAAATAAGGATGAGAAAGCTAGAAGAGGAATGGATGAAGGGACACATGAACAAGAAACATCAATGACAGACAAACACAAAATAATTATGAGAATTGTTTGCAAAACTTTACAAATTAGGGGCACCTGGGTGGCTCAGTCGTTAAGCGTCTGCCTTCGGCCCAGGTCATGATCCCAGGGTCCTGGGATGGAAGCCCACGTTTCTCCCTCTCCCTCTGCCACTCCCCTGCTTGTATTTCCTCTCTAGCTGTTTCGCTCTCTCTGTCAAATAAATAAAATCTTTAAAAAAAAAAAAAAAAGAAAAACAACTTTATACAAATTAATTTTAAAATCTGGATCTGAAGGGAATTTTCTAGGAAATCATAAATTACCAAAATGACCCTAGAAAAAAAATAAAAACATATAGCAAGAAATTAAGAAGATTATTACAGACTATCCTTCCTCTTCTCACATGTCAGGGTCATCCAGATGATTTCATAGAAGAATTCTTTCACAACTTCAAGAAATAATCAAACTATGGAGCCTAATGAAAGAGATAAAGCCATCACAATTACCAAAACTTGTCAAAGATAATTCCACAAAGGAAAACTGATGACCAATAATAAGGAAAATCTTAAATAAAATATTAATATGATAGGAGACAATTAGGATTCATCCAGGAATGCCAAGAGGGTTCCATATTCAGAAACCTAATAATGTTAGAGAACAAAAGAAAAATCACAAATTCATCTTATTAGATTTGCAAAGAGACATGTGACCAAATCCAATATCCATTCTTATTTTTAAAAATAAAATCCTAGTAAAATAAGAATAAATTAATATCATCTTGATGTGACTAAAAGAATAAATCTCAAATCAAAGGCCAGGCTCATCCCCAGTGAGATAATCTCATTCAAGCTAAGAATAAAACAAAGATGCTCACTGACATCACCATTATTTAACATTTGCTGGAACTACGAGCTAAGTGAATAAGCTTCTCAAACCAGAATAATTACATAAGAGTAAGAATGAAAGATAAATAGTGGATTTAAAAGGCAAAATTATCATTACTTGCAGGATAAATCATTATGTCTGGAAAAAGGAAGAAAATGGACTTAAAAGTCTATTAGATAAAATGAGAGAATTCTAGGCTTAGCTACACAATTTAAGAAAGCTCAAGAAAGGTATTGTCTTTATGGGTCACAGAGATTTCTTGTGTGTAGAATAAATATGACCCTAGAAGAAGGCTACTACCTTAGGGCAGTTCTCCATGGTTTGGAATTTCAGATCTTTCAGAAAATAACAAATCTCTGTGAGGGAAGGAGCCTGCCCAACTAAGAGTCCTCACTGTTTGCCAAGCTACACCCATCAACTCTGTTGTAATGAGCTAATTTTTTCAAAGAAATAGGAAGAAAATAAAATTTGGAGCACTGATAACGTATTTCTCAGATAAGAATAGTATGGTGCAGTGCCCTCTCATCACCAAGTGACTGGTTGGAGAGGCAGTCCATTCTTCACTGCAGCATAAACGGACCGCTCAACCTCTTCTTTTCAATCCAGAGGCATCTTGGCCCAATCAAGGAAAGTCTCATGTGCTCTCTTTTGCATGATACATTTCTCAGCTGGAAATACCAGAACCCTACTGTTGATATCTTGATTTAAGCTAGACCAGCATTTGAAATTATGCCAAAAGTAAAGTTGTAAACTTTAGGTATTTAAATAATAGATACTAAGACATTAATGAGAATGGCTTGTGCTTTGGAAGAAATCGAGCATCCTATTTGAATGCTAACCAAAATGTACTATTTTTTTTTTCTTACACACGGTGTCACCATTACTATAATAATCTTGATAAAATCCACAGTTTAAAATTGTTTCTATCATTTAGGAAACACAACTTTTTCAGGATATTTATATACGATTTTCTAGGTAACTGAGCAAATTCACATTAAATTGACTCATTTAATCTTCAAACTACTCATGAGTAAAATAGTTTACTTTGTTTTTATCAGATGGGAAGGTTGAAATTTAAAGTGATTGAAGAATTGACCCATGTTCTTAAAGTTAGTAGATGAATTTTGGTCTCAAACTCAGATTGGTTGTTTTTTTGTTGTTGTTTTTTGTTTTTTGTTTTTTTAAGATTTTAGTTATTTATTTCTTTATTTGACAGAGAGAGAGATACAAGTAGGCAGAGAAGCAGGCAGAGAGAGAGTGCGGCAAGCAGGCTCCCTGCTGAGCAGAGAGCCCGATGCGGGGCTCGATTCCAGGACCCCGAGATCATGACCTGAGCCGAAGGCAGAGGCTTTAACCCACTGAGCCTCCCAGGCGCCCCTCAGATTGTTTTTTAATAAAAAAAATACATTTGACTACATAAACAAAAATGTATTACATAATTAAAAATAGTGTAACAATATGTGTAATAAAACTAAATAAATAAAAGATTTAGGGGCTCTTGGGTGTCTCAGTGGGTTAAAACCTCTGCCTTCAGCTCAGGTCATGATCTCGGGGTCCTGGGATCGAGCCCTGCATCGGGTTCTCTGCTCAGCAGGGAGCCTGCTTCACCCTCTCTCTCTGCCTACTTGGGATCTCTCTCTCTCTGTCAAATAAATAAATTAAATCTTTAAAAAAAAGATTTTAAAAAAACACAAAAGTTTTAAATAACAGAATAACAATTTTGCATTAAATATTCTCCAATACACTGAAATGTGTAGAATGCGATTTCTTTTGTACAAAAAAAGAGTCTATTGTTAAATAGGACCACCCAAAATGCATACAAAAACTTGAATGAAAATTCATATAAAACTTATCTGTACTTACAAGGACAAAATTTGTATCAGCACACATATTTCAGATATGCAAAGCTCATGAAACTATTAATAATTGAAATTCATCTCTCTGCACTGTTAAAGCTCTCATATTGATTGGTGTGATTTCTGAATCATGCATTTAAAATTATTACTTCTGAGTCTGACATTGTCAATACAGAATATGTCTGTTTAAATATGAACATATATTCAAAAAGCTATCTGTACATCAGTCACTACTGTAATTAACTTCTCTGTACAAATAAAAACACGTTGCATTTAAAGAAATGGCTACTGTGGAGGTGCATGAGTAGCTCGGTCAGTTAAGCATCCAACTCTTGATCTCAGCTCCAGTGTTGATCTCAGGATCATGAGTTCAAGCCCCACACTAGGCTCCACACTGGTGGTGGAGCCTACTTAAAAAAAAAAAAAAAAAAAAAAGGCTGTTAACCTCCAACTGTGCCTCAGAAGGAACATCTAACATTCCCAAACAATATTCATCATCAACCACATAAGATCTAAGAAACCATCCTGGGGAAAACCTCCCCACAAACATAAAAAGTTTATAATTCTGAAGATTACAAAACTGAGCTGAATTCTAAAATTAAATAAATTGAATTACTGAATTAAAGCAATCCAATAATCCTCATTAATGTCTGACCTTCACCTTAGCCTGACATTAGCAATATGCCCGCCCATACAAGGAGCCACTAAGCCCTGTTATCTGAACCAGGAGCAACTACACAGGAGCCATGATTTAAATTAGAAAGAACTCTGGTCAAGCCCAGCACCTTAGACACCAGACACAATTTCATCTTCCAGTAGCGAGGTGGAGAATTCTTTTACCTATTCCCTTCTGAACTGATTCTGGGACTTCGAAACTGGACTGCTTGGGTAGTAATTCTACTTGAACCCTTGAAGTTCTCAGTACATCCGAATCCAAGATGATACCCTATTTTTTCCTCTCTTCAGAAAATTTACCGTGAGGATTGGGATGAAGCGAAGATGAGCTGTGATGTTCGGCTGGATGCCATCCCCATCCAGGCTGCCAAGGCCTCCAGGGAGATTGCCAGTGACGTAAGTGTGGCCTTGTGTGACTCGTCAGTTTCTGAGCAAAGATCCTAGGTGCATCGGGAGTACATGCTGGGATCCATCTGCTTTGTTTTTCCATCTCCAGTACAAATACAAGCTTGACCACGAGAAGCAGAAGGGACACTATGTGGGGACCCCCACGGCCAGGGATGACAGCAAGATCCGCTGGGCCCTCATAGCTGGCAAGATTCAGAATGAAAGAGAGTACCGGCTGCACTGGGCCAAATGGAAGACCAAGTTCCAAAGCCCTGTGGATATGCTTTCCATTGTGCATTCTAAAAATTGCCAGACCCTGGTCAGCGACATCGATTACCGCAATTACTTACATCAGTGGACCTGCATGCCTGACCAGAATGATGTGATTCAGGCCAAGAAGGCCTACCAACTGCAGAGTGATGTGAGTGGGCTGCGTTTTAGTTCAAGCTCTTCTCTCATTTTGCCATGACTCCCAGAAAGTCGATATCCTTAAATTTTTGCAGTCAAATGCTCTACCACTGAGCTCTACCCCCTCCTTAAATTTTTGTATCATCATTTCCTGTCTTTATATAGCCAGGAATGTGGCTTTCGTTAGACCTTATAGTACAGTGTCAAAAATCAGCAAAGCCGTGAGAGATCTAAGTTCTGTATCAAGGAATAAACGGTTGTGTGAATCTAAGTGTTAATTTTAATATTGCAAACACAACTGCTGTTAGAATATTACTTATGGAACTTAAGTAGCAACAAAGGTTGATATCCTAAATAAAACGTTGGCAGTCTGTGGAAAGGACATGGGCATAGATAAGCTTTTTTAGTTAATAATACATATTATTAACTATTTAAACTATGTATTTAAACATGTGACATGTTTAAAAATCTTGATTTTAAGTTGCCAAGTTTTTTAAATCAGGAAATTTAGGATACAAATCTAAGATTTCTTAGTTCTTTAGAAAAAATCAGGATGAATCTCTGGATATGCTTTACACCCCTGGCAACAATGACTGGACCTGAATTGAGGCCAGCCCCCCTTTAAATAGAAAACCGATCCCCTAGTTTTTCATATCACCTGAGTTCTTAACGAATTTATTTGTGTTACCTGCCTGGCTGCTTGAGTATGTCATCCTTCTATGCGTCTGTCCATGAAACCAAGGGATAGAATAAACAGGACCCTATGACCGGAGTTGCTGAAATCCCTCGGCCTTGTTTCCACAGGCTGTGTACAAGGCGGACTTGGAATGGTTACGTGGGATCGGGTGGATGCCAAGTGATTCCGTTTCTGTCAATCACGCCAAACATGCCGCGGATATCTTCAGTGAGGTATTCCAAGATTTTACCCTGCCACTCAGTGCGTCTCCTGGGAGGCTGAATAAAAAGACAACCCCAAACTCAGCCATTCCCCGTCAGCAATTTGGACAGTTGTAATTGCTGTCATCTAAGCCGGACATACCTTTTCCCAAAACAATCCTCTGCTGTCCCTATCACATCAGGAGACCACATCTGTAATAGAATATCCAGTATGCCCAGCTGATACTTGGAATTGTATAAATGGAAAACATCTTTTGTCAGCAATGGGCGATACGTTTGGGAGAAGTTTTGTCTAGTTGGAAGACAAGTATTGTGTAACATGATATTCAGAATGATACAGTACATGACCTTGGTAGCCAAGCACACATGCTACTTTAAAATCTGTGGGAGATGTAAGAAGCCAACCCAACTGTTAAAAAATAAAATGCTAAGGAAGAGGCCAAATTGCCAAGAAGGTGCTGTTCAAATATGGCACTCTACACTTCTAGTAGAGGAAGACCCTTAAATCTAGTGTCTCTTTCTCAGCTCAGACGGGACCAGAAACTGCAACTGTCTGAAAGATGTTTTCTTTCCTATAGAAAAAATATCGCACAAAAATAGAAACTCTCAACTTTACTCCGGTGGATGACAGAGTTGATTACGTGACTGCAAAACAAAGTGGTGAGATCCTCAATGATGTAAGTACATGGCTCTCATTCTAAAATTGCCCAATCGTGAAATGTCATTTCCAAAGCTTCCCACCTCTGTTCGCTCAGCACGCAACCATCATCTGCGATACCAGTGGTAATCATTGAGATGATGTTAGCATTTGCTTGGACAGCGCTGTGCTTTCTTCACATCAAGTAACTTAAGCCTCTTGCCTCTCATTTCCAGATTAAATACCGGAAAGATTGGAATGATACCAAATCGAAGTACACCCTCACGGAAACCCCCTTGCTGCACACTGCCCAGGAGGCAGCCCGGATACTGGACCAGGTATGGGTTTTAGCCAGATGCCTGGTACTCTGTGTGGGGACAGAGGACCATGGTGGAACTGTGGGACATGGATGCCCGTGACCAATGCCCCATTCTGACTCCTTCATGTAAGCCTCTGTTGTGGCTCTCTGTCTTTTAGTATCTCTACAAGGAAGGCTGGGAGAAGCAAAAAGCTACAGGTTACATCTTGCCTCCAGATGCTGTACCATTTGTTCACGCCCATCACTCTAGTGACGTTCAGAGCGAGGTAATTTATCCGTGTATGAGTGCATGCTGGAGTGTGCCTGGGGCTGGCAGGCCTGGCCAGGCTTGGGGATGGTTGAAGTACCTGTTCCCTTCTGGTCCTCCCTGTGGACTTTGGGAGTTTTGTCTTGTTTTGTGGGCTTCCTGTAAGAGCTATCCTTTGAGGGCTTTACTCTTTCTTCTATTCCCTCACTTCCTTAAGATCTCTAAGCTTTCAAATAAAACATAGAATTAGAAAGCTAATATAGTTTTTCTATTTTTAAATTGATGTTTTTTTGTATTTGTTTATTTTAGTGCTTTTGTTATCTCAGCGAGGCAGGTGACAAGAGGCCAAGGGGCTGCATCTGCTAAGGTTTCAAGCCCCCTTTCCCTTGAGTGCTTGTCAAAACTAACGCAGTTTGTTTTTCTCCTACCAGCTGAAATACAAAGCTGAACATGTAAAACAAAGGGGTCATTATGTGGGTGTTCCGACGATGAGAGATGATCCCAAACTGGTTTGGTTTGAGCATGCGGGCCAGATTCAGAACGACAGATTGTACAAAGAGGACTATCATAAAACAAAGGCCAAAATCAATATACCTGCTGATATGGTGTCGGTGTTGGCCGCCAAGCATGGGCAGGAGCTTGTCAGCGATATTGACTACCGTAATTACCTGCACCAGTGGATATGTCATCCTGACCAAAATGACGTCATCCAGGCAAGGAAGGCCTATGACCTGCAGAGCGACGTAAGTGATTTTGTTCCTTAATTATCTAGAAATGGACACTCTGAGCATTATAAGCAGCACTCTGGAAGCACCAAGATTTGATACTTTAAGCCATAAATATTGAGTTTGTTCCCGGAAGAGAATTAACACTGGATATGAAGTAGAGAAAGACCAGGAGCAGTGATTGGCTGACAGCTTTGCCTACTATGTATATCTGAGTAACTTTCAGAGTTATTTAAAACAAATTTTTTTTTGTATCTTTGCCATCAGCAACATCTCACATATGCCTGGAAAATTATCACTTGATTTAAAATAATAATTGGCTTGGGGTAAGAATGGAGAGTGAATTGGGATTTTTGACAATATTAGAGGATAGTGTAGTCGAGGACCTGGGAATGCCCTATTCTTGCTTTGCCGGGCATTTTACCATTTTACTCCTTCAGGCATTTATGAAGGACTTGCTTGCAAGGAGTCAAAGCAAAAGGGAAACAGAGTACTGATGAGCCGCACAAGGGCCCAGAATCCCTCACGCAGAGTTTTGGTAAAGGTATGTAGGATAGAGGGTACATGACGTAGGCCATCTTGCAGTGAAGCCTGAGTCGAGACCTATAGCTGCCACCAGCCGTCTATAAGGAACAGAAACACAGTGAATCGACGTGATGCTCAAGTGCCCCTGGGAACTAACCCTGCCTGGTCTTCTCATTCCCAAAGTGGGAACAGGAAATCAAGGACTGCCTGCAGCGCAGACACTGAGCTTGAACATCCTCCTCCCTGTTGCTGCAGCCCAACGAGAGTTGTGGGTGGACCTTTAACCAGATTAGCAAGCAGCTCCGTTGCAGTTGGTGAGGGCTGGCCTGAGAGAATCCAGGCACTAGGTGGGGGAGGGGAGAGCTAGGCTTGGCCTGACGGATGCATCCCCCTGCTCTACAGTACGTGAGCATTTACTCTTGTCATTTACTATATATAGTCTAAATGTGCTGCACATTTCTAAGTAATTAAATATAAGTCCATCTAAAATTACACCCTCCTTAGTAAAATCTTTTCTTAGGCTCGCTGCTGAAAACAATGGCTCCCTGCCCGTAACTCCCACAGCTCTTGGGTGTTCTTGCTTTTACACTCTTGCCTTGTAAAGGACTTCACTTTACACTAGACTCCTTTATACTTAGCCCTCAAAGCACCTAGCACAGTACCTCACTCATACTAACAGCCTTAAGATATATTTTTCAGGGAGCATCTGGGTGGCTCAGTCGATTAAGTATTTGTCTTCTGCTCAGGTCGTGATCCCAGGATCCTGGGATTGAGCTTCACATCAGGCTCCCTGCTCAGTGAAGAGCCTTCTTCTCCCTCTCCCTCTGCCTGCTGCTCTGCCTACTTGTGCTCCCTCTCTCTGTGTCAAATAATTAAATAAATAAAATCTATAAAAAAAATTATTTTTCAGGCAAACAGGTGAAATCATGACTGAATCACTGAGGCAAGAGTTGCTAGAGAAAAACCCTTAAAAAGCTCCTGAAAACTGCTTCTAATCTACTATCTGTAACCCTCTTGTCAGTCATTAATCCCGGCATTGTCTCTCTCTTCCTGCTCTCAGAATATCTACAAAGCTGACCTGGAGTGGCTCCGTGGCATTGGTTGGATACCCCTGGATTCTGTGGACTACGTGAGGGTTACGAAGAACCAGGAAATGGTGAACCAGGTACACAAGTCTGTTCCCACCTAATCCCTGGCCCCTTTGCCTGCTGTCTTGGGGCAGGTACACAGTGGAAGGAGACCAGTCTTAATCATCTGTTTCCTTGCAGATAAAATACAAGAAAGATGCTCTTGACAACTATCCCAACTTTACAAGTGTGGTGGATCCGCCAGAGATTGTTTTGGCGAAGATTAACTCGGTCAATCAAAGTGATGTAAGTTTGCTTTATGTATAATGGACTGGGGAGTTTGTTGTCGGTCACTGATTGCATTTGCTTACCTCCAGATAAATGCTTGTAAGAAAATGGACAATGTGAGGGTGCCTGGGTGGCTCAGTGGGTCAAGCCTCTGCCTTTGGCTCAGGTCATGATCTCAGAGTCCTGGGATCAAGCCCCGCATCGGGCTCTCTGCTCAGCTGGGAGCCTGCTTTCTCCTCTCTCTCTGCCTGCCTCTCTGCCTACTTGCGATCTCTCTTTCCCTGTCAAATAAATAAAATCTTAAAAAGAAAGAAAGAAAGAAAATGGACAATGGGGTGGGAAACTATGAGATCATCTTTGGTGGGAATGTCTTAAAAGTCACTAGTAGGAGGTATACTGTATTCACTTACAGAAAATATCTATATTCTTGTCCAAATTATTAGGTAAAAAGAACTGAAATTCAAGCAGTTCCTTAATTTTAAGTCTCTAAATGTAGACTGATTATTATCTTGCTGGGTAGAAACTATGAAACTGTAAATATACATTTATATTAATCAGAGGTTTTGTTTGGTTTTGTCTTGTTTTCTTTCCTTAGGTAAAATATAAAGAAACATTTAATAAAAGAATAAAGGGCAAGTATATGTTTTCTCCAGATACACCATATATCACCCACTCCAAAGACATGGGAAAACTCTATAGCACTGTAAGTTTTATTTTATGTGATTTACAACTCAGTTCTTAATTTTAAGCTCTTGTCAGCATTCATATCTTTGGCTGATTTTATGAACAACTGAACTTATAATATTATTGTATTTGGTCTTTTTTATTAGAAATAAACTTGCCTTGTGTATTAGAAATAGCATTTGTTCAGCTGGTATTTTTTTGAGCTCCCATCATGTGCGAGGCACTGGAGGAAGCACTAAGGGGCTAAAAGCTCAGTAAGACAAGCCCGTCAGGAGCCCATGCACATGAGAGGGACGACATGCAAGTAAATAGATAATACTGAATCAGGTGCCTAGCAGCTCTAGGCGCACATAGGACCGAGCCCCTGACGACGGAAAAGAGAGGGAAGGCTGGTCCTTCTTTAGCAGTCGTGTATAAATATCTCCAACCAACAAATGGAAGACCTGCCTTCCAAATTTTAATTCATCTAAGTCAAAGCATGATATGTGTGTATGTAGTGTATGTATATGTGTATGCCCAATAGAAAGCAATCTTTGGTGATTCTCTCCCTATGTGAAAATTTATTTTCACTTTTATTAGAACTATAAATACAGTTAAACTTGATTATAAAATGCCTCGGTGTCTGTAGATTTAATTTACAGTAAACCAAGAAATTCTGCCATATTTGTAGGTAGACACAGTAATGGCTCCAATAAAGATGTAAGCTTTGCCTTTCAACATAAATATTTTGTGGTGTTTTTACCATTTTCTTTTTAACAATGTCTGAAGGAGGTTAATTGCAAACTTTGGTTGACACACTTTTCTTTGTTCCAGATACTGTATAAAGGGGCATGGGAAGGAACCAAGGCCTATGGCTATACCTTGGATGAACGCTACATTCCCATTGTTGGAGCTAAGCATGCCGACTATGTGAACAGTGAGGTCAGTAGTACTTTCTTCTCTCATGGGTTTAAGAGTCTTCATTGTGGAGCTCATTAGAAAAGCCCAGTGATTCTCAATGCTGTACCTACTTCACAGCTTAAATACAAAGAGACCTATGAGAAGCAGAAGGGCCACTACCTGGCTGGAAAAGAAATCAGTGAGTTCCCTGGTGTGGTTCACTGTCTGGATTTCCAAAAAATGAGGAGTGTGGTAAGCAAAGCTCACTTTCATAGAAGATTTGTACCCTTCAGTGTACTGTTCGTCTGCCTGTTTGTAACATGTTCTTTAGTTGAGAGGGGCATGGAATCTTTCTTGAGATTTATCCCCACCCCTGCAACTTAGCCTTGTGTACTTTTGATAGCCATGGGCTTCCTCCCTTTCCCTCCCTCCTCCACTAACCCACAGTGAGCTATCTATGGAAAAAGGAGAAAGCAACAAAGTAACTATTTACCCCTGCGTTATGAAAGGATGGGACATTGAAAAAGAAGGACATATTAAAATATCTTTATTTATTCTAAAGGTATTGATCTATACTAGAGCTGAGACTCAAAAAGAGATCATTCTGAATAATTAACATTTGAATCCCTTTCTTCTTTTTGTCTTTAAAAAATATGATTCTTTAGTTGAACTACAGAAGAGATTATGAGGACACGAAAGCAAATGTTCACATCCCCATTGATATGATGAATCACGTGCTGGCTAAACACTGCCAGTACATCCTCAGTGACCTGGAATACCAACACTTCTTCCACCAGTGGACGTCCCTCCCGGAAGAGCCCAGCGTTATACGGGCCCGAAACGCGCAGGAGATCTTGAGTGACGTATGATGTCCTTTCTGCCATTTGACGTAGTTACAGGCTTCATTTGACTGTGACGTGGCCCTCCTTGCTCCATTAGTCCCCGTATTCATAAATGTTGCTGCTTTTTAAAACACAGTGACGCGAGTAACCACTTTTTGGTATCAGAAGACCCTCTGAGCCGTGTGACACCTATGTTAAGTATTTAACCTGTTTTCACACAGGACTAACCTTAGCTATTCCTCTCCTCCTCCTTTAGGTCAGGGCCTTGAAGACCTCCAGCTGTTGAGAAGTCCCCCCTATGACCACTAAGCATTGAGCACAGCCAACGGCTGATAGGAAATTATCAAAATGCCCGGTGACAAATTCAGTGAGTCCCCATTACCTTTCATCCTTCCTTCTTTCTTGCAGAATGTGTATAAGGATGACTTGAATTGGCTGAAAGGCATTGGATGCTACGTTTGGGATACACCTCAGATCCTCCACGCCAAGAAAGCATATGATCTCCAGAGTCAGGTGAGCTCTTCCCAGAAGGACTGGCTCCCTGTGGATCAGTGGAATCTGTGTTGCCCTCTGGGGGGTGACAGCCAGGCCAGCCCCGTGCCAGGCAGAACAAGCTGCAGGATCCAAGGCAACCGAAGGCCCCCCTGCCCAATAAAACCTCTCCTGGTGACCTGCTCTGGTGTCGGACCTTCTCAGTTTTAGTCTCTCCTGGGGTTGAAGCATTTACAGCAGAAAGCTTCCCGAGAGGGGGGCCTGGGTGGCTCCGTGGGTTAAGCCTCTGCCTTCGACTCAGGTCGTGATCTCAGGGTCCTGGGATCGAGCCCCGCATCGGGCTCTCTGCTCGGCGGGGAGCCTGCTTCTCCCTCTCTCTCTGCCTACTTGTGATCTCTCTGTCAAAAAAAAAAAAAAAAAAAAAAAAATCTTAAAAAAAAAAAAGAAAGAAACCTTCCCGAGAGGTGTCTTCATAGTGAACCACTCTCAAGCATCTGTGCTGAAGTTGATAACGTTAACTTGCAGGGAGTAAAATGCAAACGCACGCTTTGACCTTAGGTGGATAAGTTCTGAAGTAAAAAAGAGATATTTGGGAAACTTCCCAGCATATGACAGGGCAGGTTAGCGGAACGTTGAGCCTGAGGGGCTGCAGTCAGGGACGGGGTGCGTGTGTGGAGGAGACAACGAAATGAAGATGAGGACCTGACAAAGGGCCAGACCCCACTGTTGGTCGAGACAAACTATTCGTTCTGACAAACCATCCAAAGTCGGCAGGAATAGAGAATGACGGCCTCTCTGTTAGCGTTAAAGCAGAAACCCAGAAGTCATTAAAGGCCCATCTAAGTTGGCACAAACTGCCCAAGCTGACGGCAGACCTGTAACTTTACCATTTCCGGTGACTTGTTTTCTTTACAGCTACAATACACGGCAGCAGGGAAAGAAAATCTGCAAAACTACAACCTGGTCACGGACACCCCGCTTTACGTGACTGCTCTTCAAAGCGGCATTAATGCCAGTGAGGTGCGTCTTCCTTGTACTGCTCTCCTGGGACCAAGCCATCGTTATCTCTTTGCATTTGCGAAGAGCAGGAAAGAATAACCCATCTTTTGTGTGTGTGTAGGTGAAATATAAAGAAAATTACCATCAGATCAAGGACAAATACACGACCGTTCTAGAAACAGTGGATTACGACAGAACCAAGAACCTGAAGAATCTTTATAGCAGCGTGAGTTCTTTTTCTCATCTTTGTCTTTATTCTCCTTTAGAGACAGTAAGGGAATAGTTGGGATGGGCACCTTACCCCCAAAGGTTTTTCCAGTTTTTTTCCAGGGACCTTCAGATTCCTGCGTTACCCATCAGTAGTCCTAGGCACGATTCAGCGAGCCCAAGTGGAGTATTGCACCATCTCAAGCACTTGACACAAATTCAGGAGCTGTTCCCTTACTGCAGGCGGGTAGGGTCGAAGCTATGCTACACTGACCCTGAGCTCATCCTTCCCTGGCTTACAGTCTACAAAGACACTTTTTTTTCCCTCCTGAATTGGTTAATTCAACAAACATTTTTTAAACTTCATTTTGAAGTCATTTTAGATTTACAGAAAAGTTGCAAAAATAATAGAGAATTCCAGCATACTTTTCTCTGTAATGCAATGATCAAAACTAAGAAAAGCCCTTATGGCGCTTTTTTTTTTTTTTTAATGATTTTATTTAGGGCCATCTGTGTGGTTCAGTAGTCTAAGTATCTGCCTTCAGCTCAGATCATGATCCCGGGGTCCTAGGATGGAGTCCCACTTCGGGGGGTTGGGGGGGGAGGGTTCCTGCTCAGTGGGGAGTCTGCTTCCCCCTCTGCCTGACACTCCTCCTGCTTGTGCTCTCTCTCTCTCTGTGTGTGTCAAATAAGCAAATAAAATATTTTTTAAAAGACTTTATTTATTAGAAAGAGAGCATGTTGGGAGGAGGGACAGAGGAAGAGGGAGAAGCAGACTGCTTGCTGAGCGGGGAGCCCCACTCAGGGCTCATCATGACCTGAGCTGGAGAAATGAAGGCAGATGCTGAACCAGCTGAGCCATCCAGGCACGCATAGTACTATGGCTTTTAACAAATGCAAAGAGTCATGTATTCACCATCACAATGAACATACAGAAAACCACTCTATCACCTCAAAATTTCCCTCTTGCTTCCCTTCTTTCCCTGGACATCCACAGGCGTATTTTCTGCACCAGTTTGAAAAAAAACAAAAAACAACTTCTAAAAACCTTTTTCAGAATGTCATGTAAATTATGAAGTATGTAGCCATCAGGTCCAGCTCTTCCTCTTAGCAAAATGCATGTATGTACCACACACATTGCTGTATAATCCAATAGTTTATTGTTTTTATTGCAGAGTGGTATTCCACTGCGTGAATTGTACCACAATTTGTTTAATCATTCAGTCGAAGGACATCTGAGTTGTTTCTAGTTTTTGCCAATTACGAATAGAGCTACTGTATACATTTGAGTATAGGTTTTTGTGTATATGTAAGTTTTCATTTCTCTTGAGTAAATAAATACCTAGGCCTGGGAATATTTTTTGAACTCCCACTAGCTACAAAAAAGTAGGAAAAGATAAATAGATTTTAAGTTAGTGGTTTTCATCCTTCAGAATTTCCTAAACCTATGGGTGATGAACACGGCATCAAAAACTTTGTTTTAATTTATTTACGGTAAATGTCACTCTTTGTGGTATACGGTACTATGACTTTACAAATGCATAGTCATGTAGTCACCACTGTAGTCAAGATATAGAAAGTTCTTTATCGCCCCATGATAACTGCCAAACGGTGAGAAGTACTATGGTAGAGACCAAAATAATGGACTTTGAAATTGTGGTCATGGTATTAAACCTGTCATTCACTGAGCGGTACTTGGATCCTACCGAGTATGAAGATCAGGGGTTGTTAAGGAGTGTCTGAAAAAAGCAGATACAGGAAAGATCCTCTCCTCAAGAGCCAACCAGAATGCATTTTTCTGTATTCACAAGATGATTTTTAACCCCTGCAGAACCTGTACAAGGAGGCTTGGGATAGAGTGAAAGCCACCAGCTACATCCTGCCTACCAGCACCATGTCCCTGACACATGCCAAGAACCTGAAACACCTGGCCAGCAATGTAAGTCAAGTGCAAAGGTGTTAGCCTCCCACCCACCCTCTGCTTTCCCCAGTTCTCTGCTCTTGAATCTTTCTAGCTAATTCACATGTTATATATATTATATGTTTATGTATATTGTAAAAGAAAATCTTAAATTACACGAGCTATTTAGATACAATATTAGGGGCTCCTGGGTGGCTCAGTGGGTTAAAGCCTCTGCCTTTGGCTCAGGTCATGATCTCAGGGTCCTGGGATCGAGCCCCGCATCGGGCTCTCTGCTCAGCGGGAAGCCTGCTGCACATGGTCATCAGTGACCCACTCCCCACACTACTTGTGATCTCTCTCTCTGTCAAATAAATAAATAAAATTTAAAAAATAAATACAATATTAAGTCTTAGGAACTTTAACCCTCTATGCCTAAAATGTTAAGTAATCCTTATAACCTTCATTGCAGTCCTAATAAGCCAGTTCCCTTTCAGAAAGGTAACCTCTTTTAGAGACTTTTACCTCTTAATTGTGAACATTTTACATAGCATTTTAGATCAGTATTTCTCAAATCTTTTTCTACCATGACCCACAGTGAGAAATTTGTTTTATGTTGCAAGTCCACACACGGTTGAAGTTTACGTGTGTTCTTTCTGACAATGTTTTACAGAAGACTATGTACTGCTACCTAAAAGGCAATACAGCCTGATCATTTCAATTCTGTTCCATTCATTTAAATGCTAGTGATTCAGTAAATTGATTTCACTACCTCCTAATGGCCTAGAAATGCGTATTTAGGAAAAGATTTTGTTAGACAATATATGGAATTAATTTTTATTAAATATATGTGGAAATTAATTTAATTTTTACCCGGAGGAAAAACTAATATATGTGATTTTGCCCAGACCCAAGTATGTTTGGAGGACTGCAAACAGATTAGCTCAAAGAAGCACACTTCATTTGGGAAGAGAAATTTGTATATAGAATTTAAAAGGCTCAGCAGAGATTTTCTCCTTTAGTCATGAAAAAAGTTAGAGAAGAAGGATTTTCAGTAACTTGTTCTTGAAACAAGATGGGGGCCAGTTCTTTAAAAGAATTTCAACAGTAGTTTAAAAAAAAAACTGCCTTTGAATGCTATCTTCTTTATAACTGAGGAATGGTTTGGATGTAAGGAGCACGTGAACTAATATTCTAGAAAATTCTGTTGAGAATTTTGGTTGGTTTCCAGTTAACAAAGAGCTTCACTGCAATTCTGACACAAATACTCCCATCTTCCTTTTTTTTTTTTTTTTTTTTTTAAATCTTAACTAAGATGTGGGCCTCTGAGTAATGAGAATTGTTATTTTGTCATGTGCTAGGAGTTTGGATCTTAGTTTCTGTAAGAGGCTTCCCTCCTAGTTCATGAAATCATGGAGCATTAATTCATAGGCAATATGGCTTAAGAAGCAAAAGTTGGTTTCCCCATAGATGTTGGTTACAGTGTATTTTTTGAAAACCTTATAAAATCTGAAATTCAAGGACTGTGCCTCTTAAGCATCAGGCTTGTCAGTTGCTAAAAACAAAGAAATTCCTGAGCACATTTTTCATCTTTTATTCATGGGTAAGAAAAGCAAAATCATTATCATGAAAGATTATTTAAAAATTGTGTAATCTGTAAAATGAGTTAGGTGTAGTAGCAATAGTAGTATTAGTATGAGTATAGACATTTTTAAAACAGTAACTAAAATGGTATAGCTCTCTACAGTTTCGACAGTGCTGTCAGATATAATTTAATTCTCAGGATAACCCTGTGGCAGGTGCTCACGCTACACCTCTCCCTGAGTGCACAGATGAGGAAACAAGCCCACAGAGGTGGTGACCCCATGTTGGCTGGATCTCAGAGCTGGGCCCTTCCTATTAAGTCTTACACTCTTTAACAATATAGATCCATGACTCTCCAAAACTTTTTCTTCCTTTGTACTTTCTCTCTATAGATCAAATATCGAGAAGAATATGAGAAGTTCAAAGCTCTTTATACTTTACCAAAAAGCGTTGAGGATGATCCAAATACAGCACGGTGCCTGAGAGTCGGCAAGTTTAACATTGATGTAAGTAATCCCAAAGGCCTTATTTCAAATCAAGGCCAAGTAGAATGACCATCTGTCATAAATCAGAACATTTTCTAGTAATGCCCATGGCACTGACTGTGCATATGTGAAGAAGCTAAGTGTTATTTCAGCACATGCTGCTTACCCCACCCCCATGACTCTGTAGGTGTCAGAAAATTCTGGATCCCGCCTGATGGCTGTAAGTCATTTACCCTGACTTCTCTCGTGCATAAGAAAGGTGTTTGTTGCCATAATACCTTGCACGATTCCCTGTATAATTGGCATGTTATATTATCTTCATAGCGCCTCTACAAATCAGTGTATGAAAAGAACAAGATGAAAATCCACATCGTGCCTGACATGGTAGAGATGGTTACCGCTAAGGATTCTCAGAAGAAAGTCAGTGAGATTGACTACCGCCTCCACCTCCATGAGTGGATTTGCCACCCTGACTTGCAAGTCAACAGCCACGTCAGGAAAGTCACAGATCAGATCAGCGACGTAAGCCAACCGCTCACGAAGGTCCCCTTCCCTGGCCCCACACAGCCATCCTGAAGGGAAGCTGACTCACTTGTGTGTTCACCTCAGCCTTCTCCCAGTATCGCTTTCCTCTGCACCCATGGGTCTGCCCCTGGAAGCAGGGCTCTGTGGGCCACTGTTCTCATGGCCCCCTCAGCCTCATCGCATGATGCCTTTTGATGTTCATTCCCTAAAGTCATCCTGGATCCACAGGGTATCCATATCTTTGGTGTTTAAGTTATGGTCAATTTTTTTTTTCTGATTCCATCTATCTACTGCAATCCTTCAGATTGTGTACAAGGATGACCTCAGCTGGCTAAAAGGCATTGGTTGCTATGTCTGGGACACTCCTGAAATTCTTCATGCCAAACATGCTTATGATCTACGGAATGATGTGAGTTTGCCTGGTTTTTTAGTTTTTGGGTTTTTTAAAAGTATATTTCCTTTTTTTTACATAGTCTAAGTCAAAGGGAGAGTTATGTAAGTTATGTACATTGTCACAGACCAGCTACATCTTAAGTGGTGTTAAGGATTGCTGAGGTGGAGAAAGATGCCAAGGATCAGAGAACAGCCATTTCTCAGTAATGTGTGTAGCTGTCCCATTAAACAAAGCAGTTGAGCAGTCCCATTGTCCTCTCATGGAGAAGGAACCCCTAGCTCTTCTCTCTACATTTGGATTATTTCAGATATATCAAACACATAATGCTCGTATTAGGAAAATTTCATTTGTGAGGTGTTTGTGATGCTTATAGACAGGATCTATTTATAAAGAGAATTTGCTAAGCAAATTAACACCGTACAAGACTTCAGTAAAAAAAAGGTTTAAATGTTCCTCACCTGCTAGAAGGCTCTGAAAGCTTCATAGGACTATAAGCATTAATTATTGCAGATTATCATAAAATTCAAATGCCTCCCGGTCAATTGAATAAGTGCTAATCAAAGTAAATGTCATGAGTTAAAAGCAACCAAACCCTCTGTGAAAGCAGCAATTTCTCATACAGTGAACCGTCTAACACAGGCTTAATTTATTCCTCTCGGCAGATCAAGTACAAATCTCATGCGCAGAAGACAAGGAATGACTACAAGCTGGTCACTGATACTCCAGTCTACGTTCAGGCTGTCAAGAGTGGGAAACAAATAAGTGATGTAAGTGCCTCCAGGGACGTCATGTGGGCAGTAATAAAGACAGGGCCATAGTGGCAAAAAAAAAGTAGCCTTTTGTAACTGGGAGACCAGAGTTAGTGCCTTAGAGATTCCGCTCTTGTTTCCTAAAAGCCTGATGCCTTCAATCAGTTCCCAGGGTGGAGGTGTCAGCAATCTCACTCTATGAAATACTTGGTGTTTCAGAGCTTTTTGCTTTAAAGTTGCATTTTTTAAAAATTTATTTATTTGACAGAGAGAACACAAGTAGGCAGAGAGGCAGGCAGAGAGAGAGAGAAGGGGAAGCAAGCTCCCCGCTGAGCCGAGAGCCCGATGCGGGGCTCCATCCCAGGACCCCGAGATCATGACCTGAGCCGAAGGCAGAGGCTTTAACCCACTGAACCACCCAGGTGCCCCTAAAGTCGCATTTTGTACCCTTGTGGCAAGAGCAACAGTTCTGTCTCGCTGTGGAAGCCTTCTAATTAACTGGAGCTGACTGGTAAAATGAGGAGGGGCCAGGCTCTGAAGTGAGAGAGGTGGGCGGAGTCCGGCCTCTACTGTGCATCCTCCACGAGGTGTGGGCGGAGCTTGCCAGTCCACACCTCCGAGTGCTTCTGGGTGCCCTGCAGTAGTGATACCCACAGTCACGTGTGACGCCTAGCGGGCAGGTCCGGGATTGGCCCAAAGCTGCCTTTTTTTTTTTTTTTAAACTAACCCCATGGGTTAATAAGTAAACAGTAAATCCTACCAGCGAGTTAGAATGTTAAAGCCTATTTATTTTGAAACTTATAGTGGTAAATACCCACTGTTCCTCCTCTGCCTCAGGCATGTCTTCCCCCATCTCTCTGTGGTGTCCACACGCTGGTTGTGATCCTATTGATAAGACCAGTAACAGATCAGACAGTTCTCTGGCCAAAGGGAAGCAGGCTACTTAGTATTAGTATTTTTTTTTTTTAAGAGAGACTTGGGTTTCCATTTACTTTGCCTCTTTCCAGCAATGCTGCTGCAATCGAAACCAACTGACTGCTCTTCTCTCTGTACACAGGCTGTTTACCACCATGACTATGTGCACAGTGTCAGAGGCAAAGTGGCTCCAACAACAAAAACGGTGGATCTGGAGCGGGCCCTTCATGCCTACAAGCTCCAGAGTGAGGTGAGCAGTGAGAACCTGACACAGTGCCCAGCAGAACTCCCAAGAGGCAGCCTACAAGGGCCAGGCTATTGGCTTCTGTGGAAACCACCTTGGCCTGGGCATTATCTCAGCCTGACCTTGTCAATTGTAAATACTAGTCTGTTCCCATGAGTTTAAAAACAAAAAAAACAAAAACAACTAAAACCATACATAGTCTGTCTTCCCTCTTGGCTTGCAGGATCCTATACCAAGAAAGAAATGGGCATTTTAAGAGCATTGTTTACAAGATATAATGAAGGAAGGCAACCTACTATCTCTGCCTCAAAAAACTTAAAACCAAGATGACAAAGACAAGGCATAAAAACATAGAAGACTACTGATAATGAGAGAGAGGGCTATAAATTACTGTAGGATTCAGAAGAGAAGGAAACTGGATTCCACTCACATATTTCATATTCCTGTTCTTTGTCACCTGGTCATGCTACTTTGGTCTCAACCTTTGATGTTAGTCTCCTATATTGAATGTTAAAAGCAATTTGGTTTTTAATATTTCAAATACTCTTCCTACTCCTGGAGCGCCTCTAAAAGACCAGACTATTTAAGGTCATAGTCAGAAACTCCTTTGCCCTTCTGCCAGAGATAAGAGTATCCTGACCTTTTCCCAGCCAGACGTCAAGACACTGTGTTTGTGGGGAGGATGGGATTCCAAAGACATGCCTTACAGTTATGACTCTCTCAGGGATTGGTGATGACGTGGTTATCTCCAAAGGATGGGGTTAATGGCAGAGGCAGCCCTGACTACCTGTTTTTTCTACTTTTCCCATTTTCTTGCTAGATACCATACAGCTAACGGGACATATGTTCAAAACATAGAACAATTATTTCCTATGAGCCCCTTCACTGACTGGTCTCTCTTTGGAAAACATAGGTTAGGAGTAATCTGATTCATTGCCTGACTCTTAGAAAACTTAACTTCTTCCTGAAATAAGTTTAGTGAACATAAGAACATGAAGTATCTAATTGAAAACCCAACGTGAGCTGCATGTGACTTGTTTAACTTAGATCATTATTTGATGTAGATGTGATTTGCCCCCTCTCCCTCATTCCGGCAGGGTCTGTACCGAGATGCTGGCCGGCGCTCTCTGCCAACTGGATATAGGCTTCCAGGGGACACCCCTCACTTCAAACACGCCAAAGACACCCGATACATGAGCAGCTATGTGAGTAGTCTCCTCATGAAGATGGGGTCTGAAGTGGGAGGGGGGCACTAATATTTGTTATTAGCTGCTCTAATGCCCTAGTCACACCCTGAAGTTCAGTGTGATATAATGGTGGGACTAGGGAAGGGGAGACAGTGTGTTTCCTAGGGGTGCTGTGAAACTGCACCTTGGCAGTGCCTGTGTAGCCCAGTGGGTGAGTGTAGGACTTTTGTGGGATTGTATCTGCGTGAGTCATTTATCTTGGCTTAGAGTTCATGGCTATCGTCCTGCCTCTATTCTGTTGGCGTTAGGATGAACATCCTGAACTATTCCAAACCATATACCAGAAATGGAGCTTCATACATGCCCTGCTGATGTGTGGCCATAGTATTATCTTCAAGATATAGCATCACTATGTATTCCTTTGGAAGAGAAAGGACTTCTTGCCTAGCTGCTGGCCAGGCAGGGTCCAAGAGCCAGAGACCCAAAACTATGGTTTCCAAGGCAGAGAGTTGCAGATTTAATCATCTCACGTGTCATTTTTTTAAAATCAGTCTATAAAACCATTCATCAATCTCAAAAGTAGTCTCTCGTTTCTTCTTTGCGTTTCCTACTTTCCTAGTTGTACTGGGACTAAAAATACAGGTTTTTTTCTTATATTTTTCATACCTGCCTACAAACAGATTTATCTAGGCAACACTGAATTTTATTCCTTTCTGGACCTGGCTTTATTAGCCAACAAAATTAATTTTCAGGGTTCAGATTACTATTGAAATTTTGTCAGTGACTTTTCCTTCTACATAATCCTAGAGAGTAATTTTTCAAATGAAAGCAACAGCTCCTTTCTATTTGAGAAATGTAAAGCTACTCTCTGTTTACCCATCAATGAACTTAATCTGACTTTGCTTTTCCAGTTCAAATACAAAGAAGTTTATGAACACATCAAGGCAAATGGATATACACTTGGCCCAAAAGATGTTCCATTTGTCCATGTCCGGAGGGTCAACGATGTTACCAGTGAGGTACTGTGAATGTTGATTCTGTGGGGGAAATACTGAGTTTCAAAGACCATGGCTTTGAAATAACTCAATCAGATAAAGACAATATGGTCATATGTGGAATTTAAGAAACTCACTCATATGTGGAATTTAAAAAAAAACAGGATCATAGAGGAAGAGAGGAAAAGATAAGACAAAATCATAGAGATAAACCATAAGAGACTCTTAATCATAGGAAACAAACAGGGTTGCTGGAGGGGAGGGGCTTGGCAGATGGGGTAACTGGGTGATGGACCTTAAGGAGACACGTGATGTAATGAACACTGGGTGTTACATAAGGCTGATGAATCACTAAACTCTACCTCTGAAACTAATAACACATTGTATGTTAATTAATTGAATTTAAATTTAAAAAAATTTTTTTAAGATTTTTATTTTATTTGTCAGAGAGAGAGAGAGAGAGAGAGAGAGCGCAAGCAGGCAGAGAGGCAGGCAGAGGCAGAGGGAGAAGCAGGCTCCCTGCTGAGCAAGGAGCCCGATGTGGGACTCGATCCCAGGACCCTGGGATCACAACCCGATCTGAAGGCAGCTGCTTAACCAACTGAGCCACTCGGGTGTCCCTAAATTTTAAAAAATTTAAAGACTGGCTTTGTTTGAAATGAATTGAGAGTTTACTGTATCTTAGTTATAAATTTATACATCAGCAAGGAGTAAGAGGGTCCTTTTAGTTACCGTTTTGATACTAGAATCCATTGGCAACATTTTTCTATATTTGGCAATGCCATTGTAGAGACCTCTAATTTGTAGATTATAATGCAAATTAATTAATTTTTTGACATTTGTATTAATCTTTTTTTCCCCAAATATGTTTATTTTATTTTTTCAATGTTACAAGATTTATTGTTCATGCACCACACCCAGTGCTCCATGCAATACGTGCCCTCCTCAATACCCACCACCAGGCTCACCCAACCCCCCACCCCCACCCCTCCTAAACCCTCAGTTTGTTGCTCAGAGTCCACAGTCTCTCATGGTTCATCTCCCCCTCTGATTTCCCCCCATTCACCCTTCCCTTCCCTCTCACAGTGCCCTCCATGTTCTCCCTTATGCTCAGCACGTAAGTGAGACCATAAGATAATTGGCTCTCTCTGCTTCACTTATTTCACTCCGCATAATCTCTTCCAGTTCCTTCCATGTTGATACAAAAGTTGGATATTTGTCCTTTCTAATGGAGGCATAATATTCCATTGTATATATGTACCATATCTTCTTTATCCATTCATCTGTTGAAGGGCATCTTGGACTTTAAATCCCCAACATCAGGGGAAATCAATATATTAAGTGATAAAAAAAATCTTTAATAAATTTGCATTTTAGTCTGACTTATGACTCTGGTTTTCTATATAAATGATTGGTTTGTATATCTGATCCTATCCAATCATCTGATAGAATGTGGAAGATTGTGCTCAAAATTTCTCACGTAAAAAAAATAAATACCATTTTCTCTTTTTTCCTAATCTCAGTCACTTTCTTTATCCTTAATTGCCCCCTCTCATGGCTCTTTATGTAGAATATTTGATTCTAGTCAACAGTTGCCTTCATCTTGCTACACTAAATACCTGGAATGATTTTTTTTCCAATGTAGAGATTATATCGCCAATTGTACCACAAACTGAAAGATAAGATTCACACAACTCCTGACACACCTGAAATCCGCCAAGTCAAGAAGACACAAGAGGCTGTCAGTGAGGTGGGTATTTTCCTAGGAGAGAGGACAGGCTATGGAAGCCAGGAAGGACTGTCAACCATTTGGGTCTCTGATGTGTGTGTTTCTGGGCATTTTTCTAGTTGATCTACAAATCAGACTTATTCAAGATGCGAGGCCACATGATCTCAATGCCATACACACCCCAAGTGATCCATTGCCGCTACGTGGGAGACATCACCAGTGATGTAAGCATCTCATAGGGGTCCTTCTGAAGGGCTGTTACCAAGAGGTTGTCCACATTTAAGCCAACCAGTGGTCTTTGAATATCCTTCTGCATTGAGTACTTCTAAGCTGAGTACACAACTTGGAGGTGAAATTGTGTGGAAGCAGAACCCCACATTTCTCCAGCTATGGAGATATTAGTAAGAGGACCACTTGGGAGTTACAAGAATTGGTGACCACCATTGCACATTCAACACTGAATTATTACCAGCTCCTCACTCTACGTGGCCTATGTCCTGGGTCCTGTTTCATATCCTTCTGCTCATCCTCACTCCCATCCCCTATAACACCTATAACAACTTTCTCCTGCCATATTTTTTTCTCCTTAAATGTTTCCTTTTCCTAAAAGACCATTCCTTTCAATCTATGCTTTTCTCCCATCAATCTAATAATGACAAATAGCAGTGTTCTCCTCAGCTCAGATTAGAGATTAAATTTTAAAACCTATGATTTGTTGGGGTGCATGCAAACTAAGAATACAGAGTGAGTGTGTTCAACCAGAAAGAAAAATATTTCAGTAGAAAAGTGTCACTAGTCTGTCTTATTTGTTCCTGGTTTATATTTACTGATGGCCAGCTATATTTCTGTTTCTGCCACACAGATTAAATATAAAGAGGACTTGCGGATCCTCAGGGGACTGGGCTGCTTCCTGTATGACACTCCCGACATGGTCCGCTCCCGGCACCTGCGCAAACTCTGGGTGAGTGCACACCTTCACGACATGTAGCTGCTCCTGCCCAGCTTCCATACGTCCTGTCACCAGCTACAAGGTGCTGGACAGAAAGAATCTTTGCCTGCAGCTAATTTTAAGGGGAGGTTTACCATTAACCAACTTGAACTAGTTGCAACCCACTTAAGCTGATAAGTGCCTTTGTGAAAGGTGATGAGCTCAGTGAAATGGCAGCCATCTTTGTTGGGATGGGAAGACATCCAGGATACGTGAAAGGCCTGCTCAAGTTGCACATGCCAGCCACGTGAAAGATAATGTGTGACCAAGGCATGCAATTCCTTAAATGATCAATTAACTTGTATTTGTTGTTTTTAAGTCTAACTACCTGTACACCGATAAGGCAAGGAAGATGCGAGACAAGTACAAAGTGGTGCTTGACACTCCAGAATACAGAAAAGTGCAGGAACTGAAGACACATCTAAGCGAGGTAAGAATGCTGAACCTGTCACTAAAAGTGACTTGTTCCTCTGGTGGCTGTTTTTCAGGCCACTAAGCTCGGCAAAAAATCTCCCCTCTGCCTTTAATTACAGAGTGACTACCATATCTAAGCAAGTCAGTTGACCTCATTTTGCCTCAGTTTACTCCTTTTGTCCCCTTTTGATAAGATGAGGATATCAATACTTGACGCCTGTGACTAGAGCTGCTGAGAGTTGACACAATTTTATAAATTGGAAAGACCTTCTGTCTTATGATGTTGTTAGAATCTCCAAACTGAATTTATTACAAAATTCTCTTTAATCCCTGCTATCAGAAACCCTAATCATGGCAGTGCCATTGGCTCCCTGCTCTGCTGCCCACTCAACAAATTCTAGACTACTTTGTTTCATTTTCACTTGGCCCCGAGGCTTCTGATTTATCACAGCTAATTGTGTGTAGATCTCATGCTCTCACTACATCCTTGGTTCCTTTGATTGGTGGACCCCATCTTGTTTAGATGTGTATTCCGCAGTGCCTTGGCTGTGATAGATGTCCATGTTTGCCAGTGGCTCCATGAGCTTTGTAAAGGTAAGGGCATTCCACAAATGTAAATGATCTGATTTTAGGTGAGTTGGCCATTCTCATTCAACTTCCATTTTGTCTTAAGGCCTCATCAGACTTCACCAAGCTAAGCCACACATGGGCTGTCAGGCCACTTCATTGACTCCCCATTTTCAGTGGTTCTAATGGCCGCTACTTAGGAATCACTTATGCTCTTAGACTTAGAGATGTCCTGACAAACCAAATGTTGTCCTCACTGGGGAGTGCGCAGCTTCCTAAACTCCTAGTGAGCTAGAGGCAGAGGATGATCAGTTCTTTAGCTTTTACAAATGGTACATTGAGCTCCTTTGCTTTGCTGAAAGCTTATGTATATTGCTTCAGCCGGCACTAGTACTTAGCCAGGAATGCTTATGTTCTTCTCTCTCAGCAAAGTTGTGCTTCTCCAGACTGGCTGTGTATCAGAGTCACCTGGGAAATATTTCTCAGTTACCCCTGAGTGGACTCCCGACTTCCCAGCCTCACACCAGACTTTCTGATTCTCTGTGTCTGAGCATCTGCATGCTTTTAGCTGCTCCATAATGATTCTAACATGGCCAGTGTTGGAAACTACTGCTTTAAGTATCACATCTGTCCTCCAGGTGCCACATAATAAAACATATGATATGGCAACTTAAAGTGCTTATTGGTATCTCTAAACTACCTTTATTTCTCTCGGGTGTTTGGATTCAGAATTATCTAAAACTTTAATTTCTCCTTTTCCCAATTTCCACTGGGATTCCGTGTGTCTTATGCATCAACATTGAGGAAAAGGAATAGCTATTCTTCAGTAATTCATTTTTTCCCACACTTGCTTCACTGGAAGAATGACAGGAACTTCATAAAATATTGATCCACTTCTTCTATTTTTTTGGAAGATTTTGAGAAAGATTGGTATTCATTCTTTGGATGAATCTTGGACTTTTATTTGTTGGGAAAATTTAAATTTTTGATTCAATCTCCTTACTAGGAGATATTTTCTATTTCATCTTGATTCAGCGTTGGCACATTGTATACTTCCGGTAATTTATCCATTTCTTTTAGATTGTCCACTTTGTTTAGCACCTAACTGTTTACGGTAGTCTCCTTGATACTTCTTATTTCTGTGGTATCAGTTATAACGTCTCTTATTTCTGATTTTGAGTTCTCTTTCTTGCTGAGTCTAGTTAAAGGTTTGTCAATTTTGTTTATCTTTTCAAAGAACCAGCTCTTTCATTGACCTTTTCTATTATATTTTTAGTTTGTATTTTATTTATTTCTTCCTTGACCTTTATTTCCTTCTTTCTACTAACTTTGGGCTTCATTTGTCTTTCTTTTTCACGTTCCTTGAGATGTAAAGTTAGGTTGTTTATTTGAGACTTTTCTTGTTTCTTGAGGTAAGCATTGTTAGGAACTTTCCCCTTAGAATTGGATCCCATAATTTTTGGTATGTTACATTTTCATTTGTCTCAAGATTTTTTTTTAATTTCTCTTGTGATTTCTTCTTTGACCCATTGTTGTTCAGTATCATGCTATTTAATCTCCACATATTTGTGAATTTCCCAATTTTCTTCATGTAATTAACTTCTAGTTTTATCCCATTGTGGTTTGAAAAGATGCATGATATGATTTTAATCCTCTTAAATTTATTGAGACTTGTTTTATGAACTAACATGCAACCTATCTATTTAAGAAAATATTCTGTGCACTTGAAAAGAATATGTATTCTGTTGCTTTTGGATAGAATGTTCTATAAATATCTGGTCTACTTTATCACTTAAGGCCAAGTTTCCATATTGATTTTCTGTCTGGATAATTTATGCATTGATGGAAGTGGGGTATTAAAGTCCCCAACTATTATTATATTGCTATTTCTCTGTTTAGGTCTGCTGATATTTGCTTTATATATCTAGGTGCTCCTCTGTTGGGTGCATATTTACAAATATTATATCTTTTTGTTAGATTGGCCCCTTTATCATTATGTAATACCCATCTTTGTTCTTACTAGTCTTTAAAGTCTGTCTTGTCTCATATAAGTATAGCTACTCCACCTTTCTCTTAATTTCCATTTGCATGGAATATCTTTTTCTATCCCTTCATTTCCAGTCTCTGCATGTCCTTATATATAATGTGAGTCTCTTGTAAGCAGTATATAGATAGGTCTTGTTTATTTTATTTTAAGATTTAGTCACCTATTTTAGAGAGAGCAGGCATGAGTGGGAGGGGCAGAGAGAGAGGAAGAGTCTCAAGCAGACTCCATGCTAAGGATGAAGCCTGACACAGGGCTTGATACTACAATCCCAAGATCACGACCTGAGTTGAAACCAAGAGTCAGACACTTAATCAACTGTGCCACCTAGGTGCCTCAGTAGATTTGGTTTTTTAATGATTTGGCCACTCTGTCTTTTGATTGGAGAATTTAGTTCATTTACATTTAGATTAATTATTGATATGTATGTGTTTATTGCCATTTTATTGTTTTCTGGCTGATTTTGTAGTCCCTCTTCCTTTCTTCTTTTTTTGCTTTGTTCCTTTGTGGTTTGATGTTTTCTTTTAGTGATATGCTTATATTTTTTTCTTTTCATCTTTTGTATATTTCCTGTCAGTTTTTGCTTTATGGTTACCATGAAGCAACTTGTAACAACTCATATTTATAACAGTCTATTTTAAGGTGATAACAAGGTAAGTTTGATGCCATTGTAAAGCTCGACATTACTCCCCCTGCATGTTTTATGTTCTTAATGTCACACTCTACATGTTTTTGTCTCATGTATTTCTTACCTAAATGTAATGGTAGTTATTTTTACTACTATTGTCTTTTAACCTTCATACCAGTGATTAATTCACTACCTTTACCATATATATATATACCTTTCCAGTGAGATTTATTTTTCATATGTATTATTATCACTAATTAGAACCCTTTCTTTCAGTTAAAAAAAATCTCTTTAACATCTCTTGTAAGGCTGCTTTAATGATGATGAACTCCTTTAGCTTTTGCTTATCTAGAAAACTCTATATCTCCTTCACTGCTGAAAGATAACTTTGCCAAATAGAGTATTCTTGGTCAGAAGTTTTTTCTTTCAGCATTTGAAATATATTGTGCCACTCCCTGTGTTCTGTAGTTTCTGCTGAAAAATCTGCTGATACTCTTATGGGTGGGGGAGGTTTCCAATGTTTGTAACAAGTTGTTTTTCTCTTGCTGCTTTTAATCGTTTTTTCTTCTCTTTAACTTGATATTTTAATTATCATGTGTCTTAGTGTGGGTTTCTCTGGGTTCCTCTAATTTGGAATTCTCTGGGCTTCCTGGATCTGGATGTCTGTTTTCTTCCTCAGGTTAAGGAAATTAATATTTCAGCCATTATTTTTCCAAATAAGATTTCTGTCCCTTTCTCTCTTTTCCTTCTGGAAGCCCTGTGATACAAATGTTAGTCTATCTAATGCTATCCCATAAGTCCCTAAGGCTATCTTCACTTCTTTTTCATTCTTTTCTCTTTTTGCTGCTCTGGTTAGGTGAGCTCCACTGCCTTTTCTTCAAGTTGACAGTGCTTTCTTCTGCTTTATCTAGTTTGCTATTGAACCCCTCAAGTATATATTTCAGTTCAGTTATTGTATTCTTCAGTTCTGTGACTTCTGTTTGATACTTTCTTATATTTTCCATCTTTTGTTGACATTCTCACTGTGTTCATTCTTCTTAGCAGTCTGATAAGCATCTTTATCACTGTTAACTTAAATTCTTTATCAAGTATATGATCTCCATTTTATTAAGGTTTTTTCTGACTTTTATCTTGTTCTTTGATTTGGAACATATTCCTCTCTTTCTTCATTTTGCTTGACTCTGTTAATTTCTATACAATAAGTGAAACAACCACCTTTCCCAGTCTTGAAGGAATACCTCATGTAGGAGGTGAAACTTGTTGTTCAACCCTGTCTCACCTCTTGGTTGTCTCCCAAATCTTTACGCTTGTGTAAGTAGCCTATTGTATTTTTATTAGTTCCCAGTAGTTGAGGATGTGCCAAGACCATGCAGTGTCCCAAAGGGGAGGATCTCAGGACCTATATTTAGGCTGATTGGAAGCCAAACCCTTAGGCATCAGCTTTTAAATGTATGCAAATACATAAAATCCTAAGGGACTACAAGCGTAAAGCCTATGAAACCAACAAGGCAAAGGTAGTGCACCGAGATAGCATTTACAACCTTTGTTCCTTGTGAGCAGCTCTATAGGCCACTAAATGTGTGTCATACCTAAAGCCTATGCCTTAGGCCAAAATTCCAGGACAAGCAAAGAGGTGTCCTTCACAGAAAAACTGGGAGTATGCCCCAGTCTACTGACTGTGCAGTACCCTTGGGGTGGTAGCCTACCAAGAACTATCTTTCCAATTGCCATAGTACTGTGGGACCCAGAAGTACAAGCCTTTCTGGGTATCAGTCCCAGGCAATCAAGGGGTATCCCCAGGTTGGCAGCTGTAAAAATCAGGCACCAGATGTGTAAAAAGCTTCCCTCCAGGAGATATTGGCACTCCAAAGCATAGCAGGGGTAAGGATGAAGATAATAAATGCCCTCTAAGTTCTCTGAAAAGGATTTTAGTCAGCCTCACCATGCATTTTTAATCAAAAGCCTGCCCCTCAACCTGCAATTAATGATGATTAGCTAATAGGCCTCCTCTACAGAAAGACTGAGCTCCTGGATCTGTTGTCTCTTGGTATGCCCTGGGGGTAGTAGCTACTTAAGAACTCTTTCTTCATTGGTCATAGTCCTGTGGGTCCCACAAGAGTAAGCCCTACCAGCCATTAGAGCTAGATGATGTAGAGGTGTCTTCTGGCTGCAGTTGCAAAAATTAGACTCCCAGAAAGGCTATGAGCTCCTTTCTGGGTGACCTTTGTTGTAACAGTCTCGTGGCACCAGGAACACAAGCTTCCCTGACCTTTAGAGCCAAGTGACCAAGAGGCATCCTGTAGATGGCAGCCACAAATATCAGAATGAATGGAATCTTGCCATTTGCAACAACTTGAATGGACCTCAAGGGCATTATGCTACGTGAAATAAGTCAGAGAAAGATAAATATCATATGACCTTTCTTATATTTGTAACCTAAAATGTGTGTGTGTGTGTGTGTGTGTGTAGTCATAGATAAGAAGTAGTGGGTGGGAGAAATTTAGTTTAAATAAATTGAATTTTAAAAAGTACTGATCAAAGTCACTCTTCTGGATTCAGAAGGTCTTTGGTAGAACCTGTAAATATGTATTAATAAGAACTTTGGGGTTTTCCAGATCAGGAAAGTTGGGAAAACACTGTTTTAGTAAAAAGTTTGATGGCAAAAGGAAGGTAGAGTTCTTGACTTTTGAATTGCCTTTGAGTTATATAGATTCTTGACTTTTATACATCATAGTACTAGCAAGCAGAGATGTTGTCCCAGGAAGCATAAACTGGGAAGTCTGTGAGGGATAGGCTAGATGGGTGATGGGTAGTAAAGAGGGCACTTGATGTGATGAGCACTGGGTCTTTTATGTAAGTGATGAATTCACTGAATTCTACTCTAGAAACCTACATTGCACTCTTGTCAACTAACTATGATAGAAATTTAAAAAAATAAAGAAACATTAACAATGTATACCTGAGTATGGGGAAAATATAATACAAAGAAAATTATAGAAATGGCCTGGGAGAGTTGGGTTTTAGTTCCAGATTTACTTCCAGTTTGCTGTGTGACCTTGTATAATTCATATCTTCAATACCACGATTTCCTGAGCTAGAGAATTGGAGTAGATGATCAAGGTCCTTTTAACCATAAGATTCTATGAGTTTATTGACTTGCTTTATTTGAAATTTAGCCTGGAAGAAATAGTAAGTTTTTATATAGTTTATCTCTTTTCTTTCAGAAGTAATGCAGAAAACAGCCCCAAGCAGATAAGCTACATTTTGTTTCAACTTGTGCTTGTATATAATTTATGTTTAAAGAAATAGACCTGCACCTACATATGTATATACATATTATTTATCTCCTATATTTTATCTGTTCAACTGACATTTATATCTATAATTAGGATTTATTTGCTACCCATTTGTACCTCCTAGTTTGCCTCATTATATTAAACTCCCTCAACATTTATCAAAGGACTACTGTTTTTCAGATCTTTTATCCAAATACAAGGTGATCAAAGAATGATATGAGCCGCGCCCCTGCATTCCATGGGCCCACAATCTGTGAGGAGAAACAAACATCAATATGATGAGTGATATTGTAAAGGAATAATCAAGACAGTGTGGACTCTAGGAGCTTTCCAGGCAGATAAGAGGAGGAAGAACATTCTAAGCAGAAAGAGCAGTATATGAAAATGGCCATAATAAATTCTTAAAATTGGAAATAGTTTTAAGTAGCAGAAAGGGAGTGTGGAAGGATGTTGGGAAATGAGACTAGAAACATAGGATAGAAGCTAGCTCATGAAGACTCATTGGACTTGATGAAAAATCATTGAAGAATTGTTTCTGAGCATTAAGATACAATTATATCTGAGCCTTAAGAAAATCTTCTTGGACTTGTGAAAGATAAATGAGCCATGCAGAGTGATCCAATGGAGGACCTCGGAAGGTTTTTTTAGGAGCTTCTTGAGGATGTGTAGAGACGATACAGGAGGCTGAGCTAGGGCAGTGTCTGTGAGAAAGGAGACGGTGGATCAGACTTAAAAGCTATTGCAAAGTTAGGAGCCCAGAATTCATGACCATTTGTTATGGGAGTGAGGGAGAAGTCTAGGATGACTCCCCAGGTTTCTGGCCTGCTTGACTGGGAGAGTGAGGAGTCATTTAGCAAAGTAGAAAAAATAGGTAAAAAAGCAGATTTGGGCTGGAGATGGAGATAATATAAAGAATTCTGCAACACCATGGTAAGTTCAGAACATTGTTGATCATTTTGGTCTGACTTAGGAGAATTGATGATTGAGTCATACGAACAGACGAGGTTACCCAAGGAGAAGGATAGGGTGAAAAAGGCCAACCCTGACTCCAGCCAGTGGCAGCCTGTGGAGAAGGGGAGAACCATAGAAGGAAGCTGAGGCGTGCCTAGAAAGATAGGAGGCCATGTAGGGGGGAGTGCAAGAATGGGAGGCAGAGAAGGACGTTTCCAGGAATGAAACTGCTGAGCAGTTTAAGTTGCTACAGGAAACAATTCTTGTATTTGGCAGTTGTAAGGTTTTTGGTAGTCTTCATGAGAGTGATTTCGTTGGCATGACTGGGTGGAAGCCAAACTGTTGCCTTGAGAAATTAATCGAAAGAGAGGGAAAGAAAGAAATACATGGTCTGCTTGGCTATGAAAGGTAGAAACAAGGTCATTGGTAGAGATTGGAAAAGGCTTAGTAAAGGAAAGGACTGGAATTTGTTTGCAGATGAAAGGAGAAGGCTGGAGAAATGAGAAGGTTGAAGATTCTGTAGAAGGGGGAGGGTAGCGTCGCTGGCACAGGCTCCTAGAACGGGGCAGTGAGAATAGGACCGAGAATGCAGTAGGAGGCCGGAACCTTGGGCCGGCTACAGAATGTCTCTTATTTTGATACAAGGGAAGAAGAAAAAGAGGGCTCGGGAGGTAAATAAATTATTGGTTTATTGGGCAGAAACGGAGCCTGTTGCCATGAGTCCGTCCTTGGTTTCTTTATAAAGTAAGCACTGAAGGCATGTCTCAGAGAACATACCGTGTTGATGAAGCAGAAATAACGGCAATGACTGTTTTATGTCCAGCTGGTGTACAGAGCTGCAGGCAAAAAGCAGAAGTCAGTCTTCACCTCAGTTCCTGATACTCCTGATCTTTTAAGAGCCAAGCGAGGGCAGAAGCTTCAGAGTCAGGTGAGATTCATGAACAGAGACTCCTAAACCCGCAGCACTGGGATGACGGGCAGTGGTCGCCTGCGGCTGCCCAGTCCAGCTCAGTAACAGACTCTCACGCTTGGCTGTCCTTAATGCAGCCTTGTGGCCCTTATCTTCTAGCAGTTTTCTTTGGGGCCATCAGAGCTGTGGTTGTGTCGTACATAAACAAGCCATATCATGTCTATTTTTGAAGTTGTGTGTACAACTTTCATCATTGGATAAATGGTCTGTGGACCAAGCTGCTTGATTCGTTCTCTAGGACCTATTATTCATGACAAATGAAACCACATTTTATGCATTCGGACAAAAATGGGGGGTGGGGTGGGAGTGTGTCAAGAGTTTTGTCAGAATCCTCTCATTCTTCCATGGGCATTCTTTATTACATGGTTTTAGATCAGGCCATACTCAACAGGATGGGTATTAGGTAACTAGTTTATATATGCATGTTTCCAAATGTGGAACACAGAAAGAAACCAATGAACAGAAATACAGGAAAAACCAGAACAAGTAGACATGGCCCTCCCATTGAAGAGTTAGAAATGAATGAAAATGACTGAATTCTAAGCAAAAAATGTTTTATGTCTATAACATCTGATCCCTATTCTCTAATCATTTAGTATCTGTATGTTGAACTTGCCACCAAAGAGAGACCCCATCATCATGCTGGAAACCAGACCAAAGCCTTGACGCATGCTAAAGACGTAAAGGACCTGGTCAGTGAGGTAAGTTGAGACTTGGCACCAAGGTGCACCTGGGTTAACCAAAAAAATCTTGGGACACCTGGGTGGCTTAGTCGGTTAAGCAACCAGCTCTTGATTTCAGCTCGGATCATGATCTCAGAGTCATGCAATCGAGTCTCGCATCGGGCTCCACACTCAGCAGGGAATCTGCTTAAGATTCTCTCCATCCCTCTTCCTCCCTGCCCTTCCCTGCTCATGCTCTCTCTCTCTCTTAGAATAAATAAATCACTAAAAAAGAAACTTTCCTTAAAACCTTCCCTTGCTGCCTCTGATCAGAGAGCTCATTTCTGTAATTATGCTCAGCAGCATCAAAACACAGAAGGTAGAGCTATTCTCTTACCAAGCCCAATACATCATGACCCTAGGTTGGATCTATGACATGGTTGTGAATTGGGAGGGACGAAAACACTTGAACTTAAGTTTGTCTCTTTTTTCTATCTTTATTTCTTAGAAAAAGTACAAGATTCAGTATGAAAAAATGAAGGACAAGTACACCCCTGTTCCGGACACACCAATCCTCATCAGAGCCAAGAAGGCTTACTGGAACGCCAGTGATGTATGCGTCCTTTTCTTCTCTCTTCTATTGTGACAGGGACACCTGAGCTTGTGGTACCTGACACACAAGATATTCCGGTCCTCCGTAGTTCAAAGACCCGGTCCACAACATGGATCGTGAGAACACCACCACTGAAATGACAAAAGGCACAGGGTCAGTCGGGCACAGTAGCGAAGGATAGTGCTGGGAGAATCTAAAAGCCTGTTGTTTTTTTTGTCGACCTTGGCAAATTATGACCCTTTCTTATAATTCTTTGGTGGCATTTGCTAGGGATACTTGACAAATAATTGTTACTTACCCATAAAATCATGGTCTTGGAGTCAGCCAAACATGGTTCAAATCCCATTGCTGTCACTTGCCCGCTATACGACTATGTAATTTAATTTCTCTAAGACTCTGTTTTCTGGTACGTGGAATGACGATAAGAATGGTGATAATGAAGTTAGACAAAACAAGATAATGTATACAATATTCCTGACATGGCGCTGGGCTCTTAGTTAACATGCAGAAAACGTTTGTTCCCTTTCTTCTCTTGACCACCTCAGTCACAAGAATGGCACGTTAGTGGGGAGGGAGACAAACCATAAGAGACTCCTAGACTCACGAAACGAACTAAGGGTGGCTGGGAGGTGGAAGGGTAGGGATAGGGTGGCTGGACTGTGGACATTGGGGAGGGTATGTGCTGTTAAGTGCTGTGAAATGTGTAAGTCTGATGATTCACAGACATGTACCCTGGGGCAAATAATACATTCTATGTTAATAAAAATTAAAAAAAAACCAAACACCTAAAAAAAAGAGATTATAAACCATGGTCAATGGCGCAAAGGAGACAGTTTCATTCTGACCAATTTACGGCCCTCGTAAGGAAACAATAGGAGTCCTGCATGAAATTTTGCAGAGAGCATCCAATGATTTTTCATCTACTTAATCCATGCTTTCCTGCCAAATTACTGCACCTTACGCCAATCCAACAAAAACACATTTGAGAACACACTGGCACCTTTTAAGCCGACGGAGGAGACAAAGTTGGAACAGTAGGGCTTAAAATAAATGTCGGTCTGTGGAACCATTAATAAAAAACGGACTGCCTTTGGCATGGATTTGTCCCACTGTCTTAGGATGAGTTGAAAACACTAATAAAAAAAATAATGTAAAAAAAAAAAAAAAGAATGACATGTTAGAATTAGGAGGGACAGTTTTCATTTCCCATACCACATGAACAAGGACAAGACCAGCTTTTAATCGTAATGAGATTACCTGTTAATAAAGATATGAAATTAACTCAGGGTAGATGACCGGTTCTTACCAGTTTCGTTTCTCAGAGCCCCCCTGGAGGGCATTGCACCCGTTACCAGAACCAGAATTCCCGGAGGACTGGGCATATGGGGACTTAACTTCAGCCCAAAGCTCAAGTAACCCCATAATCCCTCAATTTAAGAATATTGCTCTAGGATTTCAGGGCATCTTAAAGTCATTACAGTGATCTCGAAATGTGGAAGGGCACAGCGAAACTGAAAGTGTCTCAGTTCCATAATTTTGTCAGCAGTTTTCATTTGGAGCAGACAGGAGTCCGCCACTTGGACAAGCACTCTGTCCCCTGAAGCTAGGAGATAGAGTGGGTCCCACCCCTGGTGTAAAGTGGCATGAGATCCAATAGCCTAATATACTACTGAGCACGTAGTGGCGGCTCTCCTGAAACATCCAAGGTCATTAGCCGGCGCTTCACTAAATGTAAAATGCCCATGGGTGCTGCTCGGCACTACAGTGTACCAATGTACCAGGGCCCTGGATCTACACTCTCGGGGTGTAAGCTGATGTAAGCTGAGAAAGTTGTATACTACCCTCAAAATCTATCCCCTAGGAAATTTTTAGTCTTCTTGTGACATCCCCAGCTTGATCACTTCAAGGTTACTATTGAATATTCATTTGAGCCAAGCCTACTCTATATCACCCCTCTCTGGGAGTGGTCACACCGTCAAATGGGCCCCTAAGTCTCATGGTGCCCCAGTGGACAGCCCCATCCCAGGCCTCTGCCAGACCAATGCTGATAACTCTAACCTTTAAAATAGTCCAATGTAACAAGGGTAGTATCCGGCATTGAGTTTGGCTTTTCTACACTGGCGATGCCCCCAAGTAGAGCTAAGCAATTTTATGAGATTATTCATGTGAAAAGTTACAATGTCAGAGAAAAAGCACCATTAATTATGTGTTTGCTCAGCTACCCAAAAAGACGAGGTTGAAAACAGACTGCTCAGAGAAGTACTCATCTTGTGGAAATGGGATATTTCTGTGATATTCTTAGGTTAAGGTCAGAGATGTTGTCTGTTAAAATACCACAGAGATCAAGATTATAAAATAAAGTTTCAGGACTGCCTTGTGGAGAAGACATTTTGATACTAGGAGTTGGAAACTAAATCTTTCTCCTCTTTTCATGTACATTAGTAAGTCTTGGGCTCAACAAGGTTGTTTGCTTTTTTCTCCTCCCAATTAGTTTTTGTTTGTTTGTTTTGGATTTAAATAAACTTCTTATTTTAAGTAGTTTTAGATTTACAGAAAAGTTGCAGTGATTGGACAGGGAGTTCCCATATACCTTACATCCTTTCCCCCTATTGTTAATACCTTATATTACCATGGTACATTTGTCACAATGAGTGAATCCATATTGATGCATCATTATTAATTAAACTCTGTTCAGATTTCACTAGTTTTCTCCTAATATCCTTCTCTTCCAGGATGTGAGAATGAGCTTTTTAATCTCTCCTAAATTTATTCATGGAAAAACCCAAGAGAAGACTCAAGAGAGTTCAAGCTTAAAAGAACTCAATTATTTAACATGGTGGTTTTTCACAATCTGTATGCTTTTTCTCTTTCCAGCTACGCTACAAAGAAACATTTGAAAAGACCAAAGGAAAATACCACACCGTGAAGGATGCTCTGGACATTGTTTATCATCGTAAAGTCACAGATGACATTAGCAAAGTATATCTCTATATATTTCTCTTTTGTTAGGCTTAATAACCTACCATCTTTTTTTTTTTTTTTTTAAGTATTCTCCCTTTCTTAAAACTCTCTAAAGAAATGTAGACTTTTTTACATTAAAACTGGGTAAGACTTTATAGCTCTATTTGTGTTTTTACCACAGGTGAAATACAAGGAGAACTACATGAGTCAGTTGGGAATCTGGTTGTCCATTCCAGATCGCCCAGAGCATTTCCACCATCGGGCAGTGACTGATGCAGTCAGCGATGTGAGTCTCAAAACTTTCTGTTTTTACATATGAATTCATATTCCCATGTGACTTATTAAATCAAAAACTGCATAAAAACTGATGAAACACTTGGCCAGATTTTAGATCTTCTGTACGGATGTTTAAATCCCAAAACTCACTGCTACATAACTGAGCCTTAACTTGAGAGAGAGAAAAATATATTCAAATTTATAAACTTAATTTTTCTTCTAAATGTATGATACCCTATTACAGGACTGGAAGTGATACATCTCATCTAAGAAGTAACTAGTTTTGATCATTTGGAGAGACTACTTCATGAAGAAATGACAACGTATAAAAATGCTCATTTCAGAAATTTGAGCTCTCTGTATGAAAATATAGCTGCTGAGCTAATATACTTTCTGGGAAAATATGCCTATCAAATTTGAATTGCTTTAATTAGTATTAAAAATTAAATTTCTATATATGACACAATACACCATAAAACGAGCAGAAATCAGTATTACTGGAAACTTCTCTTAAATAACTGTTTTAATACTTTAGTATTCTTTATACTTCAACAGAGCTTCTATTTGTTCTACTTGGATTGATCCTAGCCTGCTACTATTTGGAGAGATAAGTTCTTAAAATTCTTTGATGATATTCTTCTCCCAGGTAAAATATAAAGAAGATTTGACCTGGCTTAAGGGCATTGGTTGTTATGCCTATGATACCCCTGACTTCACTCTGGCTGAAAAGAACAAGACTCTCTACAGCAAGGTATGTCTCCTCAAGGATAAGAACCACCTGAATTTAACATTCCAGTGCCCACAGAGAGAATCAGTACTGAAGAAATAGCTTTCCGTGTCTCTCTGTATCTTTGCTTCTAGACCCTGTAGTTGGAGTACATACTGAATGGTTCACGCTACTTAGGAAGTTTCTCAGTACAGATCTCACTGACTTATACTCATCATTTATTTATATCATCCATTTGAATTGGATGAAAAGTTATCTTAGTATAACTCCTCATGGCTCTTCCAGAATTTGTTCCCTCTCACTATGTCTCTGGGTGACTTACTTTGTTAGAGTTGATACGGTAGCTAATAAAAGTGGGATGATTTTAATTCACAAACTTGATGTGTGACTTGAGGCAAATAATTTTGTTTTTAATGGCCTCTTTTTTCCTATTAACAAAATAAAACATTTGGGTTAACTTCCTTTTAGTTCTAAAATAGGAGTCAACAAATTTTTCTGAAAAGTGCCAGATAGTAAATATTTTAAACCTTGTGGACCACATTGATTCTGTCACATAGTCTTTGTTACAGTCCCCTAAAATTGTTAAAAAACATTCTTAGTTCATAGGGTCATTTCAAAACAGTAGTGGTTTAAATGTTAGCTACCTCTGCTTTAAAATATTATGATTATCTAATTAATTACTGGAAAATTATTTCAAACTAATGGATTAAAAATGCCTTCAAGTTCACATGGAATAAAATAAAATAATAAACCTTATATAGATACAAAGAAGGAATTGATTTATGTTTTTGCCTAATGTGGCAGATAGATTGAGTTGACATCTGTTCAAAAAAGTATGTATTGTGGGGCTAGTTTTTAGGTATCCATCTGGGTATACCTTTCATTGCCTTAGGAGACAAAGTGTTCAGTAATTACTTGTTAGCCTCCATGAATAAATTATCTCAATTGTGTGATAGGATAAATGACATGTCTCATTCTTAAGGTAAACACAGCCTGCTATCAAGTAACCGTGTTCTGTTTTCTCTAGTATAAATATAAAGAGGTATTTGAAAGGACGAAGTCAGATTTCAAGTATGTTGCAGATTGTCCAATCAATAAGCATTTCAAGTATGCAACTCAGTTGATGAATGAGGTACGTATGACTTGATCCAGTTAAGCCTATTCAATTCCCTTAAGAAGTCTATAGAGCTATTTGATTAAAACCCAGTACATAAAATGACAAGAAGGTCAATTTAAATGTTGATTCAAGATAAAGATTTGGAAAGACTCTTATAAAGTCGCCATCTGATGGGCTCTGCCAAAAGCAGAGTGAAGAGATTAGATTGTCCAGTGAATAAATAAGTGAAAGGAACTGTCCAGAGTGGTGTGAGGGCCCCACTGCCGTCATTGCCTCTGTTTGCGCTAGCGTAGGGCAGCACAGCTCTTGGGGAGATAAGAAGAAGATCAGGGATTTTGTTCACCGTCAGCTGAACTCCCTTAAACATGATATTGTGTAGAGTCGGTTCAAGGTTAATTTGGCATCTCTTAGCAGGGCATAGAAATGGCGGTGGTTGGAAGAGCCACCCCGGAGGGGATAGTTGTGATTCATGCATTCAGGTGTATTCCCACTGTTACTCATACATTGGTGCAGACAAATATCCATTTGCACCCAAAATATTGCTTTATAGTCTACCCAGTCTTTCCTGGAACTGCTGTTGCCGTAATTTAAATTCAGCTTAAAATGGCAGAAATGAACAAGCTACAAATTGACTTACATTTGGATGGTTTTATATTTAATTTCCTATCTTTGGATTTTCTATGGATTTATGTAAGTCAAAAAACAATGTTAGAAAATTAGTAAAATGTATCTAAAAATGAAAATGTGGCCAATGGTATGTTTATTTCAGTATGTGAATTTTTTTTGTTGTTTTTGTTATTTTTGAATTTGATTTAGTTCATTTTCAGTAGATGTCCACACAGGATGACTGAAGAATTACAGTCAGAAGCTTCCTAGGAAAACAGTCTTGATAAATTTTGTTACTGCTTTTATAATTTGCAAAGGATTTCCAGAGTCTCTTCTATAATCAAATTTACTACCATGAGAAGACTGGTAGAATTTGCCCATGAATATACTTTTTGATTCTCACAGTCTTAGATAATAAACCTATAGCTCATTAGCACCTTATTTACGATGCCATAAAACCTAACATTGCTAGTGGCATCGTATTTAAAGATGGAAGATGTTTAGACACAAGGTTGTCCAATTTTGGCGTCATCAAATTGGATCTATCCCAAGGCCTAGCCTTTTCCAGGTGATCTTCAGTCGACTCTCTTTACCTCCATGTTAGTATTATTTTGGGTGCTTTGGAAGCCCACCTATGGAAATGACCTGTTTCTGGCTCTCTGGAGTGTTTATCTTGGGACATTTCTGTGTAGCCTTGAAGTTGTACTCTTGCCATAATTTGATATGATGTTTGAGCAGAAAAAATACAGAGCTGATTATGAGCAGCGGAAAGATAAATACCACCTGGTAGTCGATGAGCCTAGACATCTGCTGGCTAAGATCGCAGGCGACCAGATCAGTCAGGTACTGTGATGGGGCTGGCTGGACAGCCCAGGCAGGACTGTGCTCCAGATTTCTCTTGAGATGTCGTTCCGTCTGCTGCAAGGATGTCATAGGTCCTGCCTATGATATTGGGATGTCCCGTTTCAAAGTATCTGTCTAGCCACCCAAAGAGCCCCTGAGCCCTTTGAGTGTGCCAGTCCATGCTCTGTGTCCTCACATGTGCTGTGGTGAAGCCAAACAGAAAAGTCAGTCCTCCCACTCTTTATTCTTCTGGAGGATCTACTTGTAAAATGTAAATTGAGTTGCAGAAGTGAAAACTAAGACACAAATTAATGGCAGGAAAGAAGACGGAACTCCTTACTCTATTTTTCTACTCCAGTGACGTCTTCTTTCCTGGAAGGCGGTGTTGGTGGGACTAGCTCTATTATTCCCCACTCACGAGGATTATGGATTCTCAGCTGCAAGTATTGCAGTCCTTGTGCTTTGTACTACAGTGGATTTGGTGTCTTCACCCACATGTATATTTGAGTACATAAAGTGTGTGTGCCTACATCTCTTCACTCAGAAGTGATTGGGATATAGAGCCGTGTTCTCTTCTGTCTTCATAAGTCTCTTCTGTGCTTCACTGCTCTTTGCATGAACAGAGAAAATATAAATCTAGTGCCAAGATGCTTCTGAAACAAGGATGTAATGAAATTCTACGTCCAGATATGTTGACTGCCCTCTACAACACACACATGTGGAGCCAGGTAATGTCTGATAGGATGTGGAGAAGACCCTGAGAAGCCTTGAGGCTGCTGACTTTATGCTTTCCTTGATTCCCTTCCCCTGCTCCCTGCCCAGACTGGTTTCCTGCGATAAAGCTGCATAAGTATTCATTACTTACAAATGGCCTCTGCCTGTGGCCATGTGTGACGGCGCGGCAGCCACATCCATACGTCACCTAGCACCTCCTAGTAAGAATAACTGAGGCTTTTTTAGACCTTATTTCCAAATTGGTATAACATTGATTTCAATTTTCTTAGTATTTGCCCCAAAGAAATGGATTCCTTAGGGACTGAGGATATTAAGTAGATTCGATGACCTCTAAAATATCTGAATAATGTTTTCATCTAGTATCTGTTGTTCAGTGATCACAGTGTACCATTTGGGAGCAATGAGGCTCATGGTGCAGCTCCTTGAATATTGTACATATTTATGGCCCCTCTTGAGTTTGATGCTAATTTGCTAGGTTATTTCCAGCATATCTGTCCTCATACACACTTGTTGGCAGTGTTGCTGGTGACATTGTCTTCCTACAAGCTCAGGGGAAGCTCATGCCACCACTTTTGTATCACATGTGGAAAGGTATATTTGAAGCAGGAGGAAAAAAAAAAAACAGTGATAGAAATGTAAAAAAAAAAAAAAAAAAAAGTCATAACTGCTTAGCTTCCAGATGTTGATAAAATGCCATTGTTCCCACATGAAAAAAAAGTTTTTAATCAATCTTTTGTATTAGAAACTCATTTTATCACTTTAGTTCAACACCAAATCAACATGAGAAAGAGGGGGATGAGGTCTCCATAAGAACATCTTGTTTGCCTGAACTTGTTCCTTTGTCCTGATACGATCATCGATGGTCGTGCATGAAATTTTGTTGCGCTTTCTGTATCTGTACCTCTTTTAACAGCTTGTGTGCATGAGAAACACTCGTGACTTGGAAATTACAAAAGTGAACGTCTTTTTAAAAATCATGAATACTTTAAACCGTGTATACTCATTTTTTAATTTTATATCTGTTTCATCTTTGACATGGATATGTACCTTAAGACATTATACATATTTGATGCAGCATATTGTAAGTGAATCGTTATCTGTCAGAGCCCAGAGAGCAAGGATCCAGTCCTGGCTCCAGGATTCATTCTAGATGTGTCCCTTAGTTCAGTTTTTTTAACCTCACTGGGCCTGAGCTTCTAATGTATAAAAATGTGGAAAATATCCTTAATTACTATGATTATTTACCCACCCCATTACACTATTGCCATCAAATACAGTTTTATATTAAACATTTCTGTTAGGAATAAAAGAGAAAGTAGGACACCACGCCCCAGCTTCCCCACACCTGTGGCTTATCTAATCCCACTATTTGCTGTGGGACTTTTTTAAGGAAAATTAGCTTCCTTAAAGTCCTCTGTTCTGCTTCAAGTTAACTTGTTCTTCTCTTCTACGATTTAGATCAAGTACAGAAAGGATTATGAAAAATCAAAGGACAAGTTTACCTCAATCGTGGATACTCCAGAACACCTGCGTACTACAAAAGTCAACAAACAAATTAGTGATGTAAGTGCAAGAAACGCTGAATGGATTTGCAGACTTGGGGAACATTTGCAAGTGTGGAGGGACATTTTTGATTGCCACAATGTCTGGAAGATTCTACTGCTGCTTAGTGGGAGGGAGGCAGGGATGTTAAAGGTCCTGCTCTGCTCACAACGCTTCTTTTACAATAAAGCATTATTCCAACTACATTGGCAGACATGCCAATTTAGAGGCAGTGGAGCTTTAGCAGAAAGCATGAAGGTGCCTGTTGATTTTATGGAATTCTCTTTCCTTTAGGGATGCTCAAAAACACACAAAACACTTTGCATTTGTATTTTCATGTTAGATTATATTGTAAACTGAGATGCACAGTATTGTCTCCTTCTGCTTGTGCTTCTTCAGATCCTTTATAAGTTGGAATACAACAAGGCCAAGCCCAGAGGCTACACGACCATCCACGACACACCCATGCTGCTGCACGTCCGAAAGGTCAAAGACGAAGTCAGTGATGTGAGTACCAGAATGTTTGCAGCCCCTCTCATCTTGGGCTCTTTCCAACATGATATAATGAACCCTGGTCCAGTTATCTATTCCTTTGCAGCACTCAGCCTGAAACTTAGTGGCTTGAAATCAAAATCATCTTTTTTTTGCTGGTGATTCTGTGAACTGACTGGGCACCGCTGAGCAGATCCTCTCTGCCATGTGGCATGAAAAATGTTAAATACATCTAAAATAAACACATCTAAATACATCTAAATTATTAGATGTTAAATACATCTAAAATAAATACATCTCAAATACCTATTTTAAGTTAAATACTTAAAAGTGCACTGTTTATGAAGGCAAGAATGTATAAAGCATTTTTAAAATATATTTCATTTTTTTATGTTAAAATAAGTTTCAGCACTTCAAACATGAATATCACTTGTTCATAAACCTCTGTTAGATCCTTCCTCTGGAGCAGCCCATTCCTCTCTCTGTAGAAAAATGAAGCATTTCTGTATCCATTCCTCCAAACTTTCTGATTATGACAATAACCAGAGATATTGATAAGAAATATGGACTTCTGGGTCTTTCGCCTAAAAATACTGCTTTACTAGGTCCATGGCAAAGTGTAGACAACTGTGATTTGTATGATGACACTATGGGGCTTCCTTAGAATAGTTTTATTTTCAGATTCAACCACATTAAAACCTAAGATCCTCAGAGTGCCTGGGTGGCTCAGTCAGTTGAGTGTCCGACTCTAGGTTTTGGCTGGATCGTGATCTCATGGGTTGTGGGATCGAGCCCTCATCAGGCATCCGGCTCCATGCTCAGCTGGAAGTCTGCTTGAAGATTTCTCCCTCTGCTCTTCCTTCTACTCTCTCCCTCCCTCCCTCTTGCTCTCTCTCAAATAAATAATCTTAAAAAAATAAAAAGAAACCTAAAATCCTCTGCAATAAGTAGTGAGAAGGCCCCGATGATACCGCAGGGCCTGTATTTAAGAGTAGCAGAAGTGGGCGAAGCTAGAAATGCCAGGCCCAGGATAGGTTGGGTTGAGCCCGCAGAACCTAAGCCTTCCCCATCCCTCTCCCTCCCATTCAAACCCACACTTGCCCCAACTTGCTAGATTTGGCTCTAGCAATGAGGGTAATGGATGGCATCCATCAATTCCTTCATTTGTCACATGCCTACTGGTACACAATCTTTGTCCTCAAGGGGTTCAGCATAATGGAAGAATGGACAGATAAGCACATAATTGCAACATGATACGGGAACAACCAGAACTGTGGAGGCACAGAGGTTGGGCAAAACCAACAGCATCTGGGTGGGCTAGTGGGGGAAAGTTTCTCTTCCATCAGTAGTTTTCAAGATGTTCTGAACTCAGGTTTTCTGAGTTGGGGAAGGAAAAGCACACATGGCCCTTTCAGCCACACTCAGGGGACATAAATCCTATGGTGACACTGGTGACCATACTCAGTGCTGGGGAGCTAGTTTTAAGATCTGAAACAGGAAAGTGCGTGGTGGCATTTTTTCTTCACAACAGATTTATATTGTCTTATGAAGCATTATGTACTATAGTCATGGCATTTTAATTAATTTAATTAATTATAGTCATTTTAATTTCTTGCTTTTTTAATGCTTGGTAGGCCATTATAAAAATTAACCTTGTCTCACTGCATTTCCTCCCACAGCTGAAATACAAAGAAGTTTACCAAAGAACTAAGTCCAACTGCAACATTGTGCCAGACTCTGTTCATATCAAAGCAGCCAAAGATGCCTACAAAGTCAATACCAACGTAAGTTCCAGAAACTTTCCCAAGGCTAATGGGGGATTTAGCTTCGGCAGGACAGGTGACCTTTTACATCTCTTCAGGTGATTGAGCTCTATGAGTCTGGATCAAGTTAGCGCCAGCAGCATGACGATGGTGCTGGAATCTAAATGCTGGTTTTTCTTCTCACTGAGGTGACTGGGGAAGAGCCAGGTGGCTAACCCTGTGCCACCGGTGTTCCACCCACTAAGCCTCCCTGCCAGGTGCCTGAGAAATAGGAGATTTAATTCTGGAATGAAGGTTGCATGTTGGAAAGTGTCCCAGTATCTTTCATTCCCTTCACCCTCTATATCTTTGTCTTGTCCTGCTTTAGAACCTGATTCCTGGAAAACACACACACACACACGCACACACGCAAGCAAGCACATTTTAGTCACTTGAGGCTGAAGTCAGAAGTTGGCCTATATCTTTCTTCTGCTCAGATCTTTCTGCGGACTGTGTGTGTGTGTGTGTGTGTGTGTGTGTGTGTTGTGTTGTTTTGTGTTGTGTGGTGGGACATTAAAGCCTCAACCACAGCAATATTTTTGTGCATTTTGATGAGTATTAACTTTTAAAAGTGGTTACATAATGAAACTATTATAACCTAATGAATGCCCCTAGTGCCCGAGAGAACATATATTAATCAGGGTCCGCAGATATCCTTGGGGCGGGCAGGCCACTTGCAGGTGTCCAGAGGATGGATTGAGGGCTGGGTCAGTCACAGGATGGGCGTGTGAAAAAGCAAATGCAGTGAAATGTACAATGTAGACCCTAGGTAGTGGGTGTACGGGCGTTCTCTAGGATTCTTGCAGCTCTGTTGTATGTTTGAAAAATTTAACAATAACTGAAGAAAACTCAGGGCATCAAAAGCAAACTTCATGAAAAACTCCTCAGAAGCATGCAGAGTTGATTATGTGCAAATTATACCTTGACAAAACAGAAAAAAGTGAGGGAAGAAATTTGCCTGCCATCGAGGGCTCTCCCAGGACATAAACTAAGCTCTGTGTGCTCCTGGGTCTCAGATTTGGTCCCAGGCAGCCAAGTGGCCAGCTCAGGGGAAGGTCTAGCAAGTGTGCAAACCTCTCCGGAGCCAGTCTCTGCCGGTTTGAGTCATTCAGAGCAGCTTCCCCTTGGGCAGTTTAACCCTCTGGTTGGTTCCTCAGCTGTCAGTTTCATGCAACTGTTGCAAAGATTAAATGAGGTAGCGGTTAGGAAGCGCTGAGAAAAGTGCCTGGCATGAAATGAATACTCTGAATTTAATCATTGAAAAAAGATCAAGCCTGAGTTTAGCTAGAAATTAAAAGTTCTTGACTCTGAAGATGATAAAGTTACACTGACAGTTAAAGGGATTGTAGAATTATTTCAGCTGGAGGCCTTTAAAATTTTTAGCCCCTATTTTGACACCAAACAGTCCCACAAGACGACCTCTCCCATGGCTGACAGGTGGCGATAAACTGTCCAGAAATGTTAATTGGGGCTCTTGCCTGAAGAACCATGATTTGTTGTATGTTGAGATGCACGTCTCAACAAACATGAGAGTCCCTCCGGGCCGCGTGTGGTTATGAATTCAGCCCACGGAACGAAATGACCTATTTTCGTCTTGTTGCAAACAGCTGGATTACAAGAAGCAGTATGAAGCCAACAAAGCCCACTGGAGGTGGACCCCTGACCGACCGGACTTCATCCAGGCGGCCAAGTCATCCCTGCAGCAGAGCGATGTGAGAGGGAGAGGGACGGTTGGGCTCTCTGATACACCTGAGACAGAAGCATAAATAATTACTCATGATAACCACTGCTGTGGGTGTCAGCCTAGCACACTTGACATCCCGGAAGGATGGGGACGGGATGCAGACATGTCTTGGAGCCTTGTCTCCCCGGAACTGGGCACAGGCACTAGGGTGCAGCGTCCTGGGTGAGGCTGGAGAGGAACGGGCGTGAGCAGGTGGGAAGGCCTTGGTCCCGGCCACAGGGCTGGAGAGGGGGAGCCCAGCGTGCAGTGAGGGGCCAGGAAGTGTCTGCCCTCATTTTGGTAGCAAGTCCTCCTAGTACCCTTAAAAGGCGGATTTCTTACAGATTATGGTAAATGCCGGCTTCTTCCTTTGCCTTTCTTCTGTTTTAGTTCGAGTATAAGCTGGACCGAGAGTTCCTCAAGGGTTGCAAGCTTTCTGTCACTGATGATAAAGACATGGTGCTGGCCCTGAGGAATTCTTTAATAGAAAGTGATGTAAGTATCCACTGCCTTCCGTGACACCGAACCCGTCTTCCGCGGTGCAGTCCCCAGCGACGCCAGGGAAGGACAGAGGAGGTTGCTGGTGCAGGGGCTCAGGTGTGGGTCCTGAAATGTGACCCTGTCCCCGGTGAACGCATCAGTGACATAGAGCAGGGTGACAGGCAGGGGAAGCTGTAAACTCCAGGTGACCATTCTCAGTGTTTACTGCACCGTGAGATCATTTACACGGGGAGACTTGGGAGCTGAAGATCTGGCTGGATTCTATGAGGAAGAAAAACATGCGTTTTTGTGTGATCATACTCTTCCTTTGTTTCTTCTGTAAAGGAGAAATGGTAATGCCTCCCAGGATTCGAGAGCAGGTCAAATGACGTATTTGAAAGTCCTTTGAACTAAGGCTGGGTCTATAAAGATTCATCATGAGATCCATTTTGATCATCATTAAAGCCTCAACTTGCAGGAGGGAAAGAAAATCCCTTTTGTATAGTTCCCAAGATTTCCAACCATCAGATCTTTTATTGAGTTTAGTGTTGTTACTGTGTCATTCTGTTTTCCCAGCTCTATCCAGTGATTCGGGGACTGAATAAATACATACCAGATCCCCAGAGGAGCTAAAGAAATATTTTTTTTCACCCCTGCAGCTGAAATACAAAGAGAAACATGTCAAGGAAAGAGGAACCTGCCATGCTGTGCCTGACACTCCTCAGATCCTCCTGGCAAAGACTGTCAGCCATCTGGTGTCTGAGGTAAACCTTCCAGCAACATACGCTCTGCTTCCCTCTTGGGCTGGTGCCCCAGGCAGACACTCTAACAGGCTCTCTGTGGATTCCCTCAGAACAAGTACAAGGACTACGTCAAGAAGCACCTGGCCCAGGGCTCGTACACAACACTGCCAGAGACCAGGGACACCATCCATGTCAAGGAAGTGACCAAGAATGTCAGTGATGTAAGTGACCAGCCCCGAGACTCTTGGCAACAGCAACGCCACTTTACCTTAGACTCCAGGGAAATCTGGGACAAGCTGCCTTTTTGCTTCTAAGTGCTTTCCTGTACGTCGCTTCACCCTTACCATCATCAGTGCCTATGTGTGAATTTTCAAATCTGCTCTAAACGAGGACTCCATACATCCTAGGTTTCCTGTTACGGCAACTATGGCAAATGGGCATTTCGCCACAGAACCTGTTATCTGCAATCTAAGATGTTAGTAACCTAGCGTTAATAAAAGGAGGAAGCGTTGCTGATTAAGAATGGCCTCTCCTGTCATTAAACTGCTGAACAATTTTAGAGAAGTAAAATCACTACTTTGTAACTCAGTAATCCCTGCCTACTGTGTCCTTATCAATAATGCTTTAATCTTGCTGTGATATTTTTATGAGCTCTGTGTGGTTCCATATGTCTTTCAAAGCTAGAAATGGGAAATGAAAGAGTTTAATTTCTTGTAGTCACTTCTCCCAAGATTGGCCGTGTGTTTCAAGTGCTGGGCTCCAGGCCAGAAAGGACAAGGAAGAACTAGAATATGGATCAGAGACCTAGGTTCCAGACCGATGCCAGAACAGGGAGCCATGGATTTTCCTGGAGATCTCTCAGTCCTTCAAGTAAACCAGTTCTTTTCCTCGGTTCCTCTGCTCACATGAGTAATTCTGCTTCTATTTAGACAAATTACAAAAAGAAGTTCGTCAAGGAGAAAGGGAAATCCAACTACTCCATCATGCTGGAGCCCCCGGAGGTGAAGCATGCTATGGAAGTGGCCAAGAAGCAGAGCAATGTAAGTGCCGCCTGTCCACACTCTCAGGGGTCCTGCTGAGCCAGTGGATCCCAACTTGGTGCTTATTGGGCTGATTCCATTGAGTGGTATTCCTAATTTCCCTCTCTGGTAGTTTAAAAAATATGGTTTAAAAAATTCATTTGGTTTTAAGAAAACGGTTGCTTGTGCTTGATGAGGACTTTTTCCAAAGATCGCACATCTCCCACATGAGTAAACATTTTTTTTCTCTCTCCAAATAAAGGTCGCATACAAAAAAGATGCTAAAGAAAACCTGCATTACACCACGGTGGCCGATCGGCCAGACATCAAGAAGGCCACACAGGCAGCCAAACAGGCCAGTGAGGTACGCGCGTGTGAAAATGGACCTGCTCCCCAGAGGTCATGGCCACCGAGTAGTAGTACAAGGCGCCCACTTCTTAGAATGTATTTCCCATCTCGGTTTTCTTTGATTCAGGTGGAGTACAGAGCCAAGCACCGCAAGGAAGGCAGCCATGGGTTAAGCATGCTTGGTCGCCCAGACATTGAAATGGCCAAGAAGGCAGCCAGGCTGAGCAGCCAGGTAATCCAGATGGGCGAGTGGCAGCTCTCGCATGAAAAACCTTGCAGGAAAACGGGAGCGCAGAAGTACCAACAAAAGAGATCTGGGGTCTTCGATAGCACTGCAGGGCTTCGAAAAGTCAGATTGTAAAAGTCTGCCAGGGACCTTGTCTCTGGTTTCTCTCTAATATCTCCAGGCCTTTCTCATTCTCCACTTTTCCACTTACGGGTGTGTGTCTAGATGTTTGAGTGCGTAACAGTCTTCATGGAACAAAAACATCAACTTATGAGGTCCTACTGGCACCTCTCCTCAGGTAGTGAGATTGTATCCCCAGGGTGGCATTCATACTCGAGTCACCTGTAGGAATTTAACAGACAAGCATCATGAAATTCGAACTTCTAGAACCCAGCGAGGTGCGATCACATTTATTCTTCCATTCAGCATCCAGATATTGCATGACTAGGCTAAGAACTAGGAAGGTGAACAGATGTCCTCCCATCTTTATGTCCATAGATAAACAATTACAGTTTGGGGTGACAAGTAATTTCAAGGTGTATCCAGGGTGCTAAGGGGAAATGCCTCATTCTGTTGAGTTTTCCCATAAATCATCTTCCTTAGCTATTTCACTAGGCATAACAGCTCTTACTTTCATTCAATTAAATCACATTTATTGAGTAAGTCTATTCTTAATTTCTTTTATTGAGCAAGTCTACTCTATCTTCCTCCTCCAAGTGGCATGTTCCAGAGAGAGGGGATGGGCGTGCACAGAAGTAAATCTTTCAGGACAATTCTATAGCATTCTACACATTCCAACACAAAATCAACAGACAAGAGTGTAACTTGATCAGTCCTCTGACTGAGGTTAAGAAAGTAGGTGAGAAAAAGGGAAAGAGGTGTCAGCTTGCTGGTATCAGTCCTGCATCCCTGATGAGTGCCTTCGTTTTCTTCAAAAGCCCCATTACAGAGGCATCGTAAGATGCAGCCCTGTGCCTTTGCCCTTTCCTTTGGCCTTTGAGGTGTTCTACCCAAGTATCAAATATTAGCCAGGATGGGGGAGGCCCCCGCACTGGGAAGACCCTGTGGGCTTGGAGCCACACCGAGAAGTTACAGAGCCTGAGACAAGCCTTGCGGAGAAAGTAGACCCAGACTCCTCCTCCACATCTGAGGTTTCACAAAGGATTAGAAATGCAGGCCTCTCCATTTTCAAAAACAGCAAAGTCCTCTAAATTTCAATATCAAAATCATTTTTGTTTTTACCTTGATGATGGCATGACCTTGGAAATTTAAAAAAAAACTTACAAAAATTGGAGCGGCTATTAGTAGAGTAAGCTGGTATTTATGCTTAATTTTTATATTAAAGTTAGCCCTTTGCATATTCTTTTATGTATCCTAAAATTATGCTTAATCTTATTTTTGTCATTATGGTAAAATATCTCACTACTTTTCTTCTAGCCCAAAATCGTATTGAAGGCCTTTCCCCCCACACTCTGTTCTTTTTTACTCAGAAATTATGCCATTTTTTGCCACATTTTAAGAAATCAAAATGATATAGCTGAAGTACTATTTTAAAATTATAATAAATTCTCCTAATTTAACAGATTCCTTATGTCTCACTCTCTTGGATCATTTATAATCCTTCTTTAAACTCCTTATAGTAGACCTAAAATGCCTTTGGTTTCTCTGGTTACTAGGGTCAGAAGGATCCAAATCAAATTCATTAGATCACTGAATGTAGCCTGAAGCCTTTACCCTTTTCCACTTATTTTTGTTTTGCGCTAAAAAGAGATGATTCATGATGTAATGAGCACTGGGGGTTATATGCAACTGATAAATTATTGGACACTACATTAAGATATACTATATGTTGGCTAATTGAATTTAAATAAAAAAATAAATTAGCTATTGGTTGATTAAAAAAAAGGTGATTATCTTTCTTACTTCTGGATAATATAAAAATGAGCAAGGCAAATAGCACCTAGTCTTACCCTTGACTCCCTCTCGGCCCAACATAACTATTGGTTGTGCTCTTCTTTACTCTTAAAAGCATCCGAGTGCAGATAGTAAGTTATATGGTCACTTTATATGTAACATATTCTTTTGTATTTGTATTTCCTCCATTTCTTAGTTTTCATATTAATTGATGTTAAGAAATAATTTGGAGTTTTGCATTTACTATTAGGTTAAATACCGAGAAAATTTCAACAAAGAGAAGGGCAAGACACCGAAATTCAATCCAAAAGACAGCCAGCTCTACAAAGTCATGAAAGATGCTAATAATCTCGCAAGTGAGGTATGGTGTTTTTTTTTTTTAATTGTGGCAAGATACATAACAAGAAATTTGCCATTTTAACCATTTTTAAATGTACGATTGAGGGGCACCTGGCTGGCTCAGAAGAGCATTCGACTCTTGATCTCAGTGTTGTAAGTTCAAGTCTCATGGGTGTAGAGATTGCTTAAATAAATAAATAAGATGTACAATAAATAAATAAGTTGAGTGGCATTGATGACATTCACAGTGTGTCCAGCTACCACCATTATTTCCATCGCCTTAAACAGGAATTGTACAACCATTAAGCCATAACTCCATTCCTCTCTCCCCCCAGCCTCTGGTGACCTGTATAATCTATTTTCTATCTCTATGAATTTGCCTACTAGAGAACCTTCTGTAAGTGGGATCATACAGTATTTGTCCTTTTTTTGTCTAGCTTACTTCACTTAGCATCATGTTTTCAGGGTTCATCCATGTCATAGCATTTGTCAGAATTGCATTTCTTCTTATGACTAAATCATATCCCATTGTGTGTATAAACACATTTTACTTCTCCATCTGTTTATGGACATTTGAGTTGTTTCCCACTTTTTAGCTACTATGAACGAGGTGTGTGTATTTTCATCACCAGTTCCAGAATTAATTTCAGGATGAGATATCTTACCATGGCTTCCATTGGTACTGTCTGCCGGTTCCTATTTAGGTGATTTCGTTCTTCCTCCTTCACACAGGTTAAATATAAGGCCGACCTGAAGAAACTTCACAAGCCTGTGACCGATATGAAGGAATCTCTGATAATGAATCATGTGCTGAATACCAGCCACCTTGCCAGTTCTGTAAGCTCCGTCATTTGCTGGAGAAACCCATTTGCAGCTGCAGTTTCACCCATTTGCAGCTGAAATTCTTTGCTGAGCTCGCATACATCTCCTCTGCTCCTGGGACACTAGATTTATTAGAAAGCTCTTTGGTGTGAATGCGTCCTTCCAAATTACATTAGTCTGTCAACTCTCCACGGACTGAGACTCCTCTCAGAATGTAAAAAAGCTTTTGTTCTTAGAATATTTAAACTTTTTATTTTCCAATTAACTAAGCCCTTCCCTCCTTCTAAGGACATAGAATCATGGTTTGGAATAATTTCTTTCACTTTTCACACCTCCTTTGAATACGCCATATAACCCAAGGGGTTAACCGTCCCCTATTAACTGGGCAGTACTGGACATGCTCTACCTCCTTGGACACATGTGAAACACCCTTGCTCAGTGTTTGCTGCTCTTAGTGTGGCTTTGACAATGCTGCTGTGTAAATGTCTAACTGAAAGAGGAAAAACAGAAATGTATGTGTGCCTTTGTGCCTTCTTCCCCTCAGTACCAGTACAAGAAGAACTATGAGAAGAGTAAAGGCCACTACCACACAATACCTGATAATCTGGAGCAGCTTCATCTCAAGGAGGCCACAGAGTTACAGAGTATAGTAAGTCAGTCAGTCAAGACTTTTTCCTGATGCGTGTTCAGCTACAGTGTCAAAAATGTTCATAAATTCCCCCTCAGAATGGTAGTTATAATTTCAGTAACGATTGCTGGAGGAAAATATCCAAAGATACAGGGGAACGTGGAATTTAGCAGCATTTTGAAACAAAATTTTACGCTATAAATAACAGTATCAACACGTATGGAAGAAATAGTGCCTGTGCTTGCAGTGTGTGGCATTCATAACACTGACGGGCATAAAGGTTATGTCATAGGGGATAATCCCCTTACAATAACCCCAGTGTTCCCTCATGAGTCTGCACCCCTGCTTAGGAAACCTTGCAATGGTGGTAGAGAGCCTTTGGAGGATTTTGCGCAGAAAAGTAACATGATTAGATCTACCATTGAAGTATCTTTGAGTATTTAAGGAATTGAAAATTTGTAAAATAATTAAGATTCTTAAAAGAAGGGACTCAGAGAAGGAGTTTGCTATCACATGACTTCCTCTTTCAAATATCCAGAATTATTTAGGTTCCCTGTTGGGCATTAACAGAAAGGGCGAAATTACTAGAAGTGTCTTCATGTCGACTGTGAAGCAGCCTGTGCCCCCAGATTTCTATTTTCAGCAAGATTGCTGAGGTTGAGCATTGCCATGAAGATGCTGTGTGAACAAGGGCCTCTGTCGCTCTGACCTTCCATTTCCGAGTATCTGTGGGCCGGCCTGGCTCCTAATTGCATGTCCACAGCCTCCTTTGGACTGGGACATTGTATTTGTAAGGATGAGGACATTGTATTTGTAAAATAGCACTGGGGCTTTTTTGAGAACATCAGATTTCTTAGTCAGTTGACATGTAAACTAGTTCTCATATTTATATGAACTTATATTGGCTGCGTTGAATGTGGGACTGATTATGACCTAGATCCAGTTCTTGACATAGAAAGTAAGTTGTATGTGTATCTCTCGATGAGACCCCAGGTCTCTGATAAAAGTCCTCATGAAAGAAAAACTGGAGATCTTTCCCAGAAACACTGACAGGTGCTGTGCTTACAGTGTTCACATCCATACCTATCAGATCTCGGCCAACCTTCTCTGACGGGTGACGTTCCCCCAGCATTTCCTTGCCTGGGCCTTTCTCTCAGCTGATTCTTCTGCAGGGATTCTTTTGTTTCCTTGAACTGAACACAAATTTGATTTAAGGGTGTTTTCTCACAGGCAACAACATTAAGGTACTAGATCTGAAACATAAGAACCTGTCTTGAGTGGCAATGAGATGCCACCCATGTGGACTAATGTATCAGTTAAAAAATACTATCCCTACACTGGTCTCTGTCTGGGAACTGACCAGAGGAGATCTGTCTAATAAGGCTCTTCATCACTAGGTGAAATACAAAGAAAAGTATGAAAAGGAACGAGGAAAGCCCATGTTGGACTTTGAAACACCAACGTACATCACTGCCAAGGAGTCTCAGCAAATGCAAAGTGGGGTAAGTCCTACAACACACACCACACAACAAGCATGCCATCAAGCTGTTCAAGAGAAGCTCTGCCCACACACCTGTATCCAGCCTCCTGTTATCCACAAGTTGTAGAGGACAGAACTTTTTATCATGTGCTCACTAAAATGTTTCCATATCGTATCTTATGGTTCAGTTACACTAAGTGTTCCAAATAGTAAATATTTAGCATGTATGTTTTATTTAACTCTCATTTTCACAGCATTAGAACATAGCAAACTATTTAACTCTGAAATTATATTGAATGTAATGTGAATTTTTCTTTGATAAATGAAAAGTTCCCTCTGCATAGACCCACCATAGGCTTTGGATTACTCTTAATAGGAAGCCCCAGGCCAAACAGGAGTAATGATCAAGATGTTTATCAAAACATTAGGTCAAGGTGCCATATTTCCTATATTAGAAATGTAAGCACAGATATCTAAAAAAAAAAAAAATTTTTTTTTTCCTTTTTAACCAACAGCAGAGAACAATGGAATCTTCTTTTGAATTTTAGGAAGTCAGTTTTCATTGGGAAACAGACTTATTTTGGGTTGCTTTTTACCTCTCCCCCGTGGGGCATATCCCCAACCATAAAGATAAATGGTTGTTAATAAAGTAGCACTTTGTGAAGGTTTCTGGTGTAAAGAAGGCCAAATAATCAAAAGTTTAACATAACTTCATATAATTGGTGAATCTGGGGAAAGGGTCTATGGAAGTTCCTTGTACTAGTCTTGGAACTTCTCTGAAAGTTTAAAATTCTATCAAAACTAAAAATTATAAAAATGGAGTTCCAGCATTTACTCCAAGTCTCCAGATGAGACAGCCTCGTCCAGGGATTGGAGAGGAGAGAGGGAGCTTGTGACTCTCAGTGGAGGACAGAATCTTAGGATTTCTCTGTGTCTCATTGTCCACTTTATTCAGAGATTACAAATAATAAGTCATGATTATTTAAAAAGCCAAATTTGCATTTTGTGCCCTCAGGCTCTTCTTTCTCTGCGTTGTTATTTTCCCCTTACTTACCTTTAGGTCAGAAGCAAAGTCTTGTTGCCTCAGGAGAGATGGCAGTGGATTCAGAGTCTTGGTGGCACACGTGTTCTTCTGTCCTTCCCTGCAGTGAGCAGATAGCGGGGCAGCCCCTGTTACGGTGTGGGACCTGTGAACAAGGAGCCCAACAAGGCTTCTCAAATTGATTCTCCTTGAGGCTGTTTGGTGTAGACAAAGTATTTCCAGAACAACCAGACACCTTTCAAACATGTGACCTTTAGCAAAACTAGGATCCAGTTAAGGGGTCATACATGGAAGGACAGTGTTGTAATTTTTTTTCCTTCCTAGGTTTGAGAAATAAGTTGTAATAAAGATTGTTTTTTTAATTTGTGTTTCCTTCCTACTCATATTAGAAAGAATATAGGAGAGATTATGACGAGTCCATTAAAGGCAGAAACCTGACGGGCCTGGAGGTCACACCAGCTTTATTACATGTCAAATATGCCACCAAAATAGCCAGTGAGGTAGTGCCCACATGGTCTTGGCTTTTGCTCTTGATCCCAGTAATTGCACTAATGACGCTCATCAGTGTGATCCTTCCGCCATTTTCATCACTATCTAACTTTCTCGGGTTTCAAGTTGGGTCCACATGTGTTTGGTATTTCCACCTAATTTCTTACCCATGTTAATTCTTCTCATTTTTTAACTGAATACCTAACGAAATGTGCTAGTTTCTTATTTGCTATTTAGTATCAACCGATGAAGCTTATACCCTGCCTTTTATCATATCTTTAATCGCTAAACTGTAACTACTTAAAACTGGAGGGATTTTTTTTTTTTTTTTTTTTTGTCTGTTTGGTTTTTTTGTTTTTCCTCTTCTCCCAAGAGGAATGATCCAGGCTTTCTTGTCAGTGGTGTTGCTTTTGTTTTGTGATATAGAAAGAATACAGGAAAGACCTAGAGGAAAGCATCCGTGGGAAGGGTCTCAGCGAAATGGAAGACACGCCTGACATGCTAAGGGCCAAGAACGCCACTCAGATCCTCAACGAGGTGGGCCCACAGCGTCTTCTCCCTAGCCACGTCACACACAAGAAGGGAGAAAGAGAGGGGTTTGAATAAAATGTATCTCCATTTCCAGCGAGTTGATATTATCGTTTGTGTCCAGTGGCTGTCAGAATCAGTTATTTATCTAATAGTATTTGATACTATTGATCATGATCCATTTGGTGTGCTCATTTAAATTAAAGCACTACATTGGAGTGTTATGCACCTAAGTTCAGTACTAGTTATATAGGAAACAGGATTCAAAATGTCCTTTTTGCTTTAAGTAGAGAATGCTAAAAGTGTTCAAAAGGAAGCCTTACTTCCCTTCCTTCTCAGGGGGAATGGGGGGAAATCAGAGGGGGAGATGAACCATGAGAGACTGTGGACTCTGAGCAACAAACTGAGGGTTTTGGAGGGAGGGGGGGTTGGGTGAGCCTGGTGGTGGGTATTGAGGAGGGCACGTATTGCATGGAGCACTGGGTGTGGTGCATAAACAATAGATCTCGTAACACTGAAAAAATAAACATATTTTTTGGGAGGTAAAGGAAGCCTTACATGTTGACACGAGTAGAACAGTGTCTAGTTCTAGTTCTACTCTAGAACGAGTAGAACCTGTTTCAGTAGAACAGGGCACTACTCCTAAAACAGGTCTCTGTGGCCACCACTGCATCCGACCGCAGGGAATAGCAAAGGGGAACAAGAGCAACCGAATGGTGGTATAGTATGTGGATTTGCAGTCACTTTGTACATTGACTACCTCGTCGTGGAAGTTAGGTAACTCTTGTTTTAATGCAACTACAGAAAGAATATAAGAGAGACTTGGAGCTGGAAGTCAAAGGAAGAGGCCTGAATGCCATGGCCAATGAAACTCCCGACTTCATGAGGGCCAAGAATGCTACTGATATTGCCAGTCAGGTCAGTGCTACTACTCTGTGTCAACTTTAAAAAAAAAAAAAAAGTGATTACAAGGGCACAGTGTTGTCCTATTATCTTACTTGATTAACAGTATTATGTCTAGAGTGGCATTTTTAAATATCTGTCTGGTGAAATCCATTCTGACAGAAGGAGCAGAGACCTTTTGTCAGGCCTTTTCGTCTCTTTCTGAGTCTATAGTCACAGAAGACATTCAGAGCAAAGGGTAGAAGTTGGGGAGCTTGAAGCTAGGACAGATTGGGACATCCTGGTCTTGTTTCTTAGTTGACACCTGCCCCCCACTCAGCACCAAGAATTCCTTGCTTAGAACATTTTGGGAGTTTTTTCTTTCCCTTCTCTCAAGATCTAAATTTAAAAGGTAGTTTTTAACATCCCACATTATCTTTTGCTTATTTGTTCTGCTCCTAGCTCTTATACATGTAAACAATCCATATCTTACTCTGTGTTCATTATCTGGTTCCTTTCTCACAATTTCTCCCTCCCCAGCCCCTGCGCCCAACTAGATAGTAAGTCTTTCAACAACTAGGACTCAACCTTTCTGAATCCCACTCTTTAGTGTAAAGCTACAGACACAAAAGGAAAAACCATATGTTGAGTCTCGAATGAGTGAATCATTTTGGAAAAGAAATATGGACCACTTCGTAATCAAGTGAAATCAACAAATATGTACATTGTAAACATTTACCCAAGTGTTGGGTGTTCTTTTGCAGATTAAGTATAAGCAATTAGCAGAAATGGAAAAAGCCAATTTCACTTCTGTGGTTGATACTCCGGAGATCATTCATGCGCAGCAAGTCAAGAACCTTTCAAGCCAGGTAAGGACGTTCATCGCAGTGTCACTCACAGACCCCATTCATGAAGTCTTGCCATTATACCCAGGTGGGCTCTTTCACATCACAGTTTCGCCCAGTAAAGGAGAAGGGATTCATCTGTGAAGCAAGTGTGAGTCAGAGGTGAGATTTCTGTATCAGAATTAAAAGAGATTTTATGAGAGAACTTTAAGGTACTGAAGAACTCTTACACAGGAACATCTGTGTTAATGAATCAGTGTTTTAACCTGCAAAACCTCCTCTAATGTGGAGGTGAAATGTACGTGCGAATCTGGAAGGAACAGAGTAGACGGTCCATATCTGGATTGTCAGTCTCCTTAACCTGATTGACCTGTGGCATCCACAGCAGCCACTCAGTCGAACCCTGCTTCCTCCCTGAGGGATAACTGAGAAATGGAGGAAAGTACAGTATCCTTCATACAGCAGGATACATCCCTGTTGGTTTTAATCTTCAGTGATAGCAGAGATCTGCAATTTATTTAAGCAGCTCCAAATCGTCTTCTGAGCCCTGAGTTATAAAGCCACAGTGGCCTGAGGGGGCTATGCTTTATAAACATGGGGCAGTGTAGGTTTCCCGCCGCTCCCCACCCCCTGGAATTCTGAAGCTAGTTAGCCTGATGTAGGCCCTGAAAATCTGTTTTTATTTGTTTGCTTCTTTTTGTTTTTTTAATCTTCACAGGTGATCTCTCAATGGCCAGCTGGGTCAGGGAAATCATGGATTTAAGTCCTTTGTTAGCAACATATAATGTTATATCCTAAAACTAGGCATGAAAAAGTATCGGTAGGGAATGGTTTATTTAAGGAACAGATATATTCAAATGGGAGAAATGAACCTTTTTTGAGGAGGTGGGGGGTGGGGAAGCATTTTATTACCAAAATTATCTGGGCCCCAAACTACCACATTGTGTTCGTTGAAGGAGGCTAATATTCTTGAGGCTGTGAGAGGCTTGTCAGCTGTATAACCTTGAGCCTTTTCCCATTGCTGATCTTTTAAGGAAAACCCCAGAGTATGGGTTTGTTCTAGGTAAGAATGAAGCCGCTTACTCTATTCTCTTGGAGCTTTCCTTGGCCTAGTTCCTCAAGGCCTAAGACATGGCCAGATGGATTTCTTCCTTCCCAGTTTAGATTAGTATTTACCTTTCAGTGGTATAGCGGTTCTGGTGCTTTCTACAAAATTGCTGCTCGGTTTCCAGTGAAAAGCTTGTAGTTTATGACTTGTAAGTCTCATACTGGGGGTCAATGCAAGCAATGTGAATGGACCTATAAATTTGGGATAATACACTAAATATTCCCTAATACCTTTCCTCTCAGAACACCCCCAAGTTCCAAGTACAAGCTAACCACTCCTCTTAGTGACTAGCACTAGCTAGGCAAATCAGCTAAGGCAGCTTTTGCTTAATCTTAAAAAAATAAAACGAAAGAAAAGGAGGACTGGTCTTACCTCTTTCCCAGGACAGTGAGAACTATTTGCCTTATGTTTGCATAACTAAGGGGAGTCGTACAGGTGACTTTTTCCTGCACAAGAAGGTGGTGAACTGCTCTTTCTTTCCAGAAATCTTTCTTTTAACTGGCTTCCTGTTCAGAGTCTAGGCTGAAATCTCTTACTGGTTGAAAGGCTGCCTTTGTTGCCTTTAAGGAGATTAAATCTTTCAACGCATAAGTGTAATTCATAATTTGTGTGTAATACAATTTAGATGAAAGAGATATAGAAAGAATAGTTTTATCCCCTTGCAAAGTAGCTAGCCTTTCCTCAGCCCTCCACACCCAAACTTCCTGAAAAGTGGGAGAAACTGGAGCTAAATAAACTTGGAGAGAAAATGAAAGGTCTCGATGACAAGCAATAAAAGAAAAATCTGGCCCTAAGGTGAAACGTTGTGCTGCAAAGATTAATGGAAGTAATCAGCTCCGTCTCGGGGACTGATGACACAGGGGTGTGGCTGGGTCGGGGGAAGAGCAGGCAGAGTGGTGCCTGAATGGCGTGTCTCTCAATTGGATGGGGGCCCCCAAATCAGGTGGAAGCCGGTGGCCCTGGTGGTGAAAGAATTCACTTGAGGCAGAGCAAAGGAGGTAGAAGTTTACCACAGACACCACAGAGGTGGAGGGCAGGACAGCAGAGAGGCGGTCTGCAAGGAGGTGGTGGGTGGGGGCTGTTTTTAAAGAGGGAAGAGGCGTATGGCAACTTATGGAATTCTCCCTGTTTGGTAACTGCGCCTCATTGTAAGTCATCCATTGGTGGGTTAGGGGCTGTGGATATTTTCAGGTGGGTCACCTCATGGGCTTTTCTGCATCCCATTGCTCAAGCCTGTTTGCCTGCCGGCGGCCTCCATGGGCAGGGTCAGGAAAGCCCAAGAGCGGTGATGGCTGGCTCAGCCATGGCCGGTCACTTGGTCATAATGGTGGCCCCAGGTCTGTTCCGTAGAGCCTCTCTCTAGTCAGAGCCGCGTTCTGGAAGTGCCTGCTGGTCCTGCCTGCCTCTTGCGTCTGGTGGCCAGGAACCCCAGCCACACCTGGGCAGAGCTCAGTGAAAATCTTGTCGGCAGCTTTCTGGAGGCCTGCTCTTAACCCCGCTGCTTTTCTCTCCCTGCTTGTTGGTCATCTGGCTCCTGCCTCGATGGTCCCATCCCGTTCACAGCAGACACCCCATCGCCAGGAGCCTGGTTGTGTTTCCGCTTCCTCTGTGCGGACCAACCAGCAAGGGGCTCCTTTCGCTGTCTTTGCCATGACAGTGGGTTTTCATCAGTGCTTGTGCTCAGTTCACCTGAGTGGAAAGACAGGGCGCTCACTGACCACGAGGGGTCTCTGCTTGAGAACTCCCTAACATCCACGAACAGTCGCGAAACTAATGGGAACGGCAGTTGTAGGTCCCATTGGCCCATTTCCCTGTGGTATTCACCATCCTTATTTCTTGGATTCTGTTCTCAGAAAAAGTACAAGGAAGATGCAGAGAAATGCATGTCCTATTATGAGACTGTTTTGGACACCCCAGAGATACAGAGAGTCCGGGAGAACCAAAAGAACTTCAGCGTTGTAAGTTTTTATTGAATCTAAGACACAGCCCACTGGTAGCTGGGATAAGGTGGGCACAGTGGATGCCTCTGGGTGTAGACAGTGGGCCTCACCTCTGCAAGGAGGCTGTGGGGCCACCCTACACAACTCCCACCTGTGGCCCAGGAAACATGTGCTCCGTTCTTCTCCGAGATCACCTTACAGTCCCCAAATCACAGCATGAAATACCCACTGCTACTTTGTTAGCGGCTTCTTGTCACTATGTGAACTGTGGCCATCTTCCATTAGTGGTGACATCTGTCTTTTTCAAAATTAATTTAGGGAGGGATGCATTTAAAAAAAAAAATCCAAGTTGACATTTTACTATTTTTAGGATTTTTAAAAAATTTTTTATAACATTCTTATTAAAGAATTTCCCTTCAGCTATCAGATGTCTGTCTTTTTCAAAATTAATTCAGGAAGGGATGCATTAAAAAAATCTAAGTTGACACTTTACCATTTTTAGGGTTTTTAAAAACATTTTTTATAACGTTCTTATTAAAGAATTTCCCTTCAGCCAACAGACCATGATTGTTGTGGCATAGACATTTGGTTTTTGTTTTAATTTGGATTTTAACTTCCCTTACACAATAGAGACAATTTAAAATATATTTTCAAATGTTGAAATTTTAACAAGATGTTTACTCTTTCTTCATAGCTGCAATACCAGTGTGACCTTAAAAACAGTAAAGGAAAAATCACAGTTGTTCAAGACACGCCAGAAATACTGCGTGTTAAAGAAAATCAAAAGAATTTCAGCTCGGTATATTTACTATTTATTTTCCACTTAATGCTAACCTAATAATTCCATTCTCCTCTTTAAAAATATGCTAGCTTCATGTACATTCAGACAATTAACATCTAACCTCCCCAGTTTATACTAGTGGTTATTTGATAAAATTTCCCATACTTTGCTCTAAAAACATCACTCCAGAAACCATTTGAAATAACACCTTAAATCTGCTAACAAAGTAACTTTTCTTTCTTTTTAATTTTTTTAATCCCGCAGCAATAACATGTGTTGTCTTGCTCCATGAAGATGGATTTCTTTTTGACGTAATTCTCTGTCTTGCCCCAGAATAACTGACTTCACATTTCTTTCATGGATTTTGTTTCCTACGGGAGAGGTCTTTTTAAATGAACATTCTCCCGGTTTTTCTCATCCTGGACTGATACAGTGTGATAATTGTAAAGGAAATCTCAAGATCGGGAAACTCGTCCATGTTGTAAATGTGGCTGGAGTTCTAGTGCTGACGTGGAAGGCGTCAGGTCTTCCGGCTAGGAACATTCTGTAGGGTCTTTTGTTTTCTCAGAAGCCAGTATGTGGCTTTCCTAGTCTTTCCTAGTCTTCCTCCAGGAATTGCTGGGCTTTCTTTTCTTCTGTGTAACGTTGTCCTGATTCCGAATGTCCCAGGTTCTCTATAAAGAGGATGTCTCGCCGGGAACGGCAATCGGCAAGACCCCTGAGATGATGAGAGTGAAGCAAACACAGGATCACATTAGCTCGGTAAAGACACCCCTGCAAGCCCCTCCCCCATAGACTCATCCGCTGCGTTTTCTGCCACCTTGGATCATTTACTTAGAGGGCTGAGCTGTACTCAAAACATTTGTCACCAGAAGCAGCTGGAGCTGTTGAAGTAGGTTCCCGTGGGGAGGGCCATCCCCCAGTCAGGTGGCAGGAGAGGAAGTACCTCTGGGAACAGAGAAGCTGGTGTCAGAGCAAACCAGAGCTGGACGGTGGTTAAAGTGGTCAAAACAGATTTTATGCAGGACTGTTGCAATAAGGGAAAGAGATCTCAGTATGGAACTGGGCTGAATTCCAAAAACGGCAAGGAAAAGTAAGGATTCCTAATCAGAGGGTGAGGGTGGCATGGATAAGGAGGCACGGGGAGGATAGAAAATCAGAGAAAATGTCAGGGGTAAGGGGGGTTCTGGCTGAACCTGCCTAACGTGATGTTTACTGGTGGCAGGCCAGGGTGACCAGACGTTGTCTGGTAGGGCTGGTGGACTAAGGAATTTGGTCAGATATCAAGGTTGAAGACATACCAAGGGTAAGGGGATTCTGGCTAAACTGACTTAGCAGGATTCTTGCTAAAATCAGGCGATACAAAGATAGACTCGGAAGTCCAAAAGTCGAGGCTTATCTGGGAAGAAGATTCAGAGGGTTCTGACTGAAGTTTAGTCAAGGAGAGACTCCTCGTCACTTGTAAGAAAATAATATGTTAAAGTTGAAAATTGAACTTTTCTGGATATATGTTGTGAATGTATTTGTCCTAGCCAAACTGTTGGGTATAACATCATCTGAGTGCACAGGAAAGGTAAGGGCTATGGTCTGAGTATGGACTCCCTCTCCACCTCACCCCTAAGGGATGGGAGAGTGCCCACGAGTTCTTGCCCATGGCGCTGTTCTCTGACCCAGTGTCGGAATGGAGCCCCGCGCACACTGAGTATAGAGTTCGTATTATTTAAACTGTGACTTTACAAACTGCAGAGCTCCTAACCAAACACACACGTACATGTTCCCATTTTTATATCTGTAGGTGAAGTATAAGGAAGCCATTGGCCAAGGAACCCCAATCTCTGACCTGCCAGAAGTAAAACGTGTCAAGGAGACACAGAAGCACATTAGCTCGGTAATGGCCCATGGGCTCAGCATGCATTTGTACAACCTGCCACCTCCCTGGGTGACCTGACCTCTCCGTCAGCCCTGGGGATGGCGTGACCCTCCCTCCATCCTAGCTAAGAAACCTCTGTCTTCGCACCATCCAGGAGCAGAAGGAACTTGGCTTCTCAATTTTTTTTTTTTTTTTTTTGGCTTCTTGATTAATGATCACACCTGCAGTTTCTAGAGTAGAACGTGCCAGTGGTAGAAATGAGGTTATCAGAATGATCTCGAGTTAAAAGATATAAACACAAAAATAACACAAAATATTATTTATTTTATGTATGTTATTATATATTAGATAATTGGTATATAAATTTTAATTTTATATAATATACATGTATAATACTACATAATAGCATATGTAATATTTTGTGTTTCTCCAGTGTATATATTTGCATATACGTGTATCTCAGGATGTTCTCCCCTGTCCAGGAAAACTCTAGGTGGACTTGTGAAGTCTCTGCAGCCTTTTCTTCTCCCTTTCCTCTTGCCCCATATCCTCTGCTGTCTTGCAAATGCTATTTAAGGTGCTGGCTGTCCTCCATCTACCCACAATGACACACTATATATTAAGCATGTTCTCTATGAGGAATTTCAGGCACCTGTGCATGGTGGATGGGGTGTCCCTCACACCTTAAATAATCAGGTTAAGCATATGTTTCTCCTGACCTTTGTCAGGTTAGCCCAGCCTCCGCTCCCCACCTCCCAGCGCGTGCGCGCGCACACACACACACACACTCACTCACTCACTCACTCACTCTCTCTCTCTCCCTCTCTCACTCAGCTTTCCCATCCATAAGCACATTCTAAGCAATAGCTGGCTACTAGCAAGAGACCCTGTGGAGTTCGGGAAATAGTTTATGGCCAATAAAAGTTGAGGACCTTGGTCTTAGAGATCCTGCTTGTCACTGGAGGACCGAACTCTCATTTTGTTGCCATTGGGAGACACTTGATATTTCTCTTGCAAGTTGTTCATTATTACTTAGCTCTCTTTCTGTTTCACTCTTTGCTTATACTCTGGCTTCCTTGTGGTACAAATTATTGAGAGTTTTGTGTCCACAAATAAAGAAAACGCCTTTAGTCCCTTTTGATTGCAACTTTCTGCTTTCTCTGATTATGTTTTGTTCTGTTATCCATGATCTCGGTTCTGCTGCCTTGCTGGGTAAAGAAACAAGTTTGTACTAAAACAGTAGATTTTTAAACATCCCTCAGAGTTTCCCAGCAAAACAAAGATATCACCACGAGTTTGTCAGTGATTTTGGGACTTAATCTGTGTCTTAAACCCCCTGCACCCCCTGCACTGTTCCTGTTGCTCCCACCCCATGCTCAAGTGCACCACTGACCCATTTATTTAAAAAGAATTTGTTCATTCCTTTAGGCTGACAATTCGTAATAGGGAAGAAAGAAAAGAAGGGGGCCCGAGGTTCAGGAAGTTCCTTACTCTTCTCATTAAAAATTATAGACCTTTGATACGACCCCTAAAAAATAGGGACTTCCTTCAGTTTGAAACAAACTCGTTTACATGATCCAACAACCATCAGTAGGAATTTCAAGGACAGATGCTCTTTCTGAAAAATATACTTTTAAGTCTCCTCATAGTAAGAGCACCTACAGGTACTCTTAGTAGGAATTTTCAGTAGAAAATAGCAAAAACATAATTTCTAACCCTGAAGGAATAGAGTATCACATGATTAGAAAATTTTAAACTAAGTAACCTATTTATTAAGTACAAATCTACTGTGGACTTGCTGATACTAAATGTTATGAAATGGCTCGGTTTTCCTCATTGTTGAATTTATTACTTTTTAATGCATTTTAGGAATGTTCTAAGTGTTGACAACAGAAAATGCATAATTTAGTACCAAGTGTTCAAGGGTAGTAAAGTTACTTTTGAAGAAGGAACATAAATATTTGTGGAATTTCTTTTCCTTCTTCCTTGAATGAATGTCATACTTGAAAGCTAGATTGTTTTTAGGAGTTTCCACCCCATAGCCCAGAGATGTAGCTATAATCCTAAGGATTCATGGTCATTTCACCTTTTTGGCTATTCTGATTATCATCTACAGGTTATGTACAAAGAAAACTTGGGAACAGGCATTCCAACCCCTGTCACTCCAGAGATTGAGAGAGTCAAACGCAATCAAGAGAACTTTAGCTCGGTATTTATAAATATATCAAATAAGAAACTCTATTTCCCCACTTAAAAGTCTGCCAGAATAACCCATTATCCCTTTTTCAAAAAGTAACATCTTAACAATCCTGTGTGTGTGTGTGTGTGTTGGGGTGCAGGGTGGGGGTGTTACTACCTGACCAAAACCATTTGGACTTACAGAAAGTGACTCACTTTTCTGGTGGTACTTTAACATTTTTAGCGACTGACAAGTGTGAAAACTTAGATCTAAAATACTGTAAGTAGAATTAACACAAGATTCCTTATCATTATACTCATTTCTTGTAACTCAGTGCTTTGTGTTGTACTTTTTTATCCCCAGAATTAGCATGGTAGAGTTTATCATTAAAGTAGTGAAGAAAAAGTAAAAGCATTATCCTTACTAAATAGACTCACTAAAAGACTCCCTCTTCACGCAAACTACCTGCCCCTGATTTTTTCCCTTCCTTAATCTTTGTGCCTGTTTTGAATGTCTTCTGGGTACTTTCTTGTATCTCACAGGTTTTGTACAAAGAAAATTTGGGGAAAGGAACCCCAACACCTATCACTCCAGAGATTGAGAGAGTCAAACGCAATCAAGAGAACTTTAGCTCGGTATTTCTTAGGGGGCAAAAAATAAAATCCCTTAATTGTCATTTAAAATAATATTTTTTAACACATTACAAACATATGGTTTTTCTTCCTGTAAAATTACTAAATTCATATGATGAAAATAATGATACCAAATATTACCTCAGTTTTCAATGCAAAGCTAATTTACTATTTACTTGAGTTTTGGTGTGAAATTTTAACTGTGTTTTCCCTGAAGTATAATGATAGATCACTTTCCTTACAAACCCTTAATATTCAGTGTTTGTTCCCCCCCAATCCTCTTTTAATAACAACAAGTATTTCTAACTGGTGTGACACAAGTCCAAAGTAAAAATCTAACATCACTTTAAAAGGCCAATGTTGACTAGAATTTTATTTGTACTGAGTCTGGCTCTGTTTGGTGTATTTTTTGTGTTTGTAGCTTTTGTAAAAGAATGTGATTCTTAAATATTTTCATTCAAGAGGCGGAAGAGCAATTTACAGTTAAGTCAGAAATGTGCTTAGCTATTTTTTGTTTACCATGAAAGATAGAAATGAGCTTCCCTTTGGAATAGTTTCCGGATCATTGAAAGCTAATATTTATTTAGCTTTTATTATTTATTATTATTTATTTTATTCCCTAAACCTCTTTCTCTCTCTCTCTCTGGTTCCCTAATTGAGTTACCAACAACTCATTATGGATATTAATTTCAATCAGCTTGAGCACTATTGGATAAGGCCTTATCCTTCTGTCTTTGAGAGAAGACCTGTATCAGTGAAGTCACTCCTGCCTACAGCCTGGCAGCTGTGTCTTTTTTAATGCCACTCAGAGACAGACATCGCACTGTGTGTGACGAAACGTCAAGGGGGGCCAATTGTCCTATTTCTTAAAGTTGTGTAGGTCTCTTTTATGCCATTGTGAAAACAAAAATATTTTTAGGGACTGTTTTGAAGATCAAGTTACCTAAAGATGGGTCCAAGCTGATGTGATTGTTGGTTTTGTGCACACAGATTTTGTACAAAGAGAACTTGAGCAAGGGGACCCCCATTGCTGTCACTCCTGAGATGGAGCGAGTCAAACGCAATCAAGAAAACTTTAGCTCGGTATTCGGAAGAAAGCTCCTTTAATTCCATTTTTAAAAAATAATAATTTTCTAAAAGACAAACTTCTCACTATTAGTCCCTTTAAAATAATCAATTTAACATTTTTTAAATTTCATCAACTGAATTCTGTTTTCCATGTCATTTACTTACCATTTTAATCTAACATTTTATACCTTCCATAATAGTCCCTTAAAACATATAATTGGTTCCTTTCCTTCTCTTTCCAACTTTTATGTTGCTGCTGGGACTTTTGAAGTTCATTGGTGTCCAAAAACCCAAATACTGTAGCTATTATTTACTTGGGACTCTTTAAGATGCTTCTGGTTAGCTTTGCTCAAGAGACACAGTACTCAAGGCCCCTATAGAAATAGTGGCTCTTTTTTTTTTTTTTTTTTTTTTGAAATAGTGGCTCTTGATTGGGAATGGCAATTACCTTAACCTAGATCCTATCTGGATAAACACAGGACAGAAAAAAAAAAGCTCGGTTTGGAACCCAGAGAAGCTTTATCTTGATACTTGTGCTAAATAAGCCATTCCACGACCAGAAATCCAGACTTTCTGATTTCTTTTAAATACACAAATCAGGTCATAAATTTATATTTAATGTTACTTTTTATCTTATTAATATTGTTGAAAAATTCTGTAATAGTCTGTAAAATTTCTGCATAGGATCTTAAGAGTTACTTACACCTGAGATAGAAAATCATATGTCAATAGGAAAATTTAGCTGGATTTTTGGGGGAGGGGGCCAGAGCAGGTTTGATCCAAAGTGGTTTTTGGAAAATTAAATATTTTCAGAAAGTTTGATTCATCCACATAATTAGATCAGTAACTTTCTTTGGTCCCATTGTCTTTTTGTTTTGTTTTCCTTTGTTTTTAATTACTATTGACTAACAACCTTTCAACTTTGTTAAATTGTCAATGTAAATTAGTATCACTTTTGGAATGTTCACTGTTTTCCCTGTGGGATGATGATGGTGGTGGTGGTAATTTCTTCATTTGGAAGAATAAGGTTTGCATTCATTTTCAAAATTATATTTTAATTATTTTCTTCTATATTAGAGTAAGTATATTGTTTATATCTGAGATCTTAATGATCCCAATGATCCTGGACAATTGTTTTTCCTAAGTAACCATTTGTATTTATTATTACACAAGTTGCATTTAGGCAAAATTGTCTGGTGGTGCATAGAGCTTTTAAGATGCCATGGGAAATAATTAGTACTATGTATTAATGAAATGTCAGACTTGACCACCTCCACAATTTGGATTTACTCAACAAAGGCCAGTTTTGCTATACTACAAAAACAAAACAAACAAACAAAAACAAAAAACAAAAAACAAAGACCAACTTTGCTATACTACATAGATTTGGTCTGGAGTTTTAAATATCTGTTACTCTGCAAAACAGATGTTCTATGTAGGGAAAATATTTGCCAATCTAAAAAATAATTTTCCTGTTGTACACTAAGCACTTTAGTCTCTCATGAAATTATTTGTGATTTTTCCCTTAATCCCCAACACAGAAAACAAACCTTCAATATAATAGGAATTAATAGTGAGGTGAATATCAAATGCACTGGAACTTCAGCTAAGGAAATACAGAGCATATTCTCATCCTGATCTGTGTTTGAAGACAGGTTGACTTGGTGAATTTGTCGTTCCTGTTTGATGTCTATAGTCTCATACTAGGGTCCTTGCAGGACAGATGAAAGGGCTGTTTTGACTGCTCTTGTTTTTTCTGGATGCTTTCTTGTGTTGTACAGGTATTGTATAAAGAAAACCTCGGGAAGGGGATCCCAATTCCCATCACTCCAGAGATGGAGAGAGTCAAACACAATCAAGAAAACTTTAGTTCGGTATTTAAAAAAAAAAAATCCCTTTAACGATTTTTAAACCAAAAATTAATGGCAATATTTTAAATCTAATCAGCTTATCCCAATAAAAACTCTGACATGTCTTATTCACGACTTAATGCTGCCATCCTCTGTGAATCTGTTTCCCCAATTTGGTTAAACATTAATACTATCATTTGACCTTTTTTTTAAAAAAAGTGTTCAGTATTATATCCTAGCCTTTAAAAACATAACTTTCTCAGTGTCTAAGCACCCACATTTATCCTGCTTTGGCAAATTTGATGTGGACGTAAAGCTTACAAAAATGTATTTAGCGAAGATCGGACTATTGGCCTCACTTCCTGTTCTAACCTTCTCTGTCCCTACTAGTATTCGTACAGATATTGTGACGTTTCTTTTTTTTTTAGCATCTTGTCATTGCTCTCCATTTGCTTTAAAAATAATTAATTCTTCCCAATATGTTCACCCAAACTAAAAATTAAATACCTGGACTTCTTTTGAAAGTCAACAAAAGAAGGTTTGTGCACATGTATCTTTATATATACAGTGTTTATAAAAACCCAGATATCCTTATGTGGTTTATGAATAACATTTCCAAATCAGAAATAACTTCCTTGGTTCTCCTTTTGTCTCTTAACCTTTTTATTCTTTCTCTTCCTCATAACAAAGTGGGGGGGACTAATTGTTCCCTTTCATGGTGCACTCTTGTTCCGCGCTACAGAGATTAATTCAAACAACAGAAGTAACAAAATTTTCCTTTCCTATCTCTTAGTTTTTTGCTGCTATTTCCTGCATCCCCTTACTTAAAAGTGTGTCTTTAGGCTCTTACAGGTTGGATCTAGAAGCTTCTGGTATTTCCCTTCCTCCTACCTATTCTCTTCCTCTTTCCCCTTCTTCTCCCCACTTCTCCACAGAAGGGGCAAAGTGGTTGATCGCTCTCTTTGTTCTGGATGCTTTCTTATCATACAGGTGCTATACAAGGAAAACCTGGGGACTGGAATTCCAATCTCCATCACTCCAGAGATGCAGAGAGTCAAACACAATCAAGAAAACCTTAGCTCGGTATTTTGGAAAGAAAGTGAAAAGATGCCACTTAATCTCATAATTATATAATACTTAACATTTATTCCTTTTTAAAACCCACTACCCTTCCTTTGTTTCTAATATACCTCACTTAGCAAAAGGACGATACTTTTTGCATTTTTATGTAACTACTATGGATTCAACTTTTTAAAACATTTTAGTTAATTCTGATAGCAATTCCATCTGGTATCTTTAAATATATATATTTTTAATTTGCTTGGATAACAACAAAACTGAGTTCTAACAATCTCAAACCCCCATGTGATTGTTGGGAGGCGCTGTACTCATAGAAATGACAAAATAACATGAATAACTGACAGCTTTTCCCTAGCAGCTGAGGTCCTTGCTGCCTAGAGACTCTGCTTCCCCAGCCCAACATGGCTGCCATTAAAGTAGTTTGTGGCAGCTTGCCAACCCAACTCCTGGCTCCCTGGACTACTGTGTCATTCGGTAACATGGAAGTTGAACTCACACTTAAAATCTTACAGCAAATGAAATGCTAATTACGGTTGTTGTTTTTTTTTTTCCCCCCCGGATGCTTTCTCATCACACAGGTGTTGTACAAAGAGAATATGGGCAAGGGAACCCCTTTACCTGTCACTCCAGAGATGGAGAGAGTCAAACACAATCAAGAAAATATTAGCTCGGTACTTTGGCAAGAAAAGAAAAAAAACTTCTTTAATGATTTAAAATAATACTTATTAATCCTACTTTTTAAAAAAAAAACTTAAATTTTGTGAATTTTGTTGATCCCATTTACCCTTGTCTCCTAGAAAGCTTTAACCCCATAATAACAAGATTGCTTTAATCTATAAAGTTCTAATATCAGGAAATAACAGATTTTCCAATAAAATATCCTTTCGCTCATCTGTCCCCGAGCTTACTACTATCCTCAAGGTCTCTTTGTTGTATGTACTCCTGAAATTTGGGGGGTGGCATGGCAGGTATGAGAGCTCTTTCTGGAAAATTGGAGCTGTTATCTTCTGTTTTTGCACCTATGACTTTGTTCTAATTTACTCTGTCAGATTTAGACAAAGAGACCTTGGGAAAAATAACCCCTCATCCTCTCCTCCAAGAATAATGACAAATCTATTCCATCTGGTATTTAAAAATATTAAAAAAAAAAAAAAAAACCACAGCAAACCCACTTGTTCTTTTAGTTTGCTTGGGTAACAACAAAATTGAGTTCTAACGATCTCAAATCCCCCATGTGATTATTTGGAGGTACTCAGCTGAGGGAAATGAAAAAATTAAGATCCACTAGTGGTTTCAGAAAATGATTTATCAATTCACTTAAAAATGAAGTGTCACTTGAACTGTTTTGCTTTACCAACTTTAGTTTTTGTTTTGTCTTGTGGTCTCTGTTAACTTTAGCAAACCATTTCCTGTAAGCCTGTGCTCTGTGACCGATGTTTATAATGTACCGGGGGTTGGGATCTGTATGGGGAAGATGCTAGCTCACCTTAGGCAGAACCTGGGGGCCCTTCACACGAATGCTGTCTGCAGCTTTCTCCCGCACTAAAGCGCACCACATCAGGATCACCCAGGGCATTTGTTAGACTGCTGGGTGCTGTCCCCACAGTTTCTCGTTCTGTGGGTCTGGTGTGGGGCCAGAAGATTTGCAGTTCCAGCAAGTGCCCAGGGGATGCCGACCTTGCTGTTCAGGGACCCCACTTTAAGAAATGGTACTTTAACAGAATTCTTTCTCTTGAGTGCCGTTTCCCAAATCCCCCGTGTCCCCATGAATGACACTGGAGGGAGACACTGAGGTAAAGGATTTATCATGACGCTAGTGATACAATTGCTGCAAACGTTTTTCTTTACTGTTAAGTTTGGTGAACTGAAGCAGGAGGCAGAGCAAAGACAGCTGGGGAAAAAAAAAAGAGTAGGAGGAATCCTTGTTTAGGGGCCCAGTTTTAGGGATGTCTCTCTATGAGTTTAAGTGCTGCAAGACAGACCAGTTCCCTGCTGCCATATAGGGAGCAGCCCCACCTTCTCGGTGTCAGGAGAGCACATCCTCCTCAGTCCTGTTAAGATGATCTGTCTGGTGCTTGAAATGCATAGACTAGCGGTAAAATGAAGGCCTTCTCTCATCCCTTTTGGGTACCCTGCATGCTCTATCTTGCAGGCTGCCAGGACTTCAGGGCAGGGTCATACCCTGGAAATGTATGCCTTGCCGTAACTACACTCAACTTCATTTAGAAACATACTCCTTTTCACCTAACCTTATTGCCCAAATGGTTTGGCACCCTGAGCCCCATAAGAAATTATCTATTCCGTTTAATCTTTTGGTAACTGTAATTTTTTTTTCTTTTTGCCTTTTTGAATCCATTGGACTCACGTAGGTTTTGTACAAAGAAAGTGTGGGGAAAGCGACCCCAACCCCTGTCACGCCAGAGATGCAGAGAGTCAAACGCAATCAAGAGAACATTAGCTCGGTATTGTCTTGAGAAACGGAAGTGCTTTGAATTTTGCAAAGTAACCCCTGCAGTTTGGCCTGCTCCTAACTCCATCCCAGGTTAAAAACAAGCAAAATGCCAGTATTTTGGAATCTCCTGTAAATGATACACGACACTTACTCTTGCCATTAACTGTTTTTAAGCTTTTTTTAAATTTTATTTATTTATTTATTTATTTATTTATTTATTTATTTATTTATTTATTTATTTATTTTAAAGCTCTCTTCTTGAGAGCTGTTCTCACTCATGTAACAGATTAAACACGGAGTTTTCGCCCCCAAATTGCATTATGTTGAATGGCTTGAACATTGCCTTTTCGTGATTTTCGGGTCCAACTCTGTATCTCACAGGTGTTATACAAAGAGAACCTGGGGAAAGCGACCCCTACACCCTTTACTCCTGAGATGGAAAGAGTCAAACGCAATCAAGAAAACTTTAGCTCGGTATTTCGGAGAGGAAAAAAAGAAATTGTTACACTTTTAATAAGCCTGGCAAATATGGTTATATCACTAATTTATCTTACAGTTTTCTAAAAACTTTGATTTTTTTAAAAATTCTTTACTCACTTAAAAACAACAAACCAACCCCCACCAGCTCAACCTGATTTCTTTCTTCATCTTGTGCTTAATAAAATAACATTTTAATGGCTTTATCTTCCTGACATATTTCTTATAGAGTGTGATGTAATTGAGCCATAACACCAGCTAGATGATGGTTTTCAGAACTGGTTTTCTGCTCTCTGACGTCTGGATGCTCTCTTGGCTCCTCTAGGTATTATACAAAGAGAATATGAGAAAAGCGACTCCGACACCTGTTACTCCAGAGATGGAGCGAGCTAAGCGCAACCAAGAAAACATTAGCTCGGTATTATCTAGGATTAAACACAGGAGTAGTGCCACGACTTGGAAAATAACATTTTAACATCATATAAACATGCCTTTCTCATTCAACTGGGAAGCACACTAAAATGAAAAAAAGAAATGCAACGCCTTGAAAAATAACATTTTAACACCATAAAAATGTGCACCTTCTTCAACCAAAAATTTACATTTTAATTAACACAACTGTGCTTTTAAATTCCAAAATGATCATACTAAGAAATAACAATTGCCAATGTTTTCCTGTTCCTTTTATTTTACTGGGGGGTGGGTGGGTATTCTTACATAACCAACTGTAACAAATTGACTTCCTAACATCCTCAAACTTCTGCTCCCCTTTATTTTAAAGGTACTTTATGAAACAAGTAATACTCTGAGATGGATGCCTTCTTTGGCTTTGATATTTTGCATTTTTCATGTCTGGAGGACTTGATTTCTATATTAACATTGGTTTATGAAATCTGGGCATAAACCTATGAAAATGGATCACTTGTTGAAAAGGATAGTTGTTTTGGAGCATCTGGCTGGCTCAGAAGAGCATGCAACTCTTGACCTCAGAGTCGTGAGCTGGAGCACCATGCTAGATATGGAGATTAATTGTAGTTTAAAAAATCTCAAAGGATAGTTGTTTTGAATGTCAGAATCCCATCTAGTGAAAAATACCACCTAATCTGCTGGTGCTGTAATTCCTAGCAAATTCCAGAGAACACTTTCTTCCTATCCTCTTTGAAATCCTGTCCCTTGTGTCCTTTGAAAATGAAAGTTACACTTTCAAAGTCAAAACATGTCCTTTCTCTACTGATGAGAGTGCGCCCATTCGTCTTCATCTTGTTCTGCTGTTGGTCGAGGGTATCACTAGGTCCTTTCAGATGACTCAAGCTTCCCTCCCCAGCTACTTTTATCTTCATGTGTTGGAAAAGTTTTTAAGGCTTCAGAATTAGAACAGTACCATGACCTGTACTTAACTCACGGTCTCTCCTCTATCAGGTTCTTTATTCTGATAGCTTCCGGAAACAAATACAAGGCAAAGCTGCCTACGTCTTGGACACTCCAGAGATGAGACGGGTGCGGGAAACCCAACGCCACATCTCAACGGTGAGTCAGAAATTCTTAGAGGAAATTCTTAAGGACTGATTGGCCAGTCTGCTGGATCATGTGGAAAAGGAAATAATCACACCATCGTATTTTCACAAAATCAATTCATGAAATTTCAGGTGAAATATCATGAAGACTTTGAGAAACACAAGGGTTGCTTCACACCAGTGGTGACGGACCCTATTACTGAACGAGTAAAGAAGAACACACAGGACTTCAGTGACATTAACTACCGAGGTATTCAGAGAAAAGTGGTAGAAATGGAGCAAAAACGGAATGACCAGGATCAGGAGACTATTACAGGTATATGCGCCCTAGGGAGGGGGTGGAGGAATCAACTCTAAGCGGTAGAAGAACAAGAGTGACATTAACCATAGGAAGCTAAAGTATAAAGTACTTCAGCCTGTGTTTTCTCCAGCTGTAAAACAACTATTATTGGGGCGCCTGGGTGGCTCAGTGGGTTAAGGCCTCTGCCTTCGGCTCAGGTCATGATCTCAGGGTCCTGGGATCGAGCCCCGCATCGGGCTCTCTGCTCAGCGGGGAGCCTGCCTCCCCCCCCTCCCCCCGCCTACTTGTGATCTCTGTCAAATAAATAAATAAAAATCTTTAAAAAAAAAAAAAAAACAACAACAAAAACACAACTATTATTTCAGCTTGCAAAGCTGGTTATCTTTCCTATCTTATGCTTTGTTCTCCTCTGAGAACTCATGACCAGAAATAAGCTAAATTAGTGTTAGTCCTCCTATGGTTAAGTTCATGCCTTGCTTTCCAAGCTCTTAGGAGTCCTCCAGGAACATATGATTTGATCCTTTATCTCACTTGCAGGTTTTCGTGTCTGGCGTACTAATCCTGGCTCAGTGTTTGACTATGATCCAGCAGAAGACAACATTCAATCACGAAGCTTACACATGATTAATGGTATGTTACAGCATATAGCACAAAGGTCACCATTTAATGGGCTGGGGTCAATGACCTCTAGGAAACTAGAGTTTTTAGTATTCTGAGTTGTCCTTCAGCATAAAAACACCTTGCTGACTAGTAGGATGGTATCAGTTTCTAGGCAAATTTATGTCAGGGAAAAAGATTGTCTTGACTGCCTCTGTGTACATCTTCTTCAGGCCCCATTATTACCATTTTGCTTTCTATTGGAGAAATAATGGGAAAAAAAGAATACATAAGCAAAGGAAAGAGAATGAATTTGACCCTTGGCAACTTTCTGAACACTCTTATGTCATCAAGGAAGACTTAATTCAACAAAACAAGCCACATGCCTTTGTGCCTTCTTTTCATGTTAAAAATGTAGACTATGTAATGCCTGTCCTTAAAGGATTTATACTCTAGCCTGCTGATAGAAGTAAATCAGTGGTTACACCCTTCCTTACATTCGGAGTTTTAAAGGACAGCACACAAATTGTGGGAACTCAGGTAAAGGGCATCTAAATTCATTTGGAAGTGAGGGAGGACTTTCTGCAGAAGTTGATGTTTGAATGTGAATTTTTGTGAGCCAGGAAAAAGGGCAGGGTGGAGAGAAGGAGTTGTTTCAAGACCGCCTCCGGGATTTGAAGCCTGGCTATACAATTTTGCAGTTATGTGATCTTTGGTAAGGTACTTTTGCTGTCAGGTGTAAGTGAGGACGGCATCCATACAAGTAGGGTTTCGAGAGTTTAATTCATGGGAGTCTACCATAAACCATGCCTAGCAACGAACCCATCCCACTGCAGACCAAGACTCAGTTTCACACCTGTCCCCCACCCCCTTCCTGCCCGCAGCGCAAGCGCAGCGCCGGAGCCGGGAGCATTCGCGATCGGCCAGTGCGCTGAGCATCAGTGGCGGCGAGGACAAGTCTGAGCACTCAGAAGCCGCCGACCAGCGCCTCTCCACCTATAGCGACGGCGGGGTCGTCTTCTCTGCAACCTCCTCAGGTACAATTTGCGCCTGCTTGCCAGGTTACTGGCACAAATGCTTTGAGTTAAAAACAAAAAAATCTGGATCATTTCTTCTGATGAGAAATGACTAGAATTTTGGAGAGGTACAGAAACCAGATGTTTTATTTTCATTAACTTTATTAGAGCCTCCTTTCTTGGAAACCATTCTCTTTAAGTTAGGGGACAAGAGAGCACTGCTCAGCTGTTTAACACAGATGAAATGATGTCTATTCACCTTTTCTTCTTACAAACTACTTTCCCCCCACCTTTTAGCTTACAAACATGCAAAAACCACGGAGCTCCCGCAACAGCGATCATCTTCAGTTGCCACTCAACAGACAACGGTATCCTCCATCCCATCTCACCCCTCTACTGCTGGGGTAAGTCAGCGAGAGCTTACTCAAGCCAATCTTATCTTTTCAGATGTGCAATACTGATTATTAGTATTCTGGGTGGGTTTTTTTTCCTTCCAGCCAAACCTGTTTTATGCAATGCTCTTTTAATACACATCTCATGTTACCACTAATTCCAGAAACCCCTCATTACCAAGCTCAGATTAAACTGACTAAATGATAATTTAGGGCTCATTGGTCCCACCCACTACATTCAAGTATTTGCTGCTTGGAATCATTCTTCAAGAACATGTGTATGTATGCATGTGTCACACATATAAATGTGTCATTATCTATGATCTCCCTTGTTAATATATTGAAGAGAGAAATTAATCATGCTTACAATTCAGCAGACTACTTTAAAACTCTAGATTCATTCATAATACCACAAAAACGTAATTCTTCAGGGTTGAAGTAAAAGTGTTTATATGAAAATATTTGCATTAAGTAAACTCTCTTTACTAAAAGACGAAGATCTAAAGTATATATATTTCAGGAACAGAATCTTGTAAAGTTGTCACCTCTCCTGAAATAAATCCACAAATTCAAGGCAACTCCAGTCAAAATCATAGAAGCATTTTGTATATTAATCCTAAAATTTATTTGAAAAATAACCAAGTAAATTTTGAAAAAGACAATAGGAAATTATTGACCAAATAAGAGCAAAACATACTTATAAAGCTATTATCATTAAATATGGGTTTAGCAGGGGAATAGATATGAAAACAAATGAGGTCCAGCAATGGACCCTAAAAGGATTACAAGTCAAGCGGGGTGGGGGGAAGAAATCAAAATTCTAAAATACTTGAGAAAAGTAGAGACTAATTTTATAATACTAGGGACAGGAAAGGCCTTTCTCAGCAAGAACCTAGGAATGTGAAAGAAATGCCTGCATATTTGACCATAAAGTTTTAAATGTTTTTATAACAAAAAGAAACATAGCAAAGTGGGGGAAGATATTCGCAGCATACATAACAAAAAGATTATCTAAAATGCCTAACACTAAAAAAAAAATCATTGGCAAATTATTCTTCTTCTGGTCAAAATAAGAAAGACCTAGAAGCAAATGAATCTACAACTTACAGCAAAAGAAACAGAAAAAGCCAACAGAAAAGAAGTCTACCATAATTGCAAACCAGAAATATGAAAATTAAAACAATAAATATTAGATAGAACATTATTATGGTAGTGAATTTTTAAAAAAATTAAAATGCACATACCAGTTGACTTAACTCCTTTCATCTTTAAAAGCTCTTTTTCTAAAATACTTGCCTAAAGACAAACATTAGGGGATTAGTGTAAGAAGAAATGGCTAATTTGTGATCTTACTAAAATACAGAATTCTCTGTAGCAGTAAAGTATGAGATCGACCTATATTTATATGGAAAAGCCCTGAAGCTATATTAAATGAAAAGTATAGGCCAGAGTATTAATCAGAATAATCATTTCACATATGCAGGGGGGAAAGGGAAACCTACCCATAAATATGCATATATGTATGTATATATTTCAGAATGCTAAGAAAAACATGCAGGTTACATACCAAATTATTATTTAAAAATATTTTATTTGACAGAGAGAGAAATCACAAGTAGGCAGAGAGAGAGGGGGAAACAGGCTCCCTGCTGGGCAGAGAGCCCGATGTGGGGCTCGATCCCAGGACCTTGAGATCATGACCTGAGCCAAAGGCAGAGGCCCCAACCCACTGAGCCACCCAGGTGCCCCACAACCAAATTATTAACCAGTGCCTGCTCCTATGAAGGAAACTTGGGCACTTTCAATTTTTGTTACTGTCTGCAAATTGTGACAACTTAAAAATTTTTATTTTGCTATTGTAAAAACACTTGATCTACCTTCTTACCACATTTTTAAGTGTTCAGTACATTCACTGTAGAGTCAAGCTTGTGTACACACCTCTAGAGATCTCCAGAACAGTAGACCTCTAGTTTACTCAGATTATTTAACTAAAACTTTTACCAGTATGCTCCCAAATTCCCAGGGTGAAAGATAATATGCAATACTGCTTTCTCAAAAGGGAAGAAAAGACCATATACAAAATAAGCTCATTCTTTTTTTCATAGTTTTATGAATATATTATTAATATACTATTTAAGGTCACCATTTGAAGTCCTTTACAATTCCTCAACCACTACTACAATCTAATTTTTTAACATTTCATTATCCTAAAAAAAAACCCTGTACTTAAGTCACTCCCCTTCCTGAGCCTCTCCCTCCCCCACCATCCAATCCTAGGAATCCACTAATGTACTTTCTCTCTTTGCCTATGCAAGACATTTCATATAAATGCTCTGAGGTTCATCTAATTGTATCATACAGCAGTAACTCATTCCTTTTTGTTACCAAATATTACACTGTATGGAAATACCACCCTTTTTTCCTTTCATTCATCAGCTGGTAGGCATATGGGTGGTTTCCATTTTTTTTGGCTGCTCTAAGTGATACTGCTGCGAGTGTGGACGTACAAGTTATTGTGCAGACCTGTTTTCATGCTTCTTGGGTATATACATAGGACCACAATATGATTACTCTGTATTTAACAGGGTAAGAACTTGAAAAAAGTGGCTGCACCATTTTACATTCCCATTAGCAGTTTTAAAAATTTCTCCACATCCTCCTCAATACCTGCTATTGTTTCTTCTTATCAACATTCTAATGTGTGTCATGTGGTATTTCATTGTGGTTTTCCCTGATGACTAGTAATGCCAAGCCTTTTTTTCATGAGCTTATGGGCTATTTGTACAATCTCCTTTGGAGAATTCAAATCCTTTGCCTTCCCTCTCACCTTTTTCCAGTATTGGATGGTTGGGAGTTCTTTATATTTTCTCCTATTCTGTGAGTAGTCTTTTTACTTTGCTGGTGGGGGTTGCACATTGTCTTTTGTGCAGCTTAAATCTGTGGAATAAGTCATAAGAGATCTTAAAACTAGGCATTCGGACTGATTGTTGCAAATCTAATACATATTTACCTTTTTTCATCTTCACAAATAGAAAATCTTTCGTGCCATGTATGACTATATGGCTGCTGATGCAGATGAGGTGTCCTTCAGAGATGGAGATGCTATTGTAAACGTCCAAGCGATTGATGAAGGGTGGATGTACGGCACTGTGCAGAGGACGGGCAGGACCGGCATGTTGCCAGCCAACTACGTGGAGGCCATTTAATAAGCATGTCAGAGTATCGCACCTGAGGACTTGCACATCCTGCAATCAGTATTTCAGTTCAGACTCTCTACTATTACCTAACAGTTTTTCTGTGTCAATATGATTAATAGTTTTACCATCCCTTAATCTGTTTCTATGTGAACCTCAGTAATTCTCTGGTAAAACAATTGTTAATCAGATCTACTACATTATTTTCCGGACTTGGACATAAAAGACAACATTAAACCCATAGGTTCACTATTTTAAAAATTGTCATTATTAAATTTTCCATAGTGTTTTAAAGGAAGTTTTAAAATAGACATTTTAAAAGTTTATGCAATGTTATTGCTGTATCAGCTCAGAGTCTTTCTCCATTACAGAAATGTTTGACTTTCTTTTTTAAAAACAAGGATTCTGAACATGTTAAACACGTTAAAAAAAAAAAAAAATGGCAGAAATACTCACCTTTTCCTTGTTTACTGAATGCTGATGCTTTTAATTCTATTCTAGTTCTGAAGTTATAAAGGTGATAGTCAATATAAACGTGGATAAGCTAGTAATAAAGTCTGTCATTCTGCAATAAACACCACTGATGTAAGGACTGTTACTTATTTTTAATAGTTTTATGATCGACAAATTTCAGTAAAGCAAATCCATTATACTTTAGACTTCACTAAAAAAATTTAAAAAGTACCTCTGTGTTCAGCAAGCTTCCATTATGGCTAGTTGCTAATCTTAGAAAAAACTGTGGGATCAGCTGTGGACAGCTGGGAAAGGGATGGCACTGATTTCCTACAGACCTGCCCCTTCCAGTATGTCCTTGGTCAGAGCCCCTCCGAAGTGGTGTCTGTCACAAGCCTGGCAGTGTGCAAGCAGCCCTGACCGGGGCCAGCACTGCCCCAGTGACGCCTGCCCTCAGGAGAGGGGAAGACAACCACATACACCAGCCCAGCCACGGCTTCAGCAGTAGACTAGGGGCAGACATCAGGCCTGACTGTAAGCCCCACCCACCAATAAAAGCTTCTCAGAGGACAACACAGGAAAAGCAACAGACAGTTCCATAACTACTCCATCTCTAGCAAACACCTGGTGTGACTCAATTCAAGCCCAAGGTGGCCCCACAATGGCCCACTAACACCATGGGGACAAAACCCTGTCCACAAGTGGCGAAGCAAGTGGCGAAGAGAGCCATCACAACTGACTGGATTAAAGGCAAACGTGACTCAACCACAAAGAAGGTTGCACGCAACACACGTAGGAGACAGCCCTGAAGAGTCAGGTTCTGGTGAACAGGGCATATTGTGCAGGACGACACCACAGCACCTCTTCTTCATATGGCCACTACTTGCAAGAGCAGGAGACGTAGCTGACTTTCCTAACAGGCTGAAACAGACACAGAGTTAGATAAAATGAAGAGTCAGAGAGGATTATGTCCCAAATGAAAGACCAGGACAAATCACAGCAAGAGACCTAAAAACAACAGAGTTAGGTAATATATCTGATACAGAATTTAAAGAAATAGTCATGAAGATACTCACTAGACTTGAGAAAAGACCTGACCTTGGTGAAGTGCTTAACAAAGAGAAACATGAAAAACAGATATAAACTCAGTAATTGAAATTAAAAATATACTGAAATTAATAGACGAGAGGAAGCAGAACAAATCGGTGCCAGGAGAACAGAGTAATGTAAAGCAATCAAGCTCAACAGAAGAGAGGATAAAATTTAAAAAATGAAAATAGACTAAGGAAACTAGGTTTTTAAGCATGGTAACATTCACATTACAGGTAACTCAGGAGGAGAAGAGAAAAGGGGGGCAGGAAATTTATTTCAAGAAATAATGGCTGAAAACTTCCCAGATTTAGGAAAGGAAACAAATTTAAGATCCAGGAGCCACCAGAAAGTCCCCAACAAAACCCAAGGAACTCCATACCAAGAAGAGAGTTTTTACTGATAAAAAGAGAGTTAAACTGATAAAGAGAGTTTTTAAAACAGCAAAAGTGTTACATACAAGGGAAACCCCAAATGGCTTTTCAGTGGATTTTTAAGCTTAAACTGTAGGCCAGAGAGGAGTGGCATGACAAAGTGCTGAAAGAAAGACACTTGCTGCCTAAAATACTCTGTCTAGCAAAGCTATCATTCAGAATGGAAGGAGAATTAAAGAGTTGCAAGACAAAGTTAAAGGAATTCATGACCGCTACACCAGTCCTATAAGAAATGTTAGCAGGTACTCTGAGTGGAAAGACAGGTAGTAATAAGAAAAGTAGGAAGCACAAAAGCAGTAAAACTAAGTATCTATAAAAATAAGGAATCCACAAGATAAAAGGTATGACACCATACACCCAAAACATTCAGGGGAGAGAAGACTGGGTTAAAACTTAAGCCACTATCAGTTTAATATAGACTACTATACGCAAAAGATGTTATATATAAACCTAATGGTAATCACAGAAGTAACAGATATGCAAAAAATAAAAAGAATCCCAACTACATCACTACAGAATGCCAGCAAACTGAGAGAAAATGAAAAGGAACAGAGAAGAACAAGAACCATAAAACAAGTAGCAAAATAAGTACATACCTATCAATAATTACTCTGAATGTAAATGGAGTAAATGCTCCAATCAAAAAATATAAGGTGATGGAACAGCTAAAAGGTTAAGACCCATCTACTACACAATGCCTACAGAGACTCATTTCAGACCTACAGACAGACACAGATTCTAAGTGAAGGAAAGGAAAACCATTTACATGCAAATTAAAAAGAAAGCTGAGACAGCAACACTTATATTGGACAAAAGAGACCTAAACAAAGACAGAGAGACAAAGGACACTATATAATCATAAAGGAACAATCCAACAAGAAGATACAATAATTGGGGGTACCTGGCTGGCTCAGTAGGAAGGGCATATGATTCTTGATTTCAGGGTTGTGAGTTCGAGCTCTACGTTGGGTACTGAGATTAAACTTTTTTAAAAAAGATAAAATAATTGTAAATAGTTAAGCATCCAAATACATAAAGCAGCTAGTAACATAACATAAGGAAAGTGATTGATGGTAATATAATAGTAGGGGACTTAAACACCTCACACATCAAAGGATAGATCATCCAAACAAAATCAACAAGGAAACAGTGACTGTGAATGACACAAAGGACCAGATTGATCTAACAGATATAACACTCCATCCTAAAACTGCAAAACACACATTCTTTTTAAGTGCACATGGAACATTCCCCAGAATACATTACATATTAGGCCACAAAACAAGTCCCAATAAATTTAAAAAAAATTAAAACCATACCTTATGTCTTTTCCTACCACAACACTATGAAACTAGAAATCAACCACTAGAAAAAAATCTGGAAAAAGCACAAATACATGGAGGTTAAATAATATGCTACTAAACAATCAAACCGTCAACTAAGAAATTAAAGAGAAAACTAAAAAATACATGGAGACAAAAGAAAATGAAAACATGGAGACAAAAGAAAATGAAAACATAAGTGTTCAAAATCTTTGGGGCACTGCAAAAGCTATTCTAAAAGGGAAGTTTATAGCAATACAGGCTTATCTCAAGAAGCAAGAAAAATCCCAAACCTAACCTTATCCCTAAAGGAGCTAGAAAAGGAAGAACAAATAAAACCCAAAACCAGAAGAAAGAATAAAGATTAAAGATATATTTATTTATTAATTTATTTATTTGACACACAGAGAGAGATCACAAGTAGGCAGAGAGGCAGGCAGAGAGAGGGGGAAGTAGGCTCCCCACTGAGCAGAGATCCCGATGTGGGGCTCGATCCCAGGACCCTGAGATCATGACCTAAGCCGAAGGCAGAGGCTTTAACCCACTGAGCCACTCAGGCGCCCCGAAAGAATAAAGATTAGAGCAGAAATAAGCAAAATAGAAATTAAGGAAACATTAAAACAGATTATTGAAACCAGGTGCTGGTTCTATAAAAAGACTCAATAAAAAAAGGGAACTCAAAGAAAATCAGAAATCAAATAGGAGAAATAACAACCAACACCACAGAAATACAAAGGATTACAATATTATAAAAACAAATTATATGCAAACCAACTGGACAACCTAGAAGATCTGGATCAATTACTAGAAACATATAACCTCCCAACACTGAATCAGGAAGAAATCAAAACTTGAGAAAACTGATTACCAGCAATGCAACTGAATCAGTAATTTAAAAAAATCCCAACAAACGAAAGTCCAGGACCAGATGGCATCACAGGTCAACACTACCAAACATTTAAAGCAGAGTTAATACCGGGTCTTCTCAGTCTCAGGCGGTTAAGCATCTGCCTTCAGCTCAGGCCAAGAGACCCACATTGGGCTCCTTGTTCAGTGGGGAGTCAACTTCTCCCCCTGCCTCTGCAACCCCTCTGCCCCACTCACGTTCTGTCTCTCTCTCTCAAGTAAATAAAAATCTTAAAAAAAAGTCTTCTCAAACTATTCCAATAAATAAAACAGGAAAAAAACTTCCAAATTCATTCTATGAGGACAGCATTATCAATTGATATCAAAACCGGATAAAGACACTACAAAAAAAGAGAACTACAGGCCAGTATCTCTGATGAACACAGATGCAAAAATCCTCAACAAAATATCAGCAAACTGAATCCAACAATACATTAAAAAAAGCATTCACCACGATCAAGTGGGATTTACTCATGGGATACAAGGGTGGTTCAACAGTCACAAATCAGTCAACATGACATATTACATCAACAAAAGAAAGGATAAAAACCACATGACCATATCAACAGATGCAGCAAAAGCATTTGACAAAGCACAACATCCATTCATGATAAAAACCCTCAACAAATTAAGTTTAGAAGAAACATACCTCAACATACTAAAGGCTGTATCTGAAAAACCCACAGCTAATAACATCATACTCAATGGTGAAAAACAGAGCTCTCCCCCTATGTTCAGGAACAAGACAAAGATTAAAGTTTACTCTCACCACCTTCACTATGTTGAATAGTGAAGTCCAAGCTACAGCAATCAGAGAAGAAATAAAAGGCATCCAATTTGGCAAGGAAGAACTAAAACTTTCACTATCTGTAGATAACAAGATTCCATACATAGAAAACCCTAAAGACCTCACCAAAAACCTACTAGAACTGATAAATGAATTCAGTAATGTCACAAGATACAAAGTCTATATAGAAATCCATTTCATTTCTATACACTAATAATGAAGCAACAAAAGAGAAATAAACAATCCCGTTTGCAACTGCACCAAAAATAATAAAACACCAAGGAATAAATTTCACCAAGGAGGTAAAAGACCTGATATTTAAAAAGTATAAAACACTGATGAAAGAAACTGAAGATGATACAAACAAATCCAGAGATATTCCATGCACATGGACTGGAAAAACAAATATTGTTAAAATGTTCTTACTATCCAAAGCAATCTACAGACTTAATGCATTTCCTATCAAAATCCCAACAGCATTTTTCACAGTAGAATAATCTTAAAATTTGAATAGAACCAGAGAAGACTCCCAAATAGCCAAAGCAATCTTGAGAAAGACCAAAACTGAGTTTATTACTATCCCCCAAAACAAGTAATAATACAGCAAAACAGTATGGTACTGGCACAAAACCAGATCAATGAAGCAGGACAGAAAGCCCAGAAACAAACCCATGATTATACAGCCAATTAATCTTTGACAAAAGAGGCAAGACTGCAATGAGAAAAAGTCTCTCCAACAGATACTGTTTGAAAAAAAAAAAAAACCCAGATACTGTTTGGAAAACTAGACAGTTACATGCAAAGGCATAAAAGTGGACCACTTTCTTACACTATACACAAAAATAAACCCAAAATGGATTAAGGACCTAATTGTGAGACCTGAAACCTTAACAATCCTCAAAGAAGAGTACACACACAGTATCTCTGACACTAACTGTAGCAACTTTTTTTTTGTAGCAGCATTTTTCTAGGTATGTCTCTTAAAGCAAGGGAAATAAAAGCAAAAATAAACTATTGGGACTACATCAAAAAAGCTTCTGCACAGCAAAGGAAACAAAACTAAAAGATAATCTACTCAATAGAAGATATTTGCAAATGACAAATCTTATGAAGGTTTGTATCCAAAATATATATAGAACTTATATAATTCAACACCAAAAAAAATCTGAATAAAGATGGGTAGAGAAGACATGAACAGATATTTTTTCAAAGACATACAGATGGCCAAAAGACACATGAGAAAATGCTCAACATCACAGATCATCAGAGAAATGCAAATCAAAACTACAATGAAATACCACCTCACACCTCACGCCTGTCAGAATGACTTAAAATAAAGAACACAAGAAACAACAATCACTGGCAAGGATGTGGAGGAAAAGGAACCCTCACTTACTGTTGGAGGGAATACAAACTGGTGGAGCAGCCACTATAAAACAGTATGGAGGTTCCTCAAAAAATTAAAAATGGAACTACCCTATGATCCAGTAATCACACTATTTACCCAAATATGAAAACACTAATTTGAAAAGATTTGTGCACCCCTATGTTAATGCATTGTTTACAATAGCTAAATTATGGAAGCAGCCCAAGCATCCATTGATAGATAAATGGATAAAGATGTGGTATACATGCAATGCTACTTAGCCATAAAAAACAATGAAATCTTGCCATTAGCAATATGGATGGATCTATAGGATACAATGCTAAGTGAAATCAGTCAGAGAAAGACAAATACCATCTGATTTCACTCCTATGAAGAATTTAAGAAACAAAATAACCTAACAAAGATGACAAATAACCCAGACTCCTGAGAACTGATGGTAATCAGAATGGAGGGGGGAGGAGTTGGTAAAGTGAAGGGGACTAAGGGTACATTTATCATAGTAAGCGCAGTGCAATGTACAGAATTGTTTAATCACTATATTGTACACCTGAAACATTGTATGTTAACTATATTGGAATTAAACAAAATGAAAGAGAAAAATTTTGCATACATTTTCAATACCAATTTATTATTTATCTGTTTAATAATGAAATTTGCTTCCTTATTTGTAATGCATGGTGTTGGGGGAGCCATCTAGGGAGGGAGCCCGTGGAAAATGAGGAAGCTTTAAAAATGAGTTGTCACTCTGGCTCCTCCATTCAAGGAAAATGTGGCCTGAGGGGAGCTAAGTACAATGGAATGGAAGTAGGCAATTGGCCTCCCCAAATACATATCCTGAATTTAAGTGCTAATTTAAATTTAGAAATAGGTTATAAATTCACTACTGCAAAACTAAAAAATCAAACTTATGATAAAAAAAATAGCTATGAGGGGACGCCTAGGTGGCTCAGTTGGTTAAGCGGCTGCCTTCGGCTCAGGTCATGATCCCAGAGTCCTGGGATCGAGTCCCACATAAGGCTCCTTGCTCAGCAGGGAGCCTGCTTCTCCCTCTGCCTGCCACTCTGCCTGCTTATGCGCTCTCTCTCTCTCTCAAATAAAGAAATAAAAAAATCTTAAAAAAAAAAAAAATAGCTATGAGATCGATCCTAACTTCTGGGAATCTTTCTAATCTGTAGCCTATAGGTTGACAGCATAAGGCAAAGACAGCAAACTGTCCTCAAGCTTTTTTTTTAAAAAAGCTTTTTATTTTTTTAAAGATTTTATTTATATATTTGACAGAAAGAGATCACAAGTAGGCAGAGAGACAGGCAGAGAGAGAGGGGGAGGCAGGCTCCCCGCTGAGCAGAGAGCCGGATGTGGGCCTTGATCCCAGGACCCTGAGATCATGACCTGAGCTTAAGGCAGAGGCTTAACCACTGAGCCACCCAGGCACCCTAAAAAAGCTTTTAATTTTTTTTTTTTTTAAGATTTTATTTATTTATTTGACAGAGAGAGAGAGATCACAAGTAGGTAGAGAGGCAGGCAGAGAGAGAATGGAAAGGCAGGCTCCCTGCTGAGTAGAGAGGCCAATGGGCGAGGGGGGCGCTCAATCCCAGGTCCCTGAGATCATGACCTGAGGGAAGGCAGAGGCTTTAACCCACTGAGCCACCCAGGTGCCCCAGTCCTGAGGCTTCTTAATGTGTCTCTCTCGAGGGGACTGTGCACACATGTGTGAATGCTCAGAGACCACATTTGTGTGCCAGGTACCACATTAGATGCTGGGGTTAGAGTGATGAGCCAGAAGGCTGTTGTGTCCTTATGAAACTTAATAGTTCAATGAAAAAGGCAGGTCATGCTGAAGCATTCTAATGGTGGGAGACAGCCACTCTCCCATCTTCAATCTTCCTCTAAACTGGGCTAAAAATCCAGGTTAAATGCAGCAATACCATTGTGTGCTATTTTTCCAACCTTGGGAACAAAGTTTATGGTATCTCATTTATGATACGTTTTAAAATTTCCTATTCACTTTTTAAGGCTGCCAAAGCATACTTCGCAGTTGTTGTTACAGATAAACAGACACAATTTTTATTTAATTCTAGGGCTTTTAGTTAATAGCCTGGAAATTTTTCATACACAAAAATAGAGAATCCTACTATACCCACCTCCTGTAGCCTCAAGTTTTCGATTAACGGCTAATATTGTTTTATCTACTCTAGCAATGCTCTCCTCCCATTACCTTAAAGTGAATCCTATTAATCACATCTTAAAACAATCACAATTGACACACCTTAAAACACTTGACAATCCATATCCAGGGTTCAAATTTTCCTGTTCATCCAACTCAAGACTTCTGCTTGGACCTCCATTTTGTGAATACAGTGATACCAGGAAAGTCCTTTGTACAAATATCCACTACCACACACTTAAGACGACCTACTGCTGCAAAGATCCTCGGTGACTAGCTGCTGTTCATACCATCTGCAAGAGGGTATAAAAGAGATCAATTTGCAACTGAGTTATATTGGAGTCATAACTTCAACCCAATTCCCTAGATGACTAGTGTTCATGGTACTACCCTATGTGACTTTTGTGAAATTCTTACTATGGATTCTTCAGGTCCCCACAAGCCCTAACCACCATCCCAACACCACCCCATTGCCCCGTGCCTCAGAATGTGACCTGATTTGTCAAACAGGTCATTGCAGAAGTTATTAGTGAGGTCATTGGGATAACCCCAAAGCCAATACAACTTGTGTCCATAAAGAGGGGGAAGTCTGGACAAATACAGAGAACAACAGGTGAAGCTGAAAGCAGAGATTGGAGTGAAGCTTCTACATGCCAACAAAGTAAAAAAAATTGCTAGCAAAGCACCAGAAGCTAGAAGCATGGAGGTCTTCCTCACAGCCGTTACAAAACACCGATCCTGTGAACAACTTGTCCCATGCTTCCAGCCTCCAGAACTGTGAAACAATAAATTTCTGTTAACAATCAGTTTGTGGCTCTTTGCCACAGTATTCTTTAACATCATTAAGTCTATTTCATTTTTAATTTAGATTCTACAAGCATGTGGAATCCATAAACTATGAATACAAGAGAACCTCTTCTATGGCTAAAACGGGTCATAAAATAGGAATGGCTCATGTGTCTGTGGAGGGTCATGGTATTCACTATGTTGGTATGTGGATTATGCTAATCTCACTCAATTCAAAGCCAAACCAAACAAACAAAAACAGTGCCAGAATTGCTTAGTTTTTATAGTTTTATTTCAGATTAAAGTGCATCTCTTTAAAAATGTTTCAATATCCAGTTTCAATTGGCAAGTGGTAACAGTTAACTCTCAATAGATCATGAAAAGTTTTACTGTGGATAAGACAGATTCTCCCTCCCTCGATCCAATCATAATAAACCTGAAAATACACTTTTAGTATTGGTCTACCTGCTTCAAACATTGTATAAAGCATTACACAAATACTGACCACATCCTTATTTCCCAAATACTAGTACAGTTAATTGAGTAATGAACAGGTACTTGTGTGAAATTTCAACTTAAATCATTTGACTTATCAAATATAAACACTTTGAATGTAAAACTAGGCTCTCAGAGTTTATCAAGTGGTGGGAACAAAAATATTGTAGGGCTAATAAATGACTGATTTGGCTTCTCTCAGCTTTGTTTAAGTGCATTTAGTGAAGTCTATCCACAGGAGGTAGTGTTAAGATAGATTGAAAGCAACTGATTCCCCACCAACACGGAAAGCAAACTTCCTCAACTCCCAATTTATTTCTCAGATATGACAGTACCACCTAGTGCTAGATGCCTTTCCCTCACACATCAATGTCCCTTAACATCCATGGTAAACACAGTACTATAATTTGAGTTTAAACAGGAGAAAAAAGTGTACCTAAAAAGTACTAGTATCTCCTAGTATATGTGTATTTGAGCAATACAGTTAAGATATAAATGTAATCACGGGAACACATTTTTGTAAAAGTAAAATCTAAGTAACAGCAATAGAAATTAAGGACTTAAGGAAGCAAGAGCTCCACCTGCCATTTTGGAAGCAAATGACCAACTGGATTTACAGGCTACATATGAACAAATGTACCCTTTTAACGGGGATCAGCAAACTTTACATAAAGGGGCCAAATAAATATGTGAATGTTAGGTGTTAACAGGCCATATAGCCTGTCACACTATTCTAATCTGCTATTGTAGCAGGAAAGCAGCCAAAGATACTATGTAAATAAACTTGGCTGTGTCCCAGTAAAATCTTATTACCAGCATTGAAATTTTAATTTCATTTTTCCATGTGTCACAAAATACTTTTAATTTTTTTTCAACCTTTTAGAAAATGTAAAAACCATTCCTACCTCATAGGATGCATTAAAAACAGGTGGCAGGCTGTAGTTTTTCAAACTGTTAGTAACATACTAGGTTAAGACTGCCATATTTCAGTTTTTATACTCAAAATTCATTGTTCTTAATTTCATTTTTTAGAAAATTCTCATTCTACAAAAATAAAAATGTCTTTAGACACTTGCTAATTATTCAATTAAGTATCAAAATAGCTATTACACTATATTCCATTTTCCATTCCATGACTTTACTTTGAAGGTGAACTTCCTAGTTATATGCAATTTATTCGTTTAAGAAATGATTCTATTATTGGGAGTTATTTACTCTTTTTGGAGGGCAGGATATTAAATAATGGATACTTTATTTTTTAAAAAGATTTTGTTTTTAAGCAATAGGGCTTGAATTCACAATCCCAAAATCAAGAGTTGCATGCTCCACCAGTAACTGAGCCAGACAGGTGACCTGTAAATAATGTATATTTTAAATAATTATTCAGGATATTTAGAAGTATCAGTTCTGGTACTCTCTTATATACAGGATAACTGCCAGCTATTTTCAAAGTATATATGGCTGTATCTATACTAAAAGGCTACATACTTTTTTATTCCATGTGCTATCAATTTAAAATACTGCCTTCAACCTTATACTCTCAGGTAAAGGGAGAGATTATCTTTTCTTCTAAGGTATACTTCAGGATGTACAGCTTGGCACTTCATGTTTGGGTTTCATTGTTCTTTGGCTTGGTATATAAAGAAAAAAATGGTTAAGACCACTTTATAAAATTTAACATTCTATTCCAAAAAATGAGTGAACATTCAATTGTGTTAGACTACTATTCTATTAAATAGCTACAGATTTCAAACCCTAATGATTCTGATTTTAATACTTTCAAAAAGCAATATAGAAAGCCTGACATATATAAACATATTAATTGGACCATCACAAACCAAAGCCCAGATTTGTTTTATAAACCAAGCATGCAATAAATTTTGATGAATCAATTAAAAATCCCATTACTTAACTTCTGGCTACATTTTCTTAAGTGCTCTGAATGAGTACAATTCTTATGAAAAGAGTATTTAAAATATGTGAGAGAAATAGAACAGAATGCCAAGAAAAACTCATTTTTAGAAAATCGAATTATTCAACTGTCTTTCAAACACCATTTTAAGATGAAATGAAAAATTTCAACAATATAACAGCAAAGTAACCAGAAGTCTTTAACTAAAATGACAAGTCACATCTGTCAGACAGGGCTTATTTTGGTACGGCTAACTTTACTGCCAAGTTAATCAGGGTAGTCTGTTTTCAATGTTTATTGGTAAAACAGTGAAGCCCCATAACTTAGAAGGCAAGATTTATTTAGAGAATACATATATTTCTAATATCTGAAAATTTACTTTTATATTCAAAAAATGAGAACAGAATCCACATACACTACTCATGAAAAAAGGCTCACATTATCCATTTGTTTAGTAAGGTTCTTTATAACATGAAATACTTAACTGTCTGCCTGTTTGAAAACATAAATCTTCCTCCCCAAACCATAAATTTTCCATATCTAAAAAAGGCTCCAAATGAGGTAAAATTCTACCTTTAACTCTTGAAAAATTTTTGAACTTTAATTTGAAGCCTTCAAGACCAGTCTGCATTCCCAATCATAAACTTGAAAAAGTTGTTTAAAAAACACTAAATTTTATCTTTTGTGGCAGTAATTCCTGGGATTTAAACCCGCTTGTGTTATCACCTAATTCACAGCCTGAAGCCTCCTGGCCTAACCACCACAAATGCAATCCACAGACATCAGCATTTGTATGAGTCAGGTGAGAGCTTTTAAGAGATAAACTATGAGGCCCAATCCCAGACCTGCTGAATCAGAATCTGCACTTTCTTACACACAGACAAGTTTGAGAAGCACTGTGTTACAAGTCAAAACTTAACTCTAACACTTGTATACAATGTCTAAGACCTTTCTGATGACTTAGGGATTAAATAGACATGAGTTGTGCTAATGAGCAAACAGCTCCCTCTCCCCTACCAAAATCTTAGCCTAATATTGTCAGTAACTGCTATTATAATGTCCTTCTAGCCTAGCTGCAAATTATCTCCCTGAAAATCAATAATGAAGAATATGAGATGGAAACTACATCCTTCTTACTGGATTATAAAGTCAAGTTGGAAAGAATGACATTAAGGTAAAATGTGAACCCTTTAGTATTTTCTGTTAAATTCCAACAAAGGTTTTTTAAGCAGCACTTATTTTTAATTATTGTCATTCCTTTATCTTAAAAAATAAAACTCTGTATTTTACACACACCCCTCCCATTTTCCCCTAATTTTGTTCTTGCCCTGCCACTTTTATTTTAGGCAAAATATAATCCAATTTCCTTGACATTTTTGATTCTTAATATATAACAAAATCCCTGACTTCTTTCAGGCTGTAAAGAAAAGAATCCACGAGCAATACCAGAAACTATCATGTTCAGATTTAAATCTTATTTTTGATTCTATTATCCAATAACATTATCACTAAACCTGATTCATCCTACACTATATGGAATTTGAGCAAAAGCTCCATATGACTCAACAATGGTTTTCAAACTTGTTCAAATATTAACACCTTTGACAATGGGCTCAGTGCAATACTGAAAATTTAAATCTACCATATGAAGTTCATTTTGGAACATAAGAAGTTATACTGTGCTTCTGCAAGCAACCAGATTCTTTTTTATAAATGCATAAAATAAGTAATCACATTTGAGTGTTATTAATATTTGCCATTTTTTATTTTAACCCTTAGAAAATACTGAAAAACTGATTTAAATTTAATAGTTAAACAACATACTGAAACTGATCAAGAATAGTTTTTGTTATTTATGAATCATTCAGGTAAAAATTTAAGGCAAGAGTATTAAAAATAAGATGCCTCAAATATACACTTAACTAGATCAACAATGAAGATTTAGCAAACTGGTTTCTGCCTTCAAGTAACATTTTAAAACACATCCTTGTTCAACCACAGTATGTGAAAATACATATTTGTGCTTGTATCAAATTCAGTGATTTAAGTAAACGCTAATCATTTTAGCCACATTTTGTCCTATACTGTTCAAAGTTCTCAAGAACTTCCATTTCACCAGCTAGTTGACACAAACCGTGAGATATAGTCATGGGATAAGCTAATTTTGACTCCTTATAAACACATATATATACGCTTACACCTCTTAACTAAAAATTTATGTGCTTCTTTACTATAAAATATAATTTGGGAAATGGAAGGCAATATAAACCACAATTATAATTCTGTTAAAAAGTTTCTATTGTTACTTATTTCGCCAAGCTAAAATCCTGTTTTACAGTCCCAGATTTTCCTTTAAACCCAACCTTGGTATAGGACTATGTACCCCCAAAATATTTATAATGATGGATTTATAATTATGAAAAAGACACCAACTTTTCTGGCTGGCGGGTGGTCCCCTTCTAAATATAGGAACTAAACTACAAGAATTAAATTTCCTGTAAGTTGCTAAAGAATGTATGCCTTTTCAAGCGGGTTAGTTCTGAATAAAGTATGAAACTGTGAAGGTCATTCACTCATTCTAATCAGAACAAATGAGATATTCTCACTGTAAAGAGACAAAACAAATATGGGAAGTCAGGCACTAATACTAGTCGGTAAAATTTACAAATGTTTTAATTATATACACCCTATTTTTTTTAACTAGGCAAAACATACATATTTCAAAAGAACAATTTCAAATTTCTTCCAGGTTTGCTTTAGGTGTAGGTGAAAAGAACAGATAAATTTTAGATATCATTTAGTCTAAGTTGTAACAAAAATAGACTAACTCTCCACTTTAAAAAGAAATGTAATGAAGCTTTCTAGTGGCTGATACCCTCCTTGCAAACCAAAAAAAAAAAAAAAAAGACAAGTATGGGTATGAATAGCGAAGTCCTCATGTAACACTTCCTTATTTCTATAGTTTAACTCCTTCTGTTCACTTTAGAAAATAAACTCATGTTTTTACTAAGACTAAGTACAAAACTATTTGTATTTGCAGATACAGAATCCTACAAACATCTGCAGCAAGCTCACAAAGCACTTCTACTGTCCATACTGGCTGGTATCTCAGTAGTTAATATATACAAAATAGTTTTCTATTAAACAAGTTATTCACAAGTAGCTGCAGAAAAATTCATGCCATTAACAAAGGCTGAAGTTTATAAATTAAAAACATTGTAATCTATACATAATGTACAAAAAGTCGTGCATTTTAAAATGAGTATGTCTCATACAACTAAATTTTCACAAGCAAATGCTGCTGCATAAATATTTGCTAATGCAAATGAATGGAATCTTAATAAGTTCTGCTTTAATATTTTAACCCCAAAAGTTGCAGCTTTTGTTATTTTTCTTGAAAGCTGCCCAAAGTTGACATCTGTGGGAAAAAAGTTCCAATTCTTCTGCAACTCATTTAAGGTGTTCTACTGAGAACAAATTTCTTAAGCCTCAGGCATAACAAATATAAATTAAAAAGAAAAAAAAATCAAGTATAAACACCTTTATCAGTTCAGCAAAAACTTCAAATAGAAATGTTCAATTTTACTTACTTAAAATAAGGTATTTTTCATTTTTCATGAATGTTTCATCAGAATATGTAGGAGTTTAAGATGTGTGCAATAAATTGCTTTTGTTTCTAGTTTTTGCTTCCACATTTCAGTAAGATATTTAAATTTTTGAAAAACTATGCATAGCAGCCAAGAAAATATTGTATGAACAAAAATCTTACATAAGAAACTTACAAAATTGAACTTACATAAGTCACAGCCCTTCAGGGTTTGAAATGTTACCAACTTTGCACACTTTTAGTCTGAAATTGTGCTATATTTCAGAACTTATTTTATGATCAACAAACCCAGTGATGTTGGGGAGAAAAAAGTTCAATTTTCTCTTAAAATACTAAACGGAATCTTCATGGGTTGGTGACCTCCAACGTGACTGCAAATTTTTTATTATAGAGTTTGCCATACTACCAAGTTTCTCATGCATTTCAAACAGCTGGCTTCCTGAATAATTATGGAGATCTTCTGAATCTAGTTGAAGAGCAAGTGCACTAATTTGTGCCATAAGATTTTTAGGTAATGGAGTTTCCAAAGCAACAGGATCAATTAAATCTAAAAGAAAAAGAAAAAAAGCAAAATTAATTTATTCCAGATAAAACAAGTTTTATGTACCTCCTTTTAAGTTAATAAGTTTCAGCACTTAAGATTTAAGTTGAGAGTGCAGGTTGAGGTATTGCTGTTCCTCAAAAGAACAAGGCAACAGAAAAATCTACACCATAACTTATTCGGTGCCACTAAAGAAAATAGCCAAATTACTCCATTTTTATTAGCAGCATAACTAGAACACACAGTTTAGCTTATATCCTTATTTGAGTATCAGTTGACAGTTTGAGAAAAACAACTAGACACACTTGGGAGTCAATATCAGTTACTTTTTCATGCACTTGGCCACTAGCACCAAAAAACTCCACCAAAAACAAAACCTTGTCAAATTAACAGAGCATGGTTAAATTAAAACTAGAAGCATATATTCAAAGTCAGCTGATGCTGTCAATAAAATTGTCCTGCTTTGCTAAAACATACCTGAAGCAAGTCTTTCTTCATCAGAAGGAAGAGATTTAGTTTGTATTCCATTTACTGTTTTTTCAGAAATATCAAAAACTGGAATCTCCTCTAGTCCACGTGACTTTACCTTGATTACACACAGATCAGTAAAACAAAAACAAAACCAACAAACTGAAAGTTGCTTTTAAAAAGACCAACACCAGCACTAGAAAAAAATCCGACATATGTTTCCCAGCCCATCACATGACTATTAGCTTAGCAAATCTTGCTAAGAAACTATGTTCTACTAACGACACACGAAAAATGGGATTCCAAGTTTTCTGTTTTCTCAAAAAGCTGATTACGAGTTCCCAATATTTTCTAAGGGCTTCTCAAGAAACAGACATGGTAGCCAAGAAAATTACATTGTATTTCCCAAGTTTAGCAGCATAAGAAAAGAAAATCCAAGGCAGATATTCCCAAGTTTAAAAAAATATGGACTTTTTAAAAGAATACAATTTTAAAAGGTGTTCCTAGGCTTACTGATTAAGAAAATACTAGTTTCAGAATGTTAGAGTTACCATGTTGATGGGTCCATCAATTAGACTCCTGTGTAGATACCCAAGAGAAAGAATAACATGTCTGTATAAAAACTTGTATGTGAGTGTACATAAAAGCAAAAGGTATAAACAACCTAAATGTTAAGCAACTGATGGATGACCTAAATGTTGTATATTCGTATAAGGGGTATTATTTAGCCATAAAGAGGAATGAAGTACTGATACACATGAACCTTGAAAACATTATGCTCAAAAAAGCCAGTCACAAAAGACCACAGCTCCCATGATCCCACTTTTATGAGAGGTCTACAGGAGACAAGTCTATGAGACTGAAAATAACTAATATAATCTTTAAAGATTACAAATACGTAATAATTTTTAAATCAAAGACTTTCAAGAAAACAGAAGTCTTCAGTAGTTAGCAAACTCCAGTCTTGGAAATTCTAATATAAACACTGGTTTTCAAGCTTTAACATACCCTGTTTTCATTTATTCGCAATTTTGTATAATTTCAGTGGACACATTAAAAGGTCTCTACATATTAGTACAGTCTGATTCCTTCTGAAATGATGCGTTTTCCATCTGTATTTTTTTTTTTTTTTTAAAGATTTTATTTATTTGACAGAGAGAAACACAGCGAGAGAGGGAACACAAGCAGAGGGAATGGTAGCGGGAGAAGCAGGCTTCCTGCCGAGCAAGGAGCCCGATGTGGGGCTCGATCCCAGGACCCTGGGATCTGACCTGGGCCGAAGGCAGACGCTTAACGACTGAGCCACCCAGGCACCCCCCTCCATCTGTATTTTTATTGGGAGTAAGAGGGTGGGGAATCTTGGCTTTTATCACAATCTTGAAAAATGTCTATGACCCAAAATATATACATACAAAAAGTTGGTAAGAACAAGAAAATTTAGTTACAGTTGAGTTGGACATCAAAATCGAAATAATGTTAATTACACATTTGCAAGATTTTTATTAGAATGTTTAGATTTGAACATCTAGGTTTTAAGAAAAAGAGCCATGGAACCAATCATCGTTTTGGTGGAAATGAATGAGACAAGGGGGTAGGAGAAGAGAACTCAAAGAACAAAGAGATGCATTACACAAAACCATGCAAAATCAAGAAGCAAACTTCTCTGTGAAATTATATAAAGTGATCTTTTAAGTTAACACTGACTATGGGGGAAGAGAAGAAAAGGTGGCATAAAATGAGTTTTTAGTTTTTAAAGATTTTATTTATTTGACAGAGAGATCACAAGGAGGCAGGGAGGCAGGCAGAGAGAGAGGGGGAAGCAGGCTCCCTGCTGAGCAGAGAGCCCAATGCAGGGCTTGATCCCAGAACCCTGAGATCATGACCCGAGCCGAAGGCAGAGGCTTTAACTCACTGAGCCATCCAGGCGCTCCTAAAATGAGTTTTTAAGCAAGAATACCAACTTCTGTAATTGCTACTGAGAGATCATTTATCTATACATAATTTATAAAATCTAAGTTTACCTGCTGCTCATGATAGACTCTAAGAGCCTTTTTTACATTGGACACTTTTGGAGAACGGATAGGAAGAGTTTTTATTTCAGATGCTGTAAGAGTACTCAAATCACCAATCGTTTTTATATTCTTAGCTCTAATGAGCTGTCCCAGTCCTCTTGCCCTAAAGATGTTAAAAAAAAAAAAGGAAAAACGTCATCACATACTTTCACATTTATTCTATTTGTGAGGGCATACCCAGCTGATTTTCCTAATTTATACTCAATCATAATGTTTTATATAGGCTCACCTAGCCCACTCTGAGGACAGGCACATATAATTTAATTTAAACCAAATTTGAATTTGATGTGTTTGCTTGCCTTAAGCAATAGTGCTGGGAAGAGACTAAGCCCAATTTGTGTCTCAGACTTCACGTACATTATGACTTAATGACTACATGACTTTGGTGGAGTAACCTTTGTAAACTTCAACCTGCAAAGTAGAAGTAATAACTATACTCCTTATGGGATTTATAATTAGGATTAAATAAGAAAACATATGCAGATTTCAGCACGGCATCTGACAAATATTAAGCACACAATTATCTTAGCCATTACTGTATTATGGTAGATGTTTCTTATTGCCCTACCTGTCCCATCTTCCCAAATTAATTTATATTTCTAAAACAAAACGTACAAAAGTACATGTAAGGTCAATTCTGAATACAGAAACTTCAATCATTTAAATATTCCTCTTAAACTGGGGAATCATGAAGTATAAATCAGCACAAATAACTACTTACCACATGTTTGAGGTAATCTGAGGTAAAATTATATCAACCGGAGCCACACAGTTCACCAAAGCTGGGTAAACACTTTCTGTTGGACATGGCATAGATTCTTTAGCCATTTCTGTAATCTTAGAGTAAATTTCAAAATTGTTAAATAGAGGTCACCTGACTGAACATGAAAATATAAAGATGCATGAAAACTAAAGCACTTCTTACTAAACACTTCTTTGAGCTCTTAAACTTAGGGCTACGTGATCCTGGGGACAGAAATCCTTTGGCTGAAGTGGCATTATGCTAGACAGAAGAAAGGAGAGAAAAAAAACTCAGAACCCTAGAAAACTATAATTTTACAACTTTACTTTCATTACTTAGAGTGTAGTAATTTCCTAAAATTTTGAGAAAATGTAAAATGTAATAAACTATTACCTAACCAATTACTGGATTATCACTGCCTCTTCCCACCTCTTCATGTTTACCATGTTGCAGACAAAACAATGTATCCACACCAAAGACATCTTATTCTATTAGTTTGAAAACAAACTACACTATGCAACTCTGTACCTACATTCATATATATGTACTTTAAAGCCCACAGCTTACCTTAGATTGTGCAGTAGGTGAAGTTTTAACACTTTTTACTATGGGAGAATTATTTGAAGAATGGGACCTAACAATAGAACATCGCCTATCAATGTCATCTGCCAATCCTGCTTGGTATATTGGATCTGCAAAGGAGACACGGCGAACCTGAAAACACAGGTCAAGCTTTTATTTATAAAATTAAAGTTAAAAAATAAAAACCACACCATAAATTCTCATTATTAAGGTTCCCCCAAAATAGACTGTAGGTTTAGAAGCCTAATTTACTTCACTAAAAGCCAACTACATAGCAGTATTTTTTCCTAATGGCTGCTTTCACAGATAATACTTAATACCACAGGTCATTCCAATTATCCATGTTCTAAATGGTCTCTACACAATATACCAAAGACTGAAACACGGACAGTGGCAGAAAAAAGAAATGACATGTAGCAGCTGAAATTCTATCATCCAATTATATTAACTTTGTAGGCTTACTACAATGACTTAAAAATACAAGGTAAAGAGGCAGAAATAGTACTAACTGGCCTCTGGTGTATCGTACTAACCTCTGTTCTAAACTCTTTAGAGGGTACCAAAGTTACAGCAACTGGGTGGCAATTTTTCATTTTAGCCTCTTCTAAACTCTTAAGATGCATTCATTCAGCTATTTGATATATTATGCAATAAATAAATATGCAATAAGGCATAACCACTAACCATGTATATTAAATGTCCCCTGGTCTTGATTCCCAAGAGTGGGCAGATTCTGTACATATCTGCTACAGAAAACTATTAATGTCTTACTATTGCCTAAATAAAAATTAAATGAGGTACTATTAAATAAAACATGACTAGTTAACTTTTTAACTAACAATCTAAAATACACTGAAGTAAAATAAAATATACTGGAGACATCAATCCCAATGCATTCTATCTTCATACTTTTCAAATACTTCTCACTTAAGATACTTAAAAAAAAAAAGAACTTCAATATAAAAGCAAAGCAAAACAAAATCAAAAAACTAAATTCTCAGTGTAAGAATTTTTTGTACATCTTGAGGCAGTCTTCACAATGTGCTTGCCAGAGGCAAGATTAAGTCTATCTTCTATTTATAATGTATGTCTGGTGCTCGCTTCGGCAGCACATACACTATAATGTATGTCTGTATATATAAGCACATGTATTCTACAGTAAATGGCGGGTTCCACTTCATAGTCAAAGAATGCTCACATCATACCTTTTCAGAACATCTCCTTTACTAAGGAGAGGACAAGCTGAGCTATGTAAGCACATGTAACTTTTACTTTTTTAATTTATTCATTCAACAAACTACATCCAAGTTATAGGGTCAGGAGCTAAAGCAAATACATAGAGAGAACCCGTGTTTACAAACTAAAGGAGTCAGTTCAGTGAAGAGAGGGAAATAAAATTATAAATGAAATCACATCCAGAAATTCATAAAGGCACAGCCTGCGATTTTTTTCCTTAGATAAGGTCTGGAAATAAGAATTTACATAAACACTTAAATGTGAAATAGACTACATAATGTCCTAGCACAAAGTGTTAACTAAAGCTACTGTATCCGTTTCTAAATGTTTCCTCACATTATAAGCAAAAAACCCAAAACCAAAAAACCCACGAGATCTTTACCAATTCTGCAAAAGGTGAATAATGTATGTGGTTGAAGATCTTTAGGGTCCTAAAGTAAAGGAATATATAAGGGTTTCAGTTCCCTTTTACCAACTTTTTCTTCTACCTGTCCTTTTCCCTGGTCACTGTGGTTAATTAATCAAAATGAGTGGTCCTATCAGTCTAACATTCTGTCATTCACCAGGAATCACTGTACAGCTAAATTACTCAATTAAATATGGGCTAATTAGTATTCAGTCTCAATTCCCCTACCTTGTGAACAGGTGACGATATCTCATCTTCCTGAGATCTTTTTAGTCCTCTCTTTAAAATGCTGGTCGATGGAGAAGCCAAAGGAGACCAGACACAGCGTGTGTGCATGCCACTAGGACTGCCATTTGCTGATACAAGTAAAGGATCAAGTTCCCTTAATTTTTGAGGAGATGCATTATTGTCTTCTGTTACTAGTTCAGAGATGGCCGTTTCAGATGTCAGAGACTGTGATGTTTCCTCCACTTTCTCTGAAGTACGGTGAACTTCCTGTAACATTTCATCATTTCCCACCATTCGATTATCAGCTGATGTTGTTTCTTCAGATGTATTAAGTTCAATTTTTGTTTCAGTTTCATTAGAGTCAACTTTTCCTTCTTCAGTGCTCATCCCAAGTGTGCTGAGAGCAAAATTGCTGATTTCCATAGCTGAAGTCTCTGTTTCAGCTTGCACAGGCTTGGTAGAGATTCTGGTGGTAGAGTCTTGGTCCTCTGTTTCATTGACTTGGTCAGCATCAGCGCACACCTCACCAATCACTGTCTCTTCACAGGTTTCCATTTCAGCATTCATTCCTTCAGATGAGCCTGGACCAGATTCGTCACTTCTTTCATCTGATTCTCCAACTGCTGTTTGTTCAGGTATCTCTACCAGAGCACTCATTTCTGTGTTATTATCAGAATGACCAACAACAGACTTAAATTCTTCAGTTACTGTCTCTTCAGCCTTCAGTTTTTCAGCTGCCTCTGCTTCAGATTCATCACTTCTTTCACTATTTATCTCTATTACTTCTTCACTAACACCAGTTTCGGTCCTCTTTTGTTCAGAAAAGCTAGCTTCAGGTTTATCACTTTGTACGTCCAATTCAATAGCTTCTACTTCTGGATTGAATTTTGCGTTAGCTTTACATGTATCTGTTTCAACCCTGACAATGTTCTCTACACTTAGTTCCTTTTCCAAGACTGCCTCTGGCTTTTCTTCTTTGGTCTCCAAAGTAGAACATTCCAGTGAATTATCTTTAGAATCACCTAAACATGGGCTAACAATTTTACATTTTTTATTGGATGGCTCTTGGCTCTCAAGAGGTGTTGCTTCTGCAGAATCCGTATCACAAGTTTCTTCAGAATTTACTACTCCAGAAGGAAGAGGGTTTTGAATGGTATTTTCTTTCAACTCACTTTCAGATACAATTAATGAATCATTGACAGTATCATTCTCCTCCTTGAGTCCCAAATGAAAATTCACACAATTATGTTCATCCAAAAGTTTTACCTCAGAGCACATATTAACTTTAGAAGTCTCTGATACAGTTACAGGTGTATGCATATCTGTCTTTTTTGTTTCACTGACTTTTACATCATAATTTTCGGTACTCTTTAACCCAATGAATGACTTTTCCTGAGGCTGTGATTTTTCTCCACAGCAATCACAACCTTTAGATCTTCTTACCCTCCTACTTCTCTTATGTTGGCATTCAAGTGTTTGCAAAGTTTTTTCAGAAAGCAAGGAAATGTCTAATGTCCCTATTTTTGAGGATTCTCCCAGGCTGTTATTTTCTATAGAATCTCGTTTTTGTAATCTCTTGCTGGCATTTCTAGTCCTTAGATTTGAATCTGGCACAGAAGGGTTTGAAAAGGAATATTCTGTACATTTGTTGGCTTTAGTTTTTCCCTCATGAGCAGTTGACACATCATCAGAAACCTGCAATAAATCTGAAGAAACTGAAGAATCTTCAAGAGTTACAATATTACTCTCATCTTTTTGTTCACAAATCTGAGATTTTAGGTCTCTCTCTACCTCAGAATTTGCTTTGTAATCAAGTGTCTGGTTTTCAACATTTGCACATTCCTGTTTTATCAATTTCTCCTCTTGATCTTCAATGTCAACACTATCACTGCTTTTGTTTTTCCACTTTCCAGATCTCTTCTTTTTAGAACCTTCTTCTTTCGCCTCAGAACTATCAGATTCTGAGTTTTCAATGCTGGAAAGCAAACCTTGTGATGCTCTTCTTGTTTGATACCGTGTTCGTCCACTTACTGGTTTTTCAGAGGACTTATCTGCAATGTCCTGGGCACCATCTCCCTCAGATTTAATATTCTCAAGGTCTAACTTTCTTTTACTTTCATCAATTTCAGAAGTAGTGCTAGTTTCCCCAAAAGTCCTCTCGTGTAAATTATTCCCTTTCTCAATTAAATTTTCCTGTAGAGTTTGTTCAGAAATCAGTTTTTGCTTAGGTAACACATCATCTTTTACATGCAATGGACTTTTCTGAAGGGTCTTTTCTTCTTCCTTACGTCTTTCTTTTTTTTGATGATTATTTTCTTTCTCTTGGCTCTCAGGGGTAGGCTCTGCTAATTCTGAACGTCGCCTTGAGGATCGTCTAAGTGTTTTTTGATTTGGAGTTATCTGAACAGGACTATCCTCATCTACCATTTGATCTGCTGGTATTATGGCTGGGGGTGTATTTTCTTTGGATTCCAAACTGATTCCTAATGTTTTCTCTTCTACAGTATTGTTTTCTAATAATACCGCATTGTCTATTGTTGGTTTAAGCATTGTATCCTCATACTCCATTGTAGATTCTGAGACATGAGTCTGATTATCTAACACACATTCTGTTGGATTAAGCAAACCAGGTGGGTTATTTTCTATGACTACTGTGCCATCAATAGATTCCTGAGCATTTTTCTGCTGATCAGATCTCATTAAGAGCTTAGATCTTTTGCTCCCTGTTTGTTCAGCTTTATTTGACCTTCGGCTTGATCTCTTAATTCCATGTACTATTTTTTCAGCATCAGATTTTGCAAAAGCCATTTCTCTTTTCTTTGCTTTTGGTGGAGCATCTATTTTACCCATGACTTCCTGGTTATTTTTCACTGTAACAGTTGATGACATATTATTTAAGGGGGATGGACTAAAAGGTCTATTTTCTGAACCATCAAACTTCTCCAAAGTAATAAAGGTTTGCCTCCGACTTGTAGGCTGTGGGGGAGTTCCAGAAATGATGGCATTAGAAACTGAGCTATTGCTGACACCAGAAATATTTTCTGCACTAGATCCACATTCGGTTGTTTTCTTTGATGAAATTAATGCTTTCTTTCTGGCATCATTATTACTGCTCGGTACTTCTGGACTGGTTTCCTCATTAGAGCCACACTCATTATTTGAAAGAGAAGCCTTTTCAAGATGCTCATCCATAACACAGTTTTCTGTGACATCTTGAGGAATAACTATGTCACTCTCTGTTTGTTCGTCCTGCACAGAAATGTACACATGTATATAGATTAACCAACAAAGAAGTCTGACTTTTTAAGGGAAATATTAGTGTAAAACTTCAGGAATTCAAAAGGCACATGACTGACTTAAAGTATTTTGTAAACACTCCAAAGGTGGTGATAAATGCCCATTAATTTGTGTTTCTAATTATAAATATTTAATAAAGCCAAAAACATTTATTTTAAACACACATACACTGGGGCGCCTGGGTGGCTCAGTCGTTAAGCAACTGCCTTCAGCCCAGGTCATGATCCCAGTATCCTGGGATCAAGCCCCACATTGGGCTCCCTGCTCGGTGGGAAGTTTACCTCTCCCTCTCCCACTCCTTCTGCTTGTGTTGCCTCTCTCGATCTCTATCAAATAAATAAATAAAATCTTTAAAAAAATTAAAATATAAACTCACAAACACATTAACTACAATTCTGCTAAAGTCTATCAGTTAGTTATGAGATTATGCAATATATCTTAAAATTAATACAAAAGACATCATAATGGAATAATGATTCTAAAAACCCCCAAATATGAAATACCAAATATACCTTATATGTCACCTTGGAATCTTCCTTTGATTTTTCAGTTAAAGGAGGAATTTCCCTGAAGTAAAAATGTATAAATTAAAATACTATTTTTAATTAAAAATTAGAAAACCAGTTACTTCAACAGCTTCCATACTTACATGGACTCTTCCTGGGTATACTGAGAAAACAAAGCGTCTTGTGAAACATCCAGATTATTATACATGACAGGAATATCATATCTGAAAAAGATCTTACATAAATAACTTCAAAATGTGATATTCCTACAATTAGAAATTAAACTTAGATTTGTACATCTAGTTATCTTTTACGAACAATGTAAAATTACGGCTTAGATGTTTCTTTTCTATGAAATCATCTTCTTTACCTTCTCCAACATTACCTCCATTAAGGAGTCAGCTCTGAAGGCACAAATATGTGGTATGTTACTAAGTAACCATATATATTATGAAATGCAGCCATGTATAGCATACCTTTTTGGTATTAAAACATAGCATATTATACACAGTATTTTAGTTCTTAACAGAAAGTTACAGTTACTGCATGAAACTAAGTGTGAGTACAGAATACTCAATTCAAGATAAAAGACAACAAACCTCTTTGTTTTGAGTACTTCTTTCTGATGTTCAGTTAGTATTCTTTCCTTTGCTTCTTTTCCTTCTGGAGGTATAAACACAAAGTCAGTAGACTTTTCCTCTTCCAAAGGCATTTCACTCTTTGTTTTCGTAGAAGACGATTCTAATTTCAACTGCAAATTTATAAAAGGCAAATGTATATTGGAGTTTGCAAATTATTTTCCAATACTTCAATCAATCTCTACTCTAGCACTCTAGTAAAGTTATTCAATAATGACTTAGGAAGTCTGAAGTCCGAACCTATAGGATAGATTAATAGTACAATTATCCTTGGTTAATAATAATCAGTACAATGTCCCTTGCTTTCTTTCTGCTTCTAATCAACATTCAGAAAATAAAAATTATTATGCCTCTTTAAGAAAGTAGGCAACTCACTCACCAACAAAGCACAGACAAATACGTTTTTCAGGCCAACATACAGAAATCAAGTGGTTTGGCAAGAAGAGATGTATCAGCAGCTTTCAAGCTGAATTATAAACTAAGTCAAATTGAGTAAAAATTGTCAATGTAATACACACTCCATACCAGTAACATTGGTACTGCTATTTTTACAAATTCTCAGTGCAATTGTTTTCATTCTACTTTATAGCTGCAACAAGACTGTGTTGAGTTTTGTTTTTTTTTTTAAGATTTTATTTATTTGACAGAGAGAGAGAGATCACAAGTAGGCAGAGAGAGGCAGAGAGAGAGGGCGAGGCAGGCTCCCCGCTAAGCAGAGAGCCCAATGTGGGGCTCGATCCCAGGACCCTGAGATCATGACCTGAGCCGAAGGCAGAGACCCAACCCACTGAGCCACCTAGGCACCCCAAGAGTCATTCTTTAAAAATAGTATTTTTTTCTTTCATTTTTGCCAGGGCCATTGTTTCAAGATTCTAGAATATCCTCACTGGAAGTACAAAGAGAATTATTGTCTGAAAATCAGTTAACCGTTAATTAGCAAGATTAAGGGTATTAGAGTTGAAGCCAAAAGAGGAATCTTACCTAGGCTTTCTCTTTCTGTCAAATAACTTAAGTTCTAAACTGTTCTCTTATGCTACCTATGCTATATTCATACCTAGATTTCATTCCATCTCAATGAGGCTACTGCCTGAATTAACTATAATTAATGGATGCCACATATTTTTTCTAAAAGATTTTATCTGTCAGAGAGAGAGAGAGAGAGCGCGCGCGCGAGCGCATAAGCAGGGGGAGCAGCAGAGAATCAGGCTCCCCACTGAGCAAGAAGCCCAATGTGGGACTCGATCCCAGGACCCTAGGATCATGACCTGAGCTAAAGGCAGATGCTCAACCAATGGAGCCACCCAGGCCCACCTGGATGCTACATATTAAGCACAGTTAACTCTAGTAAGAATGAATCATTTCACAAAGCTTCTAGATTTCCACCCTATCTTAATAGTCTTTTTAGATGAAGTTCTCAATTATTCCCCTTTAATCCTATCTTCCATTTAGCCTTTAATCACTTTTGTCCAATTAGAAGCTATATGTTCTCAAACTACCATCTACTTTAATATTAAAAGTTCTATTAAAGTTTGGAAAAACATACTTTGACTGGTGGTTTCTTATTTTCTTTTGCATCCTTTGTTTGTGCCAAAAAAGAATCTCTTTTTCCACTTGATTTTCTTTCCATGCCACTTATCTTCATATTTAACTGTGAATTTTCTGTCTGTTTTATTAAAAATAAAACAATTTTTAAGTGCAAATGTTCTATTTCTCCTTTTCATGCTTTGAAAATTCCAGTATAATATTCATTTCAAATATCAAATCCCTTCTCATTATTCACTTATTAAAATCATGTCAAAGAAAACAGCCTCTAACTTATTAATAGCAAATAGGTTTGGCAGTTCTAACTCATACAGTAGCTATTTTGCACCATTTCTGTAAATTTTATGAATCCTGAATATTTTGAGAATTTTACAAATTGTAAAAATAAGATACACCAATAAATATTAAAAATGATTCAAATTAATGAACTCAAAGACCCCTCCTATTACTGGGAATATTTCTAAGAAACAATCACAGTCATAAAACTTTAAACATCAAACAATGAGGCATGCATGATAGAAAATATTACCTATCATATCCCTTTTTAGGCTTTTTCAGGACGAATTACACCAAATGAGTCTTCACAAATGTAATTATCTGATAAGAAATTTTTATTTTAGCCAAAAATGAAAACTGCTTAGGTACTACTACTACTAACTGCTTATGTAGCTGCTAATTTTTTTCTCTTACAGGTTCTAAACAGCCAAGACTCCATTTGTTGCTGAGTAGGAAAAAAGTTGTCTAATAATGTCTACCTCATGGATATTTAATACCCATACTTTTACTCGTTGATCCTCAGATAGGGATTATTAGCCAAAGTAATCTTGTTCCAAATAGGTTATATGATAGCAAAGATGTATTTTTCTGACAGAAGAAATGAGATTAGATACAAAGAACTGAGAAAATGAAGGGCAGTGCTTGCTCAGACACAGACCAGTAACTATTATTTCTGGTTTACCTAAATCAACACTTAGCCATGTATTTTAATATACACAAATGCCATAGTTCAAAAAGGATCATTAATGAACAAGAATCAGAGACTATTTACCTAAGAACCTACAGTGAAATTTACTGCTCTTATATCAGAAAGTTATTTTAGGCCAAAGGGCAAAAAAACAGCTAAATAAACAAATGAAACTGCATCAAACTAAAAACCTTTTCCAGAGAAGGAAAACATAAAAAGGCAATCTGCTGAATGGGAGAAGATTTTAGCAATACATCTGGATAAGAGGTTAATATCCAAAATACATAAAGAACTCATGCAACTTAATATTTCAAAAAAATCCCAGTTAAAAGATGGGTAGAGGACTCGAACAGATGTTTTACTGAAGATACAGAGAGCCAACAGGCACATGAGAATATGCTCGTCACTATCATTATCAAGGAAATGCAAAAGAAAAATCACACCATTAAGCATGACTATTATGGAAAAAAGAAAAAACAGCAAGTGCTAGCAGAGATATGGAGAAAAGGGAAACCTCACACAACTGCTGGTGGGAATACAAATTGGTGCAACCACTATGAAACACAGTATGGAAGTGCCTCAGAAAATTAAAGACAGAACCACCATAGAACCCAGTAGGTTTCACTTCTGGGTATCTGTCCAAAGAAAACAAAACATCAATTTGAAGAGATGTTCAACCTCATGTTCACTGCAGCATTACTTACAATAACCAAGACATTGAACAACCTAAGTATTCACTGAAAGATAAATGGATAAGAAGAAACACACACACACACAAATGTAATCGACTATCACTTACTTGACCATAAAAAAGAATGAAATCTTGTCATTTGTGAGAACATGGATCACAACCTAGAGGGCATTATGTATACCCTCTAGAGGGTATAAGTGAATGTCAGACGAAGACAAATACTGTAGGAGTTCTTTAACATTTGCAATCTAAAATGTAACGTGAACAAAGCAGAAACACACTCAAAGACAGGAAACAAACTATTTGTTACCAAAAGGGGGATTGAAGGGGGAGTGGATGGGGACAGATGAAATTGGTGAAGGGAATTAAAGGTACAAACTTCCTGTTATAAAAGAAATAAGTCATGGGATGCTAATATACAGTACAGGAATATGGTCAATAATATTGCCATAACTCTGTATAACAGATAGCAAACTAGACTTATGAAGGTCACTTCACGATGTATAAAAATATCAAATCACTGATGTATAATGAAATGGGATACTATATGTCAATTATACTTCAGTTTAAAAAAGTGTTTAAAGCTAGTCAATGGACTTTATAGAAAAACCTTATATCATGATGCTCTTATGCTCCAGTTTTACTCATTTATCACATCAAAATAAGTTCTAAAATTTTGTCTTTTAAAAAATTACACTGCACTCCAATAAATGAACTACTAAAAAATCATTCAAAAGTAAAAAACCTCAACTTACTGAATCTGAATATGGTCCACTGGATTCCTCCATAATGTCAACATTCTCCAAACCAGGTAAAAGCAACAGAAATTTCTGTTTGGCTTGTCTTAGTACTGGTCTTTAAAAAAGTACATAAATATATACACCTTGAGTCAAGTAATACCGGTGAATACTGATAATATGTTAATAAAAACACTGTAATCATAATTTAAAGTGGCAAAATACATTCACCTTAAAGACGGTTTCTCATTCTACATAAACAAACTGGGACAAATGTAGAATATTTAGTTTTTTGTTAACCTCTTCACAGTTCCCAAATATTCTTCTTTAAGAAGTTTCCCAATTTTTATTATGCAAAATTCCAAGCAAAAAGTAGACTATTACATTGAATTCTTTTGTACACATCACCCAGATTTAATAACTAATTATTAACCAATTTCTTGTCTTTTATATTTCTTTTATTAAGGAAAATTTAATGCTTTTTATGTTCCTAAAACCACGGTTACCCTAAGGACCAAATAAATGGTCAAGTTATGTTTAGTTGTCCAACAACTGTTATTGGTAACAATAACAGTTACCATGTTATTCCAAGTAACATTTCAACTGAGGAATGTTCTGCAATAATTCCTCATAAGAAAAAATGTTAAAACCAAAATATCAATTTTAGCAATCACAGTAACTATATAAAATAGTTTTGTGGTTAGCATACTTTAACTCTTCAGGATAAGTCAACGTTGTCACTTTAGCAAATGTGGCATTCCAGAACTGAGCACTTTGTTTTCTAATCTGTTTATTCTTGTGCAAAAATATTATGCATAATAATGGAGAGATCTGTTCAAGAAGTTCGCTGTCATAAGTTCCAGTGTAGTTGAATTGTAGACACGCAATTATCTCTCCCAGTAGCTTTTCTAACTAGGAAAAAGGAAAATTTTATTATAACATATGGAAATGTCCTTTTAAAACAAGAAAAAATAAAAACACAAAGCATACTAAATTAAACTCACATGTTCCTATTTCAATTTTCTAAATTCAAACTTTTTTTTAAAAGTTCCCATCTGTCTCCTTAAATATATGATAAAAACTGACAAATTATCAGGTGAATTTACTGTAATTATTGATACAAGACCGTGATTTCAAACTATTTTCCATTAAAAGAAAAAACTCATTCTCATGAACAGAGAGTAATAGTTAACTACAGAAGTTTTACCTATAAAATACAGGAACCAATTACCCTCATGTATAAAGGGATAAGATAGGAGGTTGGGAGTTGTATGAATTTAAAGCAACATTATTGAATCCTTCTTTAAAAACTATGTGCCCGTGTCATGTTATTAAATGTCCATTAAAACTGGAAGTATAATCCTTTTACAAATCAGAACTATATATAAGGAAGACAATTACCTAAACCCTAACATTTTTTCACCATGAAAATGTTTTATAGACGATTGTCTATTTTTACCTTGTTGCTCATACAACTATACACTTTAGGAACTTCATCAAGCCTGGGAAGAAAAACACAAGAGTACCACTTATATTTTAGAAAGTTAAACCTAAAAATATATAATGTAGCCATAAAAATGAGACATGTGTAGTGATATAAAAAGGTGCCCAAAACTTAATTTTAAAAATGTCAAATTACCAAACATGAAACAAACCTATCTTTAAAAAATGAACCATAGAAAATCATCTAGAATAGACCAATATTAGTTACTTCTTTCTGTACCTCTTTTAAAAAGCATAAATTATTTTTAAGCCTAAAGACTAAAAGATGGGCAAAAAGCTAATGTATTTGGGGTTCTACTTTGTACTTTTATGAATTTTGTTCCTAACACTTTCTCTATGAATTTACTTTATAAAAGACAGAATATTATGATTGAACCACATAAGCTTGCTAGAAAAACATTGATGAATCTTTTCAAATTGTTTTTTTAAAAAGTTATGTTATTTGGGATTTTTCACCGTTTAAGGCACTGCTTGCTTCGATTCAAATGTAAAGGAAAATGTAAATTAAATTTTTACGGGATAATTCAGAAATTTAAGTATGTATACCTTTTGAACCAATAATCTTTGACACCTAGGACTTCAGAAGTACTGGCAAACGTGGACACTGATATGTGTACAAATATGTTCAACTATAATATTGTTAAGTTAGGAGGAAAAAGGCTAGAAAAACATGTATGTCTGCTAACAGGAAATTGGGTACAAAGATCTATGGAACCTTCTGCAGACACCAAAGAGAATGAGATTCTTAGATGAATGGTACAAGATGCATACAATATTTTAAGGGTATACCATATACTTAACCACAAAATAGCATGTCAAATATGCTTCATATACATATGTTTAAGAGGTATACTTATTTGTATTTATCAAATCTGAAAAGGTATGCACTAAATTGAAAAGGGAGGTTGAACTAACACGAAAAGTTTTAAAACTCCCACTTTCTACCTCTTATTTATGTATGATTTGAACTATCTTTTTAACAAATGTAGTTTAATATATTACTTTCTTCACTAAATAGTAACAATTACCATCCGTAACAAACTGCTAGGAAAAATGGCAAAAGTTTGCTACCTACATCTAAAGACATTTAATTTAAAGCTATTACATAGAAATTCTAAATACTTACTTCAAGTTTTCATAAAATAATGCCAGAGGTCTTGTTAAAGTTGCAAATATTTTTCGGATCATAGAAGGCAAAGAAATACGTCCAAGTACATTAGAAAGAATACTGGTGATTGAGTTGCCGACAGTGAGGAGAGTATCAGAATGTACTTCCTTGAAGCTCAGAGTGTGGAAAGAATAGATCACTCTCACAGTAAGTTTAAATAAAGAAGCCAATTTCCCTAGAGGTTCCTTCTTCTTTTTGGACCAATCTGAAGGTCTCTGTGGTGCTAAGATAAAATTGAATTTATTAAAAACTCAAGTACTTTGAAAAGTGTTACTGTACGTCTTTACAATTTATAGCTCATTTAAATGACAAATACATCTAAAAAAAATGGCAGGTACTTCTACTATACATGTTTCTGTAGGGTGATACCCACAAAGCTTAAAATGATATATCATTAGTGGATAAGTATCACAACATTGTCTTTAAAACCGAAGCAGAGATAAAAACTATTAGGCAGATCTAGAAGAAGTCCAGAAAAATGAGTATTTTCTCTAAGGAGTTATGAAATGCATTTCAAATGTTTATATTCTCTGAATTTCAACAACTGATTTGTAAGAAAGCACTAAATAATAAGACAAGGTCCATGGAGTGCCTGGGTGGCTCAGTCACGTAAGTGTCCGACTCTTTTTTTAACTTCACTTCATTTCACTGATTTTGGGATCAAGCCCTATGACAGGCTCTATACTCATCAGGGAGTATGCTTGAAGATTTTATCCTGCCCCTCCTACCCACCCACCCACCCCCGCCCCCCACTCGCATGCAAGTGCTCACTGTAAAATAAATAAATTTTTTTAAAAAGGTTCCAAAATTAATTTTCGAAGTCACAAAACTCCCCTTAGAAATTACTGCTCCCTGGCTCATCTATAATAAACTGAACTCTACAAATAACACTCAACAAGTCACAGATCCAAATCCTAAGAATGCAAAAAAAAAAAAAAAGCAAGCCTAGGTTTGAAGAAAAAGATATACCTTAAAAGCACTGACTTTCCTGTGTACTATTTTTAGATCCTGTCTCTCTTCAGATACCCACCTATAGGGATAAACCCACATTTGTCAAGAAAATCGTAGATATTCAAAAATTACCTTTCTTTCCTTCGAAGAATTCATTCTTTTAAAGTAAAATATCTCAGATTTAAGAGAAAACTCTAAATCAGTGCTTGTTGATGAAAAATATCATGTGATGAAATGAAAAACAAGTGTTACTAACAAAAGGAAGTCAACCTTCTTCCCTAGAATCAGTTTCCCAGACATAAATATAAATTGGAATGGCCACCCAAAAATTCCAGGCCAGGATGCTAAGGCTAAGAAGACAGCCGTGAATCATGTGACAAATATCCCACAACTGTCTTCTCAAGAGGATCCAGGAACAGTGACATCTTAATAATAACGAACAGATCTTGGTTTCTAAACACCATCCATTCTCAGCAAAAGGAACAATGTTCCTTGGAAACAAGGCTAGTTTCAGGCTGAAGGACGAGAAGTATAGGATGAGCGTGATCCTGATCACCTTATGCCAAAGGTCTCAAAAATAATTGAAACACATGAAATGGTCATACAGGCCAATATGAGCATAAGTATTAATAACAACGAATTATAAACCACTGAATAACAGAAAGCCACAGTGATAAAATAAGGTAGGGGCATCTGGGTGACTCGGTCGGTTAAATGGCTGACTCTGGATTTTGGCTCAGTTCATGATCTCAGGATCTTGAGACTGAACCTCAAGTCCAGATCTTTGCTCAGGAGGGAGTCTGCTTAAGATTCTCTCTACCTCTGCCCCTCCCCTGCTCACATTCATGCACTCTCTCAAATGAATAATTCTTAAAAAAAAAAAATATCAGGGACAAATGAAGCTATAGCTTACATCACGTGTCATTTGCACCTGGAAGTGACTGGTGCCTAGTAGTGCTCAACAACTGTAGAAAGATTTTATTTTTTTTAAGGTCCCAAAGTGGGACCTGAACTCACGACCCTGAGTGTAGAATGATTTACTATGAAAATGAGATAAATGACAGGGACAGCTTTTAGAATTAATGTAATTAAAGACAAAGAAGATAAGCACCTTGATATAATTCAAAATAACCAAATGAAATAATGTGAACTACTCTGGTCATCCTCTTAGTGCTTTAGGCAAGAAGCATTAATGGATAATAAATTCATGGGTGAAAGTTCGCTTAGAAAAAGGATTATTTACATAGTCTTAAAGAACCTGCCACAAAATATTAATTTATTACTCGTAGGTACTTAATTTCAGTAGAAAATACGGCAGATACTGTCCTGATCAACTAATAAGTGTTAAATCACCCATAATGGGACAAATAAGGACATTTTGATAAACATCAAAGTTTCCTGCCCAGATAATTCCTTGTCTATGATGGAATAAGTAAAATCACTCATTTTAGGCAATCTCTAAATAGGATAATATTGATCTTTATAGGTTATACAAAGGAAGATGCTCGTGTGTGTGACAGAGACAAAGAGGAGAGATCACGAGCATGTGCAAGAACATGTGCAAGAACATGTGAGCTCTTAGCATTCCAAGGTTATACAATATACTTGTATGACAACCACATATGACATAGCTATACAAAATCTAAAGTAGGTAAAATGAGGTCAGAAAAGATATTAGGATTTGATCTTGACAACCGCTGAAACAGCTATGTTTATGAAACAGTGGTGAACAAAGTAAAAAAGTACTTACATTTAACTTTGGGCTGATACTTAATATCATATGGTGAGAAGTCGATGCAATCAACCATCACAGTAATTATATGAATGATCCTATCCAAGAACAACAAATTCTAGAAAAGAACAATGAAGTATCTTATTATAAACTTTCAACTAATGGCATAGTTTCCAAAAGTAGTAAGCATCAACAAAATATATTAAGACTTTCATCCCATATATAACATATAAGGTACATGAATGAAGTACAAAGTAATAAATACTTCCTAGTCAACTGCTACGCACCAAGGACCTTAATTTTTGTTTCTTGACATTTAGGAAAAATAATGCAGTCTTAGATGCCCATAAGATTCAGCATATAAACCAATAAATTGAGAATGGAAGAGCAGCATTCTTAGATTCTTTATCAGATTCTTCATGAAAATTTTCAGTGTTCATTAAACCCACGGATAAAACAAAAAATGAAAAAGTTGCTAAGCTCTCTCATATCCTTTTCCTCCTCTTCCTCCTGAAATCCAACTGAAATAAAAAATTCATATAAGCACCAGAGATTTCCCAGAAAAATTTTTTTAAAAGGCAGGAGGTAGGAAGACTAAAAAACAGAATGAAGGAAATCCCAGCACCAAGTCAAAAAATAATTCTAAAATAGTGAGCTTTCCTAGCAAAACTGAGTAACAGGAGATATACTGAGAGTTCTAAGAAAACAAGTTCATTAAATACTGAAATTAAAGATCTAGAAAATAGATGCACTTTCTTTTCCCCCTATTCTCCATTCCTATTACTTTTCCACTTCACTGGACTAATTCACATGTCTACCCCCCAGACAACCTCCCCAATGAGTATTATGGGCTAGGAGGAAAGCTATGTGAAAAGTCAGTCCAGATGACAACCTATATTTTCATGTAGGAAAGCTATCAAAGTTCCAAGTGCTTCCTCCTTGCTCATAATTTCAAAGTAAAGGACACTTCTAACTGCAAGTTGCTATTAAGACAACAAGAAGGGCTCTCTTTTCAGTTAGGAAATGCATTCCAACTATCAGTATCAACCTTGATCAACAAACATGTACAATCCTGTCTTTGCTTGCTGAGGTAAAATGGATATTAACTCTTCAAATCTGACAGATGAACAGAAGTTTCAAAAGTAGTATCTGAAAGAAGCTGAGGATCAAAACACACACTCCATTTCTTATTCAATAGATTAAATATACTTATTAAAAGACACCCATATTTACATATATGCTACAAAAGACACAGAAAGATTAAAACAAATACAGAAATATACACAAAAAAATCCTAAATCTATACAGTGGAAAAATATATAATAATTACAAAATGAACTTAGTTAAATACAACATAGATGAACCTTCCAACTGAAACACTGAGCCCAAAAGACATACAATATGACTTTACTATAAAATTTTAAAAGAAACACTGCTTAACAAATGTACATAATATATAGGTATGGGTGTATAGTAAAAATATTTTTAAGGAAACAAATTTTCAAAGTCAGGACAGTAATTCACTCTTCAGGGAAAGGAGGACATGGTGATTTAAAATGCACAGGGGAGCATCTGAGGTGCCAACAATGCTCCATTAACTGAACTGGGTGATGCCTACAGAAGTATTTCTGTATGATAATTTGTCAAACTGAACTGTTTCATGCATTTTTCTTCATAAGTTTCTAAGTTTAAAAAAAAATGATTACACGGATTCTCAAAATGGAGTGAGCATATTAGTACCAGTTAACATCAAGTTGGTAAAATTCAAAAAAGGCATTAAAGATGAACTAATTACTGTGAAGACATAAAGTCACAAACTAAGTATGGCAGTGTGGCATTAAAATACATTAATAAATGTTTTCAAATACATCAAATTCATAATCAGAGAGACCCTTTATTAAGGCTCCCAGAAACAGGAAGTAGGGGTAGGATAGTAGACTAGGAGGATCCTAAACCACCTCACCTCCAAAATACACCTAAAATCACACTGGCATCAGTACAAATAATCCAGAAATGACACAAAGACTGGAAGAACATATTCTCCATGGCTAAAGGTAGAGAAGTGGCCACAAGGCAAATAGAAGGAAGGGTGGAGATGAGCTTGGGGATCAAGCTGGCTCACAAAATAGTCCCCAGTAGGAAGGGCCACTGCAGGCACAGAGAAGGAAAGCAGCAGACCCTATCCCAGGCACCAGGAAGATGAATCCCTATAACACCTGGCTGTGTGGGGTTCAACATCTGGAACTTTAAAAAATCAGGTGGCTGAGGGGCACCTGAGTGGCTCAGTGGGTTAAAGCCTCTGCCTTAGGCTCAGATCATGATCTCAGGGTCCTGGGATCGAGCCCCGCATCGGGCTGTCTGCTCAGCGGGGAGCCTGCATCCCCCTCTCTCTCTGCCTGCCTCCCTATCTACTTGTGATCTCTGTGTGTCAAATAAATAAAATCTTTAAAAAAAAAAGTCTTTAAAAAAAAAAAAAATCAGGTGGCTGAGCCAGGACCAGCAGAAACTGAGTCCCCCACCTTAAAGGGACAGCATACGAACAACCTCATTAAGATACAGCACAGATATAGCAGTTTGAGAAATTCCTGGAGTACAAAAGAAAAGACATAACCCCCAAACAAATGCTGGAGTAGGGATCTTTAAGAGAATTATCCAGGAACAAAAGCTGACAGGTGCAATTTTGCTCCCCAATGCCCAGGCTAGATACATGGACATGTACAGGAACTAGAACAGCACGAATACTGTCCACCTTGCCTGCTAATGACTGGCCTTGCCCCCAAACAACAAATATATGAGACACCCTGAAGCACGAAGTTCTGGTGAACAGGGGACACTGCACTGCAGGACCTCTTCTTCATATGGCCACTACTTACAGAGCAGGAGACGTAGCTGACATGCCTAACACACAAAAACAGACACAGAGTTAGATAAAATGAGGAGACAGAGGAATATGTCCCAAATGAAAGAACAGGATAAATCCCAGAAAGAGACCTAAATGAAATGGAGATAAGTAATACACCTGACAGAAAACTGAAAGTAATGGTCATAAAGATGCTCAATAACTTGACAGACTGGAGGACCTCAGTGAGACTCTGAACAGAGAGAAAACATTAAGGGACACCTGGTGGTTCAGTTGGTTAAGCATCCAACTCTTGATTTAGGCTCAGGTCATGACCTCAAGGTCCTGGGATTATTAAGCCCCAAGTCAGGCTCTGCTGAGCTCAGCTCCAAGTCTGCTCCTCCTTCTCTCTCTACTCCGCCCCCCTCCTTTTCTCTCCAATTAATATTTTTTATTTTTTAAAAAGATTTTATATATTTATTTGACAGAGAGAGACATAGCAGGAGAGGCAACATAAGCAGCGGGAGTGGGAGAGGGAGAAGCAGGCATCCAGCTGAGCAGGGAGCCAGAACAGGGCTCAATCCCAGGACCCTGGGTTTATGACTTGAGCCGAAAGCAGATGCTTAATGAATGGGCCACCCAGGCACCCCAATAAACTTTTAAAAAAGAGAAAACATAAAAGCCAACCAGAGATGGAAGAACTCAATAACCGAACTAAAAAAACACTAGATGGAATAAATAGTGCACTAAATAAAGCAGAATGGAACAGCGACCTGGAGGAAAGAGTCAAAGAAAGCAATCAAGCTGAACCGAAGAGAAAAAAATAATAAACAAAAATAGATCATGGAAACTCATTGACACCATCAAGTTAAAACATCCACCTTATAGTGATCTCAGAAGAGACAGAAAAGGAGGCAGAAAATTTAACTGAAGAAACAGCTGAAAAAGTTATATTCAGAACTTTCCAACCTAAAACAGAACGCACATTCTTTTCAAGTGTGCATGGAATATTCTCCAGGATGGACATATTAAGCCAAAAAAGAACTCACAAAAAATTAAAAAACTCAAACTCATACCATGCATCTTTTCCAACCACAACCTTATGAAACTAGTAATCAACCACAAGAAAAAAAATCTTAAAGGACACAAATACATGAAAGTTACTAAATAACATGACACTAAACAATGAATGGGCCAAACAAGAAATCATATAGACAAATGAAAATGGAAATGATATTCCAAAGCCTTCTGGATGCAGCAAAAGTGCTTCTAAGAGGGAGGTTTATAGCAATATGAACCTACTTCAAGAGGCAAAAAACCTCCAAAACAATCTAATCTTACACCTGCAGGAGCAGGAGAAAAGAACAAAAATGACCCAAAACCAGAAAGAAGGAAATAAAATTAGAGCAGAAACATAAGAATTAGAAACAAAAAACAATAGAACTAATCAATGTACCAAAGCTGCTTCTTTGAAACGTTCAATGAACTGATAAACCTTTAGCCAGATTTATGAACAAAAAAAAGAGGACTCATATAAGTAAAATCAGAAATGAAACAGGATAAACAGGGATACCAGGCTGGCTCAGAGCATGAGACTCTTGATCTTGGGGTTGTGGTTTTGAGCCCCACCTTAGGTGGAGAGATTACTTAAATAAGTACATCTTTTTCTTTTCTTTTTTTTTTTTTTTTTACAAATTCAATTACTTTAATAAATATAAGGCTTTTATAGTTACCTATTTCTTCCTGATTAAGCTTTAATACTAGCTGTCATTGAAGGAATTTGTCCCTCTCATTGAGATTACTGGCATAAAAAAGTTATTGGCATAAAATGGTTTATAAAATTCTTCATTATTATTTAAGCCTTTTTTCATTTAAATCCCATTAACATATAATGTATTACTGGTTTCAGAGGTAGAGTTCAGTGATTCATCAGTCTTAGATAATACCCAGTACTCATTACATCACATGCTCTCCTTAATGTCCAGCAATCAGCAATCATCCCATCCCCACACTCCCCTCCATCAACCCTGTTTGTTTCCTATGATGATGAGTCTCTTATGGTTTGTCTCCCTCTGATTTCGTCTTGTTTTATTTTTTCCCCCTTTCCCTATGAACCTGTTTCGTTTAAATTCCACTACTAGTGAGACCATATAATTCTTTCTGATTGACTTACATAAGTAAATCTTAAAAAAAAAAAAAAAAAGAGAAATAACTGACACCACAGAAACACAATGGATTATAAGAGAACATTATGAAAATTATATGCCAAGAAATCAGACAACCTGGAAGATACGGATCAATTCCTAGAAACATAACCTCCCAAAACTGCTTAGGAAGAAACAAAATCTGAACAGAATGGTTACTGGCAATGCAATCTAATCAGTAATCAAAAAACTCCCAACAAACAAAAGTCCAGGATCAGATGGGCTCACAGATGAATTCTACCAAACATTTAAAGAACAGTTAATAACTATCCTTTCTCAAACTATTCCAAAAAACAGAACCAACCAATGCCAAGCAAAATCTTAAGCCTATTTCATGAAACTTGACAGACTCTAAATTTCTTCCAGAAGAGAACAAAGATGAAAACATAACCAAGACAATATTTAAAAAATGAAAAGTATGGGGCCACGTTCTCCCTAACAGTTATAAAGTCACTCAACAAATTCAATTATGTGCCAGATAAAGTCCAAGGATACATATCAAGACAGAATGTCCCTAACCTCATGGTGTGTTGGTTATGTAACATAATGAAGTACACAAATTATTCTGACATAAGTGCCCAAAAAGGAAATAACAAGGTGTCATGATAGATATTAACAAATGTAATTAAAGAAGACCCCTGGAGTCTGGGGGATGCATTAAGCCTGGGGGATGATGCATTAAAGCCTTCCAGGCAGTTGTAAGCAGTTAAGATTCTTTTTTTTTTCTTTAAAAAAAAAAAAAAAGATTTTTTTTTTTTTTTTTTTAAAGATTTTATTTATTCGACAGCGAGAAACACAGCGAGAGAGGGAACACAAGCAGAGTGAATGGTAGCGGGAGAAGCAGGCTTCCTGCAGAGCAGAGAGCCCGATGTGGGGCTCGATCCCAGGCCCCTGGGATCCGACCTGGGCCGAAGGCAGATGCTTAACGACTGAGCCACCCAGGCACCCAGCAGTTAAGATTCTTATTCTAAGTGCTACAGAAGTTCTTCCAGTGATAAGATCTGATTTACATTTTTTAAGTCACTCTGAAATTCTACCATATCAAAATGTAATAATCGGGACTGTGTCAATATTCTTGAAAAGACATTATAATAATAAATGCATTAAAAATCTGAAAAGATGAATTTCTAGCTCTTAATAGCCTAACAGTGATAACCATTATCAAAGGGTAGAAGTTCATCTTTCTAGATGAAAAAAGTATACTTCAGTAATAGGATTCAAGTGTCAAGAATGCTGTATTCATGTACATATGTAAATTGTGTAAATACAAAAAGAGGTCTATTCTAGAATGATACATACCAATTGAAAGTTATTTGTCTCTTTTAATAAAGAAAAGGAGTGAAATGGGACCTACATTTTAGGTCTATAAACTTCCAAAGGATTGCCTTTAAAGATCTAAGAGATGGGTATTAGAAAGTTGGCTCCTCCTGGAATGGCACAGGCACAAGCAATTATGCAACATAGTAATACAAGTGCATGACTGTTAAGGGCCCTGAAACGCAGACCTCAGAATCATGCAGACCAAAATCAGAAAACTGTTTTGCAATGCTGTTATTTGTTTTATATTATTAGTCACTTACAAACTAGAAAACCTTCTAAATGACAATTAACAAATGTTATCTCAATTTATTTAAAAAGTATTCTTCAAATACAACCAAGGTCACAGTCAGTACTGGAATAAACTCACTGAAAAGCCTGAGTCTTCTAAACTGGACATTATCTTGGAAGAAAGTTCCTCACAGCACAAATTCTCTTCTGCAGTTGCTACCAAAGCAGCACAGCGGGCAAATGCTCTATATAGTTCTGACCAAGTTTTAAGTAAGGTCTTCATGGTGCCCTAAAAATAACAATAAAAAAGAAAATTTAAAAATGTGTTATTTACATAACATCCAACAGAATATATCTTAAAAGCCACTGTAACATTTAAGGTGCACAGAAGAGACTAGGGTAGAGTAATAAATTTGCCTCCCCCACAGAATTCTATTTGAAGACTGTAACAATGCCACAACACCAGTAATTATCAAAGGTCAAGGAATTTGTCTTCCTTTGCCATTTTCCCTTACCCTAAGCTGATTAAAAGTCATAAGGTAATCTCATTGCAGGAAAAATCACTGTAGGAATTTATTATAAAGAGTGAAAGAGCCTTTTCGAAAAAAATGTAAATTCCTCAAGTAAAAAATTTGACATTGCCTTACCACTGGAAATTTCTGTACTGAAAAAATATGGTTTATTGGTAAAGTCAATGCACCATATATGGCACTAAAATTATGTTCTAAGGCATCACCTTGGTTCACTTCATTGGTCTGAAACAAGAAAAATAATGAAAAAGTTAGACAAATTACCAACTAATTCTAGTCCTGTGTAGTACCATCTTATTATTTGTAGTGAGGTAGATACAGTGTCGAGATGTTCGAGAGGTGGTGAACTCCTAATTCCTGTAACTACGACTATGACCTTATTTGGAAATAAGGATTTTACAGATATAATTAAGTTAAAATAAAGGCATACTGGATTAGGGTAGGCCCTAATCTACTAATTAGTGTTCCTAAAAGTAAAGTGGGATTTGGACAGACAAAAAAGACAGATGTAAGACTGCCATCTGAAATGGAGGGAGAGATTAGAGTGATATATAGACATATAGAGGTTATAGACCTATAACCTCTAGGAACAATCAAGAATTTCCAGAAACAAAGAAAGCTAAGTGAGAGGAACAGAACAATTCTCCCACAGGGCTCCCAAAGAAACCAAGCCTGTCAATATTCTGGGATCCAGAAATATAAGAGAATAAATCCTTATTATTTTAAGGTGTCTTGTGGTAACCTATTATAGCAACACTGAGAAACAATGCATGGAGTTTAAGGCCTACAAAAGAATCCCAGAGAGAACTTTTACAAAATCTTTTACGAAGAAGGTAGGATTCAAGCAAGGCTTATAAAAAAAGACCTCTGCTATCCTTCAAACAGCAGGAAACTACTTAGGAATGTAAACTTTTTTCTTTCAGAGGCATGTTTAAGTGATGTGCTGAACTTAGTAGTGAAAACTACCATGACTACACTATCATTAATAAATTCTCTGGAGGGGCGCCTGGGTGTCTCAGTCGTTAAGCGTCTGCCTACAGCTCAGGTCATGATCCCAGGGTCCTGGGATCGAGCCCCGCATCAGGCTCCCTGCTTGGCAGGAAGCCTGCTTCTCCCGCTACCATCCCCTCTGCTTGTGTTCCCTCTCTTGCTGTGTTTCTCTCTGTCAAATAAATAAAATCTTTAAAAAAAATAAATAAATTCTCTGTGGAGTATTCATTTCATTTTAGAATTATAGCAGAGTATTTCCAGAAAATAATTCCATTTAAAGATTGCTAAAGCAACTGATGAACTATTAATAGTGACAAAAGTTGAGCTTCACGCTCTGCCAATAATGTCACATTAGTAAGTATTTTAATGTAAGGGTTAGTCAACTAAAAAGATTACTAGGTTAGGGACTACTCTATGGCTTTGAGGTATTCACCAACTAATTTACCCATGAAATCTGAAGAACATACAGTCTAGTCAAGACAACTATTATTATTCCTCATAGTACAAAGACTGAAAAAACCCAAAATATAAATATGAAGTTATATTACAACACATCGGAGTCTTCTGGTTTTATAATCACTATTGGAAAAAAGGGAGCTGATTCGTCCTCATTAAGTTATACTTTCTCGAGTAAGGCAGAAATGCAATGAAAAGAAACTAATATAAAGAATAAGAAATTAATCAATCCCACAGAAAAAAAAATTAACATTTTCTATTCAAGTTCAAACTTCTATTTATTTCCCCATGTGCTCTAACAAGAAGAAAAGGAAAATGTTCCTTAAGTTTCAGGGGAAACATGTAGTACTTATGTCATACCTGATTAATCAATTCAGTTAATGGGGTGACTATAATACTCCACATTCTCCAGAGATGCTCCTTGTTTTCCAACAGCTTTGCGTTTTGGTTAATAACATTTAAAACAGAGTCACTGAAAGCTAGTGGTGAAGTTGGACCAGAAAGGACACAGCGAACAAGTGTTTCCAGATTGAGAAAAAGCCTGAAGAAAAAATTGAGCCACGCATTATCCAGCATTTTCTGCCAAAATATGTTATGCTATTACAAAAGTCTAAAAATAACTGACAAAAAACACAAAATATGTTAGTCTCTTACTTTTTTTAATTTAAAAAAATGATATAGCATATAACTCAAAAGAATCTCATTCATCTGGGGCACCTGGGTGGCTCAGCTGGTTAAAGCATCTGCCTTCGGCTCAAGTCATGATCCCCAGGTCCTGGAATCAAGCCCCACATTGGGCTCCCTGCTCAGCAGGGGCAAGTCTGCCCCTCCCTCTCCCCTCCCCCTGCTTGTGCTTTCTCTCTCTCTCTCTCTCTCAAATATATAAACAAAATCTTAAAAAAAAAAAAAAAGAAACCTCATCCATCAAATAACTTTTCCCAATATAAGCAAAAGACTAGTTTAAATTACCTCTCATCTTCTACACCATATTCCAAGAGATTATTGTTAAAAATTAACTGAATTAAGAACAAAGCAGGAGTTCCCTGAAGAAAGATGGGAGACTGCAGTCAATCTTCTTGTTACAAGAAGTATAATCTTCTTGTTAAACTTGTTTTCTACAATTATGTAAAATGATCCTTCTATACTAAATAAATTTTTGATATTACCTAGGATATAACACAATGGTAGCAAATACACTTCTATAAACCGCACACAAAAATCAAGCTCTTTGTATTTTACTAACAGTTATTCCATCTGCATGAGCAACTGAGGAATGGTATATTCCAGACATAAAAAGAACATTAAAACTTGCTGAACCAATAAATATCTATATCCTGTAAATATTAAATTTCACCATAATTAAGGAACTGTTACTATGCTTCCAGATTTTTAAATAGTAAATTTTAAATTTTAAATAGTAAATTTTAAATTTACTATTTAAAAATAGTACCACTACTACTATGTATAAGCAAACAGAAAACCTTCCTGCTAGAAGTTTTTTGTGTATTTCAGACAACAGTTCCATTAATAATGCCATTATTTAATTCTTTAATCTATTACTTTATCAGTTTTTCTCTTTAACATAATCAGCATTTCCAAATCCAATTCTTTCAAAATTTTATAATCTACGTTTCACTATGTTAAGGAAAAAAAAAAAAAAATCTCATGGAACTTTATCTTTTGGCTATTTTAATCATATCATTACATTTAAGATACTTGCATTAAGAATATCCATATTAGCAACCTGATATGCTGGTGAACCTAATACTTTCTGGGGCAGTCCTTTAATTGTAATTTCCATGAGGACCTAAGAAAAATAAAAAGTTTTGTTGTACATTAGCCATAAAAATACTTTACTTAGTAAAAATCTAGTACTATTAGCTACACTTTTAATTTAACAATTTATTGTTAAGTAATGCTCATTCATTAATGATTTTCCATTCAAGAAGTTCAAATACAACATTGTTTATATATTAATGTGAATACATTTATATTAGTTTTAACAGCTCAAACGCAGAAACATAAAAAATACAATAACAAAGTCCTTTGTCTCAGGAAAAATCAATTCTATCAGTTTGTGGAATTTATTTTTGTAGGCCTTCTCAATTTCCATATATTTAAGTACACAGAGAAAACATCCTGGGCTAGCTGTCATACATACATCCTTTTATAGCATTAATGACATACTGTGAGATACTCTGGAACTGACCTTCATCTAACTCTGTTATGGTGTTTTCACATCAATTTATGGAGATATTCTTAACTGCTGTATAAATGTGCACAGTCTATTCAAATATTCTTCTATTAATAGCCCTTGAGGCTTTTTTGGTAATACCACAACAAAGATCTTCTGCAATGAATTATGTAATCACTAGTGTCAGAGGAAAGTGTATTTCAAAGGACAACTAACTAGAAGCTGGGTCTAAAGATACATCTCTCAAATATTAGAGTCTATCAAACCACCATTCAAAATTAATATTATACCGGTATTAATTTGAACTACATAACAAGTGACATGATATGACGGAAAAGGTTGTTAGTTAAAATATGCTTTCTTTCACACTCTCATTTGAATCAGACACTAATGATAATACTAAATAGCATTTGTAGATACATTTATTTTGTTCCTGACCCATTGTACGCTGCACGTATTAATCTAATTATATAATACTACTACTATACTCCCTTTACAAAAGGTAAGAGTAGAAAAACTGACCAAATTCATTCAGCTAATAAATAACTAGGTGGGGAAATTCAATCTAGTCTGCTCCAGAGCCCTTGCTATTAAACACTATGATCTACTGCCATACTAGATATCCCAATAGATAGACTCAGAAGGAATTTAAGTAGGGTATAGCTTACTCCATCTGCAGTTATCTAGGAAGACTATTAGAAAAAGTATGTCCAGTTTTTTTTCATTCTCTACCATATAGGATAAAAAAGGTGTTTAATGCCAAAATCATTACCTTGGTCAAACACAGTTCATTAAAATTACAATTACCAGATGTTTTCTTAACCAGATGTTATTTTCAGTACAAAATAACTATCAGTGGAGTTCAGCAATCTTACATAATTAGTGTTCTCAGTTTCCTCAGTTCTGGTTAATGTCCTTTACCCCATTTTCTCTTTATGGTTCATTCTTATGACATAGGAAGATTTTTTGTATTGCTGGTATACTCATTTATTTTACTGAGGTTTCAAATGATTCCAAAGTTGATGGAATAACATTACAGGGCTAAATTCCTGATAAAACACTTAATACAAAATCTTAAAATCTGGTCTGGGGGCACTCAAGTGGCTTAATCGGTTAAGCACCTGACTCTTGGTTTTGGCTCAGGTCATGATCTCAAGCCCTGACTGGGGATCCACACTCAGTGTGGACTCTGCTAGAAATTCTTTCCCCTTCCTTCTGTCTCCCACCCTGTTCCTCTCCCCTGGCTTGTGTGAGTGCATGCTCTTTCTCTGTCTCTAAAATAAATAATAAAATCTTAAAAAGAAAAAGAAGCCTGGTCTGTTTAAGCATCTGCAACAAAAAACTCAATCTGCATATGATTTTTGAATTCCAGCATGTAATCATTATCCTTACCAGTGTTTTTGAAGCAGGAAATACTTCTGACTTCACTATGCTTTCTAAAGATTTTAGTAACAGGGTCAAAACTTCAGAACCTGGTCTCTCTTTTTTGTTACCTATCAAAAAACAAAAGGAAGAAAATAGTTCTAAATATGAAAGTATTTTAAGGATGAAAATATAGTATTTTTAGGGATAAAAACATAGCTATGAAACATTCATTTTTCAAATATATATCAAACAGTTTTATTTGAAAGTCTGGAAGCTATATACTTCAAAAACTGACTTTAAAATAAATTTTATGTACAAAAGCCAAACAAAAATTCATTGGATGATAGAAAAATCATCTCATCAGTTATAGCAGTTACCTGATTCAATAACTGACTTCATCAAGCTGATGAGCTCCTTCCAAATAGCATTGACAACTGCATCTGCCAAACAAAAAAAACTTTAGAATGCAGTAGATATGACTATAAAAGCTTATCCTTATATTCTTACGCTAAGAAGTTGAGCAATACTTAAAGAGTACTAATTCTCATAATATTCAACCCTACCATCAGTTTATGAAACACTATCACAACAAAGAAATATTTTTTCAAACTGTAACCTATTAACACTTGGTCCTGTAACTTAATTAAGGGTATTTTTTTTTCTGCTATCTGCATTTTCTTTACTGAATACCTTTTGCTTCTGAGACAAGAGGAAAAAACAAATATTCAAAAGGACACCTGAAAGCCCCTAGAAAAAAATTTCCCAGCCAGTTAAATAGCAAACTTTTTTTTTTTTTAAAGGATTTTATTTATTTATTTGACAGAGAGAGAGATCACAAGTAGGCAGAGAGACAGGCAGAGGGAGAGGGAGAAGCAGGGCTCCCGCCAAGCAGAGAGCCTAATGTGGGGCTCGATGCCAGGACCCTGAGATCATGACCTGAGCTGAAGGCAGAGGCTTTAACCCACTGAGCCACCCAGGCACCCCAAACTATTTCATTTCTGAAATTTTGTCTCAATATTTGATAGGCTCTCAAACAAACACAGGAGTTTAAGTGTAGATGCTGGGGCCACCAAGCCCAGGTTTGAATCACAGCTCTACCACTAAGTGACTATGCAGAAGTCATTAACTTCTCTGTACAACACAGTTTCTTCATCGGGAAATGGACTAACAGAGAAGGTTACTGTGAGAATTAAATAATTTATATGTGAAGTTCTTCGAGCACCATTTGGGCAAAAGATGGCACTATATTTTTCTTTTTAAACATAGGTTTAAATAATAAAAATTTTCTCTTAAATATTTACCAGAAGCATCTTTTCCAACCGCAACAAAGCTATCATGAACAGCAGTGATAAGTGTATTTGCATGTTTAGAAAAAAAAGAAGAGCTGCTGATTAACGCATGTTCAAGTGGCTCTAAAAAAGAAAAAAAGGACAATTATGCCAAACCCAAGCTTTATGAAATAAACATCTCAATATAAAATTTTAGGTAGTCTGACATGTGTTTTCTATTAAAGAGATTTATATTTATCTCATACATAATTACACAATATTTTGGCTTTGGGGAAAAATAAACGTCTTGTCACCCTAATGCACTCTTGCTCTGAACTGTTTTAAAAAATTAAATACCTAAGCTCAGGACGAGTTTGTTTTGCTTAGCAAAACTCAAGACTTCTGGACCCAACAAAAAATGAAGCAGCATTTCAAGTCCCAAAAGTTGAATAGAGGGGATTGTGGCCATTCCACCGAAATTTGAACTTAAGTTCATCCGGGGAGTTACAGGAGTTCCATATGGGGAAGCACCTTAAAAACAAAACAAAACAAAAACAGTACATTATATTAACTTAAATTAGCTACCCAAGTGAACATATTTTATTTCATTTCAATGAAATGTATCTTTAAAAGTAAATGGTTTTTTTCAAGCAAAGGTTGAATTTTTGCTTAAAGCCCACAATACAGTTCCTAATTATCTTATTAAGTTAAAAACAAGATTAGTGCCACACATCATTTAAATGAAGATAATTATCAAGCATTAATTCATACTTTGAAATATGCAGGCATTCCTGACAAATATAAAAATCTGACTACAACAGCTAACATAAAATTAAAAAACCTACCAAATCATTTTCTTTCAATGGTATATAAACTAAGCCACTTTTTTATAAAAGATTTTGTTTGTTGGGGGGGGGGGGGGGGGGACAGAGAGAATCTCAAGCAGATGCTGTGCTGAGACCCTGAGATCATGACCAGAGAAAAATATCAAGAATCAACACTTAACTGACCAAGCCACTCTGTTGTTTTTAATAAAAGCTCTAAGATTCTGGTTCTGAAACCAACAGAACAGTCATTTGTAATACATCTCATATGTATAATGGCAAAATACCCTTCTTTTTCCAACTCCTCAACACAATTGTAATAGTAACACAGGGAAAACAATTAGTATAGAATGAACTTTGTAATTAGGAAGCCAAGATTATAAAGTGTTTAATTTTATGTGAACTGAGCAAAGGCTTCACTCAAGCCCTTTTTAAAAATAGAAAAGCAAAAACAAAACCCAAGTATATCCATCTCTTACCTTTGTGTATAGGAGTTATAGGACTTAAACCTTGAGAAGCAGCTACACGAGATGAACCGCCTTGAGGTGAAGCATTAGAATCGATGCTTATTGTACTTTGAATCAGTGGCACACACACCTATTGGGGTTAAAAACAAAAAAAGGGAAACTATCTATCTCTAAACTACCTAATTGCCGTATTTTTTAAAACTCTTGCATGATATAAAAGTACTCTAAGTGCTTCTGATATATTGAATCCTACTGGCTGTTTGGATGCATTGGCTAAAAACTGAAACTGTAAAAGTAAAAATTTTTATTACAATTTTATTTGCTCTACAAATGTATACTATCTATAAATTTCAGTTCTAAATTCCAGATGGGAAATTATACACATAAACAATGCCCAAGTTTTAATGCTATTAGTACAGACTCATTTTAAGCTTTTTAAAAATGCACTCTAAAAAAAAATGAAGACAACCTCAAGTTTATTTCTAAGACCATTCCAGTACCAATCAAATCTAGCCAACGCATAAGGTATACCAACGAATGTGTGGCGCAAATGGATAAGATTAGCCTACTTAGGACCTCATAATGGTAAAATCTGTAATAATTATGTTCCTGTTACATATTGTCATTAATGCCCAATTCGTTAATGTATGCTGTTCAGTTTAAAAGAAAGCCTTAATACATTAAATGATTAAGAATTTAAAAACTTGCTAAAAATTCAAGTTATTACAAAACACAATTTCCAGTAATATACTCACTGCTGTGCAACTACGTATACAGACCAAAAGACAAGGACTACAGATTTAAAGTAAGATATATTCCCAAAATCCCAGATAAACAATAAAGAAGTGCAAAAGATAGAAATTAAAAGAACTATCCTTTCTTTACTTATTGTACAAAAATACAGAAACCGAGGATGGGATTAACTGCAAAACCAAGGAGGTATAGTTATGTCTAAATGCCAGCAAATATATCAAAATCTAAAAAAATTTGTAAAATCAATTTACAGCTTTTATAACAATACTGAAAAGCTATACTGGGATTAAATGATTTGTTATTATGTAGCCTAGAAAACAGAGATACAAAAAATAAGAACTGATACAATTTTTATCAACCTAGTGTAAAACTTGATTTCTATTTCAGTAATGTTGATTTTATATTCAATTGCATTCTAAAGCCTATGAAATTTCTTTTAAAAAAAAAATCTCTCGAAATGCCTTTAGAGTAAGAATAGGTATTTGAGTGGTTGCTGATTGAGAAAGCTTTAGAGAACTAGAGAATTTCACAGAACTAGAGAATATCTTTTAAGGAAAATAAACTCAAGTTCTGTGTTAGGAAAAGATCTTTCATATAGTGTGGTCTGTTAACACAACAAATTTAACACTGAAAGATTAGATTGTTAAGAATTTAAGAATGCATTAAAACACACCAAGCATTATACTCAACACTTTCATTACCTGTTCAAAATTAGCAGGAAGATGAGGACCAAGTCTCATCAGTAGATACCACCAGACTTCTAGCTTTGTTAGTGCTAGAGTTTCTGTTCTCACATGGATGGAACTCAAAGGCTGCATTAACAACTTTAGTCTTTTTGCACTGCATAGTATTTCTTAAAAGAAAATAAGCACATGGGTAAAAACATGTAAAAGTTGAAGACTAAATTTTAAAAGTATGTATGTCTCCTTTCTCACTGCAAGAGAATAGATTAAAAGAATTTTTTTTAAAATCAGCTGTTCTTGTTATACCTTTTCAATGTGACAAAAGACTCCAGTACAACTAGACTACATGTAGTAAGGCCAAAAAAAATAAAAAAGAAAGGAAAAGAGAAAAAGAAAAAAAGAGGAAGTAATGTTTATTAGATACTGTGTGTGCCAGGAACCATTTTCCTAACACAGGACATTTGGCAATGTCTACAAAATCTTTGGTTGTTAGACCTGAGAGGCAGGGGTACAGAGGATGCTGTTTGTTGGTGTAATCTACTGGGTTGCACCCAAGGATACTGCTAAACTTCCTTCAACACACAGGCCAATCCTCCACAACAAACTATCCAGCTTATTATTGAGGGTAACAACTGGGAATACATAAAATAAGACACCTGTGCTCAAGTAACTTATCAAAAAGATTTAAAGGATTCTGAAACATCTATCAAGCTGTGTATCTGGTGTCAGGGCATTAATGTTTCTGACAGCTACTGTGCCATTTAGCTTTCACAATTAACATTACTATAAAGAAGAAAATAAAGTCAAATCACTGTAAGAAAAAATTCTTTTTTGAACTCCTACTCTGCTGATGAGAGGAGCTCCACAATAATATCCCTATAGCAGAAATTGCCAATTGCCATTTTTTAGATACAAGACTCTCTTTCACTCAGGACAATGACAGATACCCAATTTTTGATTTCTTTATCTAGTCTCCCATTCAGCCATTCTACCCAATGAGATTTAAGGGGAAGTGTATGTGGAATTTCTAGAAGGCTCTAGAGATAGATGGCTCAGCTGAAAACAAGTTCATTTAAAAAAAAAAGAAAGAAAGAAAACAAGTTCATTTTTGCTCTTCTGCCTCTTTTCCCTCCTATAATTGCAAGTAAGCATACTGATGATGACAGAAATGACAAGCATCTGATTCCTTAAGATTTCCTGGATCTATAATACTAGGGATGGACTCTTGTAGCTCTGGACTTATTTCAAATGAGATACCATTTTATTTATCTTCTTAAAGTCATGACTACGTTATGCTTTAGTCTAGAACATCAACCTGCATTACCAGTTCATAAACAACAAAAAAGTAATATTTATAATTAAAATTTGTGCCTAGCAATGTACTTTTAGCAATATTTTCAATGAAATCAGTTAATGAAAATAATCACCTTACAAAATACACTAAAAACAGTAAGAGAGAGGATTATTGTCTTTGGCAGAGAAAAAAAATTCTTGATGAAATCAATATTACTTAGCAGATCTTATACAGTACTGATTATATCTAAGATTAACTACCCAATTAAGTAGGTATTCCTACTGACCTACTTTTGGCTATATACTCCTTCTCATATATACAGCTGACCTTTGAACATGGGTTTGAATTGCATGTGTCCACTTATACACAGATTTTCTTTATACAGTACAATACTCCAAATGTATTTTCTCTTCCTTATGACTTTCCTAACATTTCTCTAGCTTACTTTATTGTATGACTAGAGTATATAGGACATATAACATACAAATTATGGATTAATCAACTGTTTATGTTATTGGTTTCTGGTCAACAGTGGGCTATTTGTAGTGAAATTTGGGGGAAGTAAAAAGTTATATGCAGTGGGATGTTGGCATCCCTAACCCTCCCACTGTTCAAAGGTCAACTGTATATCAAACACCTCCACTAGAAAATAGGAAGATAAAGGTAAGGTAAATCAAAAGGAATCACTTGTATATATTAATAGTAAAAACCTACTATTAGGCACTATTCTAAAGATCCTGAGAGAACAAAGTTTACCAGTCACATTTCATAGCTATCACAATTGTTTCCTGTCATCTACTAGTTTTGCGACCTTTGATAAACTACTTAATCTCTCTAAAATAGTGGTAATAGTTAGTACCTTAGATTTATTGTGATGATTGAATTAGAGGTACTCGAAGTGCTCAACTAAGTGCTGGAATATACTAAAAAAGCCACAAATGGTATCTGTCACTTTGTTCAATTTTTGAAATAGCTTAAAACAAATTTTATATATGTGATTCACAATAATGCCTAGGCTTTTTAATTCTAAGCTATAAGTTCATTCCCTTAAAATAAAATAGAAAATATTCAACAGGTTAAGTTTCAGTATTAAGTCCAAAAAATCAGAATGGCTTTGTTTTTTCATCTTAAATAAAATACACAGAAAAATCAAAATTTTAAGCTATTATTTACTTACCTGGATTCAAAGCAAAATTATCTATTAAACTCTTCCAAGCAATAAAAGCTATTTTTTTAATCATGGGTGCTCCACTACGAAATCCTAGTTCTTCCAGCTGTAATAGAGAATTAATGAAACTTCCACTTCGATGCAAGGTCTAAAAATGAAAAATCAAAACAAAGTTATTTACCCGCCTAAAACAACATATAGGCACTATTATTTTTCACTTATCTAATTTATTCAGTGTTAGCTATGTAAAGTCTTAAATTTTAAATTTTAAAGTGTACTGGATTCTGTCAGCACAGCTGATTTTTGTGTATTGATCTTGTATCCTCTACAGATGCTTGCTGACTTTACTTAAGCTCTAGTAGCTTTCTTACAGATTCTTTGATTTTATAAGCAAGTTATTTTTTATTAATGTTTATATGCTGTTCAGTTTATGTGTGATTTATAGCTACAGTTGCTAATGTTTCATTTTTTAATGTATATTTCCTTGTGATGCATTGTTTACTTGTCATTTGTTCATTTTTCCCTTTTTTCTTAAATACTAATTTTTCATATGGATACCATTTTTTGGTACTCTGTTGGTAAAATTTGAGACTTCCTAATTTTCTGTAATGTTTTAGTAATGTTCTTTTTTATGCATTATTTAATTCATGGGGCATTATATTTTGTGATCTTGAGTTTTGAATGTGCAAACATTCTGAATCAAGCACTCTGCAAAGAAAGGATAGCAATTTAGCCAGAACCAAAACCCTAGGGAATAGATCTTTTTATTTAATCACTAACAAAGCTGAGGGGCGCCTGGGTGGCTCAGTGAGTTAAAGCCTCTGCCTTCAGCTCAGGTCGTTATCTCAGGGTCCTGGGATTGAGCACCACATCGGGCTCTCTGCTCAGCGGGAAGCCTGCTTCTCCCCTGCCCCCCCCGACCCCCCCCACTCTCTCTGCCTACTTGTGATCTCTTTCTCTGTCAAATAAATAAATAAAATCTTAAAAAAAAAAAATCAGCTGTGCTTCTACACAACAACAACAAACAATCTGAAAAGGAAATTAAGTAAGCAATTCGATTTACAATAACATCTAAAAGAAGTAAATACTTAGGAATAAATCTAACCAAGGAAGTAAAAAGCTTGTTTTCACTAAGCTTTTAAGCTTAAGCTTAAGCTTCACACGCTAAAAGCTACAAAATACAGCTGAAAAACATTTAAAAAGACCCAAATAAATAAAAAATCATCCCACGTTCAAGTACAGAAAGTTTTTTGTTTTTTTTTTAATTTTATTTATTTATTTGACAGAGAGAGAGATCACAAGCAGGCAGAGAGAGAAGGGGAAGCAGGCTCCCTGCTGAGCAGAGAGCCTGATACGGGGCTTGATCCCAGGACCCTGAGATCATGACCTGAGCCGAAGGCAGAGGCTTGACCCACTGAGCCACCCAGGTGCCCCAGTACAGAAAGTTTTAATACCATTAAAATATCAAAATGACACAGAGCAATCTGCAGATTCAACACAATCTCTATTAAAAGTACAGCAGCCTTTGTCACAAAAAAAGAAAAGCCAATCTTCAAATTCATTATGGAATTGCAAAAAGCCCCAAACAGCCCAATAGATTCCAAAATAATAGATTTGGAGAACTCATACTTCTTGCCTTCCAAACTTAGTTCAAAACTGAAGTAATTAAAACATATGGTAATGGCATAAGGATAAACATATAGACCAATGGAATAGAGATTCCCTAAAATAAACCTTCACATATGCTGTCAATTGGTTTTTCCTTCCTTTCTTTATCCAGGGGGTGGGGGAGAGGGAGGAGTCTCAAGCAGACTCTGCACTGAATATAGAAGCCCACGTTGGGCTCCATCTCACAACCCTGAGATCATGACCTGAGACAAAATCAAGAGTCAGACACTTAACCGTGCCACCCAGACACCCAGCTGTCAACTGATTTTTTTTTTTTAAAGATTTTATTTATTTATTCATGAGACAGAAAGGTGGGGGCAGAGAGAAAGAGCAGGCTCCCTGTGGAGCAAGGAGCCCAACATAGGACTTGATTCCAGGATCCTGGGATCACAGCTTGAGCCAAAGGCAGATGCTTAACCTACAGAGCCACCCAGGTGCCCCTTATTTTTCAACAAGGATGCCAAGACCATTTATTATATAAAAACCATTTTTGCAGCACCGTTTGTTGAAAGAAAGGTGTTTGTTTGAAAGCACCAACAAATGGTTCTGCAAAATTGAATATTCACATGCAAAAGAATGAAAACTGGACCCTTGCCTTACACCATATACAAAAGTAAACTCAAAATGGATCAAAGAGAAAAACTTATGAGAACTATAAAAATCTTACGACAATACAGAGGGGAAAAAAGATTCATGACACCGGATTTGATAACAACTTCATGGCTATAACACCAAAAGCACAGGCAATGAAAAAAAAAATCTAATTTAGATTGGACTTCATTAAAAACTTCCACGCACCAGAAGGTATTATCGAGTGAAAAGACAACATTATAGAATGGGAAAAAAATATCTAAAAATCACGTATCTGATAAGGGATTAATAATCCAAAATAAAGAACTCCTACAACTCAACAACAAAAACAAACCACCCAATTAAAAAACGGGCAAAGGTGGGATACCTGAGTGGCTCAGTCAGTTAAGTGTCTGCCTTCAGCTCGGGTCATGATCCCAGGGTCCTGAGATGAGCCTAGCACTGGGCTCTCTCATCAGCCAAGAGCCTGCTCCTGTCTATCCTGCTGCTGCTCCCCTACTTGTGTGTGTACACGTGTGTGTGTGTGCTCTCGCTCTCTGTCAAATAATAAAATCTTAAAATAAATTTTAAAAAAATGAGCAAAGGCATTCCTGCCTTGGGTTCTGGGCAGTCAACTCTAAGGTCTTGGAGACCAAATACTTAGGACTTCTTTGAGAAGAAGTCCATGGCTGGTCTGCAGTCACCATGCCACAAAGGAACTTATTGAATTACACCGTAACTGGTATAGACATCACCTGGACCACCATGAGAAAAAGAGCAGAAAAGTCAAAAGGCTCATGAATGTTCAAAGGCAGCAGATGAAGGCTAAGCACTATCATAAACGGTATCATGGGATGCCTAGGTGGCTCAGTTGGTTAAGCAGCTGCTTTCAGCTCAGGTCATGATCCCAGGGTCCTGGGATCGAGCCCCACATCCAGCTCCTTGCTCAGCAGGGAGCCTGCTTCACCCAATGCCTCTGCCTGCCTCTCTGCCTGCTTGTGTTCTCTCTCTCTCTCTCAAATAAATAAATAAATAAATAAATATTAAAATAAATAAACGGCATCATACTGAGAAAAAACAAAAAATAGTATTAAGATGCATGAAAAGGGAACCACTAAACTAAAGAATGATGAAAGATTCCACAGGGAACAGTACCTGCCTATCTATAGGACACAGAGAGACAGTCCTGAGCTAAAATACTTTCAAATATAGTTAAAACCAAAAAGAGAAAGCAGAAAAATAGGAAGACTCTCTGGTCAAGGTTCATGCCAGGGAGAAACAAATACTACATTATTCGAATAGGAAAGATAAACAAGAGAGCATGAAAAAGGTTGTTTACTGTTACTAAAATCTGCTCCATTGAAAATGGCTTTATATGAAAACCATGTAAATATGGAAGATTCATTAGGACAATGGATTTATGCTTCAAGAAGACCCACATAATACATCTTAGACCGAAAGTCATCTTTTACCTCTCAATATGTGGTGTGCAGAAAACCCCTCATCCCCACTACATACAATCTTGGTTATTACTACCAAAGATAGTATCAATGACACAGATGTGAGCAAGCTGGGTCTTGGGACACAAAAAGGTAAGGTTATTTGGGAGAACTATGTCCAGGTTACTAACAATCCTGAAAATGATGGGTCATAAATGCAGTCTTACTGGCTTGACAACAGTTTCATACAAGTTACTCCTCACAATCATTACTGATGATGGCACACCAATCAGGAAAACCCACTGCTACTGTGACTGTTTCTAAATTATTACCCAACCGCCTTGTAAGTACGCGATCATCAAGAGAACTATTTATCATACTGTCAAAAATATTAAAATGCCCCAGTTTTATAAAACAGAAAAGGTTCTGGAATGGCTAACATATCAAAAACAAAAAACAGGGGCACCTGGGTGGCTCAGTCGTTAAGCGTCTGCCTTCAGCTCAGGTCATGATCCCAGAGTCCTGGGATCGAGCCCCGCGTCGAGCTCCCTGCTCAGCAGGAAGCCTGCTTCTCCCGCTACCATTCCCTCTGCTTGTGTTCCCTCTCTCGCTGTGTTTCTCTCTGTCAAATAAATAAAATCTTTAAAAAAAAAAAAAAAAACAACCAAAAAACAACAAGTTCGGCAGGGAAAAGCTAGAGGTGCCTGGGTGGCGCAGTCCGTTAAGCATCCGGCTCTTGACTTCAGCTCAGGTCATGATCTCAGGATCCTGTGTCAGGCTCCTCACTCAGCGGGCAGTCTGCTGGAGATTCTCTTTCCCTCTCCCTCTGCCCCTTCCCCTCAAGCACTCTCTAAAATAAACAAATTCTTAAAGGAAAAGAAAAACTAAAAAGAACCCTAGTGTATTACCGGGAGAAATATAAAATAGTGCACCCACTGTGAAAAACAATTTGGAAGGGTCTCTAAAAGTCAACCACCATTATGACACAGCAATTCCATTCTTCTTACACATATATCTAAAAGAATTAAAAGCAGAGAATCCAAAAGATGTTTGTACATCAATGTTTACAGCAACATTATTCACAATAGCCAAAATGTAAAAACAAGCCACGTTTCTATAAATGAATAAACAAAAATGAGTTATATACAGAGGGAAATACTATATATAGAGTGAAATACTATCCAGCTATAGGAATCAAATTTAGTTAAGTGCTCGCTACAACATGATAAGAACTTGAAAAAAATCATGTCTAGCATAATAAGCCATACACAGAAGGACAAATAGTGCCAGACTCCACTTATGTGAGATGCCTAGAATTAGCAAATCCAAGGACAGCAGATAAAATAGCAATTACCAGGGGCTGGGGGTGGGGGAGCAGGAGGAGTTATTGTATAATATGTATAAAGTTGTTGGGAGATGACGAAAAAATTTTGGGTATAGTGACGATGTTTACACAACTCGTGTATGTATTTAATGACACCGAATTGTACACTTACGATGGTTAGGATAAATATTATTTACCACAATAAAGAAAAACACATCCCTTCCCCTCAAAACAAACAAAAACCCAAAACCTGGCTTAAAGACAGAACATATAGTCAATCCTAACGATCTGCCAAAATTTTATAAAGTCCACAGCAAACACTGTGTTAGCAAGTACTGAGCCACACTGCTCCCAAGAAACATGCAGGGTTAGGTTCCTATAAAAACCTATTCTGTCAATCAATCGAACTCAACTCTGTTTCCTATTTATTTCCACTTAGACACCATATGTATTGTTGATTCTCTAACACTGAACTCATATGCAACAGCACTGTTACTCATGCCTAAACAGAGCTTATGTAACATATGTAATTTCTCCCTAGGGTCCATCAGTCTTCTGGTGCTTAGGAACCAGACAACGCTTTGGCAGTAAGCCTGGGGGCCATTTAAAACTAAGTTCACCAAGAAAAAGTGCAAAATGTAGGAAATGTATCACAAAGTGGATTTATGACAAGGATTTTTTTTAAAAAGGTTTTATTTATTTGAGAGAGCTTGTGAGAGAGCATGCACACCCAAAAGCAGGGGAAGGGGCAGAGTGAGAAGCAGGCTCCTGGTTTGCAGGAAGCCCTATATGGGGCTCAATCCCAGGACCCTGGGATTATGACCTGAGCCGAAGGCAGATTCTTAACCAACTGAGCCACTTAGGTATCCTGAAAAGGACATCTATTTAAAAAACAACATTGAGGGGTGCCTGGGTGGCTCAGTTGCTTAAATGACTGCCTTTGGTTCACATCATGATCCCAGCCAGAGTCCTGGGATCGGGCCCCACGTTGGGCTCCCTGCTCAGCAGGGGAGTCTGCTTCTCCCTCTCCCTCTGCTCCTGTGCCCTCTCTTGCTCCCCAACCCCCTCCAAAAAAGAACATTGAGAGATCAAATAAAAAGATAGCGCATTATCTTGCTCTACCTCAGCTGAGAACCTGCACACTGGGTGACTCAAATTTACACCACTCTGTAGGTTTGCAATTGACTGGTAAAGCAGCAGAAGTACTTACTGTGGGTTGGCAAACAAATTTTAGTAAACAGCTAAATTAACATATATGGTATGCATGAAAAATGTAAAGTTAAAAAATGAAAGGATCTTGCAGGTATAAACTGTGAACTATTGACTGTACACTTACCTTCCCAAGAAGTCTGACAAACAAAGGCCACAATTTTAACACATAAGTCTCATTTTTACTCATAAAAAGCTTTTGGAGTTCTGAGAGTAATTTCTGTAAACAAAAGCAAAAATATTTACCAAACACTCGTGAGAAAACAAAATATGCAGTAGCAGACTGTCTTAGTTGACTTATCCCAATGTTTTATTAGAAACTTCCACGTATATAGCAAAACTGAAAGTTTTACAGTGAAAGCCCAAATATAAATATCATTAATATCTTACTATGCCTGTCTTATCACATATCTGGCTATTATTCCATCTGTCGATTCAGCTGAATTTTTTTTTCCTACCAATATACTTTTCCCTGAAAACTGCAGCATGTATATCATTAGAGTTCAAATGATAATGTTTTAATTTTTCACTAGCTTCATGGGTAACAACTGAGAACATTTTAGTTCAAATTTATAAAGAATTTATATATGCTCTTAAAAAATTAAAAATATTAATAACAAAATAAAAAAACTTGCAAAGACATTGTAGCTACTTTATTGGGCTCCAAACACTCCTATAAGGCCTCCCGAATTTTAAAAAAAATAAACAAAATCCTAGGTTTTAAAATCTGGAAGGCTCCCTCACCTCACCTAGATTACTGAAGTTATCTCTGAACTAGCTTCCCTTCTATTCAACTCCTCTAAAGTCTATTCTCAACATAGGCACAGTGATCCCTTTAAAGCCCAAGTCACATACACATAACACTCCTAGACGCAAAACCTCTGAATACGGTTTTCAATATAAACTAGAGAAAAGCAAATGCCTTGCAATACTGCCAACATCCTATGTGATTTGGCCCTCTATTTCTCTGACATCCTCTCCTAATCCTCTCATCCTCATCCACTCTAAAATACTGCACATGCCCAGCATTCACTGAACACCAACCAACACAAAACCATCAGAGCAGGGCCTTGGGCCTTTAGCTCTCATGGTTCCTCCTGCCTGGAATGAGCTTACTCCCTATCGCCCAAGTTGCTAATTCCTGTACCATTTCAAATTACTGTTTAAATATCTTACTCTTTTTCCTCCCTGACCATATCCTTCCTCTCCAATGGCACTCTCCATCTAATCTCTACGGTTCCCCCAAAATGTTCTTCACTGAATATACTATATTCTCTATTGCCTCTCCCAATAGACAAAAGCTCCATAAGTTCCTTTTGTTCACTGTTACATTCAGTGTATAAAACAATACCTGGCATGTTAAGTGCTCAATAAACATTTGTTATAAGAACAATGGTAGAAAAGACTAAAACCTGAGGCAAGTAATAACTTTAGGAAATTGTACACATCACACACACTTACGTGCTTTAAATTTATACCTATTGGTATTATGTTAAAATAACCCAAATAGCACTGAAATCAGTTAATGTTCTTCCTTTTTCAGAAATCGCTTTTAATCACTAGTTATAGAGGATGAAATAAAATGCCTAGATCCTACAAAAACCAAATAAAACAGCTCCCTTCCTTAAACTAGGGGTACTGTGCCTATACTAACTTAAGCAATTACTTATGTTTTATTAAAAGTAGAACTTTCTAGATCATAATGCAATTATACCACTACGAGCCCTGTGCTTGGGCCAGAAACTTAAAATGCAATATCCAAAAACTCCTTACACAAAATAATACTTACAGTAGTCATAAGCTGCTCTGTAATAGATGCTATTTCTTGTTGTTTCTGAAGCAACAATGGCATTCCCATCTCTAGAGCAGTTGCTCCCCGCAAATGTACCTTTTGAGCTGAATGAACCACTAGAGGTATAACCAGTTTTGCCCACCTAACTGACTCTTCTCCCATTTGAACTGGGGCTTGTTCAATTAGCCTGTAATAGAGAAATCAATGAAATTAGCTTGACCTCACCTTTTATGTCTAAACCACCAGGAAAATAAGCAGCATACAGAAATATGCCTAGTACTGTCCATCTGTTTTAGAATATACACACACACACACACACACACAGATGTAACTTTTATTTACTGACTTGTAGGTTTCCGTATTATTTTTACAAATTTTTAAATTGAGAACACACCAGGGCTCCCTGCTCAGTGGGGAGCCCACTTCTCCCTCTGCCCCTCCCAACGCCTGCTCCTGCTCACTCTCTAATAAATGAAATCTTAAAAAGGAAAAAAAAAAAAGGAAATGGCCAGAGAATTTGTGACACAGTGTAAGTATCACCCAGAACATCAGAACACTAAGTAAAGCAAATAGCTCAATTACAGAAAACTTTAAAAGAATGAAAAACTAGGTAAGGCAAACCATACAACAAAGTCTGTGTGCTGTTAACATGTCCTTGAAAGAGCAGGGATGCATAGGAAGAAGATAGAGCATCTTCCTACTTTCCCATCTGCTGCTAGTTGCTGTTAATGCCTTCTTATATAGCCTAACCCTAACCCTACCTGGGAGTCTATTATTACTTTTTAAACTCTTTTCTTTTTAGTATTTAATTTATTTATCTGACAAAGAGAAAGAGATCACAAGTAGGCAGAGAGACAGGCAGAGAAAGGGGGAAGCAGGCTCCCTGCTGAGCAGAGAACCCAATGTGGGGCCCAATCCCAGGACTCTGAGATCATGACCTGAGCCGAAGGCAGAGGCCCAACCCCCTGAGCCACCCAGGTGCCCTACTTTTTAAACTCTTGCAAAGCTTTAATGGAAATAATTTTAACAATCTGAATCAGGGGCGCCTAGGTGGCTCAGTTGTTAACCGTCTGCCTTCAGCTCAAGTCATGATCCCAGAGTCCTAGGATTGAGCCCCACATTGGGCTCCTTGCTCCACAGGAAGCCTGCTTCTCCTTCTCTCACTCCCCCTGCTTGTATTCCCTCTCTCACTGTGTCTCTCTCTGTCAAATAAATAAATAAAATCTTAAAACAGAATCATGTTAGCAGCAATAACATAACCAAGACTTTATTTTTACCTATGCTCTATGTCCAACATGGGGCTTGGAGTCATGACCCCAAGATCAAGAGCAGCACGTTCTACCAAGTAAACCAGCCAAGAACCCCAACCAAGTCTTCATTTTTAAGACTTAATAAAAATAAACAAAGACAATAAATAAATAAAAAAAACCTAGTAACTTAAATATATCTACTTCCTTCTTTTTCCTGTTACCTTTTCTCCTTGAAGACTCTCAGAAGACATTTTGTTCTTTTAACATCTAACTCATATTCTAGTCCCCACAGTCCACTCCTTGAAGTAAATTCTAAATTTACTGAAATTATTCTTCCAAAACAGCAAATTCATACCTTATGATGACATTTAATGCCTCATAATCAACAACAGCAGAATGCATCTCTCCTTTATTAAACACTATTTCTAATGAATCAATTATACTGGATACCTAAAAGACAGAACCAAATAAATACAAATAAGCCTGAATTTTTTAAATGGCATGTAGTTAAGAAAACATAAACAAAAATCATACTCACTACTTTGCCAATGACTTCAGCAGGAAATGTCTGCTTGGATATCACCCAAAGTGCCCTAGTACGTACATTTTTGTCTGGGCTTTTAACACTATCATTCAATTTTAAAAGCAGTTCTTGAGTATCTGTCTCTGAAAAAACAAGCAGCCTTAATTATGTGGAACAGTTTGTATCTTTTAAAATCTCAAATACAGAAACAAAAAAACAACATACTCCTCATTGTCAAAAAATTAAATGCATATTCAGAGAGAAGGATCAGTGAACCAACACTAATATCAAACTTCCTCCTAAAACAAAAAACCTAGGTCAAATGCGAAAGTATATTCAGAGAAAACAAGGAGTATACTCAATTTGTGCAACTGAAAAAATTTCATAGGTATCATTACAGTTTTAAACATATAAAACAATTTTTGGCAAGATGTTACAAATCTTACACCTCTGCTCTAAAATGAACTTCTATTTTAGACTGGGAACATCTGTATGCATAAAAAAGAAAGGACATAAACTTAACCATCAGAAAAGAAGATGGTAATAACTTTCAGGCATCCTTATTCCCTGTCCCAGATTTTCCCCTCTCTAAAGATCACCTCCTAGGTTTCCAATGAAATGGCAAACTACAAAGTGATAATTAAGATTACTTGAAAACTTAGCTGCTTTTGGGTCCAAATTATCTCAACACAACTATGTAAAAGAACTTTTCAGTTCAGCAGGTTCCTTAGTGTGTATGCTTGTTTTATACAATACACAACATCTAAATTATTATTACCTTTCAAAGCAAATATGCTTTATAAAGGAAAAGGTTCAGTTTTTTTTGTTACAATCACTTTAAAATAGGTTTGTATTCTTTTAGAGCAAAATTTTGTGGAACAAAGTTAAAGCTATCTCTAGAAAAAAAGAACTTCTAAAAGACGATAATCAAAACATCATTTCTTTCTCAAAAGAATATCCTAAACTACTAAAGTTATAAAACTATATTTATAAACTCTGAAAACATTTTTTCTGCGTCATAGTGGGTGTTGGATGCTCCCAGACCAAGTGCCAAAATATAAACTCTAAAAAAATATTACGTCATAATAAATTTAACTACCTGATAATCCTGAGGTAATTTTGGGATTATATAAGCAAAACCCCAAGGCCTGCAGAGCAGCACTACTGAGGTCTGAATTCTGACTGGAAATGTGAATCTATAAAAACAAAAAGCACATTTGTTATAAACAATTAAAACTGTAAATAAATTCTCAGAGAAAGAAAATCAGCCAGAAAATAAAAATTATATTTTAATCCAATCAATCAACAAATGCTTGAGAGTAGATTAAAAAGGATTAAATCAGGAAGCCACTTATATAGCTTGGCAAAGAAAGGAAGAGCACTAGAAAGAGATTACATAAAAAAAAAAATGTTTCTCTTAAAAAAAAAAGGACATCTGGGGGTGCCTGGCTGGCTCAGTGGGTTAAAGCCTCTGCCTTCGGCTCGGGTCAAGATCTCAGGGTCCTGGGATCGAGCCCCGCGTCGGGCTCTCTGCTCAGTAGGGAGCCTGCTTCCCCTTCTCTCTCTCTCTCTTCCTACTTGTGATCTATCAAATAAATAAATAAATCTTAAAAAAAAAAAAATCTCCGCACAGCTAAAAGCAATAAAAGAGCCAACAAATGGAAAACGCTAAGGACACCTCCACAAAAGGTATGCAAAAGAGTCAAAAAAGCTGGCATTCTAGCTTTAGAGTGAAGTGACACCTCTCAGACAGAGAGGGGTTGGAATCTAACATTTATGGATGATCTGAAGTGATAGGAGCTTTAAACATTATCTTAATCTGTTAAAAGAAATCTCTACTTTGTAGATTGGCCCAACCCATATTATGTATATAAAAGCTATAAAATCCCAAACCTGTCAAAGATAGTCTTGCTATATTCCCCAACACTACGTTTATTTGTAACTCTGTGTTTTTCTTGGTACCATTTCCTATTTCTAAGTGATTTATCTTCAAATCCCCTCACTACTCTGAAACAGATATCCAACCAATCCTCAGGTAGTTGCTGCTTTTGAGAAGGAAAAATAGGTATATGAATAGACACTTCCCTAGAGCACCCCTTTTATAATTAGTCAAATGAAACAATACAAAAACCAAACACTGGAGCATAGGACATATTAAAACAATGAATTAAAACAACCCCAGAAAGACAGCATTAAATACCTAAGGCTGAGAGCTACAACTGGAGAATAGCTAGCTATGATCAACATCTTTTTAATTAAATATATGTATATTTAATTAAAAATATATTTTAATTAAATATAAAATGCCTGAAAGTATTAACAGTGTTGTCTTCAAGAATATTGTGGGTGGGGCACCTGGGTGGCTCAATCCTTTAAGTGACTGACTCTAGTTTTCAGTTCAAGTCATGATCTCAGGGTCCTGGGATCTAAGTCCCAGTTCTCTCTTCCTCTCCCATGCGCTCTTCTAAGCACTCTCTAAGCAAATAAATAAATAAATCCTTGGGGGAAAAAATATGTTGCGGGTTCTGGGGCATGCAGGTGACTCAGTCAGTAGTATGTCTGACTCTTGACTTTGACTCAGATCAGGTCATGATCTCAGGGTTCTGAGACTGAGCTCCCTGTCAGGGAGTCCGCTTGAGATTCTATCCCTTTGTCCCCTTTTCCCTCCACTCTCTCTCACCTAACTAAATCTTAAAAAAAATGCTGTGGGTTTCTGGACTCAATACTAACAGAACTGTAAACAACATATAGAAACATGTTGTATTTCACCTAACCTGGCTCCTGTTCTAAAAGAATTCAATTATCCTTGCAGTGCTTAATAATTCACCTAGAAAGTTTTTGTTGATTGTCAAACTTCTGTTGACTTTCCTATCATTAACCACCCACATGCTTCCAAATAATTATTCATCAGGCATTTGAGTTACAAATTCTATTAAACAGTGCAAGCAACTGAGTTCCTGATCCTACATGTTCTCGAATACCAAATTTATGAAGATGCATGTTCTCATCACATCCAATATACTGCTGAGATGTGAAACATAATGAAAAAAACCAGAATATTACAATATTGCCTAATAATACTATTAATAAGTCCTGAACTACTACACAAAAATTAAGTTCCTGGCTACACAAACAAAAAGCACAACTGACTGTAACAGAAATACTCACAGGTAGGCAGTACCTTAAATACCTCGACATTTAATTGGAAATCATGCTAAACTATACACTAAATACGACAGAATACTTCTGTTTAAAAGTACAAAACATGGTCATAAAAATAAGAACTCTGGAGATGTAGTTCAACCTCTTCATTCTAAAATCAAAGGAATTAAGAAATTAAGTGTTAAGGACAGTCACAAAGCCACTGTGTACTGAGGATAAGAACAGAAGTCCGCAGTCTGATGTTAAACTCTAACACCTCCCTACAAATAAGCAAAGAAGATAACAATAATAACGGTTTTTTAACCAGACAAGGGTGGCAAAATTGATGGTGAGTTAAGTTTAAAAAAAAAGAATGTTGCCACAAAATAGGCAAAGGACAAAATTACAGAATCACATACTTTCAAATACATGTCTAGAAAAAGACAAAAAACATGAAATAATTGCTGTTAACTGCTTTTAAATCAAAAGTACAGGTTTTGGGAGAGCGCAGGACTCTTGATCTCAGGGTGGTGAGTTGGAGTTCCACGCTGCATGTAGAGATTACTTAAAAAATAAAATCTTTAAAAAAATAAAAGCAAAGGTTTTGTATTAACGTGGCAATGAGCAACATTAGGCAAATTAAACCAATTTCTTCTACAAAGTGGGGATTCAAGAGTACCCTCACAGGGACGCAGAGGATTAAGAGAATGCATGTAAGGTAATTAAGTACTTGGTACATATTAAACGCTAACACTATAATATAGTATATATATACATAATATAAACGCTATAATGATCTTGTTCTTATTCCATTTCAAAGGTTTTATGAGTTAGCTGGTAAAACTTTTCCACAACAAAAAACCACTCAATAAATAGATACGTACTTTTAGAACTCTGAATAGCTGAGTAAGTTTTTTCTCAATTTCCATAATAACTTCTTTTCCATCTTCTCCAGTCATTCGACTTAAAAGTAGAAAGAACACAAGCTTATGCAAATGGCACACAAAAGAAACTATAATTACTCCCTAATATATTCGTCTGTATCCTCTTTCTAAACTTTGTTAGAACTCTACCAAGTTGACTAGCCCAGTGCTTAAAACACTTAACACCTGTAAAGTACATCATACAACATACGGTCTGAAATTAATGCAAAAAGAACTCTTAAGAATAACTTTGCTCCAGTGTACACATTTGGACAATATCACCATGTAAAGAGGGTACACGAAAACCCAGCCCAAACTACAAATTTACTAAATCTTTATCGTTTTGTACCAATTGCTGCCTTTTCCTAGCATCTCCAAATAAGTAGATAACTCAGCAAAATATGATTTGCAGAGAAAAAAATACTGTGAGGCATTTACAGTTAAAATGAAACCCGGGTTATTGCTCTATTAAACGATTCTGAGTTGCCACATTGTCCCAATACATGGGCGGCTTACACTGAAAAGCATCCCGCCAGCATCCCACTTTCAACCAAACTTAAAAAAAAAAAAAAAAAAATCCTTCGCCAGCCAGACACACGTGCAGGCTTCCTCATTCCATACACACGCCTTGAGCTCTGCAGCAACACCCGGGAACGTCACTTAGCACGCACCACCTCCCCCAACCTTGCCCGCGACCCCAGTGTCCTCACAGCTGCCAGACTCCTAGAATACACAAACTCCTTTCTGCGTGCCCCACTGCACCTACCTTCCCCCCAAGACCCACCGGAGCGCTCATCCCCAACCTCAGCGGGTCTTACCTGGTCAGAGTCAGGTAAGCGTCGGTTTGCTCTCCATGGGGGGCGGAAGGGTCCTCCAAAGTCTCCAACAGCGGCGCCAGGGGGTTCTCACCCAGGGCCGTCATGTCGGCCACCCTGAGGCACGCACCGGAAGAGAAGAAAACCCAATGACCGACAGAAAGAGCCCCGCGGCGGCCGGGTCCAAGTACGGGCTGCAGACCCGCGCGCCCGCCCCCGGCCTCACAGCCCCACCGCGTCCACACGCCCGGCCCCTGGGCCCCGGCCCCCAAATCCAAGACCCTAACCTCCTCCTGCGCCTCGCAACACGCAGCCGGGCCCACGCTGCGCTTCGGCCCAGGCCCGCTCCCGCCACCACTTTCCCGGGCAGCTTTCAACAGTGGGAGGAGACCCGCGGGGGGCGGGAGAAGCCCGGGGAGCTAGGCATCTAGCCGCGAGGGGGCGGAGGGCGCGCTAAACTGAGAGTTGCCAGGGCCTAGCACCGTGGCCCCGATACTTACCTCACGTACGACGATGATCAGGACTGCGTCTTCTCCGCGGCTACCCCGCGGCACCCCGACCGAGGCAGAACTCGACTTTCCCGGCTCGGGCTGTTTACTCTCGCGTGCGGCCCGCTCCCTCCCGGACCAAGATGGCGGCAGGGGCGGGCCCACGAGCGCGCGGGAGTAGGGCAGGCCTGGCGGGAGAGCTTCGAGCCAATCCAACAACCAGAGGCGCGCCGAAGTCATCGATAGCCTCCCCGCCTCTTGGGCTGCTTCGCCTAGCCCTTCAGGAGCGTGTTGTAGGTGGGCGTGTTTTGATCTAAATTTAACCTGCGAGGAACTTGAAATTCAAAATGTGAGTGTATCACCAAAGTTCACCAGACTAAATTTAGTGAGCCTTCAGACTCTCTTCGAACTCCAAGCCCTGTGCTTGAAATACTAGCAACAAATTATTTAGCAAGAGATGACCGCCTTGTAGTATTTAAGACTAGGAGCTGCATCCAGGTGGGTGTAGATTCCAATCCTAGCTCTGTGTGACTTCAGCAAATTAATCAAGTTGTCTAGGCTTCAATTTCCTCCTCGGGAAAACAGGGATGATAATGGTAACTACTTAAGGTGAAAGAGAAGTGAGAAAAGGTAGAAGCCTTTGGTTTTCACATTTTAAGTGTACGCAACAATGGCCTGGGGGTATTCATGATTAAACTATAGATTTTTGGGCCCTGCCCTTAGACATTGTGATTCAGTAGATTTAGGTAGCTTCCAAAGATCTGCATTCTTTTATTTAGGCCCCAGGTGTTGACGGGTGGGACTTGGCCAGGACTTCGGTTGCTGGAGAAAAGACTGTAAACCCTTGATAAACTATTTTTTTAAAGATTTTATTTATTATTAGAGAAAGAGAGCACAAGCAGGTGGAGGGGCAGAGGGAGAGGGAGAAGCAGACTCCCCTGCTGAGCAGGGAGCCAGAATGGGGCCTGATCACAGGACCCTGAGCCAAGGCAGACCTAACCCACTGAGCCCATTCAGATGCCCTCTATAATCTGCATTTTAATAGGCACACTAAATGAGTCTTTTTAGCACCAAATCAGAGATTTCTATTGTCTACAAGCCACAAATTTTCCTTAGCTTTTATAGGACAGCTCTTAACTATTAATTTTTTTGTAATTGGAAAATAAATATCTATTTTTAAAAGAACACACCAAAAAAATAAATAAAAATAAAATAAAAGAACCCACCTATGTACAGCAGGAATCCTTTGCCTATATCTCAAAACATATTCATGGAGAAAAAACAAGTCTTTTATGAGCTCAAAAACTGCAAAAATAATTGACAGCCCTGAGGAGCCAAAAGGGAAAGTGACTCATTGTTAGGCTTCAGGCCTTTCTAGAGAAAGAACATAATCACAAATTTAGAAAATTAACCCAGTTTGAATTCATCACCAGGGCTACTCACGACAGGATTAAATGCTCTATTTTTCTCGATCACTGGGTTACAGAAGTTTTTCTTTGACTGTCTATTCTATTAAATTAATGTAACTGAACATTTTAAATCCCCTAAGTGTAGTATGAATAAAGCAGAATTTTGACCTAAATTTGTAAGCTTGGTTGTCTGCTCACATATGATACTTGTGGAAATACAAATTGTTCAATCTCTAGGGAGGACAATTTGCAGTATTTTTAAAAATTTCAAATTCCCCAAGTTTTTGTTGCTGAAATCCCACTTCTAGATGATTACCCTACAAGTGTACTCATTCATGTGCAAAATAAACTATGATGACTTTTGTTCATTGCAGGTTTTTTGTAAAAAGAAAAAGCAAAAACAGAAACGACCAAAGAGGACATGCTAATTTATGGTACATCTAGACTGTAAAATACTGTGTAGCTCTCTATGTACTAATATATAATGGTATCCAAAATGTCTTTAATGGAGAAAAGTTCCGCTGAAAAGAACCAGACAGTCTTAGAGAAATAGCTAATTCTAGGGCTGGAGCTGAAAAAATATAAGAGCCTGCAATATCTTTTGGTGTCAGAAAATAAACAAATGCTTAAAAAGTTACGGGAACATGTTAAAACAACTCCGCAAACAGCTTGAAGGGTTCCCATGGCTGAGTCTGGAACAATGGATTATAAATGATTAAATTAAAAAAGAATCTATGAGCCCCTAGTGATACTAAAAAATATAAATAAATAAAAAGGAGGGAATGATAGAGTTAGGAAATCACCATTTTGTAACCATGACAGTAGTAATTGATTAAGGCAATAATCATCAGTAGGTGCTAAAACCATTAAGCAAAAGTCTGATCAGGAACACAGCCTCAAAGTATGTCCTCTTAAGATACTCATCAAATAGGGGTGCCTGGGTGTTCAGTCACAGTTAAGCATCCCACTCTTGGTTTTGGCTCAGGGCATGATCTCATGGTGGTAAAATCCAGCCCTGCATCAAGCTCTATGCAGAGCTGAGAATGGAGCCTGCTTAGGATTCTCTATCTCTTCTCCCCCTGCCCCTCCCCACCCCTGCTCAGGCACACATGTGCTTTCTCTCTCAATAAATAAATAAATAGATAATAGAATAATAAATACAATTTTTGGAAAAAGATATACCAAATAAGAGACAAATGGTAACTTTACAGTGGGGACACCTATGAAAACCATCAAAACTGGTACAAATTGATGTGGTATGCCTGCCAAAAATTCATAACTTGAATCTATCCATAAGGAAAGAATCAGAAAAACCATAATTGCTCTTCCCCTAAGTGGCCGGAGGTAGGTGACCTCTGAAAATGGTTTGCTATTCGCTTGACCCAGAAAACCCTACGAGATCATGCAAATCAAGAGGTTCAAATCTTCGTGTTCACTTTAAGAACACACGTGAAACTGCCCAGGCCATCAAGGGTATGCATATCTGAAAAGTCACCAAGTATCTGAAAGATGTCACTTTGCAAAAGCAGTGTGTGCCATTCCGTCGCTACAATGGTGGAGTTGGTAGGTGTGCCCAGGCCAAACAGTGGGGCTGGACACAGGGTCGGTGGCCCAAGAAGAGTGCTGAATTTTTACTGCACATGCTTAAAAATGCAGAGAGTAATGCTGAACTTAAGGGTTTAGATGTCGAGTCTCTGGTCATTGAACACATCCAAGTGAACAAAGCCCCCAAGATGCGGCGTAGAACTTATAAGGCTCATGGTCGGATTAACCCATACATGAGCTCTCCCTGCCACATCGAGATGATCCTTACTGAAAAAGAGCAGATTGTTCCTAAACCAGAAGTGGAGGTTGCACAGAAGAAAAAGATATCCCAGAAGAAACTGAAGAAACAAAAACTTACGGCCCAGGAATAAAATCTGCACATAATAAATGCAAATAAAGATAAAAAGAAAAAAAGAAAAAAAAAGAAAAACCATAATGAAGGATATTCTATAAAACCCAAACCAAGGGTGTCTGGGTGGCTCAGTGGGTTAAAGCCTCTGCCTTCGGCTCAGGTCATGATCTCAGGGTCCTGGGATCGAGCCCCGCATCGGGCTCTCTGCTCAGCGGGGAGCCTGCTTCCCCCTCTCTGCCTGCCTCTCTGCCTACTTGAGATCCCCCTCTCTCTGTCAAATAAATAAATAAAATCTTAAAAAAAAACCAAACCCAAACCAAACCAAAAAAACAAAAGTCAAACAAAAAACTGCCCTATACTCTTCAATTGACAGTGTCTTAAGAAACAAAGGAAAGCAGAGAGACTGTTTAGAAAGATTCAAGAGACATGACAATTACACAATACATAGGGGCCCATGAGTGGCTAAGTCAAATAGCTGGCTCCTAATTTCTGCTCAGGTCATGATCTCAGGGTCCTAGGATCCAGCCCCACATCAGGTTCTGCTCAGTGGAGAGACTGCTTGAGGATTCTCTCTCTCCCTCTGCCCCTCCCCCTACTCGCATACTTTCTCTCTCTCTCAAATCTTTAAAAAAAAATAAAATGCAATATGTAATCATGGATCAATACATTTGGAAATAATATATTTTGCTCTAAAAGAGTATTGAAATTTGAACAAAGACTGTACATTTTCTGTATTTAATAATTGTACTATGGTTGTATAAGAAAATCAGAATAAGAAATTCTAACAATTTTAGGAAAAGCTTGATGGTTCTGTAACTATGGAACCAAGTCGCATCGAGAATCAGTTTTAAATACATTCAGTGGATAAGCACAAATCATCTTGGTGAACCTGCTTTTGCAAGCTGACTAATCATCATCGCTTGGGAAAGTCAGCTGAGCAGGGCTGAATTCACTCCAAAAAAGATGACTTAGAGACCAACCAATCAACCCTGGTCATTCAAGTAACCAAGCTTTAAGGGTAGTGCCAACCGATTTATGCCTCTGAAAGCCCACCCATCTTGAATTCCATGCTTCCCAAAGATCCAGCAGTTGGCTTTGCTCAGACTTTGCCTGACCAATATTCATCCTTTTATTTCAGAAATTGAGTGGTAGTCTTGTTATCCTTTGGTAATTCTGGAGTTCTCATAGGTCATTTTTTTTTTTAAGATTTTTTTTCTTAAATTTATTTATCCGACAGAGACAGAGAGACAAGTAGGCAGAGGTAGGCGGAGACAGAGGGGGAAGCAGGCTCCCTGCTGAGAAGAGAGCCTGATGCAGGGACTTGATTCCAGGACCCTGAGATCATGACCTGAGCTGAAGGCAGAGGCTTTAACCCACTGAGCCACCCAGGCGCCCTCTCATAAGTCATTTTGAAAATTCTTTGTTGGCAGCATTCCAGGTAATATTTGGGGCCAATACTTAACTGGGCCCCTTGTGTCCGAACTTTGTCAGTTAGGTCAGCTTCGAGATGAGTCGGTCTCAATACCCACTTGAGCTCCTTTTTCATTGAATTTTTGTTACTGGGTTTGTTCTTATACTCAAGCAGTTCTTTGCATAAGATCATTAGGCTTGGGTCTTTGTTCTGAGTAATTAGACCTTTTGGTTTGGAATAACACCATTTGGTAGTTACACCAAGGTGTTCAATGAGGTTTTTAGACCTTTTGCTTTCTAAGTCTACCATTTGAAATTGTTTGCCATAAACCTGTTTATTCTCCTGCTGCATGCTTTGGTTTTTGTTTTGCTTTGTTTTAATATTTTTTAAAGACTTTTTTATTTTTAAGTAATCTCTATACCTAACATGGGGCTTCAGCCTACAACCCCAATATCAAAAATTGCATGCTCTATTGACTAAGCCAGCCAGGCGCCCCTGTTTTGCTTTTCAGAAGTTTAAAAATATTTATTTTAAAAGTTCATTTAAAAATAATAGTAAACCCATTGTATGTTAACATAAATATTATATGTAATAGTAAATAACAAGATTTTATGAAAAAATAGAGGCATAATGTATGTTTTACCTTTGTAGGACTAAATTAAAAATAGTTGAGCTCTCAGAAAGGCTTCTGCCTTTAATTTATTGTGTATTGTTGCTTTTTTGAAGAATAGGAAGAAAATCCACCCTGGCACAAGTATGTAGTTGGAAGAGGAAGCAGTATTTTAATATCTTTTACAGACAATTATGGATATTTTTCTTTGCTATAACACTGGAACTTGACAAGCAATAGTTTCTTAAAGATTAATTGCAGTGTGGAATCTGAGGTCATATCAATGAACTTTTTATACTGTTAACTTAAAATACATTGGTCTCTCTTGAGTTTTGAATCAGTCTTTTGTTCATGCATGATTTTGTATCATATGTATTGGTCATTCGAAAAATATTAAGTCGTTGAGTTATATGGATCTTCCAAATGTTGACACGTTTGGTTATACATTACCAAATATCACATTTGTTAATATCACCATCAGTATCATCAGAAAACTCCTTCTATTGGTATATACTTAGCAGTTGAATAGGATAGGCCATAGGATATGAGAACATTTAACTTTGTAAGGCTATGACAAATTTTTTCTAAAATGATGTTCCCCATTTATAATTCCACAGCAATTTTTTTTTACATTGTATTTATTTATTTATTTTTATTTACTTGAAAGAGAGAACATGAAAGAGGGAGAGAGAGAGAGAACACTTCGGGAAAAGCAGACTCCCCGCTGAAGAGGGAGCCCAAAGTGGGACCACGATCACCTGGATCATGACCTTCGCCAAAGGGAGATGCTCAACTAATTGAACCACCCAGGCATCCCCCACAGCAATTTTATAAAACATCTCATTGATCCACATTTTTTTAAATACTTGATAGTTTTAATTTGTACCAGGCACACACTGGGATAGTATCTTGATCTGTGATCTTGATCTGCATTTTTCTGATCATGAATTTCAACAACTTTTTATATTATTCTCTTATGTAAGATAGATGGCCTTCCTTTTATTCTTCTCTTTTTTCCTAACACTTTTATTAGGATAAATTTACAATTTACCCATTTAAAGTGTACACTCTAGTGGTTTTTAATATATTCACAGTTGTGTAGCCATCACTGAAATCCATTTTAGAATATTTTTATCACCTCAAAGAAAAATCTTTTTACTTTTGAACCAGAACCTCCTTCTCCACCTAATAGCACCCACCCCATCCCCAAGCCACCACTAATCTACTTTCTGTCTATAGATTTGCCTGTTCTGGATGTTTTATATAAATGGAATAATATAATATGTGACCTCCTGTGACTGGCTTCTGGCATTTAGCATTTTGTTTTCTAGGTTTATCCATGTTGTAGCATGTGTTGGTATTTTATTTCTTTTTATTGCTAAATATTCCTTTGAATGGCTATACCACTTTTGCTTATCCATTTATAAGTTGATGGACATTGGAAGTTAAATTAAAATCATGGTCTAGGGACACCTGGGTGACTCAGTTGGTTAATTATCTGCCTTCACCTCAGGTTGTGATCTGGGGGTCCTGGGATTGAGTCCCACATGGGGATCTTTGCTCAGCGGGGAGTCTGCTTCTCTCGATCCCTCTGCCCCTCCCCCTGCTGATACACGCATATGGGTGCGTGCTCTCTCTCTCTCTGTCTCTTTCTCTCTGTCTCTTTCTCAAGTAAATAAATAAGATCTTAAAAAAAAAAATTCCTGGCACCTGGGTGGCTCAGTGGGTTAAAGCCTCTGCCTTCAGCTCAGGTCATGATCCCAGGGTTCTGGGATCGAGTCCTGCATCCAGCTCTCTGCTCAGTGGGGAACCTGCTTCCCCCCCCTCTCTGCCTGCCTCTCTGCCTACTTGTGATCTCTTTCTCTCTGTCAAATAAATAAATAAAATCTTTAAAAAAAAAAAAAAGATTCCTGGTGTAGAGCCAAATTAAGGGCTATAAAGAACTCCCTAATCTTTAGAGACACAAAGTTTTACTATAGAATCCAGGACTCTTTAAAGATCCTTATTATTCTGGACTATAGAGTGTCCCAACTAATTTAAAGAGAAGAATATCTAAAATCAGCAAGGCATGAAAGAGGAGATTTTAAAAATGCAGCTGTGTGGGGGCGCCTCCGTGGCTCAGTGAGTTAAAGCCTCTGCCTTTGGCTCAGGTCATGGTCTCAGGGTCCTGGCATTGAGCCCCACATGGGGCTCTCTGCTCAGCGGGGAGCCTGCTTCCCCCTCTCTCTCTGTCTGCCTCTCTGCCTACTTGTGATCTCTCTCTCTGTCAAATAAATTAAAAAAATCTTTAAAAAAAAATGTGGCTGTGAAAAACTTTAACTATAAGGGGAAAATATAAGCAATTATAGAAGCCCTTCTTTTAAGGGTAGACTAGACAAAGATTCAAAATTTTAACATAAGTGAAAATACAAAACATACTTCATGAAACTTTCAAACAGTACTCTGGATTAGATTCAGTACCTGAAGTGAAAAAAGCGTGTCTTCCATTTTTATAAATGGGCTCATGCCTAAATTAGGGGATTTAATAAAAAATAAGTGAAAAATGTGAGATTGCCAGTTTAGAAATTATCTAATATGTGGCTGGCTCGACATTTCCAGAGAGCTTTAAATAAAAAGTAAAAAATTAGAAATCACTACGTCTTAGGGCTGTCTAGGTGAAATAACCCAAAATATCTTTCCTCTAAGATGTGGGAGACTATAGATAAGGATATTTATAAATATAGTGAACAGAGGGACTCCTAGGTGGCTCAGTTGGTTGGGCAGGGGCCTTTGGCTCAGGTCATGATCTCGGGGTCCTGGGATCAAGTCCCACATCCGGCTCCTTGCTCAGCAGGAAGACTGCTTCTCTCTCTGCCTCTGCCTGTCTCTCTGCCTGCTTGTGCTCTCTTTCTCTCTCAATCTCTCTCTGACAAATAAATAAATAAATAATCTTAAAAAAAAAAAAAGAAAGAAATATAGTGAACAGAAGAGCCCTTAAACAAACTGTGTGTACCGTACTGGTTTGAAAACAGGACAACTATCCACAAATCTATCCAGTGATGCAGCTCTAAGGTGGAAAAGAGCACCCAACAATTGTTTCAATTCCCTAGGGGAACAAAACAGCTTTCCTGTTTCTCACTCTATCTAACATTATTAGTTTCACCTCTATCACAGAGCCAAAATTTAAAGTTGTCTAAAAAGGAAGAAAAAAGACAAATTGACTTTTCATGAGAAAAGAAAAAGGTTTTTATTAATGTAAAAATGACAGTGCCAGATTATTAAAAAAAAAAAAAAGACAAGATAAATTTGAACATATACAAGGGCACCTGGGTGGCTCTGTTGGTTAAGCATCTGCCTTGAGTTCAGGTCTTGATACTGGGGTCCCTGGAGTGAAGCCCTGCTTCCGGCTCCCTGCTCAGCGGGGAGCCTGCTTCTTCTCCCTCTGCCTCTGCTCCTCCCCAGACTTGTGCTTTCCCTTTCTCTCTTAAATAAATAAATAAAATCTTTAAAAAAAATTTTTTTGAACATATATAGTAAATTCCGAAAGGCTCAGGGAGAAATAAACTTTATTTTCTCTGATTTAACATTACCAATCAAGTAGTCAAAATATTTAATAATTCAGTGTCTTGGCTATAACTGATATTTTGAGATCATTATCAGAATATTCTTGGGGCACCTCAGTGGCACAGTTGGTTAAGCAGCCAAATCTTGGTTTCGGCTTAGATCATGATCTCACGGTTGTGAGGTTGAGCCCCACATCGGGGCTGAATGCTTGGGATTCTCTCTCTTCCTCTCCCTCTGCCCACTCCTCAAATAAATACATCTTTTTTTTTTAAAAAGTATTTATTTGACAGAGAGAGAGAGATCACAAATAGGCAGAGAGGCAGGCAGAGGGAGAGGGAGAAGGAGGCTCCCCGCTGAGCAGAGAGCCCGATGCGGGACTCAATCCCAGGACTCTGAGATCATGACCTGAGCTGAAGGCAGAGGCTTTAACCCACTGAGCCACCCAGGCACCTGGAAATACATCTTTTTTTAAAAAGAAAAAGAATATTCTTTGATATCTGTGATACAGCATTGTGCAGAAAATAGTCAACCTACCAAGCCTAAAGTGCTATCCTTGGAAAGTCCTGTTTGTGAGGTTGGCTCTTGGCTGGCATCCAGGAAATTAGGTTTGGGGAGGGTCCCCAACATTAACTGATGAGAGTGGCTCACTGAACTTTTTGTACAAACAATATGTTTTTTGCTGAATACTTGCTTTTCCTTTTGGGAGTCTGGAATTTGGGTACATGCCAAGGGGGGTGCCTACATGATTAGCTCCTCTTAGAACCCCAGGTGCTGAATCTTTAATGAGCTTGCACGTTTGGCAACATTGCACACATGTTGTCACAACTCATTGCTTAGAGAATTAAGCATGTCCTGTGTAGCTTTACTGGGAGAGGACCCATGGAAGCTTGCGTCTTGTTTCTCCCAGACCATGTCCAGGTCCTTTTTCTCTTTACTGATTTTGCTTTGTATTATCTATACTCTTTCAGCCATGAGTTCTACTGTACGTGGAGTCTTGTGAGTCTTCCTAGTGAATCATTGTCCCTGGGAGTGGTCTTGGGGATCTCCAATCCAAACACCTACAAATACAGTAAGTAAGATCTACTTTTTGAGGAAAAATATACTGCAGCTTCTACACAGACACAATCAGAATACAGTGCATCTGGGTATGAAAACTCATATACTTTATATGATGTGGAAAACTACCTATCAAATAGCTATGGCTTCAGAATGCCTATGGATGAAACATAGATTTCAAAAACAATAAAGTTTATTTTAACTTGGAGGAGAGCCCATAAGGATAAGATTGACTTTTTTTCCCCTTAATTACATAAATCTTTCTTTTTGTACAAACGTGAACATTTTAAGCCATGCTCTAGGGATTTTAACTCATTAAAAAAACATCGCCTATAAAACCTATCCCTTAAGGAAGCAGCAAAATAGAGGGTGGGTGGATGGGGGGGAAAAGAAAAAATAAATAAATCTTCTTGACTCAGAGCAATCACAGGCTTCAACGAATAAGTCAAAATACCCTCAGATCTCATACTAGCCTTTACGTCTATGTTGCTATACATGATAAATCACTGTGGCTAGCAGACACCACTCAGTATTTTTTCCTTATTATATAATTATGAATTAGCGTTATTTTCTCTCTCTTATATAAGCAAATACTGGTGTAGCAACTTCATAACCCTACCCCATGAAGAACTCCGTACTTGTGTTTCTGTAATTCAAGAAGAGTTCCATAATCAGAACAGAACTTTTTGTTGTTTGGGTTTTGTTGTTGTTGTTGTTTTTAACACCGAATTTATCACTTTTTAAAAACAAGAGATTTTCCCCACAAGTGAAGAATAAGAAACAAATCCAGTGTCCATGCATTTCCACTGCAGTCTTGACTCTGGGATACCTCCTTCACCCTCAGACCAAGCTGACTCCCTGTGAATCCAATGGTGGTATATGGGGTAAGGGTTCCTCTACGCTGGGTTTCTCACTGTCCCTCCTCTGAGTTTTAGGGATGGATTCTACAGCTTTTTCATTGTGGGTGCATTCCTCGCCACCTTCTTCCATTGTCATGGAGACATGGCCGAAGTGGATTTAAAAAGGGATGCTTGGGTGGTTCAGTTGGTCAAGTGTCTGCCTTCGGCTCAGCTCATGATCCCGGGGTCTTGGGATGGAGCCCCGTGTCAGGCTTCTTGCTCAGCCGAGAGGCTGCTTCTCCCTCTCCCTTGGCCTGCAACTCCTCCTGCCTGTGCTCTTTCTCTCTCTCAATGGGTCAAATAAATAAATAAAATCTTAAAAAAACAAAAGCAAAGTGGACATAAGAAGCAGGTTGGGGACCCAGTCTTCATCTATCTCTGGGGGTGACTGGTCACTGGTCAGCATGACGGTGGCAGGGGTGGAGCAATGCCTGCGAATCTGCTTCACTGCCTTGGGTCAAGGTGCAGCTCCAGCAGCCGGAAGTAAACTGGATTTTCCAGGGGCTGTTATCTTGTAACACCAGGCACCCTTGCCTGGGTGAAGTGGCGGGAAGGCATTGGCTGAGGCTCAGCCCAGCCTGAAGAACAGAGCTTTTGACACTCTACTACCAAATCCCAGCTCAGCGTTGTTTGATGACAGATTTTTATGTTTTTTATTTAAATCTCTCTTTTTTAAGATTTTATTTATTCATTTGAGAGAGAGACGGAGAGAGCATAAGCTGGGGGAGAGGCAGAGGGAAAAACAGACTCCCTGCTGAGCTGGGAGCCCACTGGGAGACCCATCCCGGGACCCAGAGATCATGACCTGAGCAGAAGGCAGACGCTTAAGCATCTGAGCCACCTAGGCGCCCCGTTGACAGATTTTATATTAAAAATATGAAAAAGGGCTCAGTCGGTTAAGCGATGGACTCTTGGTTTCCGCTGAGGTATTGATTATCTGGGTGGAGAGATGGAGCCTACATTGGGCTCCACAGTCACTGGAGAACCGGCTTCTCCCCTCCCTTTCCCTCTGCCCCTCCCCCTGCTCGAGCACACTCCTCTCTCTTACTCTGTCTCTGAAATAAATCTTAAAAAAAAAAGAAGAAAAAATATTAGGCATGATATATAAAATACCATCTTGTGTCTCTTATAAAATCTAATTTCTTACCAAAAGCCAAATTATTCAAATAACTAAACCATGTTCCTTCCTAAGGCATATTAAATTATTAGTAAAAAAGAAAAACAGTAAATAATTAACTAAGATTGATAAACTTAGAGAATAACACACTTCTTTAAAAGAATATAGGGAGTGGGGCACCTGGGTGGCTCAGTGGGTTAAAGCCTCTGACTTCGGCTCAGGTTGTAATCTCAGGGTCCTGGGATCGAGCCCCACATCGGGCTCTCTGCTCAGCGGGGAGCTTGCTTCTCTCTCTCTCTGCCTGCCTCTCTGCCTACTTGTGATCTCTCTCTTTCTCTGTCAAATAAATAAATAAAATCTTAAAAAAATAAAAAAGAATATAGGGAGAGGTTTTTAAGTTATTCTTTAAAATTAAAAAACAAATACATCAATTTCCTGGTATCTTCATGTTAAAATAACTGCTGTCACAAAGCTAAAAGTCACAGTAGAAAAGGTATTATAGATGTCACTATACTGTACTGTAATCACTATAGAAATATTTTACATATTTATAGATATACCTTAACAGATCACCATGATAAACAGATTTGTCCGATTAAAGTCCATATATAACATTATATAAAGCAATAAACATAAAAATAATTAATAAGAAATCCGGGGCACCTGAGTGGCTCAGTCAGTTAAGCATCTGCCTTCGGCTCAGGTCACGATCCCGGAGTCCTGGGATTGAGTCCCGCATCAGGGCATCAGGCTCTCCGCTTGGTGGGGAGCCTGCTTCTCCCTCTCTCTCTGCTGGCTTGTGCTTGCTTGCCCTGTCTCTCCCAAATAAGTAAATAAAATCTTTAAAAAAAAAAAATAATAATAATAATAATAATTAATAAGAAATCCAAGTAGAAGTTCAAAGATTCCATCATAGATGCATAAAATCTAGACACCCAAATCCTGAAAATAAACACTGGGAATAATCGGGTTATAAGATTCCTGAGGACAAAATCTAGCAAATTCAGAATGGCTATGTGATAGCACCCAATAAAACCCCAGATGAACATTTGTGAAAATCTTTTATGGAACAATCCATTCAGAGTATAGGTAAATTGGACACAAAATCAAACCCTTATAGGAAAATTTCTAAGAACAGAGGACTTAGCCAGTTTATACCCACTTGGAACCAAATTAACCTGGAAAAATTGTAAAGGTAGGCATATCCTAGGACTGTGCCCAGAAAGATCCTTTGAGCATCACCATATGAAATTTTTTCAGTTGCTTCCCTCTCTGGTTTATGAATACATACTCATAATAGTACATTTATTTTCTGGATAAGCTGAAATGTTTTCCTGTTGAAGAGCATGATATTCATACAGGTTAAAAAACTATTAGATATTGTGTTTCCTAATGTAGGATATTCTATCTCATTTATCCAATAGTGGGGACACATCTAACTGGAAGTTATTTGTGAATTTTAGTTACACGTTGTTTTTGCTCTTCACTCTATAACCTTATTGTTTATATCACTGCCAATCTTCTAGGAAAATACAAAGGACCTCAACATAACTGAAAAGTTACATCTGTTAGAGATCTAAAGCTCCAGAAATTGGTGGTTCCTGAAAGTGAACAGCTGATTCAAGATCTTTAGAATAAACTGATAACTACACACATGGTAGAACATGTCTGTCCAAGACCATTGGAACAATATTCTCTATATATCACACTTATATAGATATCACACTTACATAGATATCACAGATATATCACATCTTTCTTAAATATTTTTATCATGTTTTTTTCTTTACTGATTTAATGTTGTTTGCTTTTGATTTAGTCTATCATGTTCCCCTAACCAATAATGATGTGCTTAGATAAAAGCTTTACTGAAAACAATCACCACCTCTCCTCAATAAAGCTGGGGGAAAAAATTAAGCAAATAAAATTTTTAATGTTGGGAAAGAAAAAAATTAAAAATAAAACAATCATTTCTCAAATTCTGTAAGTTAGTTGCCCTAATAAGCTTTGTTAGTACAACCAATTTGAAAAACAATGTGAATATATGTAGTAAAATTATAAAAATTCATATTAGTGTATCCAATTATATTATATGTGACATGTATTGATATTTACATTAATGTAATATATACTGGTTAAAATATATAAAATACTATGTAAAATTATATTACTAATTTCCTCTAAATAATATTCTTTGTTTACGAAATACAAATGAAGAAAAATTTTTTTTGCTAGATGAGGAGGATGTAACTATTCTTCAGCTATATCAGAAACTGTTTCTCAAGGGGCGCCTGGGTGGCTCAGTGGGTTAAAGCCTCTGTCTTCAGCTCAGGTCATGATGTCAGGGTCCTGGGATCGAGCCCTGAATCGAGCTCTCTTCTCAGCAGGGACCCTGCTTCCCCCTCTCTCTGCTGCCTCTCTACCTGCTTGTGATCTCTCTCTCTCTCTCTCTCTGTCAAATAAATAAATAAAATCTTTAAAAAAAATGTTTAAAAAAAAAAAGAAAGAAAAGAAACTGTTTCTTAAGATCATACCCAGAGCCAATATATCTCCAGCTTTATTGAGATCTGTCATGTCTCTTCGCACTTCTGGATCCTTTTTGTTATGTGAAAATCAGTCTGTTTAATGCTGACCCAGAACCAAGGTTAATTGATCTGTACGGCTATTTGCAAGATCATTCCATGGGTATAACTCCCCAATACCTTCAGTGAACTCCATTTCTTAAAAAAAGAATCTGAAAAAAGATTCCTAAGGGTATCTCCCCCATCCACAAACACAACTTGAGGTGGTAAAAAAAAAGTGTTCTTTCACATTCGCTGAACGCTACAGACAGTAGAATAGTAGAGCCTTAAGTTTTTTTGGTCAGCCAGGGAGAAGCCTGTGCCATTACTAAGACTTCTCATTACACAGGAAGTAATTCTTTAGGTAAAATAAAACCATTGATAGCTAAGCTGAAAGAAAAGACAAACCGACTACCTAAAGGTAGACTCAGAATTGTTAGGCCTTATTTTATTCAGCAGGCTTGTGAAATCTTGGTTCGTGGTTATGAAGTACCTTCCTTTCCCTTTTCCTATTACACTTCTAATTGTACTTGCTTGTCTCACTACTGTTCAATGTCTGCTATCCAAAATAGTAAATGTGCCTATGTAGGAGAATACTGCTTGTTTCAGAAGCCTTGATAACAAGTAATGATTAGAACTGGTCTTAAACCTGTTCAGCTTATCAACAACAACTCACCGCAGCCAACAATGTTAAAAGCCAACAAATCAGCATCAGCTCCTCACTTCTGAAAGTCAGCCAATCAGTTATAAACTCTCCAGTAAACATGCTTCAGGGTGCTGATCAACAACAACCTCACCCGAGTAACCACACTGCTATTGATGACGTTAATACATGTATGCCTCTGAAAATCTAGCAATCCAAAAATCCTATTAAAAAAATCCCTTTCAAAAAAAAAAAAAAAATCCCTTTCTAGGGATGCCTGGGTGGCTAAGTTAGTTAAGGGTCTGCCTTCCAGTCTTGATCCCAAGGTCCTGTGCAGCAAGGAGTCTGCTTCTCCTGTTCTGCCTACTTGAGCGCTCTCTGTATCTCCCCCTGCTTATGCTCTCTTGTCCCTGTGCGCTCACTCTCAAACAAATACATAAAATCTTAAAAAAAAAAAACCCACCTTTTTATAGTAAACAACAAGTTCAACATCATTTTTTTAATGTTAGTTATTGAGCATTGGTCTTATCATCATTTGACAAATATGACCCTGTTCTTAAAGGATACACATGAAATAAAACACACGACATCCTCAACCGAACCTCAGACTCTATGCTAATGTTCATTTACATGACAGACAAAGCACGTGTGACAAAAATATAAACAATATTTTGTTAGTAAATCTAGGTAAAAGTTTATCATTATAGTCTGTAACTTTTCTGTAAATCTAAACTATTTTTCAAATTTAAGAAAACAAAAGCAGAAATAGCAAATTGATGGAATAGGAAGTTTCAGGCCCTCGTTCTCCCACGGAGGCACTTACTTAACCATAAAATAGGTGCTGATGTACTCTTGTGAGAACTAGAGAAACCAGTTAAGAGTTTGCAGCGTCCAAGATGAATGCAAAGCCAAAAAGAGAGACATAGAAGCAGGTAGGAAAGTTCTCTTTTGCCTGTCCCAAACCCACCCTCTCCCCAGCATAGCACGATGCTATCAATGTGGGCAAAAGACTCCCAACTCCCAGCTTCTCCCTTGGGAGGAAAAGAGAAGAATGGAATGTGTATCCAGTGTTCTGGCTGCTCAGAGGGCTGCCTGAGGGGTTGGTTTCGTCTTGCCCAACTCAGATGCTGATGGGAAAGAAACCAAGGTATACTTGGACGTCAGGTATGGCGAAAGCAGAGAACAATTGTCAGCGTCACCACATTTGTATCGCCAGAGGGACTGCAGTACTGCAGGCAGGCACTAGGGGGAGAAGGAGATTGTGGGTTCCTGAGAAGAAATATGGGGAAACCCCTTAACTCGCACCAGCCCAGGGAAGACACATTTTTCCCAAGGAAAGGCCAGAGAGGTCTCCAGGATCTCTAGCCAAGGTGATTGGTTTTCAAATGCTTAACTCTCAACAAATAAGAACTGAGCATACAAAGAAACAGGGAAACATGGCCAACTCAAAGGAACAACAATAAAAACAAAAGAATAGCCAAAACAATCTTGAAAAATAAGCATAATTTTGTAAGACTTTCTGATTTTATTTTATTTTTAAAAATATTTGTACATTTTACTATTTTTATTTTTTTTAAAGATTTTATTTGACAGAGAGAAAGTGAGAGAAAGAGAGCATGCACAATCAGGGACAAGGGAGAGAGAGAAGCAGGCTTCCTGTGGAGCAGAGAGCCCAATGCAGGGCTTGATCCCAAGATCCTGGGATCATGACCTGAGCTAAAGGCATATGCTTAACTGACTAAACCATCCAGGCTCCCCTAATTTTATTTTTAAGTATCTCTACACCCATCCTGGGGCTCAAACTTAACAGCCCCAAGATCAAGAGTCACTTGCTCTATCAGCTGAGCCAGTAGATACCCCAAGACTTTCTGATTTTAAAACATATTATAAAGCTATAGTAATCAATGGGATGCCTGGGTAATCAAGTAATCAAGTAATCAGGAGAATGTGTTATTGGTATAAAGACAGAGCTGTAGATCAGTGGGGCAGAATATAGTCCAGAAATAGACCCACACGTGTTTGGTAAACTGAATTTCCACAAAACTGAATCTCCACAAAGATGCCTCCACATGAGATGACTTTCTATGGTCAACTAAATCTCCACAAAGATGCAACTCAGTGGGGGAAAGGATTTTTTTTTTCTTTTTCTTTTGTATTTTATTTTCATTATTTATTTATTTATTTAGAAATACTGTTGACACAAAATGTTATGTTAGTTTCAGGTGTACAACATAGTGATTCCACAAGACTATGCATTATGCTCTGCTCACCACAAGTGTGGCTACCATCCATCACCATATAACTCTAATATCATTGACTACATTCCTTATGCTGTACCTTTTATCTCCCATTACTTATTCATTCCATAACTGAAAGCCTGTATCTCCCAGTCCCCTTCATGCATTTTGCCCATTTTCCCCACCCCCTTTCCTTCTGGCAACCAACTGTTTATTCTCTGAAATTTTAGGTGTGATATCATGATAACTTTTTATTTTTTAATTTTTTAATTTTTTAATTTTTAAAAAGATTTTGTTTATTTGGGCTTGAGTGGCTCAGTGGGTTAAAGCCTCTGCCTTCGGCTCAGGTCATAATCTCAGGGTCCTGGGATCGAGCCCCACATTGGGCTCTCTGCTCAGCTGGGAGCCCGCTTCCCCCTCTCTCTCTGCCTGCCTCCCTGCCTACTTGTGATCTCTCTCTGTCAAATAAATAAATAAAAATTAACAAAAAAAAAGATTTTTATTTATTTGACAGAGAGAGAGAGACAGTGGGAGAGGGAACACAAGCAGGTGGAGTAGGAGAGGGAGAAGCAGGCTTCCCACCGAGCAAGGAGCCTAATGCAAGGCTCAATCCTAGGACCTGAGCCAAAGGCAGACGCCCAATGACTGAGCCACCCAAGCGCCCCTCATGATAGAGAACGCTTGGCCAAACAAGCGTCACTTGCTCTATCAGCCGAACCAGTAGATACCCCAAGACTTTCTGACTTTAAAACGTATTATAAAGCTATAGTAATCAATGGGAAGCCTGGGTAATCAAGTAATCAAGTAATCAGGAGAATGTGTTATTGGTATAAAGACAGAGCTGTAGATCAGTGGGGCAGAATATAGTCCAGAAATAGACCCACATGTGTGGGTCTATTTTTTAATAAATTTTTTTATTTAAAAATTTTTTAATTTTATAAAATTTTTTAATTCCAGTAAACATATAGTGTTATATTAGTTTCAGGAGTACAATATAGTGATTCAGTAATTTTAAACATTACTCAGTACTCACCATCATTAAGTGTACTCTTAATCCCTTTCATCTATTTCATCCTTCCCTGCACCCCCCATAACCACCATTTTTGTTCTCTATAGCTCAGAGTCTGTTTGGTTTCTCTATTTTTTCACTTAGTTTGTTTCGTTTCTTAAATTCCACATTTGAGTGAAATCACACGGTATTTGTCTTTCTCTGACTGACTTAATTCACTTAACATTACACTCTCCATCCATGTTGTTGCAAATGGCAAAATTTCATTCTTTTTTATGGCTGAGTTATATTCACATACATCTGTAGATATAGGTATTGATATAGATATATACCACTTTATCCATTCATCTATGGATGGACACTTGGGCTGCTTCCATAATTTGATTATTATAAATAATGCTGCAATAAACATAGGGGTGCATATATCTTTTTGAATTCGTGTTTTTGTATTCTTTGGGTAAATTCCACTCAGTAGTGGAATTACTGAATCGGTGGTAATTCTATTTTTAATTTTTGGGGGAACCTTCACACTCTTTTCCACAGTGCCTGCACCAGTTTGTGTTCCTACGAATAGTACAGAATGGTTCTTTTTTCTCCACATTATGGCCAATGCTTGTTGTTTCTTGTGTGTTTGACTTTAGCTATTCTGACAGGTGTGAGGTGATATTTCATTGTGGTATTGATTTGCATTTCCCTTATGATTAGTGATGTACAGCATAAATTCTGTTTGGCCATCTGTATGTCTTTGGAGAATGTCTGTTCGTGTCTTCTACCAATTTTTTAATTGGATTGTTTGGGGGGTTTTTTGTTGTTGTTGTTGTTTTGGTGTTGAGTTTTAGAAGTTCTTTATATATTTTGGACTCTAACCCTTATCAGATATGTCATTTGCAAATATCTTCTCCCATTGAGTAGGTTGTCTTAGTTTGTTGTTTTCTTTGCTATGCAGAGCTTTTTATTTTAATGTGGTCCCAGTAGTTTATTTTTACTTTAGTTTTCCTTGTCTCTGGAGACATATTTAGAAAAATGTTGCTATCATCAATATCACAGAAATTACTCATGTGCTCTCTTCTAGGATATTTATGGTTTCAGATCTCACATTTAGGTCCTTAATCCATTTTGAATATATTTATGTATGGTGTAAGAAAGTGGCCCAATTTCATTTATTTTGCATGTAGCTGTCCAGTTTTCCCAATACTATTTGTTGAGGGGCCAGCTTTTTTCTATTGCACATTCTTCCCTCCTTTGTTGAAGATTAGTTGACCATATAATTGTGGTTTATTTCTGGGCTCTTTATTCTGTTCTATTGATTTATGTATCTATTTTTGTGCTGGCATTATAGTGTTTGATTACTACAACTTTGTAGTCTTAAAATCTGGAATTCTCTTACCACCAGTATTGTTCTTCTTTTTCAAGATTGCTTTGGCTATTCAGGGTCTTTTGTGATTCCATACAAATTTTAGGGTTACTTGTTCTAGTTCTGTGAAAAATGCTTTCAGTATTTTGCTAAGAATTGGATTAAATGTCAATTGCTTTAGGTCATATGGACATTTAAACAATACTTGTTTTCCCTCTCCCTCTGCCCCTCACCACAGTTCCTGCTTTCTCACTCTCTCAAATAGATAAATAAAATGTTTTGTTTTGTTTTTTTAAAGATTTTATTTATGTATTTGACACAGAGAGAGAGATCACAAGTAGGCAGGGAGGCAGGCAGAGAGAGAGGGGGAAGCAGGCTCCCCGCTGAGCAGAGAGCCCGATGCGGGGCTCGATCCCAGGACCCTGAGATCATGACCTGAGCCAAAGGCAGAGGCTTTAACCCACTGAGCCACCCAGGCACCCCAAATAAAATATTTAAAAAAAAACAGTATTTGTTCTTCGAATCCAGATGCATGGAATATCTTTCCACTTGTTTGTATCATCTTCAATTTCTTTCATCAGTATTTTATAATTTTTAGAGTACACGTCTTTCACTTCTTTTGTGAGGTTTATTCCTAGGTATTTTATTATTTTTGGTGCAATTGTAAATGGATTGTTTCCTTAATTTCACTTTCTGCTAATTCATTATTATTAGTATATGGAAATACAATGGATTTCTGTATGTTAATTTTGTATCCTGTGACCTTACTGCATTTATTAATCAGTTCTAGTAGTTTTCTATGAAGTCTTTAGGGTTTTTCTCTATATAGTATCATGTCATCTGTACATAGTGAAAGGTTTCCTACTTCCTTACCAATTTGGATGCCTTTTATTTCTTTTTCTTCTCTGATTGCTATGGCTCAGACTTCCAGTACTTTTTTGAATAAAAATGGTGAGAGTGGAGGACATCCTTGTCCTATTCCTGAGACTGGAGGAAAAACTCTCAAGTTTCCCCACTGAGAATGATAAACATTGTGGGTTTTCAGATATGGCCTTTATTATGTTGAGGTATGTTTCCTCTAAACCTAATTTTTTGAGGTGTTTTTTTTTAAAGATTTATTTACTTACTTTAGCAGGGGGTGGGTAAGAGGGACAGAAGGCAGAAGGAGAGGGAAAGAGAGAATCCTGAAGGAAACTCCCTACTGAGTGAAGAGCCCAATGTAGGGCACAATCCCAGGACACTGAGATCATGACCTGAGCTGAAATCAAGAGTCAGCGCTTTTAACTGACTGAGCCACCTAGGCACCCCTGTTGAGGGTTTTTTTTGTTTGTTTTTTTTAATCATGAATGGATGTTGTACTTTGTCAAATGCTTTTTCTACATCTATTAAAATGATATATGGTTTTTATCCTTTCTCTTGTTGAAGTGATGTATCATGTTGATTGGTTTGCAAATATAGAACCACCTTTGCACACCAGAAAAAAATCTCATTTGATCATGGTGAAAGATTTTTTAAATGTATTCTCGGATTTGGTTTGCTAGTGTTTTCTTGAAGATTTTTACATCAATGGTCATCATAGAAATTAGTGTGTAGTTCTCTTTTTTTGTGGTGTGTTTATCTGATTTTGGAATCAGGGTAATATTGGCCTCCTAGAATGAATTTGGAAGTTTTACCTCCTCTTCTATTTTTTTGGAATAGTTTGAGAAGAATAGGTATTAACTCCTCTTTAAATATTTGGTAGAATTTACCTGTAAATCCATCTGGTCTTGGACTTTTGTTTGTTGAGAATTTTTAAATTGATGATTCAGTTTCATTGCCCGTAATGAGTCTGTTCAAATTTTCTATTTCTTTCTGACTCAGTTTTGGGAGGTTATATGTATTTAGGAATTGATTCATTTCTTCTAGGTTGTCCAATTTGTTGGCATATAATTTGTCATAACATTCTTTTATGATCCATTGCATTTCTGTGGTGTTGGTTGTTATTTCTCCTGTTTCTTACCTGGTTTTGTTTATTTGGGTCCTCTCTCTTTCTCTCTCTCTTTATGAGTGTGGCTAAAGGTTTATCAATTTTGTTGTCTTTTCAAAGAACCAGCTCCTGGTTTCATTCATCTCTTCTATTGCTTTTCTTTTATTAGTTTCCAATTCTTTTATTTCTGTTCTAATCTTTATTATTTCCTTCCTTCTACTGGTTTTGGGTTCTGTTTGTTTTTCTTTTTCTAGCTTCTTTATGTGAAGTTTAAGTTGTTTATTTGAGGATTTCTTGATTTTTGAAGTAAACCTGTATTGCCATAAACTTCCCTGTTGGAACCCTTTTTGCTACATCCGAAAGATTTTGGACCCTTGTGTTTTCACTTTCTTTTGTCTCTATGTATTTTGTAATTTCCTCTTTGGTTTCTTGGTTGACCCATTCATTGTTTAGTAGCATGTTGTTTAACCTCCATGTATTTGTGTTCTTTCTAGGTTTTTTCCTTGTGAGTTGATTTCTAATTTCATAGTGTTAAATGGTCAAAAAAGATGCATGGTATAACTTCAATCTCTTTGAATTTGTTGAGATTTATTTTGTGGCCTAACATGAATGTTCTATGTGCATGTGAAAACATTGTGTATTCTGCTATTTTAGGATAGAATGTTCTGAATATATCTGCTAGATCCATCCGGTACAATTCGTGATTCAAAACCACTGTTTCCTTGATGATTTTCATTGGATGACCTATCCATTGATGTAAATGGGGTATTAAAGTCCCCTATTATTACTGTATTACTGTCTATTACTTTCTTTGAATGTTATCAGCTGTTTTCTGTATTTGGGTGCTCCCATGTTGGTGGCATTAATATTTACAATTGTTACATCTTTTGTTGTAATTGTTGGATTATTCTCTTTATGATTATATAGTGTCCTTCTTTGTCTCTCATTACAGTCTTTGCTTTGTTTTTTACGTACACTGCATACTGGGTGTGGAGCCCAACGTGGGGCTTGAACTTATGACCCTGAGATTAAGATCTGAGCTGAAATCGAAAGTTAGACAACTGACTGAGCCATCAGACTAACCAACTGAACCATCCAGGTGCCCATACAGTCTTTGTTTTAGAATCTATTTTTTTTAAAGATTTTATTTATTTATTTAACAGAGATCACAAGTAGGCAGAGAGAGAGGGGGAAGCAGGCTCCCCGCCGAGCAAAGAGCCAGATGCCGGGGCTCAATCCCTGGACCCTGAGACCGAGACTGTGACCCAAGCTGAATGCAGAGGCTTCAACCCACTGAGCCACTCAGGCACCCCAGAATCTATTTTGCCTGATAAAATATTGTTACCCCAGCATTGTTTTCAATTCCATTCACATGATGAACGGTTTTTCATCCATTCACTTTTTTTTTTTTTTTAAATTTATTTGACAGAGAGAAACACAGCGAGAGATGGAACACAAGCAGAGGGAGTGGTAGCGGGAGAAGCAGGCTTCCTGCTGAGCAGGGAGCCTGATGCGGGGCTCGATCCCAGGACGCTGGGATCATGACCTGAGCCGAAGGCAGACGCTTAACGATTGAGCCACCCAGGCACCCCCATTCACTTTTTTTTTTTTAAGATTTTTTTATTTATTTGACAGAGAGAAACACAGTGAGAGAGGGAATACAAGCAGAGGGAATGGCAGCGGGAGAAGCAGGCTTCCCACCGAGCAGGGATCCTGATGCGGGACTCAATCCTTGGACCCTGGGATCATGACCTGAGCTGAAGGCAGACACTTAATGACTGACCCACCCAGGCGCCCCAAATTAAATCTTTTTTTTTTTTTTTTTTTTACAGAGAGAGAGATCACAAGTAGGCAGAGAAGCAGACGGGGGGGTTGGGGGGGGTGCAGAAGCAGGCTCCCTGCTGAGCAGAGAGCCTGATGTGGGGCTTGATCTCAGGGCCCTGAGATCATGACCTGAGCCGAAGGCAGAGGCTTTAACCCACTGAGCCACCCAGGTGCCCTCATCCATTCACTTTTAATCTACATTTGTCTTTAGGTCTGAAATGAGTCTCCTTTTTTTTTTTAAATATTTTATTTATTTATTTGACAGAGAGAGACAGCCAGAGAGGGAAAGCTAGAGAGGGAACACAAGCAAGGGGAGTGGGAGGGAGAGAGGCAGGCTTCCCTCCAAGCAGGGAGCCTGATGCAGGGCTCAATCCCAGGACCCTAGGATCATGACCTGAGCTGAAGGCAGACACTTAATGACTGAGCCACCCATGTGGCCCGATGGGTCTTGTTTTTTTAATCTATTCTGTCACTCTGTGTCTTTTCATTGGAGCTTCTAGTCCATTTAACATTCAGAGTAATTATTGATAAGTATGTACCTATATCATTTTGTTACTTGTTTTATGGTTGTTTTTGTAGTTCTTCTCTGTATTTTTTTTCTTCTCTTGCCCTCTCTTGGTTTACTGGCTTCTTCTCATATACTTGGACTCCTTTCTCTTTATATTTTTGCATATCTATTACTGGTTTTTGGTTGTTGTTAGGTTTATATATAACATTTTATGCATATAGCATATAGCAGCTTAATCTATATTAAATTCAGGTCTTTCCTTTCGGCGCTGCAGCCGCAGCCATGAGTATGCTCAGGCTTCAGAAGAAGCTTGCCTCCAGTGTCCTCCGCTGTGGCAAAAAGAAGGTCTGGTTGGACCCCAACGAGACCAATGAAATCGCCAATGCCAACTCCCGTCAGCAGATCCGAAAACTGATCAAAGATGGACTGATCATCCGGAAGCCTGTGACTGTCCATTCCCGGGCTCGGTGCCGGAAAAACACTTTGGCCCACCAGAAGAGCAGGCATATGGGCATTGGTAAGAGAAAAGGTACCGCCAATGCTTGGATGCCGGAGAAGGTAACGTGGATGAGGAGGATAAGAATTCTGCGCCGGCTGCTCAGAAGATACCATGAATCTAAGAAGATTGACCGCCACATGTACCACAGCCTGTACCTGAAAGTGAAGGGTAACGTGTTCAAAAACAAGCGGATTCTCATGGAACACATCCACAAGCTGAAGGCAGACAAGGCTCGCAAGAAGCTTCTGACTGACCAGGCGGAGGCCCGCAGATCAAAGACCAAGGAGGCTCACAAGCACCGTGAAGAGCAGCTCCAGGCCAAGAAGGAGGAAATCATCAAGACTCTGTCCAAGGAGGACGAGACCAAGAAATAAAATTGCCTCTCTTTTGTCTGTACATAGTGGCCTCGGCAGTAACACAGATCAGTTATTCAATAAAGCAAACCTTTATCTGCCAAAAAAAAAAAAAAAATCTATATTAAATTCATGGTTGCCTAAGTCCAAACTGTCTTTACTCCTGTCCTTGCCACATTTTGGGTATATAGTGTCATACTTTATATCCTTTTAATTTGTGAATCCCTTAACATTTTTATAGATATACGTAATTTAACTGTTTTTGTGCTTCCCACCTTTCTCATTCCTACTTTTGATCTTTCCTTTGCACTCAGAGTCCCCTTTAACATTTCTCATAAGACTGGTTTATTCGTCATGAATTCTTTTAACTTTTGTTCATCTGGGAAACTCTTTATCCCTCCTTCTGTTCTGAATGGTAGCCTTGTTGGATAGAGTATTCTTGGCTGCAGGTATTTTTTTTCAGCACTTTGAATATGTCATGCCACTCATTCCTGTCCTGCAAAGTTTCTGTTGATAAATCAGCTAATAGCTTTATGCAGTTTCCTACCTATGTAACTGTTTTCTTTTCTCTTGATGCTGTTAAAATTCTCTCTTTATCACTACTTTTTTTGCCATTTTAAAAAATATTTATTTATTTATTTTAGAGAGAGAAAGAAAGAGAGAGCACAATTAGGGAGAGCCACAGAGGGAGAGGGAGAAGCAGGCTCCCACTGAGCAGAGAGCTCAATGTGGGGCTTGATCCCAGGGTCCTGGGATCAAGGCAGACACTTAACCAACTGAGACACCCAGGCACCCAGACACTTAACTGAGTGAGCCACCCAGGCACCCCAACTTTTTGCAATTTTAATTACCATGTGTCTTGTTGTGGACCTCCTTGGGTTGATTTTGTTGAGGGATGTTTGTGCCTTCTGTATCTGGACTTCGGTTTCCTTCCTGAAATTTGGGAAGTTTTCAGCTATTATTTCTTCAAATACATTTTCTGTACACTTTTCTCTCTTTTCTCCTTCTGGGATCCTATAATGTGAATGTTATTGTGCTGATATTGTCACTAAGTTTCCTTAGTCTATTTTCGTTTATTATTATTTTTCTCTTCTGTTCAGCTTGATTGCTTTCTGTTACTCTGTCCTCCAGGTCAGCTATGTCTTCTGCTCTTGAAAGTACTGGACTTATAAAGAAGAGGTCCTATAATGCGGCATTCCAGCAATGCAGTGTCCCCTGTTCAGAGAGTATTTCAGGGGTACCTCCTATGTGCATTGTCAAGACACTCCTGCTAAAGTAGCTGAGCTGCTTTTGCCTTCAGTCCAGTCACCTGTTGTAGCTCTCTTTGCCTGTTGTGGGCAGGGGTTGGTCCCTCTGTTGTTATTGGGCTAGTCTGGCACTGCCTCCAATGCAGGGCATTTGTCAGAGATGTGGTAGCACTGAATTGAAGGTAGATGTGAGCGTGGGGTGTGTGGTGTCAGTACAATAGGCTTTAGTGAAAGAGAAACTGCAGTTGCCAGGGTTGTGGGTAGGCCAGGTTGGAGGGGATGGATCCATAGCAGAACGTGGAGGGTAGAGTAACGTGCAGGTTAGCAAGTTAGGTAGGAGTATTGGTGCCAGGCTGGTTCTGGCAGGTGTCCATGTGCTTATGGAGGAGCAGAGGAGGCAGGGGAAGTGAATGGCACCTGCCAGCTCTTTTGTTTCTAGAGAAGTTTCCCAACAATCCCTACCCATCCAGCAGAGGATCTGAGATTAGTAAATACATCTCCTTCCTATATACCTCATGCATTTTTCGAAGTGCTGCTTCTATGCTGTGCCTCTGTGAGCTCTTTGTTGTGCTCTCTCCTTAAGGGCAAGGACTCAGTCCCTCTCACCATCCTGGCTCTCCCATGCGCTCAGTGATTTTTCAAGTTTTTCAGCTATTAAGCCCTGCTGATTGCAAGAACTTGTGAAATTCAGACTTTTTGGCTTCAAAGCCAAATATTATGGGAATTCACATTCCCCATGTGGGCTTCCTGATGTTAGAGGCTGTTTCCCCCCAACTCTGTGCCCATGACTCCCTTCCCCCACAGATAGTTCCACAGGTTTATTTAGCTCCCCACCCCATCTCTGCCCTTCCTACCCTCTTCCATATGGCTTCTTCTCTACCTGTAGCTGTGGAGAGTCTATTCTACTACTCTTCAGCTTGTTTTCTGGGTTATTTACACTGATGTGTTATCTAGTTGTATTCATGGAATGAGGTGAGCTTAGGGTCCTCTTACTCTGCCATCCTCCTGAGAAGTCCCCATGATAACTTTTGAAGATAGAAAATGTGCCCGTATTCAGTTTGTGGCTTTTCAGGCCATGATCTCAGGGTCCTGAGATGCTTTTCACCTCCAAATTCTGCCTTTATAGCCTCTGAAAATTTAGATGAGCCTCTTAAAATGTATCCTTTATGCACAGTTGCAGATTGCTAAGCTTTGCCAGTAGAGAGCACTTGGAGAGATGGGAAGAAGGAGCTTTCCACCTAGTTGCAGTGTGGTTGCCCAGCAAGTTCCTGCATTGCACAAGGCTTCTTCAGCATCCAGCTCCTACAGTGCTCCAGGGTCAGCAGCACCAGCTTTCCCTGGCAATCACCTCAGATGATTTTCAATGGAGGGTCTTCCATGAGACATCTCTCTCTCTTTCTCTCCCTCTTTTAAAGATTTTATTTATTTGACAGAGAGAGAGAGAGAGAGCGAGAGAGAGATATCACAAGTAGGCAGAGTGGCAGGCAGAGAGAGAGGGGGTAGCAGACTCCCTGCTGAGCAGAGAGTCCAATGCAGGGCTTGATCCCAGGACCCTGAAATCATGACCTGAGCTGAAGGCAGAGGCTTACCCCTCTGAGCCACCCAGGTGCCCCAATATATTGTTATTTTAAGAGTTCTTGTTTGTGCTTGTAAAATATTGATTACAAAAGTATTGGCATTTTAGAACAGAAAAACAAAAAGAACCCTTTAAGATTGTTTTGTAAGTGATCCCTATTCACTGCAACAAGGATAGAATTTCAGAAAACAATGAGAAAAGTGGTTTTGTGCCATGTTTTACATGTAATTTTAATTTAAGTGAACATCTCAGTTCAATTAAATCTAATATTGTGTAACTTTTGAGAATCACTTTGAGGTAACTGAGCCTTAGGCAGTAATAGTCCTATTTATAAATGTTTGACAGTCAAATAAGCACTCAAAAACTTTTTCTTTTTGTATTTTATAAATACTGCTAAGAATGTGGGTTTTCCAGTGATGGCCCTAGAACCAGAGAGTTTACTTTTGTGCGTTTAGGGTTTGTGGTGTGTGATCTCTTTTAATGGTTTTCTTTGTTGGGTGTTTGTTCATAAGGAAAATAAATGGCTATGAATATATGTTTTAGAAACTTTTTATTTTTTTTAAAAAAGATTTTATTTATTTGAGAGATAGAGAAAGTGAGATAGAGCACAAGTAGAGAGGGAGGGGCAGAGAGAAGGAGAAGTAGACTGCCCACTGAACAGGGAGCCTGATGTGGGGCTCAATCCTAGGACCCTGGGATCATGACCTAAGCCAAAGGCAGATGTTTAACCAACTGAGCCACCCAGGCACCTGTTTTAGAAATTTTAAAAGCAACAGAAAACCCGAAAACAAACTGCCTTCACACTAAGAGCCCGGAAAAAAAATTTTGAGGGAGACAGGTTGTAAAGTATATTCCTAAAAAAATTCCTTTCCAAAAAATGGGTTTTTTTTCCAAAATTTGAACTTGAATGTCATATTAAATAAAATGCTGAATATAAGGTGCCTGGATGGCTCAGTGGGTTAAGCATCTGCCTTCAGCTCAGGTCATAATTTCTGAGTCCTGAGATCGAGCCCCAGCATCAGGCTCCCTGCTTAGTGGGGAATGTGCTTCTCCCTCTCCCTCTGCCTCCTTCCCCCTGCTCATGCTCTGTCTCTGTCTCTCTCTCTCAAATAAATAAATAAAATCTTTTTAAAAAATACTGAATATATACATATATGAACATCAGTACATTTGCTTTATTTTCAGAGAATATTGATAAAATGGTCACATTAAATTGAAAGTAAGCATTATTTTAAAAAAAGGAACCTCCCAAATCCACACATAAACATCACAAAGAAAAAAATTGAGAAATATTTATTTGATATTAATAAATATATACTTGAGCATGTATTAAATTAAAAACATTCAAATAAAATAGAATTACTAAAACATAAGGAATACTAAATTAGACATGCAAAAGGATGCCAAGTTGAATAAAGAAAATAAAGTTTTAAAAAATGCTTTACAAAGTCACTTAGGAATTTACTCAAAAAAAAAATCATCTATATATATTGTAACTCTTCCCACCCAGTTATTTTTGTAGATCTCAGCATATAACCATAATGTATCTTAAGCCTCAGAAGGAAGGTTTGTAAATGATTCAGTCAAATCTCCAGAAGTCATTATAACCTGTCTCTGACCCTGTATATCCTCCTTTGACTATATTATTGAGATACAGGATAATCTAGGTTAGTGGTAATAGATGGCATTTAATATCATTCTAAATATTTCACACATCTGAATATTATTTTCAGGAAAATCTTAGAGAATTTACATTAATCATCATCAACAATAATAATAACGTATATGCTAGAATGCATTATACTTTTCAAATTTACTCACATTTTCAATTTCCTATTTAAATTCTAGTCACTGAGATTTCCAAAGGAAACAAACAAACAAACAAAAAATGGGGATTTGGGAAAAAAAAAAATAAAGCCTCTGGAGGTGAGGAAAAGAGAAGAAGGAAGGAAGGAAGGAAGAGAGAGAAAGAGAGAGAGAGAAAGAAAGAAAGAAAGAAAGAAAGAAAGAAAGAAAGAAAGAAAGAAAGAAAGAGAGAGAGAGAGGGAGGGAGGGAGGGAGGGAGGGAGGGAGGGAGGGAGGGAGGGAGGAAGGAAGGAAGGAAGGAAGGAAGGAAGGAAGGAAGGAAGGAAGGAAGAAAGGAAGAAGAGAAAACATTTGATGAGCAAGGAAGTAAAAAGGTATTAGGTGTAGGCAAGAAAACATATAAAATAAGTTTTATACTAGCCTTAAATAGTATTCAACTAAGTTAATTTCTCTAGAAAAACAGCTGTCTTCTACTTAGTACTTCTTCTTTTTTATACTTTGTCACCTTGAATTATACTTTAATTCCTCAAAGTCTAAGCCTGCATGAAACTGACTAAGGGGTATATTAACTATCAATGCCATTAAAAAAGCATAACACACTTAGTGGCTTAAGACAACATAAATTTACTATTTTATAACTCTGTAGTTCCAAAGTCTAACCTGGATATTTTGGGGTGAAAATCAAGCTGTCACCAGGGATGTATTCATTCTGGAAGATCTAGGGAAGAATCTCTTTATTTGCCTTTTCCAGCTTCCAGAATCCACTCATACACCTTGGCTCATGGGTCCTTTCTTTCATCTTTAAAACAAGTAACATTGCATCTCTCTGACCCTACTTCTCTTGTCACATCTCTTCCTCCGATTCTCGTTTTTTTTTATGCTTCTCTCATTCATTGTTAAGAACCCTTGCGATTACATCAAGATAACCCAGACAATCTAGGATAATCTCCCATTTTAAGGCGCCATTAACTTAATCCTATGGGCAAAGTCCCTTTTGCCACATTAAGTAACATATTCATAGGTTCTGGAGATTAGGATGTAACATCTTGGGAAAGGGGGTGCTAGTCTGCCTATCAAAAAAGCTTATATTTAAAGTCCCATTCTCTGACCCCTACCTCTTGTCTCTCTGCTGCATCCTATCTCATCGTCTGATTCTACAATCCTATGAGACCTTCACTTCATTGAGCTTACCACTTCTTCACTGTCTCCCATTTTCTCAAAGTCTCCTCTTCACCTTGTTATCAAACTAAATTCCATGGGTTATCATCACAGTCCTTCCTTTACGCACATCCCCTACTCTCTTGTTCATCTCTCATCCTACTCACTTGGTGAAAACCCAGCCCATCTGTCTTTGTCTTTGTGTAGCTGAACATGACTGGAGGAAAACACAGCCTTGCTGACCAGTCTCCTATTCAAGTCCACACCACAAATGATATGAACTCCTGATTCTCCCTGGTACCCACATGGAATTTTTCTGGTCCACTCTCTTTCCCACTTTCCTAAAAGACCTTCTCATGCCTTCTCCTTTCTTCTCAAACCTCATACATTTACTTCTTCATCCTCATTCTTTTTTTTTTTTTTTTTTTTAAGATTTTATTTATTTATTTGAGAGAGAAAGAAAGAGAGAAAACATGAGTGGTGGGCAGAGGGAGAGGGATGAGCAGACTCCTCGATGATCAGGGAACCTGACACACGGCTTAATCCCAGGACCCTGAGATCATGATCTGAGCTGAAGACAGATGCTTAGCGATCTGAGCCACCCAAGCGCCCCTCTCCATACTCATTCTTGGAATGTGACTTGACTCTACTGAAGAAATGCAAGACAAGCAGAAGAGAATCCTGCAGATTCCCACATTATCTCTCTATTGATCAGCTTCTGTCTTCACACTGTACCTTCCTCCTAATGGATCTTTGGACTAAATCCAGGCCATCATGATCTTGCATGTGGAAATCCATATTTATTTCTAATAACACTTAACTGAAATCTAGTCATTTTCTTCAATTGTGAATGTAGGTAGTAAACCATAGTAGCAATACCTACTATGAGGTATTGTTGAGTAAATGTAGGGATTTTATACCATGAAACATTTTTTTGTATCTACTTCAGAATATTATACACATGTGTAATCGCTACTTTAAAATCATGGTGTGCCTGTTATGGGGTGCCTGAGTGGTTCAGTTGTTAAGCGTCTGCCTCTGGCTCAGGTCATGATCATGGGATCCTGGGATCAAGCCCCACATCGGGCTCCCTGCTCAGCAGGAAACCTTCTTCTCGCTCTTTCTTTCCCCCTGCTTGTGTTCCCTCTCTCACTGTCTCTCTCTCTGTCAAATAAATAAATAAAATCTTAAAAAAAATAAAATAAGGGGTGCCTGGGTGGCTCAGTGGGTTAAAGCCTCTGCCTTGGGCTCAGGTCATGATCTCAGGGTCCTGGGATCGCCCCGCATCAGGCTCTCTGCTCAGTGGGGAACCTGCTTCCTCCTCTCTCTGCCTGCCTCTCTGCCTACTTGTGATCTCTCTGTCAAATAAGTAAATAAAATCTTTAAAAATAAATAAATAAAATAAAAGTATGGTGGTTATTAAGTACACTACTAGATATTATTTATGGCATTAATATAGAAACACATGCAGGGGCGCCTGGGTGGCTCAGTCATTAAGCGTCTGCCTTCGGCTCAGGTCATGATCCCAGAGTCCTGGGATCGAGCCCCACATCGGGCTTCCTGCTCTGAGGGAAGCCTGCTTCCCCCGCTACCATTCCCTCTGCTTGTGTTCCCTCTCTAGCTGTGTTTCTCTCTGTCAAATAAATAAAATCTTTAAAAAAAAAAAAAAGAAAGAAACACATGCATTTAAGTAAGATTTGATTTTAAAAATGATTTTATAATGGTGTTTCAAAATAATTAATTTTCTTTGTAGGGGCACCTGGGTGGCTCAGTGGGTTAAAACCTCTGCCTTCAGCTCAGGTCATGATCTCAGGGTCCTGGCATTGAGCCCCACATCAGGCTCTCTGCTCAGCAGGGGGCCTGCTTCTCCCTCTCTCTCTGCCTGCCTCTCTGCCTACTTGTGATCTCTCTCTCTCTGTCAAATAAATAAATAAAATTAAAAAAAAAAGATTTAAAATTAAAAAACAAATTAATTTTCTTTGTACTCCTATGTGCTTTATGAATTTGAAAACAATACTGAGGGGATGCCTGGCTGGCTCAGTTGATAGAGCTTGAGACTCTTGATCTCAGGGTTATATGTTCAAGCCTCACATTGGGAGTGGAGCAGACGTAAAATAAAAAAATTAAAAATTAAATTAAATTTAAAAAATAAATAAAACATAACACTGAGAAGTAGTCATAGGTTTCAACTGTTAAAGGATTCATGGCATAAAAGAGGGACTATGGAGGGACTGTCCATCATGCTATCTACAGCCAGTCCCTCCATTTGTGCACTAGAACCACTCTCCTCACACCCAAGATAACAGACATCCTCCTTTCACCCCTCCAGAGCTATGCTCTGACTTCCTGCTTTGGACCCTGGAGCTGATCTCTGTGAACAGCACCAACCAGGTTTCCTTATATTCTGATTTCTGATAGTTCAGATAGTAGGAAGAACCAGCAGGACGTAAAAGTATTCGAGGAGAGAGAAATTGGGGTATTTAGTTACCTGCGATCCTTTCCTAGAGACTTGGGTTGGCAGAATCCTATTTCAGCTTCAGTTGGGAAACACTCTGCTATCAAGGAAGCTCACACTCTGGATTCGCATATAACTGCCCCTGATTTTTCTCTTCCAGGGTATCCTCCTTCTGTGGTGAGCATTTAATGATTCACCATCCTTCGCGAGCTTTCTATAAAGTCAACCCACATCTCTGTGACACTCTCTTCAGTTTCCCTCTTTTGACTGTGTCAGCTGCTTGCTGTCAGGACCCTGAGTGCTCTCCAGACTTGGAAAAATGGCCTCAGCATCTCTCCTTTCTCTAAGTTCATTCCCATCAAGAAACGCTTCTTTCAACCCCGTTCTCCTGATAGCTCCATTTCCTAGATTGCCGGACTCATTGTCTTCCGTGGTCTCCTCTACTTCACTCTACAGGAACCCTCCAGGGGGCGCCTTTGCCTCCACCCGCCAGGACTGCTCCTTAAGGTCACCAACAATCTTCATGTTGCTATTCTTAGCACTCATCTTTGTAGATCTACTGATAGCATTTAACAGTTGATCACTCCCTCCTCCTTGAAAGGTTTTCCACTAGGATTCTAGGACCCCAAGGGATATTCCTTCTAATTCATCCTTTCCTCTTTCTCAGTCTTCTCTGCTGATCTTTGTCTTCCAGGGCTCAGTTCTTAGCCTTTTTTCTTTTTAATCAATACTCATTCTGTTAGTTATTTAATATAGAAGTCTGTTTCTAACATGTAGTTTACTAATTTATCATGTTTTATTATTGTCTCTCTCCTCACACCAGAAATAAACTCCCCAAGCCTGAGGATTTTTGTTCATTTGGTTCTTGAGTGTTTCCTAAGTGTCCAGAACAGTGCCAGGCATAAACATTTTTGTTGAATTTAATTGGATAGTAACCATTACCCCTCATATAAAGGGTAGGAACTATGACTTTTTCCCTTTATGAAAGCAAAGCCATAAAACAATAAGAAAAAAATATTAACGAATAAACTTATCAAGTTATAATGAGAATATTCATTCTAAAATTAAAGACAAGGGACTGAAGCAAGATCAGTAAGTATGACAGTAAATAAAATTTAACCTTTAAAAAAATCATAAAAATCAAACTTCACATAAAATTAAATTGCAACATATATATTGCAGACATGAAATTATGTATTTAATACATACTGATTTCTTATAAATTAATAAAAGATTATGTAAGTAAAAAAAGGGTGAAAAACATGAAAAATAATTCACAAAAGAAATAAAACTGATCAAAAATACATAAACCAACCATCAGTCTCACCAGAAATTCAAACCATAATGATATGTTACTTTTGCCCATAAAAAAGAAAATTCTATTTTTTTAAAGCTGTACATTTATTTTATTATTTTTTAATGTAACCTCCACCCTCCAATGTGGTGCTTGAACTCGTGACTCCAAGATCAAGAGTTGCATGTTCTACTGACAGAGCCAGCCAGGTACCCTAAGAAAATTCTATTTTAATTAATATCTGAGCCAGTAATTCTACTTCAAGGACCCTTTCCCAAATAATCGGAGAGCTGTAAAAATACATATGTTCAAGGATATTTATTGAAGCAATATTTTTGAAAGCAACTTAAAATTCCCACAATAGAGACAGGCTTAAATAAAATATGAAATAATTATACTATGGAATATTTTACAACTGTTCAAAATTATGTTTTTGTAGAATACTCAGTGATATGGGAAAATGCTTAAGCCATAAAGTTCAAAGTTAAAAAAAAACCCTCAGATATGAAACTGTACATGGAGCAGGATTCCAAAATTTGAAATACAAATACATATAGATACATATATACATATACCACAAATTGAAAAATAACTAGAAGAATAATATATAAATGTTAATGCTTGTTATTTTTATGGAGTGGGATTATGAGAGATTTTATTTTCTTATTTAAAGTTTTCTGTATTTTTCAATTTTCCCAGAATTATCAGGTATTGCCTTTCACATTTAGAAAATAAATAAATGCTATTAATAATATAAAAGTGAGATCAGAAGGGTTCCAAAAGATACAAATGTAAACACTGAGTGTCCTTTTTTGTTGTTTTATAGATGGCTAAATCTTCCAGCTAAGAAGTTTTTATTTCCGGTAGAAGTAGTACTTGTGTTTTTTCCTTGACTGGATTTGGATAGCGGATCCACTGCAACGTACTTGATTTGGAAACCTCCCGCAGTCACTGAAGCATCACTCAGAAACTTCAAGGTCATGACATTTCCTGGGGAGGAGGGAGAGTGTAAAAGAACAAAGATGTTACTCTGCTTTGATTTGACTGGCAGTCCAGAGACTCATCATTCTTATAGGAGAATATAGAAATTCATGAACCAGGGATACCTGGGTGGCTCATTGGGTTAAGCGACTGCCTTGGGCTCGGGTCATCCCAGGGTCCTGGGATTGAGCCCCGCATGGAGCTCCCTGCTTTGCGGTGAGCCTGCTTCTCCCTCTCCCACTCCCCCCCACCCCCCCACCCCCCGGTTGTGTTCCCTCTCTGGCTCTATGTCAAATAAATAAATAAAATCTTAAAAAAAAGATTTAGTGAATCTTTTTTCACCAGTGAAATGTTGAATAGTGCAAGAAAAGAAAATCAGAAACAATCATATTTAGGATGTTAAATATTGGTACATGACAAATTATGGTACAGCCATACAGGAACCTACTAGGCAATCATTAAAAAGAATTTGAATGATCTACATACTGTATGCTGACTTGGAAATATGTCCATGATATCTGTGTATATCGTGTTTATATAATACAGGAAAACACCTGGAAGGATAATCACTACCCAGTCATCCAATGCCTTTCTTGGGTGGGCAGAGATGAGGTGAGTGAGTACATTCTTACTTTATATACCATTTATTGAAGTGATATAGTTTATGGGTAGTTTTAGTTCATTCATTTTCTGGTTTTGTTTTTTAATGTAAATATCCTGGGGTGAGTAAGCACATATTTAAAAAGAAAACTAGACCAAAATATTCTAGTATAATACTGTTATTATACTTGACTGGTAGGATTATACTTCAAGTGTATTTTAAATCCTTTTCTATTTCTTGGTATCAATTTACTCCTCTCGCTGTTTTGCCAAATCTTTGGCTATATTGTTTAACTGTGTTCTCTTCTGCATGTTGATTTATTTCTCTTTGAATAATAAACGGTGTGCGGTTTGCTTGTTTTTCTTTTTCAGTTTCTTGCAGTTGTGTTAGAAAAACCCTGATTTGATTATGCTAGTAATAAGTTTTTTTCTGTTTTATACAAAACAAGAAAAAATGTCAAGTTTCAGGCTTTGATTCTCTGTTTCTTTTTTCTTTTTTTTAAATAAGACTCTCATCCCCCAACTAACTCCTTCAGATGGCTCCTATCTGCTTTAGGATAACTTTCTGTTAACGTAAAATATGTTCTCAAGAAGAGAATGAGATAAACAGTTTAATGGGCTGCCCTTAGTAGGGAGATTGTAACAGAGAATGAATGAATAACTTTTAAGCATTAATCATTCAAGGATTGAATAAGAAGATCTATTTCTTGTAATATTAACACATAAATGAAAATTTCATGAGAATTTCGTGCCTTTAAGGCTAAGGCGTGGGAGTGATTTAGCTAGTAGTATTTGAGTTTAAGGACTAGTTGGAAATTTCAGTTCACTGTATTTTGTTGTTTTTAGTTGCAGAAACATTGTGATAACTTTATGACTTGGAGGAAAAACAGAGCAAGTCAGAATGCCAACTACTAGTGCTGGGGATGGAAATAAAAAGAAAAAACAAAAACACCTAAGAAAGTGAAGGTTCTTAGCCAGAAAATAGCAGTATGGGGCAATGGCAGTGCCATCTCTTCTGGAAATAAATATACGACTACAAGCTCATTGCTTGAGGTACATTGCATGGAACAAAGTCACAAAAAGTCACAAAAGTAACTGGCAGGAGTTAAAACGATTTGGAACACATTGCCAACCATAGCTAGCCTTTTGATATTTACTATGCATTATTAGCATATTAAAAGCTCTCCAGCATCTTCCAATAAAGAGACCTGTTTAACATTGTTTAAACCAGTTCACTTGACCTTAGTGTTCTTTTCTCATGCAACACCTATTAAAAATGTTTCATGAAAAAAAAAAAAATGTTTCATAGAATTGTTCTTCACCACACTCTAGGGAATGCTGTCCTAAGATAAAAATGCAGTTAAGTGTGATGTCAAATTTTTTCAGTGACGGAAGATATTTTTATCAACTTTAATATTCTGAAAATACTTTTCAATCCTTTATTGATGAAAAACTTTGGTCTTTTATTTTCACATTTTATGGACATCATAACCCACAGCAGTATTCCGGGATTTGCAGACTCAAGATAATCTCAGTCTGCATTCCTTCGTCTGATGAGTATATGCATTTTTAGAGTAAGGGGTTGGCATAAGTCTTAAGTATAAATGCTACATTTTACAAACTGGTAAGCTACATCTGTCCCAATGGTTCTCTCAACTTTGAAAAGGAAATTATAATTACTACAGGGTTCTTCACTTTCAGTGACACTATGGAAAAACAAATCATAGTTCTGTGCTCAATTTGGAGCCATTACCTGTGCTAACGATGTCTTCTGGAAGTTCATCTCCACAGTACCTGAAAGGGAATTTTTTAAAAAGAGAAGTCACACAGAAGAACATTACATGTCTATGGCAAGTGGCTCTGACCTGTAATTAAAGTGCTTTATTTTTCCTATGTAATGTCTCATTTTCCTATTATTTTATAATTTTTTATTGTTTTTTTTTAACTTGAATCTGTAAGAGAGAAGAGGGATTAAAACAAAGTTTGTTGTTTCATATAACCTCACAGTATAAATGAGATTTTTAAAATAGGATATATGGCATTTCTACTCCGTGTACTTGCAAAACTATTTGTGTAGTAGACAATTTGAATCTATTTGGGAAAAATTTTAAATTTGATTCTGATTAATCCCATAAAGTTTCTTCACAGTTAAAGAGGAACCCATGTATGGCTGATGGTATTACTAATTTGAATTCTAAAGTAGACTGATCTAAATGTGGAAAATTATGTTGGACCTTACAAGAGGGATTGATTTTTATCTGAATCATGACTTGAAAGGAACTCCCTTGTACCTTAGATAAAAGGGAAGGATTTATCACATAATATAAATCCAATAAATAAAAAATTAGTCTGTTGAAAACCTTTTTAAAAATAGTATGTGATTTTATCTAGGGCTGTAATTGATTTCTGAAACTAGGTTTAGAATGAAAATATCATCTTGACTCTCAAGGTAGGATGTCCGTTCTTTCAACAATACTTTGCTCTTAATTTCTCCAACCCTGCTTCATCTCTCCTTAAACCGTTTAAAACTATTTGTATTTTTTTCTATAGCAGTAGTCTGCCAGCCAAAGAGCAAAATAAAACAAAAACAATTTCCCTCCAAAAATTGTTGTTCATGTATGCAAGAAATGCCTTTCTTTTCTTCGTGTTTAAGTTACACATTTCAAAGTCACAACAAACTACTGAATCTGTCATTTATAATTATCCTCATTACCACTTTCTTTCATTAAATTACTGTCATGGGTAATAGAAAATTGATAACTACTGATACTGGGGAGTCTGAGATATGCGTTATTAAGGGGGGGCTAAATAAATAAAACACTTAATTACATAAGCTTTGATTTGTAATATTTTGTGAGACATTCAAAGTTTAAACTATATGAAAATTTGGGATGGCAACACAGAACTGTTGTGACCCAGCATGGTGAAAACCCAAGGGAGAAATATTGAAGAAAGGAGCACTTGTTTTTTATGGCAAAGAAAGCTATTTTAGAGAAGACATCACTGTACATTTAGGTAAATTTTATGAGAGAAGGTTATACTTTGCTTAATTCTTACATTCATAATGCTTAGCACAATACTTTGTACATAGAAGAAAGACAATAATTACAGAATTTATGATTATTTTTACGAGATTGATAGAAATTAGAATATTTAAAACCCCCCAACAAATTTCTCAATTCACATGTGTCTTCTTCCTCCTATTGTTAATTAAATACTGAGGTCTTTTTATTTTTGCTTGAAAAGTTTTATTTATTTAAGTAATTTCTATACCCCACGTGGGGCTTGAACTCACGACCCCCAAGATCAAGAGTCATACGCTATTCTGACTGAGCCATCCAGGTCTCCTGAAATCTTTTTAAATAGACTATTTAATTCTTACAACTTGACAGTAATCGTTTAGACAGCTGTCACTATTTTAATTACAAGAACATGCAGCAGCTCACTGGCTTCACGTAGTAAAGAAAAGTCTTTGCCAAAAAAGGATATAGTGTTGCTGGGGAGTAGAAATACTAAAGAATCAATAACTGTGGGGACTGTTGAAGAAAATTAAAGAAACATCAAACAAAATATTGGAGGTATTTTTAACTCTTTATATGGGGAAACACGTACCTTCCCACAAAACCATGGACATCATCATAACTGTCATATATTTCAACATAGTCAGCCAAGCAAGCTGGGTCATCTTCAAGGTCAAAGTCCAAAAAGCTCAGGTGAATACGCTGACCATACTTGAGTCTAATGTGCCAGTAACAGATCTGGTTATCATCATACTCATTTGGGAAGCCTGGAGATTTAAAAATTCGCTTTGGATCTGTAAAGACACCACCACACTCCTTTGCTAAAATGGATAAAACAAAAAAAACCAAAAAAGCATTAGAAAAAATATTATCCCTATTTTAAACTGATACGCACTTCTTAGTGCCTATTTATCACTTTTAATAAAATATTAAATATATATACTTACAGCTAAATAAAAGATTAATATTTTCATTATTCATTACTAAATTCTTTCAAATGAATATAGACTGAATTTTTTTAAATAAAATGACAAGAAAATAATAACAACTTAATTAATTGTGCCCTTGTTTACTTTTTTTTGCATTTTATCTTTTCAGCTGAGAATGCACAAGCTTCAGGGCACCTGGCTGGCTCAGTTGGTAGTGTTTGCAACTCTTGATCTTGGGGTTGTGGGTTCAAGCCCCATGTTGGGTGTAGAGATTATTTAAAAATAAAATATTTTTTTAAAGAATGTACAAGTCTCACATGTATATATTTATATATTTTGGTGAATATGTATACCCCTGTTACCAATAGCCCAATCAAGATGGCTGGGATTTTGTCCTGTGGTGTCAACATTGTGTCTTCAGGGTCTTGGACATTTAGAATAATGAGTCCAATAAATTCTGTTTGGAAAATCATTATAGAATTTCAGAATCACAAGGGAACTTGAGGGTCACTCTAATCCGGTTAAAAGGGAGAATTTATTATCATTCTATACTCCTTTCACTGGTTTAAACACCTTAATTCTAATATTTAAGGATTTGACGGAGATATTCATGTTTCTTTTTTTCAAGTCATTTATCATTTTGTAGATTTCTGCCATGCCTTATAACCTGGAATGAGAACAATCAAACAGCCTCTGCCAGAACCGATGATTTTACTGTATGACCTGGAGGGAAAGGTATGGAAAACTCCTGGTTAATTTTAATTTCAGACCAAATTAAGTGTCTACCATCTGGAAACTCAAAAACAATGTGAATGGTAGTGGTGCCTGTGGGTAGCATTCGAAGACATTTTTCATTATATCGATCAGAGGCTTTTTCCAAGAACATTATCCTTTGAAAGAGCTATTTAAAAAAAAAAATTGTGTTAGAATTCTTAATGTCATAGAAGATAAGGAAGCTTATCTCCCCCAGGGCCAAACAGGATTTTAGAAAGACAGAGGAAGTGACAAAAGAAGGTCAGGGATCCAATCTGAGCTCCGTACCACTCGATACTTCTGTTTCTTCACTGGTAAAGTAAATATAACCATGCCTCTCCTATTACCTACTTCACAGCATTATTCTAAGGATAGTAACATGGAAGGTAACTTCAGGGTGTTATGTAAAATGTAAGCTGTTTTTATTGTCTTAGTAAATATTACCTGATAGTCTATATGTGTACATAGCATGTGCAGTACCAGTGTTTGGAGTGATTTGCGCTGTCCCATACCATCCTAGCTTTGTTGTCTATACCATTAGATTAGAAACAGTTCAAATATTGGACAATTTGGTTGTCTAACTATTCAGCTCTAGATTTTATTGGTTAACTGATAGTCATTGGTTTATTTTTATGATACCATTATGATTTTTTCATTACAGTTATTTTTCATTGAACTGTTCCTCTCCCAGTACTAGTTCAGATGGTCCCCAGGCCCCTTCAGGTTCATCACATCCTAAAAAATCAGCATGTCACTGAATACAAAAGTAGGCTGAGAACTGAGTAAGAACAAGTCTCCCAGGATTCTGTTCAAGTACTCCCAGAGTAAAAAGGATTCTGCCTCTATGAGACACAAAAGCAATTTATAAAAATTTGTAAGTTAAGGTGCGTCCTTATAAAAGGGCAAGGAAATACTCTAAGAAGCTTTCTATTAGCACTTCTTTACCTCCCCTAGATCTTGGCCTGTGGAAATGATTGAATAGATGCTCAGAGATCCTAAACCTTATCAAGCAAAGGAAGAATCAGAGAATATACTTGGAAATAGAAGTGACTCTTGAGAGTGAAAAGAAAGTTGCTTGTGTAAATATACTGATGGAAAAGGAAGAGAGAAAGAGGAAGAGAAAGAAGATATATGAACTATTAACAATAACTATAGAACTAAATATAACATAGGTTTAATGTATGTCAAAGTGATTTGAGAATCATAGCCCTATGTAAATACATTATACATATTCAAATTTTGTCTTAAGTGGGAGTAGATGACGGCTCTAGGCAAAATTCTTTTTTACTTCGAATACACATTATTTTGAGATAAAGATTAGTTACAAACATGAGAAACTATTCTCCAGTGGTTAATATCATTGAATAATAAATTCTATCATAATATGCTAGAACTTCACTATAACTCACTATAACTTCACTATAGGGACTTTCTTATAAGGCAGATTGAAACAGGACAACACCTGAGGATGTTTGTGATCATAAACGTTAGACAGACTTGAGAAGATATTATAATTCTTTGTTGTATCAGGCTGGGGGAAATGCATCCAAAAAGAACAATCTATTTTTTCTCTAAGAACGTGAACAAAGAATAGCTCTTTATAGTAGTTATGTCGAATCAATTTTCTCTTTAAAATTTCCCTAGCTACAATCAGCCATGGGAAAATATGAATAAAAATATACTATATAAAAATAACTAGTATATCCAGTATGTAATTGTGAAAACAAACCACAGAGTGAGAGTTGCTTAGTTTGGAAGTTTAAGAATTTATGCACAAGAAAATTAGGGGAAGAGTTTATTTTGTCTCTTCTTCCCCTCATTCTATCAAAGGGGTAATTTTGAACAGTTATCATTTGGTAGTATCACTTTGTTGTTTTAGCTAATCAACCGTGACAAATTTATAACGCACTTTTTTTTTTTTTCCTCCCTTGTGGTGGGGATAGAGAAAGATGCGACATAGAAAAGACCTGAATCTGAGATCCTACCTGCCTGCTAGTTATTGGATGTCTGATTTTGCTAAGTCATTTAAACTCTTAAACTTTCAGTGTCCTGATTTCTAAAATGGGTATAACAAAGCTCTTTGCCAAGTCATTGTGAATACTGGCCCAGTGTTATCATTCCGTGAATGCTCGTTGTTATTAAGAATTGTCATCACCAGGTTGATTTATCTCTGGGAGAAAGAGCCATTTATATCTAATAAGCTCTTAGTAACATGTAACTGTTTTGGCAAAGTATAAAATTATTATTTATAACAAACCATGTGGGTTGTAGCAATAGGCATCCCATCTTTCACTCCTATTAAGACGGACTCCGTAATCAATAATCCCAGTTTTTCCAAATCCACAGTTGGGGCCTGGTTTCACAATGGGGTATCCAACTCTGCCTTTGGCCATCCACCCAGCAGCACAGACATGAAATCCTGCAAGAGAAGGAAAGGATTATGGGCTAACCGGTAAACCCCCTCAGCTGAGTGAAGGTCACCTTAACAAAAGTAGCCCCTTCTCAACTGCCCAAAGCCAGGTAAGTACAAGGAGGAAAACTATTTTCTTTCTTTCCTTTTTATTTTTTTGAAAAACCCTTTTCTTAAAAAGCAAAGTTTGAATACATATAAAATGTAACATCTGACTTTTACTAGAAAATGACGTCTTACTTGGAAAAAAAAAAAAAGAGGCAGATGGACTGGAAATCATAATATCATGAATATGAAAAATCCAAGTTGAGAGCTGGCTTCTGTTCACAAATGAACTATCTAGTGCCATGAAATAATTTCTGAAATGACCACTGATCCTGGAAAACAATTTTTTTTAAACGATAATTTAATTAGTTTCTATTTCAGGATCGGTTAAAATTTGCTAACATTTATTTTTAATTTCTATAGGAATAAACGTGTTCATAAATTTTGAACAAAGTCTCAGCCCTGTTTTCCTCGCCCAGCCCAGAGGCTGTCTAGGTGTTTGCCACTGCCCTCTAAGAGCGGTTCTACCGAAGGTCCAGGACAGCCAGTCACGGCCCCGCCTCTGTATCCGTCATTCCAGTCACTGCGTCCCGCACAGCCCTGTGGGTCTAGCCTGAGCAATGTGCCGGGCAGGCTCTGGGGATTTTCAGGGAACAATTTTATTTTTATCTTGAGTAATATATAATAATAGCATAAACTTTGCTAGGTTTTTTGTGTTTTTTTTTTTTAATCAACAAAGGGGTTTCTTCAATGGAGAAGAGAGTTCTGAATGGGGATGGCATTTTGGATTCTCCTGTAAATCCACATGTAAAACCACCAGGAGAGATGGTCAAGGTGCCTTTTTTTTTTAAGAAGGCACTAGCACTAGTTAATCACTGTGTTTGCACCAGGCCTCCTGACATCATCTTCTTAGTTTCTTTTTCCTGCCATCTTACAACCTGCTTATCTTCCTTTTGATCCTAAAGTATGACTGCATTCTCCCACTTAAAAGAAGTTGAGAAAAACGGGCTCCTGGGTGGCATCGTTGGTTAAGTGTCTGCCTCTCGGTTTCAGTTGGGGTTGTGATCTCAAGGTCGTGATCTCAGGGTTGTGAGATGGAGACCTGCCTGGGACTCCGTGCTCAGTGTGGAACCTTCTTGGAAAACTCTCCCTCCCCCCCACCCCCCGCATGCACACATTCTCTCTCTCTCTCTCTCAAATAAATAAATAGATCTTTAAAAAAAATATATTTTGAAAAAAAGCCACTAAATTCAGTATTTCTTCTACCAAGAAAATTTCTTTGTAAAACTCAAAATAATAACATTTAACAGCTGAGGAAACCCTTACTCAGAAGTTAAGTCATTAAAAATGACTAGAAGGGGCATTAAATTAGTGAGGGATTGAAAAGAAGTTGAGATAATGATGTCTTTGTTTTTTGACTTCTATTATATTAGCTCACAGTGGGTTGTGACCCCAAATAAGTTGCTAGCACTAAGAACTTTCCACTGGCTTTAGGCAGAGAAGGTGGAAAGAGCCAGAGTAGAGATGTGACAGGGACTTAGAGAACCATTGGAAGGATTGGAGAGAGAAATCTTATGAAAGGGTTACAGAAAAGGTGGAATTGTTTTCCCCTCAAAGGTGAAAAAGAAGAAAAGTCATTGTCAAATTAGTTACCAATTTTTCTGGCTGCCTCTACTTGCTTGTAGGTGGCGAGCCGGCCGCCTTCATACTCGCACACTGCCTTGGCTTCTGCGTAGGTGAGCTTGTATTTGCCAGACCTCGCTTCTCTGTGGTACACACCTGCTGCTTGCTCTGTGAATTCACAAAATGTTGTAAATATGCTATGACCCGTTCTTGTGGAATAAGGGAAATTTTGTGGCCTCATCTAGAAGATTGCATCAGCTATTGTTCCTGCCAAAGAGTTTCCCGGGTCAGTGGCCTAGGGTGGCTAAGTTTTCATTGTTAGAAAGCTTTGAAAAAAAAATATGAATGAGGGGAATTTTAGGGGAATTTGGGGACAGAGGAGAAACTTGAGGCTAAATTATTTTCCGAATCGATGGCCTGAAAGCAAGCTGTAAGACAACATTGTATTTCTACGCTATCAAAAGGTGACAAAATTTTGACTTTTTTTGGCTTTGTTTTAAATCAAATAAAAACTTGGAAAGGTAAACAATAGGGTGGGGAATAGGAGGTGAAGGCAAAAGAAACAATGAAAAATTGACCCATTATGTAGGCTCACAGTGATGGAGGAAAATAATCCAAAATATCCATTTGAGGGAAATGACTAATGCAATATAATTGAGAATTTAGTAAACAAATAAAAAACTGAGAAAAGGTTTAAAGAATCCAAAGCAAATAAATACTGCATTAAGGGGGAAAAAAAGATTCAAACATAGCAGAGAAAAAATTGGGTACACCGAACTACCAGCATGTTGTTCCCAACATATTTTAGGGAGTAAGTCATAAACGAATTGTCTTCCAGTAGATCACTGTTTAAAATGTTTGGAGTTTGGAGTGCACTTTGCCATAGAAACAATGCAATAATTTTTCCAAGACAATAATCATAACATTAGCTTCTCATTGTTCTGTGTAAACTATCAGATTATGGTCAAGTCTTTGTACCCTAACCTGTACAATCATTACAATCCTAACATGTACAGCCACCATTAAGATCATTCCAATGAGTACATATATTTCTTGACGTTCAGCAAGACATGAATCCAGTAGTAGTGCTCGCTCTGCTCCCCAGGCTAAAGCTGACACTCCCACAGTTCAGGCGGAGATGCTGCTTGCCACCTGCCCTGTTTCTCTGGACTGCAAGGGACCTGTTCTTACACGTTAAGTGGTAAAGTCCCATCACTTATGCACTGAAGGTCTTAGTCAATCTGATGCTCATAGGTCAAGGAACACAAGGAACATCAATGTTATCTTCCTGCTTGAAAGTGACCTACTGCCAATGTGTCCTTCATATTGGTAAATCCTCATTAACTGAACTTCTGCTAGTTTTCAGTTTGGTTATTTTGAGAATATACCATGAGGTCTACTAAGCACTCAAGGTCAGGTCCTCTTCTCAGGCAACTTGGACACTAGTGGGCAATAGTAGGACTTTTATTTTGAAGTATAAGAGTACTAAGGCTTTTAGTAGAGAAGGGAGACATGTTGAACTTACTTATGTGTCATATTATCAAAAATGTCTAACATATCAAAAATGTCTAACATATCAAAAATGTCTATATCTATTCCCTGACAATATAAACTATAAGAACTTTATTAGGAGGAATTATTTTAATGTCCACAAATGTTTCTCAAACTAAGATTTCCTTGTCTTTTATTCCCTAATGAAAATATGATATTCATAGGGAAAGATTAACAGAGAGATTTTTGAAAAATAATTTTAAGTTTTCCTCCCAGTAATTTTTCTTAAATTTTTGGTACTAGAACTCATCTAGTAATAAGATGGTAACTTAAATGGTAGAAAAGTATATGCTATCATTTTAAACTTGTTAAATAATGTTAATATCCTACAATTTTTTTGAAAGAGCGACAAACTTCCTATTATTTTTGCCTTATGAGCAGTTGAGAACTCTGGTACGTATTTGACAATTTTAAGCACACATTTGTTTGAAAGTATTCCTCATTTCAGAATCTTAAACTACTAAGATGGTCCTTTGTACCTAATTTTAAAAGTTTTACCTTCCAGAAGGAATAATAACTTATTCATTTTTAGAGTCCCTAGTCATTCATTAAAACTGAGTATTTAACCAGTACTTTTTTTTTCTGTTAGCATGGGACAACAGTAGCATGTTGGCTCTAGTTTCTTCTCCTAGTTCCTCACTGGATGAGTTGTGTAACCTTATACGAATTACTGCCTACACCTCAGTGTTTTCTTCTATCAAATGGGAATGAGGATAGCTATTCTGGGAATAAATAAATCATTAAAACCCACAAGCATAACTTCTGGATCCTTGTAGGAGCTAATGATAGTGTTACTTGTCCTTCTTTTTTTAGATTGAATACAATGGCTGAAAAGAATTGCTTAGTTGTGCAGTTTTGATTTTCATCATCTATGTTAAGTAGTTGAAGTGCCTTATATTTATTATTAAAAAAATTACTATTTAAAGAATAGTAAGTACTATTGGGGTCTGGAACTGGAACTGGAAGATACCAGAGTTACAAATGAAACTTAGAGGTCCCCTACTTTGACCTTCTCATTTTACTACTAGTGGAACTGAGACCAAGTTTGAAGTGCCTTGTTCCTGATAGCTGCTAACAGATCCCTGCCTTCCTATCCAGCTCTCTTGCTTCTCTAAATAGTTTTTAGTACCATATTGACCTAACCAACTGTAAACAATTTGTGTTAGGCTGACTGGTCAATAATTTGTCCCAGATTGAAGCAATGTACAATTACCCCGAGCCTCAGATTTGCAGCATACTATTAACATTTGGGTGTGCTCCTCTCTACCTCTAGGACAGAACTCCTATTGTCCATGTTCACATTTTTGTAATATATAGCATCACTTAAAAAAAGAAAAGCAACAACAGTGCCAAACTGCTTGATCATTAGAGCGTTCGACAGCATTTCAAGGTTTACACGAATGGATTTATCTTTTACTAGCTTTATGGTGGTTTTTTCCATTTCTAACAAATGTGTATATTTTCTAAGGTTGGTGATGTACAAGGAAAGTAAACAAAGAGACTTGTTCACTACTTGAGAAAGTCTCAGACCCCATTTTGGCCAAATGGATCGCACTGTTCCGCATGAAACTAGTTCACTGGCTCAAGTTAAAAAAAGAGGGGGCAAGGCTGTGCATTGCAAATCGAGCTTTTTAATGAAATCCGCATGGCTGTAGTTATTACCAGAGAGAAACATGCTGAAAGGAAAAATGTTCCACAACCATGTGCAGCTTAGCAAGCATTAGAACAAGATCTAGGTTAATTTTGCTTTCTCTGTATTTCTTTATTTTATACAAGAATTTGTCAATTTCCTTCTTGAGTAATTAAAAATTTTTTCATTATCAAACACAGTAATGAACATAAAGCAATATTAATTTGTGTCACGAGAAAACATTGTTTAGAGTGCTAAACAGGGTATTTTGGGTTTTCCCTATTTGGCCTTTTTTGGTCTACTGTTTATATTCACAGTTAAGCACATGTCATTCTTTACATTTAACAAAAGAAACTTCCCTGGTCTAACAAAAGGGGTAGAAAAGTATTTATGTGGATAACTCAAACAAAAGGAATCCAAGTGGTGAGACTCCATTCAGAAATACAAGCCTTTTTCATTTGTTTTGTATTACAAGCTGGCTTTGCATCAAACTAGTCAAAAGATGTTTGGAAAAAGCAAGATATACATTACAAGTCAGAGTACACAGGCACATGATTATAAAATCATTGTATATTCCAACTTACCTGTTACATTTCTGTTATAATTACCTGCTACAAAATCTGAATGCAAATGCATTGAAATAAAAACAAAATACGGTGTTTTTATTTTGCTAGATTTTCCCTACCAAATACCATCACATCTGCTTTGAAAAATATTTTCTCATATGGAATATAAATATTAACTTCCATTTTCTACTGAACAGTTCGCTTTATTAAAAAACTACTTTTTAATTTTAGAAGGCAAGAACAGTTTTTTTTTTAAAGGCACATGCTTTCCAATAGCCGTTTTTCCTCAGCATTTTCTTTGAAAATATCAGTCTTAAAACAGAACAAAAAAGTTTCCTGCTTCAACTCACTTCTCCATGAATTCAAAGAAGTAATGTCCCCAGTAAGAAGCTCAGGAGTGAAGTTTCTTACCGAGCCATATGGAGTTATGAAAAATTCCGTTCTTGAATCCCCATCCGTGAGCCTCTTCCCACAGCAGGACAAATAAGTAAGTTAAGATGATCATATCTCAGCTGTAGAGACGTAATAGCCTGTTAGGGGCTGCTCAGGGTAAGTTCTCAGAGCAGAGGCTGAAATGTGACTGAAACATCTGGTTTCCACATCTTTTAAATGGTTTTTTTGGACTGTGAGGTCAGCAAGGACTCTCCAATGGCGTTTTTCACTGTAGAGTTACACAATTAACTCAGTGTCTGAAGCAAATCCTCTGACTCATTTGCATTGGCAACCAAAACTAAGGATATAGACTGATCATCTACATTTTAAAATTCACTTATTCGGAAAATGGCTCATTAATTCTGTCTGTCACAGACATTTTTCTATTAAGAAGTTTGTGTAACTTGGTGTAGATTCAGCAGTGATTAAAACAAAAACAAGAAAATTCAGTAGGGGTTTTAAGAGAAACCCTGAGTGTCTTATTTGCAGGAAGTCAATTATGGAGTGTGGGGTTTAGACTTAAACACTAATCTTGAACTTGATGCTGGTAATGTTACTGAAATTTTCCCCAAATACTGCCCAGCTTGTATAGAAAATTTAAAGCAAAGGTGTGCATAGTTTGGCAAACTCTAAACTGTCTCCAGTGATATAGGATGTCTTTGCCTTCTGTCTGTGTTTGGCCTGGGGTGGATCTGTTGCAATCCTTGGTTTATTGTGGTCAGCAGGTAAATACATCAACTTCCAGAAAAGTAGCTCCATTTCAGAGCTTTAGGACATTCCAGCAGCTTTGGGGTACCTTATTATATAACACAAATTTCCCTACACCACAAATCCTTGCTGTTGTGGGAGAAAGATAGTCAGGGTTAATAAGTATACGGCCCTAGTTTTCTCCAAACCACTCTAACTTTGAAGATGATCAAAATAAAAGGTGATCATTATTAGTTGTGAAGTCATCATGCCTTAAAATAGCCCAGGCTTTCCACTCCTCTTGTGTAGGGTCTGAGGGTCTAGTTAACCCTCCGCCCCCACCCATCCTAGTGGCATTTCCTGTTGATTGACAGCCATTTAAATGTTAGCCAACGTTTGCATCTCTTTCTTATACGCCATTCTTTGCTATTTAGTTTTTCTACTCTTGCTGCCAAATTGCTTTCCACTTGCTCTCATATTCATTTCTCTCCTGCTTTCTCAGTCCCTCCAGTGATATTGGAATCCTTTGAAAATGCCAACTTTCTGGATTCACCCGATCTGAAGTTAGCCTAGAATCCCCGAGGCATCTTGACACTGGACACTGAAGACTTGTTCTCATCTCTCCTGGAAAGAGCAATTGTGGGGATGTGGTCTGAGGGTACAAAATTCGCTGGATGCTCACTGAGGTATGTATGAAATCATTAGGGTTCCAAATCTCTATTTTGGCCCCACAGCAATTGAGAAATAAGGGAATTGTATCCCAGCTCACTGATAGGGTTAGAGAGCATCAGTTTGGCACAAAAGAGGATATAGTCTAGACCACGTGGGTGTGACTGTGTAGAACACAGGCGTGGTCAGAGAGAAACAGGGTGAATAGATAGTTGGAAGGAGCAAACCATGATATTGCTCTAGAAAGTAGAATTATATGAGTATTTTAAGTTTGTGGTTTAGGAAGTAAATATAACCAAACTTGAGCAAGGTTGCTGCAAAACCATCACGGCTTCCCCCTTCTTTGCCTGGTCACATTTCTCTGGCTGTGCCTTCTGCATTTCTTTGAAGTACCCAACTTCCCATGGCTCTCATTCATCAAAAATTATTCTCAGGAAAGGGTTGGAAATTAATCTTTACTACAACAGATACCCATCTTTGTTTATTTGCATTTTGATGAGGCTCCAAGTATAGGAAGGTATGAATGTACACTTTGCTTTAATGTGAACATTTAATGATTACTTTGATGGATTAACCCAAATCAAGGTACAGGACTTCTTTTCCTCTCTCCCAACTCCCAAATGTACAAATATTTCCCCTTATCTCTATACAGTGTTTGGAAACCCTGTCCTTCCTTTCATCAAGCAAGTAGAAAACAGTGCCTAATAGATGTGGTCTTTGGTTTTGAGGAGGTGTTCGTTTCTATTGCGGAAGAAAAGAGGAGGATGGGGTTTTTTGTTTCTGTTTTTGTTTTTTTTTTCCCTTTTTTTTAATTAACATATAATGTATTATTTGCCCCAGGGTACATGTCTGTGAATTGTCAGGCTTACACATTTCACAGCACTTACCATAGCACATACCCTCCCCAAGGACGAGGTTTTTATATGGCAAAGTTGCAGGGGGTATGGGTGGGAATCAAGGGGAAGACAAGAGGGAGAAGAAGAGTAGCAAAAGGAGTGGTCTAGGAACTTACCTTGGAAGTTGCCTAAGATAAGTAGGTACCCCCTGTCCAATTCTCAATGCCCAGGGTATGACTGGGGAGCAGAGAGAAGATACACTTCAGAAATTCCTTTCAAGGGCTCAGGAGACTACCGGTCATGGGCTCTACCTTCTTAGATGAATGCCGTGCCACACCTGCCTGCCCCTACCAGTCTCTTGATCTGACCATCCCAAGGTGTGCTGTGGTTCCTTTTGCACCTGTCAGTTACTGGCTGAAAACTCAGCAGCACTTTTTTTTTTTTTTCCTAGAATCATGTCTCCTTTTGGTAGATTTTCTATAACGTTCCAGTACTTATACATCTAAGCAGCTACTAGATACCTAAAAACATGATGGAGAGAACTCCAGATCTGATTTGAGCTAAGACCGCATTGAATAAGCTTGAGATCTTCTAAACCCGCCCAGTGGTTTAGTGATGTCACTATTATACAGACTTAAAAAAATAAGACTCTAAAGTAGAATTTCAAATATCTGTCAGAGGATGAGAGGAGGCATATTAGATTTTTTTTATAAACTTAGATTCAGCTGACAGGAAGAAGGTAGGGAGAAATGTCAGGTGGATGTGGACTGGGGGAGAAAAGGAAAAGAGGGAAGAGAAATTCTAAGAGATCACACACATATCTGATAATACTTTAAAAAGACTGGATTTGATTAGCAAAACATTGTAGAAAAATGTGATTCTTTGGCCATAGTATGAAAACTAAAACATAAATTATATCATTTTAGGGGTGCCTGGGTGGCTCAGTTAGTTAAATATCTGTCTTCAGCTCAGGTCATGATCTCAGGGTCCTGGGATAGAGCCCCGTGTTGGGTTCTCAGCTCAGCGGGGAACCTGCTTCTCCCTCTCCCTTTCCCTCTGTGCTCCCCCCCCTCAGATACATAAATAAAATCTTTAAAAAAATTATATCATGTTATTGATTATGTTTCATAATCTTGGAAAAAGAAAGAAAGAAAAAGCAGAGAAAGAGAAAAGGGTGGAGCTTAGTGAATTACAAAATATGTCAGTGGAGGACATCTTTAAGAACACTTCCAGTAAGGCTGTGAAATTGCAATTACAGGAATGCCTCACCCATCCTGAGATCTCCATATGGTCTAGCATGGGAATAAGGGCGATCACAGAGATTAAGGTCATTCCCCTTAGCCTGATTTAAAAGAATTGGAGAGAAATTCTGATGCATGGCATAAAACAAGGTTAAAGAAATAAAATATGGGGGTGCCTGGATGTCTCAGTTGGCTAAGCAACTGACTCTTGATTTTGGCTCAGGGTTATGAGGTCAAGCCCTGTGTCAGGCCCGTGCTGGGTGTGGAAACTGCTCAAGATTCTTTCTCTCCCTCTCCCTCTGCCCTTCCCTCTCCCTCTCACACACAGGCTCGCTCTCTCTCTCTTAAAAAAAGGAAATAAAATATGTGGCATTCCATTCATTCAATAAATACTTAAGAATCTTCAAGTGGAAGGCTATCAACATTTTAGAGCCAGTGAGCAGGATAGGGCCTATGTAGAACAAAGAGAAATATATGAAAAAGTGAATGATTTAATTATTTTATATCAAAAAGCTTTTAAGAAGTGAATATAACACTGAAAGAGACCTGACGTTGGATTTCCCTTAGGCATATGGCGTGATAGTCATTAGTAATTCCCAATAAGTATTTTTGGCTCTCCACCTTCTGGCAGCATGTCCTCTATGGCTTCCTGGGGTTTGGTGGGATCATGTGATTGTTTCTGGGCCAAAAAGATGGGAACAGAAATTATATATGTTATCTCAAAGCCAAACATTTGATTGCTGATGCTCCAGAACTCTTTCTCTCCAGCAAGGAGGAAAGCATTTGAGATGCTGGCTGTTCCATCACCTGGATCCCTGATTGATTCCTGATGTTAAGTAGCACGAACCAAACATAAACCTTTATTATTTTAAGTCATTGAGATTTGAGGATTGTTCATTACTGTTAGCATAACTTGATCTTTCCTGATTTATAGGAAGAAGTGAGCATATATGGGTATTAAAGCAAAGGATGATTTCAGAAGGCTGGAAGTCTAAAGACATTCGAATGCAAAGATTAAGACAGGAAGGAGGAAGAGGAGAACAGAAGAACAGGGAGAAGGAGGTAATAGTTAATATATTTAATATCCTTCTTCTCCACCATCCCAGCTCCTTACAAAACACAGTTCCTCAAATCTGCCTATGATCTGCTTCCCAAGGTTATTTACCAGTACTCCCTCATACGCGTTTATTTCTATCGAACTGTTCCCTATACCTCTGATAAGTCTCGGAAGTGCTGCCTCCTTCTCCCTACGTCATTGTCACCTTTGACTCTTAATAAGACAATCACAGAACTCAGTGTTGTAAACTTAGAGATCACCTGGTTTGAATTTTACCTGTGTTGTGAATCCTTGCTATGCTGCCCTTCTTGTGTTGACCTGAAATCTTTCAGTTGAACTTTGGCTCATTTTTGTTATTGAGGGGCACAGAATAAGTCTTAACTGTATCTGCTTTCAAGAAAAATGACCATGATCTATAAAGCTGGGATGAAGCAACAAGCACACATATTTGAAAACAACTTTAAAATACGCTCACCTAAAAATTTGCTTTTTAGATATGTTTTTTAAAATAGGTCCAGAAATATTAAATTCAGGGATGCCTAGGTGGCTCAGACAGTTAAGCATCTGACTTCAGCTCAGTTACCATCTCAGGATCCTGAGATTGAGCCCCAAGTCAGGTTCTGTGCTCAGTGGGGAGTCTGCTTGTCCCTCTCCCTGTCCCTCTGCTCCTCCTCGCCATTCATGCTCTCTCAAATGAATAAATAAATGAATGAATGAATGAATAAAATTTTAAAAAAATATTAAGTTCAGAGTGATCCTGTCTTGATAAAGGAGGGATATGTTATAAATATATATGAACGGAAAGTCCAGAAGGATATACATACAAATGCCAAATATCTGTGTATGATTGAGTTATGGGTATTTTCTAATTTCTTCTTTTTGTTTAGTATTTTATACATTTTTCAACATATATGTATCATTTGTGAAATGAATGAAAAAAGTTATGATTCATGTACATATATTTAAAGGCATTAATTTGATTGACATGGCAATGAGACTATTAAAAAATTTAAAAAAATCATGACCAGAACAGAATATAAAAGTTTTTTAAGTACCTAAGAAAAATGAATATTGTGGGTAAGAACCAGGTAAATGGGGTATAGGATTAACAGTCTTTCCAAGGAAAATGAGATTAGTGATAATGAGATCAAAGTTAAAGCCAAATCATACTTCGTAAGTTCATGCTGAGGTTACCTGGCATACATGGTTGCTTTTGGATAACTCTCCCGGCACTTGCTATATATACAATCAATCTTGACCTTAACCTCCACATAAATATTTAATTTTTCACAGATGTTTACGGAGGGCACGATTGATTTATGTTAAGTACTATGCTGTATACTAGGTGGGGATATAAAGATTAGTAAAACATGATCTCAAAGCGTTCATAATTTCCTATTTGGAAAGTTATCAGACGGGCTTGCTTCTTCCTGGAAATTTTTGAAAGAGAGTTAGTTAAAGGTACACCACCCCTGTTCTTTCCACATCCTCTGACGCAGTGAAGGGAGGATCTCCCAGAAAGATGAGTGGTCCTAGCATCTTCAGTACTGGTCACACTGGCAAGAGTAGTGACAGCCCGCTGTCACCAAGACTGGTGGCTCTGCTCATTAAGTATTGGGTATAACTAGTCAGGTGAATGCATCCTTCTTCAAAAAGGTGCTCTATGTCATCAGGGACAAATTCACTTTTGAAGGAGGAAATAATTTCCTCCTTCTCTGCCTTTATGTTCTGCTCAGTTGCTATGGGCAAGCTCTCTGCATCTCCTTCCACTCATCATCCCTTATGCCTAGGTGCATAAGGGGTGCAAAATTGTCAAAGTCATATTTATCAGAATCTGGACTTTAGCCCACAACAGGTGGGGCTAAAGGAAGGAGAGGAATCAAGCATATGTCCCCAATGTTCTTTTACCCCAGTATGCAAGCACCACTAGTGAGAGTTCAAGGCTTCCTCCTCGATTCCTCTCTTTCTCTTGCCAATTTCACCCAATCCACTTCCACGTGGCGGAGTTGTTGGATGATCACCAAACCAGGTTCCCTTTCTTTCTGGGCACGATTATAGACTACATTTCTCTGCTCCCTTGGCAGTTAGGTGCTTGCAGGATGTGGCTAAATTCTAGTTAACAGAGTGTGGGTCCATTTGATGTATTCCAGTTTCAGACCAAACTCATAGAAATCTCCAGCAAGTAGTCACTAGTTTGCATCTAAAGACTAAATGAGGACTTCAGTGGCCCTAGAGGGCAGTATAGTCGGAAGGTAGAAGGAGCCTCATTCTCTATGTGACAAGATAGAAGTACTCCAGTCAGGAATACCAAACAAAATTCTACTATGGTAAGCCACAGAGATTGGGATTTACTTGTTTATTTGTTTGTTTTAAATATTTTATTTATTTATTTATTTGACAGAGAGATCACAGGTAGGCAGAGAGGCAGACAGAGAGAGAGGGGGAAGCAGGCTCCCCGCTAAGCACAGAGCCCAATGCAGGGCTCGATCCCAGGACCCTGAGATCGTGACCTGAGCCGAAGGCAGAGGCTTAACCCACTGAGCCGCCCAAGTGCCCCTGGGATTTACTTGTTATCCTAACTAATATAATATCATCATATTATATTAGATGTACCTCCTTCTATCTGTAATGCTTCCACCTTATTTCATGACCTCATAATCTCTTGCATGGACTATTACAAAAACTCCTTCTTCTTGCTCCCTTACCAGTCATTCTCTGCATTGCAGCCTGAGTGATCATTAAAAAGCATACATCAGAACTTGTAATTCCCCTGCTTACAAGCCTATTTCCTGTGGCACTGAAAATAACATCAGTCTCCTGTTTTTGGTTTCTAACCCCACCCTTCTCTGGTTCTCATCCACATCTGCAACCTCCCCCACCCTGCTGTAACTTGAACGTGCCAAGCTCATTCCCACCATAGGGATTTTGCAGTTACTCTTTCCTTTTTCTGGAATGACTTTTCCCTTCATCTTCTTTCTTGTACTCAAATCTCAATTTAATTTACTACCCTCTTAGTGAGGCCTGTTTTTTAATCTAAAGTAACCTCCTGTCACTTTTTTGGGGTAGGATCCTATTTTTAAAGGTCAGGTTTACTGAGATATAATTTATATATGGCGAGTCACCTTTTAAAATGTATACCATTCCATGAATTCTGACAAACGCATACAACTGTGTAATTACCACAATCAAGATAGAGAGCATTTTCATGACCCGAAAAAATGCCCTCCATACTATCCTATTTTAAGTCCTGCATTAAATTTATTGCAATCTAACATTCCTTCTTGTTTATGTATTAATTTATAATTTCACTCCTTTCTTTTGTTATTTGTCATGTTCTACTAAATATAGGCTCACAAAAGCAGGGACCTTACTTCCTGGTTTATCTCCATATCCACAGTGCCAGGAATAGTACCTGGATTGTCATCGACTCTGAACAATTATTTGTAGAAGGAAAGAAGGAAGGAAAGACCTCTTTGAGTCATTATATTTTCACACGTCCCATGAGATATGGTAATACCATCCCCTTAAGAGTATTCATGAGGACCACAGGAGATGTGGACTATGGTAGCCCCTAGCATCATGCTGGCTTTTAGTAGTGTTCAGTACATAGATTTCCTGCTGCATTTGGAGTGAGTTCATCAGCCTTCCTTGGCCTACTTGACACTTTCAATAGGACTGGTCTTCTTTTTCCTTTTGCTCTTTTCTTCTGTGGTGCCATCCTCCACTGGTCCAGGGCTTCTCTCTCACTTGTGTCAACTCTTCAGATCAGAGGGGTCACTGACCTCTCTCAGCAGCTTCCATACTAACAGGAGAGAGAAGCTTCCAGGTTTTTCTTTTTGTTCTGGTCCCTGATTGCATGTGTTTCTTTCACAAGATCCGTCCTATATACAGAGCAAAATAAGGGATTGTCTGTTGTCCCCTGCCTTTCCAGTGACTCCACAAACCAAGTGGCTCTCCTTGCTATGAGGTTCTGGCGTTCTTGAAAGGATTTACTCCCCTCTCTAAGACCCTTTCAGTGCTTCACCTTGGCCCAGACCTCAAGGGAGTCAGCCCCTACGTGTCTTGGCAGGTAGTGGTCCCTTTCTGAGGGACCACTGCCCACAGTGATATTCATTTAGCTTTAGGTTGCAGTTGTCAGATTTCTTATGAAGTTCAAGTGAAAACACTTTGACACTATTCTCTCGGTTATTTCTCCAGGGTACTTTTATCTGCATACACTGGAGATCTTTGTTCTAATTCTTCTTAGCCAATTAATGATGGGGACAAAGTACAGAGCACAGACTTTTTGCTATAAGTAAAGCAGAGAGATCTTAGAAAATATACAGCATCTTACCAGGATGCTCACTCTAGCATTGTGTATAGGAAGACAAATAGAAAGCAACCATGATGTCAATAGAGAAAGGAATGATTAAATAACTAGTGGTTTGGCCATATTATGGAATATTGGGAAGGACTGTAAAGGATGAGAAGGAAGAATTCCAAGATTCGTCAGGGACATTTTTTAAATCAGTACTATTCGAGTATTTATATGACAATGTGGTTATTGAGTAATTAAAACTAAACTAATCTAGAAATTTAAAAAAAAATTTACTGGATCTGTTATCTAATATGAAACTTAGCAGAGAGCCCAGGGAGCCTATTTCTAACACCCTTATGTAGAGGGTACATTCTCAATGTAGAAATGTATGCCCAGGGACATTAAACTGTTTTGACTTGTCAAAGTCATATTTATCAGAATCTGGACTAAGACCCAAGTCTGTTGACTCTTGCTCACACATCATTAATAAAGTCACTGTATTATCTTCTGGGGAGGGAAAATGGTCTGTTGGTTTTTTTTTTCTGAAAGCTTTTATACCTATCTAATACCCTTTCACTGCTCAGCTACCACTCTGAGATACTGATGGCCTTAGGATCAAGGGGAGGCTGGCACATATATCGTGCTTGAAAAAAAAGATAATATTGCATATACTAAGATGAGACATGGTAGTTAATCACAATAAATGCACTACCAATCTGATTTTTTAAAGAAAGAATTATCTTTAAATAGTATTTGGATGAGAGAATGTTGTTAGGGTTGAAATGTTCTAAGCAAAGAGAAGCATACACATGGAAATTCAGAAACTAAACAGCTGATTCCTTTGGAGAACAGCAAGTTCTTTAGTATAGCTGGGGAAGGAAGCCTAGTAGAATGGGGAAGTGGTCAAGAAGAGGAGGTTTGGAATGTTATTCCGGAAGCTAGAGAACAATTCTATTTTTTTTTAAAGAGTTTGGTATTTTTTTTTTTTTAAGATTTTATTTATTTATTTGACAGAGAGAGGGGGATCACAAGTAGGCAGAGAGGCAGGCAGAGAGAGGGAAGCAGGCTCCCTGCCGAGCAGAGAGCCCGATGTGGGGCTTGATCCCAAGACCCTGAGATCACGACCGAAGGCAGAGGCTTTAACCCACTGAGGCACCCAGGCACCCATAGAGGAAAATTCTTAAGGGCGGAGAAACCATCCACGTTGTTTCTTTCCTTAATTACCTCAACCTCCAAGACTTCAGGATTCCGCTTGTTTGTAAACTTCTGTGATACTTTAGACCAGTTTAGTGCATTTATTTGAGATTTAAGAACTCAGTCTGTTTTAAAGCAAGAGATTTTTTAATTCAGTGGCAAAATGTGTGTGTGTGTGTGTGTGTGTGTGTATTACCATATATTAGGTACATCTGCCTTCAGGTGTTATTGGAAGAATAAACAAATTAAAATAAATACACACAGGCACACAAACATATACATGGTTTTAAAATAATTGTTTACCCATGCTTCAATAGTGTGTGGGTATCCAATGCATACCATTAGATTTAAAAGTCTCTCCTGTAGAAACAGATTATAACCCTTAAATTTCTTCTATGCAGAAATTCCACAGCCACAACAAAAGAAAAAATTAAGAAAAAATATATTCACAGAAGGACTAAAACCAGGAAAAATGCCATCATCAAGCAGAAATTTTGAAAAATTCCAAAAAGAAACAGATGTGGTTAGCTGAGTAGAGAAAAATGCATAAGCTGGAAAGTATTTCTATTAAAGGTGGGATTAGTTCCAGGATTTCTCTGAATGCATAGCAATGGTTGTAACAAATAGAAAGGATCCCTCCAGCAAACAGTGTGATTGGGGAAGCATCCAGAATTCTCAACCAAGTCAGCCCTGTCCTGGCAAGAAGACAGCAGAGCTGTTCCCGCCTAGCAAGAGCTGTGAGGGTGAGCACTTGGCCAGAGGAAGGGCAATTCCCTGGGTGGTTTGTACCCTCAGAAGGGAAGGGGAACCGGTATTTACAGAAGATAAGCTGTGATATCTCAGTATGCATCAGATTCTACCTCTTCCCAGCAATAACTGGTGCAGACTTGTTGAATAGAAGCAGAATTCTCAGATGGGCAAAAATGAGATCTCAGAGACACAGAGGAGCTGAAAACCAAAGATCACCAACCATTAAGGTAAAAACCACTACCATGAAATAGAAGCACCAAACTCAACTAACAAAACTAATATCTGAGAAAACCAAATTTTTGAGATAAGAGTGGATTATAATCTTCAAACAAGAACAGAATCTTATAGAAGAGAACGACAATGGTAATGATAAAAATGATCACTGAAATAAAACCCAATAGATGAGCTGAATAGCAGAATGAACACAGGTGAAGACTATTCAGACTCATTCAACGACTGGAAGGTTGAAAAGAGAAATTATCTCAGTGCCCAATTTAAAAGGACAGAAATATGAAAAGTACGAGAACTGTTGAGGCACGATTTAGAGTCCTAATGTTTTCACACTTCCTTAGGTAGATCCTAAAACAATGGGGTTGAATATATTCTCATGTGTTTATTAATCATGTGTATTTCTAGTTCTGGAGCGTCTTTGTTTATGCTAGGCTGAACCATTAGAGCTCGTCAAGTTTTAACCATTGACAAGAAAGAGACTAAGAGAGGCGCCTGGGTGGCTCAGTGGGCGAAGCCTCTGCCTTCTGCTTAGATCACGATCTCAGGGTCCTGGGATCCAGCCCCACATCGGGCTCTCTGCTCATCTGGGAGCCTGCTTCCTGCTTTCTCTCTGCCTGCCTCTCTGTCCACCTGAGATCTCTCTCTCTGTCAAATAAATAAATAAAATCTTAAAAAAAAAGAGACTAAGACTCAGCTGAGGTTACCTTTGTACAAGGTCAAGGACACAACATTGCAGGCATACTTCTTTCCAGTTCTCCTCATGGTTGTGGAAGCATGTTCAAGGTTTAGTAACCTGGGCTACCTGTAAGAATGTGGCATCCCTCAGATCAGGATATTCCAGTTTGTGGGCCTTTTATCGTTTTTTTGCTTTGGGAGGAGGAAATAAAGATCAGAAATGTCAGCACTCATGAATTCATCTTATGATAATAAAAGGGATTTCAAATATCACAGTGATATATGTTTCATTTTTACTGTGCCATTGGACCCACTCAGAGCTAGAGACCTGCACATTGCTTTTCATATAACCTTTGCCGTTTTTCATTTTGTGTTGATATTTGCCATTTCTAAACGTACCACATATGTCAATATTTCCCTTCCCTCCACCAGAAAAAAAACTCTATATTATTCAAAATTATGTTCCCTCTCTCATCATGAAACTTTCCTTTATCCTGCCCAGGTAGAATTAATTTCTCTCAGACTTTCTTTCCTTCTTCCTCCCTCCTTCCTCCCTCCCTCCCTCCCCCTCTTCCTTCCTTCCTTCCTTTTCTTATAAGACTTTATTTATTTGTCAGAGGGAGAGAAAGAGCACAGCAGGGAGAGCAGAAGGCAGAGGGAAAAACAGGCTCCCTGCTGAGCAAGGAGCCCAATGTGGGACTTGACCCCAGGGCTCTGGGATCATGACCTGAGCCAAAGGCAGAAGGCAGACGCTTAACACTTAACCGACTGAGCCACCCAGACATCCCTCTTTTTTTTTTTTCCAGTACATTTATTTTTTAGTAACTCTTACCCCCAACATGGACTCTAACTCACAACCCCAAGACCAAGACCAAGCTCTTCTAACTGAGCCAGCCAGGCACCCCTCTCACACTTTCTAAGAGTTCATTCTTATGATAACATTTTCTGAATCAAAAATGAATTCAGGACATATCATTGACACATTAAGGTTTGATGAGCAAATAAGCACACATATTCTTTGAAAACACCCTGTTCTGGGAAAGTGCTGCCGCAAACATAACAGTTATTCCACTGAATTCATAGGTGTGGCTTGAAAAATAGCACCTTCAACCCGAGAAGCATACCAATCATAATAATAATGATAATTTGTAAGAGACAGCTAGTATAGTATTGGGAAGAAAATAGATTTGAAGTGAGATAAGTTAGCTTTGTGACCCTGAGCATGTTGCTTTATCTCACTGAACTTCAATTTACTTGTCTGGAAAATGTGGGTAAATATGCCCTTTGCAGGATTCTTGTGAGGTTTAAGTACACTAACATATGAGAATGGTTTCCAGTACCAGGTACACAACCCACACCCAGTGATGCTGATCCCCTTAGTGCTTTATAGCACATTTCCCAAAGAAGTTCTCATCAAGTGTTACATTGGAGTATCGTAATCCAGGTAGCATTCTTAATTTGGAAAATTAGTTATAGTCCAGCACAACTAGTCCCTGAAGATTTTATTTACAAAGTAGAATAAAACACGAACCCATTTTTATTTTATTATTATTTTTTAAAGGTTTTATTTATTTAGGGTGTCTGCGTGGTTCAGTCAGTTAAGTGGTCTTAACCCCTCAACTGCTCAGGTCATGATCCCAGGGTCCTGAGATTGAGTCCTGTTTCGGGCTGTCAGTGGGGAGTCTGCTTCTCCTTCTCGCTCTGCCCTTCCCCCCTGCTCATGCTCTCTTTCGCTCACTCGCTCTCTTTCTTTTATTTATTAGAGAGAGAGAGAGAGGCAGGGGGAGAGGCGGGATCAGGGAGAAGGAGAGGGGAAATAGATTCGCCTAGCGCAGAGCACCACTGGCTTTGATCTTACAACCCCAGAGACCATAACCCAAGCTGAAATCAAGGCAGATGCCCAACGGACTGAGCCACCCAGGCACCCCTGAATCCATATTTTGCAAGGTCTTCCATTTAAATTGTCATTATCTTTACATCTCTCCCCCTCACCAAAGGAGCAGGGTGGAGATGGCAGCAGGATTGCAAACCAATTGGCAACTGAAAAACCAAATTCTTTCTCCCTCCCTCTCTCCCACTGTCCCACTGTGCCTACTTCCTTCCTTTTCTTCTTCCTCAGCTTCCCCTTCCTCTCTTCTTTTTCTCTCTCTATCTCTGTCTCTCTCTGGCTATCTCTCTCATACACACACACACACACACACACACACACACACACACACGCTGCTTGAGGAAATAGAGAAAGAAACCATTCCAAGAAACAGTAATGCATTCAGGGACTCCCCACATGGACTTTCCTCTCTTTCTTTCCCTTCCCAGATTTTTATCCTTCCTAGCAAGACAGAGAAATGTGCATGGCAGGATGTGAGGAGTGGGAGTGTCTTGTAGGGCACCCTACTCGGAGCACTAGCAGGTCCCCTTCTCCATCAGAGATTCCCCAAATGACAAGAGATGGGGGATGGGAGGAGAGGCTTTCAAAGGAAAGGGAAAATTACAGTAACCAGGGAGAGGAGGAGTCTCAGAATTTCCGCAGACAATTGCTGTTCCTCTTCCTTGCTTAATACCACTTACTGCCAACTGCCGCCTGCTGCATTAACATCTTGCTGGTTTTTTGGTGTATTTTGTTTTTTATCCCAAATTCTCATTTCTTTTTTTTTTTTTTAAAGATTTTATTTATTTACTTAACAGAGAGATCACAAGTAGGCAGAGAGGCAGGCGGGGGGGGGGGGGGGGGGGGGGGGGGGGGAAGCAGGCTCCCTGCTGAGCAGAGAGCCCGATGCGAGGCTCGATCCCAGGACCCTGAGATCATGACCTGAGCTGAAGGCAGAGGCTTTAACCCACTGAGCCACTCAGGCGCCCCAAATTCTCATTTCTGTCACTCTTCTGGTGTGCTCGCGGATGAATGATGACAGAAGTTCATTTGTAAAAGTGGCAAACATTACTCTTTTATTAAAATTGAATTTGCCTCAAAATAAATATAATTACTATAAAGGAAATGTAATTATTTTATTCTTCAATGCTTAATATAAGTGGTGATATGGCATCCTAGGCTACTTGCCACCTCATACCCATTGTCCCACTCCTTGCTAACTTGGCTGTTTTTTTCATGGAATGAATTCCATTTTCTTTTCTTAAATATTTGTCTCTATGTCAGCCTTGTTGTTTTTTCTTCTTTTTCTCCTTCTACTTCTTCTTCTTCTTCTTTTTTTTTTTTGCCATACTGGGGTTTTTGGTGGCAATGGGGAGGGAGTTGCTGTAGGTTGGCAATTGCTTAACTTCTCTCTACATTATGGTTTTCAAAGCAATATTCACCTCCCTAACTAAGAAGCAGATGATTTTCTCTTATTGTCCATTGGTTTTCAAATGATGAGACTTTGTCTTCCAGACACTCTTTCCCACGTCTACAGCTACATCGGAAGTTTCATTATTAATGAAACTACTTTGCCTTAACATGTTTCTGTTTTTGTGTAACGATTCAGAAGAAGTGTGACTATTACCGGAATTGTTCACGCTGCCGTGTGAAGTTTTATTACTTTAAGATCTAATCCAGGTGCCGTCTCTTTTGTGAAGTGCTCTTTGCTTCTCTTGAACAATTAATTGCTTGAATTATTTCTGCCTTTGTGTTGCCATAGCACACATGGGATACATCTCTACTATACACCTATGCTATCCTTACACTTGTCTGTGTCTTCCATGTAGACTGTGATAGGTATGAGTGTTTTAAGAACCTTTAATCCATACCGCCAGCTTGTCCTCTGAAAGGGTTTGCGTTAATGTACACACCATCTTCCGTATGAGTTCCATTTTCCCTCTATTTCCAACAAATACTAGCTAGTATAATTTTTTAAATCTCTGCTAATTGAGTAGACCAAAACTGGCATCTCATTATTATTCAAACTTACATCACATTGATTACTTTTGAGATGAAACATTGAACAATATATTTTGTATAGTAGTGGCTATTTGTGTTTTGAACTAAGTTATGTTTTAAAGTCAATCCAGTTCTCTTATTTCATTATGGTGGGCCCTACCCACCCCAACCTCTTACCCCATCCTATTCAGCACTTCTGGAGATTATGGTGTTTAGTTTTCAAAACATTGAGCTATGTCAATCTGATTAAATTACCTCATGGGAAGATACCATCAATGCCATGTTTTCCTGGAAAATGGTAGTGCTGAATCAGTTCTTCATAGTTATTTCTGCCCAATCATAGCACTTCTGAATTACACATCACTACAAGTAGGTCCAATAAAAATTTATTCCAGATGACTTGTCACTAATAAATCTGGAAAAAATTTGGAAATCAGTGGAAATCAGTGGAAAATTATTTTTTATGCTAGTAAAATTTTACAATATGCTTTGTATATTTGTGTTGAGAAGTCTTATCAGGGAAGGAGGAAAGGGATTTAGAAGATGGTTAGGCTGGGGTGCCTGGGTGGCTTAGTCAGTTGAGCATCAGCCTTTGACTCGGGTCATGATCCCAGAATCCTGGGATCGAGCCCTGTTTCGGGCTTCCTGCTCAGTGGAGAGCCTGCTTCTCCTTCTCCTTCTCCTTGCTCGTGCTCTTTCACTCACTCCTTCTCAAATTAATCAATCAATAAAATCTAAAAGAAAAGAAGAGAAAATGGTTAGTGTGTTTGTCAAGATTTGATTTTATGTGAATTTTAGTAGTTTCCTCTTAATGGCAATAATGATGATGAAACTAACAACAATATAGCTCAGTTAAATCGAGTGTTTAAAAGGTGATGGGCAAAACAGCAAAACAATAATTTTTTCAAAAAGTTGTAAATTATAAGAAAATAACTGATTTATGACAACCATTTTAATGATTCCCATGTTCATTTTTGCTGTGAAATGCACTGAAAAAATCTCGAAATAAGTTATAGTTCATGTGTTGGGAAGATTGAAAAATAATAAAAGTAGAGAACAATATAAAAAAAGGTGATGGGCATTATTCTAAAGGCCTTATACATTTTAACAGATTTAGTCTTTATGACTTACTACACGCTCTCTACCCTACTTAGTGTCCTGGGAGCCTGAGGCTTATAGACAGCATTGTTGTAGTCACCTGCCGTCTGGCCTTTAGGGTGTCTGGCCAGTGGGAAACATGAGCTGGACACTGGAGGGAGGCAGGAGGAGAGAGTTTAGAGTATATATTTCCTGGCCTCTTTCCTGCCAGTTGAAGGCAGTTGTCTACATCCTTTGCTAAAAGATACACCCTTGTCCTGTGGCCTTCTGTGTACAGCTACTCTCTGGGTGCTGGTAACTGGTTCCTCCCTTTGTGCCCCTATGATAAAGGTGTTCTGACCCAACCTTTACACAGTCCCTTTATTAAACCTCCACCATAATCCTCCACGGTTCACCATCCCTTTGCTTCCAGGATCCTGATTGATATACTTGGTTGATAATTTATAGAATTCTCAGTTCAAAATAATTCTCCTCAGAATTTTAATGACATCTCTTTATTACGTCCAGCTTCCAGTGTTGCTGTTGAGAAGTCGGATATTTTGAAATATTTTATTTATTTATTTGACAGAGAGAGAGAGAGCACAAGTAGGCAGAGAGGCAGGCAGAGAGAGAGGGGGAAGCAGGGTCTCTGCTGAGCAGAGAGCCCGATGCGGGGCTGGATCCCAGGACCTCGAGATCATGACCTGAGCTGAAGGCAGAGGCTTCAACCCACTGAGCCACCCAGGCGCCCCTCGGATAATATTTTGATTCCTGAATTTCTATCTTCCCAACCCCAGAATCTTGTTAATCTTTTCCTCTTTGTACCTGGTGTTGAGATATTGCACAAAGTTGTTTCTTTCTTTTTTTAAAGAAAATTTTTATTGAAGATTTTTAAATTTATTTTATTTTATTTTATTTTATTTTATTTTATTTTATTTTATTTATTTTACTTCTTTTTGTAAGTAGGCTCCACACCTTTAGTGTGGAGCTTGAACCAACAACCCTGAAATCAAGAGTTTCACCCACCAACTGAACCAGCCAGGTGCCCCTGGTCTTTAATGAGACAATTTTCCACCACTATGTTGGACAGTGGGTTCTTAGAATCTGGAAGTCTACGATCTTGTGTGATGGGAATTTTTCTTGATTACTTTGGTGCTGATTTTCTCCTCTCTGTTTCCCAAGTTCTCTCTTTCTAGTGTTCATATTACTGTAGGTTAGACGTTGGAACTTCTTGTTTTACCCTTTAGTTTTCCTGATCTTTTCTCCTGTCTTTTACATTTCTTTGTCTTTTTTGTTTACTTTCTGAGAGATCTTCCTCACTTTATCTTTCAACACTTCTACTGAGTTTTTCATTTCTTTTTTTTTTTTTAGATTTTATTTATTTATTTGACAGAGAGAGAGATCACAAGTAGGCAGAGAGGCAGGCAGACAGAGAGGAGGAAGCAGGCTCCCTGCCCAGCAGGAAGCTCGATGCGGGGCTTGATCCCAGCACACTGAGACCATGACCTGAGTCAAAGGCAGAGGCCTTAAGCCACTGAGCCACCCAGACGCCCCAAGTTTTTCATTTCTATCAACTTTTTTTTAATTTCCATTTTTTCTTCTCATGGAATAAACCATTTTAAAAGTAGGCATTTATATTTCATGGATTTAGTAATAACTCCTTTGAACTGTATGAGGCTATTGATTATGCGGGATTTTGAAGTTTTCTTTTCCTTGCTTGGCCTCTGTTTCTTCCAAATTCCTTTTTGTTCATTTGTTTTCATCATTGTTTTTCATATCAAACACTTCCCCAATTTCTGGTAACCCTTGAGTGTTTGCTCATATTTAAGGATTATAAGTAAAAACATGAATGGAAGCCCTAAGTGCATGTGTGAGTCTTGGAGGTGATTATCTTCATTTTAGGGAATCTGGCTGAGCTGTGTTGGGAAACCCGTCAATGTCAGTGTCTTTAGGTCTGAGCTCTTAGACTAGTCCTGTTTTCCAGATAAGGCTTTTCCAATAACTTGTCTGGAAGGTATAGCCCGGCTGCCATATCTGGGAACTAAAGAAAGAAGACCGGGTGGAGGGGTGGGATAGGGAGTGGGGGTGTAGGGGAGAGAAGATAAGACCAGGGCCTCATCATTCATTATACAAATATTCACTTAACCCCCCTCTCTTTAGTACAGTGCCTCCACTCTCCATTATAACTGAATCTGTCCTGTCCAGAGATCCTCTCTTCTGCCCCCTTCAAAGAAAACAAACAAAAACACCCACGTTCCAGTCTTCTGTGGGGAAGTGGAGGAGCCGTGGCCAAGCTGATCAGGGTTAGGGCATGGATCATGGAGTCAGGATGATTCCTCAGCACACTTTCAATCAATCCTCACATTTTTACCACATTTGCAAATATATGGTACTATCAATTGCTGAGCTTTTCCCCCTTTTTCTCTGCAGTGTAATGATTACTTCTCAGATTCCCTCACTTCTAGGGTAGGATCTCGCTTTCTTGTTCCGCTAAGGTAGTTGCCACTTTCTTTTTTTTTTTTTTTTGTCAATCTGCTTTAGCTTCCACAAATCTTCATATTAGATAAAGATCTTTTAAAATACATCCATACAGTGTTCTTTTAGAGGAATTTCAGGAGAGAGAGAACATTAAAGCATTTGTTAAATCCACCATCTTAACCTGTCTAAAGCTGATTATGCCTTCTTATGGCTGAAAAAAAAAAGAGATCGTTTAATAGCCTGCTCTTTGTCGTCTATATACTTTCTTTGTTTATTAATAATTTTTTCCAAAATTTTAATTGAAGTACAGTTGACATATAATATTCTCTTAGTTTCCGGTGTACAGAATAATGATTCAACAATTATATACATTTTAAAATGCTCTCCATGATGTGTGCCGTCTATCACCATACAAAGTTATTACATTACTGACAGTATTCCCTGTGTTGTATTTTTCATGCCCTTCACTGACTCTCTTTGTTTTATTTTGTTTTGTTTTATTTTTGTGTGCATGTAACTGACTTATTTTATAACCAGTAGTTTGTATCTCTTAATCCCTTTCACTTATTTCACCCAACCCCCGCCTCTTCCCAGCAACTACTACTTTGTTTTCTGTATTTATGAGTCTGTTTCTATTTTTGTTTGTTTCTTCATTCGTTTTGCCCTTCTCTATACTTTAAAGCCCTTTCTTCTCTAAGACCACTTTATAATTGTTGAGATTGGTAAAATATATTATTCTTACAAGGAAATGAGTAATCTTGTGAAAAAGCAGGAGAGACTCACAAACTCTACTCTAATATTACTGTGAAAGCACCATGTTAGCAAGTTAATTATGAGCCCATAATTGGGCTGGATAATTTTGCCCTTGACCATGGCCACCAAGCAAACTGGCATTTTGTTTTAGCGCTCTCATCGAGCGTTTGAGTCATCTCCCAATACAGTATCTCCAGTGAGGGGGTAGTGGCCTCCTTGGCCTTGACAGATTCAGAGGACATATGACTTTGGACCCTCCTCTTGGATACTCTGTCCTGCATGCAAGGTTGTAGAAAGAGATGTAGGCCAGATTTATCATAGAGACAGAGGACTCGTTGTCCCGTTGAATGACCGTTGCCAGGGTTTCTGTTGCTCATCCTAGTCATACAGTCCTCTCTGAGATTATTCCCATTTCTCAAAGCCTGGCCATCTGGCTTCCCATCAATTCGGTCAGCCCTGATGACCTTCTAATAAATTGTTCTTTTGCTTCAGATTGCCAGTGATGTTTCAGTTGCTTGCAAACAAAAGCATTGACTGATAAACACAGCGACCGGAGGAAGGCAACTTACAATTGCCATAGAAGGCTGAGCACCTAGAATGGATAGATACAAAGTCACCAAGTCTGCAGAATATAAATTTAAAAGGCTTGCCCCATTAGGAATGGATTACCAGTATTTTCTGCCTGTGAAAGCACTAGTGGACTTTTTACAATCTCTGCTGCTTACAGTCTGGGAGTAGAGCAATGCTTACTTCTGTGCCTCTTAAATCCCGTGTTTGTTTAATCAGAGCCAAAGAGAATGACTCACTAATGAGCACCAGATTTGTCTTTGTCTCAAATGCTAAAGGAGTTGTTTAGTAATATTTGGGAGTGATCCCTGAAAACAACAGCACAAATCTAAAAGAGGCTGATAAATTACGTGGGAAATGAAATTGATTTTCAGGCTATCAGTACTCTATCATTCCTATACACTCAGTTAAATCTATAGGTTCGATTTCACTTATGGTAGAAGTTACATGATTTTGGCAGCAACCTAACATGCACACACAAAACATATACTAAAATATCATAAGTACTACAGAAGATGATGAAAATGCTTATTGTAAAATAATTTCAAACAATACAGAAAAATAAAGTAGAACCTGAAAGGCTTCTTTTCTAAACCTCACCCTCCCTCACCTATCCTCAATCCCATTCTTTCCCCTTAACTTGTGTTCACAGATGTATGTGTTCTTCCAGACCCAACAATGACTTTTTGTTTCTTTTTTTTTTTTTTTTTTAAAGATTTTATTTATTTGACAGAGAGAAACACAGTGAGAGAGGGAACACAAGCAGAGGGAATGGTAGTGGGAGAAGCAGGCCTCCCGCCGAGCAGGGAGCCCGATGCGGGGCTAGATCCCAGGACTCTGGGATCATGACCCGAGCCGAAGGCAGACGCCTATCGACTGAGCCACCCAGGTGCCCCTGACTTTTTGTTTCTATATATCTCAACATACACTTATAGATCTGCATTTTTACATATTTGTAGCCTAATTATACATTTTCCTCTGTGACATCATTTTTTTCATTTTTCCAATATATCTAAAGATCTTTTCATGTTAATAAGTACAGATTCTCCTTCATTCTTTTTAAAGGCTACATGGCATTATATGATACGGTGTTAAACACAATTGCCTCGGTGTGTCCCACATGTATAAACTTAAGTTGTTTGGATTTTTCTCTATTGTAAACAATGCTAACATGAATATCTTGTGTTATATATTTATACATGCATCTAAGTATTCTGTGTGATAAATTTTTCCCAGAAATAAAATTGTTGGTGAATGGCTACAACTTTAGCATGAATGATCTTGCCCCCCAAAAATTTCCTATGACTTTAATTTGTATTTCTATGCTTACTTAAGCATTTGAGCATCTTTTTCTCAAATCTTTGTTATGAAATTGCCTACTTATAATATCTGTCCACTTTCCTGTTGGGTTGGTTATCTTTTATTGATTTGCTTGAATAGCATATTCATAGTAAATAACTTTCATGCTATGCAGTGGAAGTCTATAAACAAATGGCAGTTTTACCTCCTTACCCCCATTTTCTTCAATTTTGAAGCACTATAGAAGCCTAATGGCTTACTCAGCTTTTAAAATTGCAATGCCAAGGAGTCAATCAATGCCAGCCACATGCATTAATCTGATTTGTTCTATATATCTCAAAATAATTTAAGAAGACAAGTAAATTGCTAAACTAATTGAACATTCTCTAGATATCTCTTTTAAATAATATACATTGAATTAATTTAAAAGAAGGTACTTACAGACCTAGACAAATTTATTCTAAAATTTATATGGAAAGACACAGGTCCTGGAGTAGATAAAATGATTTCAAAAAAGACAAATAAAGTAGGAGACATCACTCTACCTGATATGAAGGCCTACTGTAGAGCTATACTGATCAAGACAACATGGCCCTGCCAGAGAGATAAACAGACAGACCAATAGAACAGATAAAGAAGCCAGAAGTAGACCCACACAAATACATCCAACTAATTTTTTTTGGTCCAACTAATTTTTTTTGGTCCAACTAATTTTTGACAAACATGAAACAGTAATTCGGTTGAAGAAAAATGGGAATAGACTTCCAACAAATGGTGCTGGAGAAATTTGACATCCCTAGGCCAAAAAATGAACCAATACTTAAACCTCGCATCTAATTAAAAAATAACTCAAAATGGGTCATGTTCTTAAGGTAAAATGTAACAGTAAAACTTTTAGAAAGAAGTAAAAAAAGAAAATCTTCAAAATCCAGGACTAGGCAAAATGAAAGACTGGGTCTTTGACTAGGACCCCAAAACACTGCTCATAAAAGGAAAATTTCATAAATTGGATATCACCCAAATGAGAAAAAAAAACCCAAAACTTTACTCTGTGAAAGATTCTGTTCACAGGATGAAAAGCTGGGAGAAAACTTTGAAATCCATAGATCTGACGAAGGACTAATATCTAGAATATATAAAGAACTCTCAAAACTCAACAGTAAAAAAAATAATAATTCCATTAAAAAATGGAAATACATAAACAATGTATAACTCACTGAAGAAAGTATACAGTTGACAAATAAACATATGAGAAAGATCTTCGACATCCTTAGCCATTAGAGAATGCAAAATTAAAACTATACGAGATATCACTCTACAACTATCAGAAGGGCTAAAGTTAAAAATAATAACACCAGGTGCTGATGAGAATGCAGAAAAACTTGAACACGCATACATTACTGGTAGGCACATAAAATGGTAGGCTCTTTCAGAAAAATAGATTTCTTATAAAACTACACATGTAAAAGATGATCCTTAGACTATAAGAAGATATTTGCAAATTGTGTATCTTTAAGATTTTATTTATTTATTTAAGAGAGAGAGAGCACACGAACTGAGGAAGGAGCAGAGGCAGAGGGACAAGCAGGCTCCCTGCTCAAGCATTCCAAGGGGCTGCATCCCAGGACCTTCTGGGATCATGACCTGAGCAGAAAGCAGATGCTTAACTGACCGAGCCACGGAGACACCCCTAAAAATGAATGAATTTTTGATATACACAACAACTCGGATGAATCTCTAGGGGATCACACTGAGTGAATAAAGTTAATCCCCCAAATTCACATATGTGATTTCATTTCTAATGTATTCTATAATGAAAATATTATAAAATGGAAAACAGATCAGTGGTTGCCAAGGTTCAGAGTTGGGGGTTGCGGAGAAGAAGGAGGTGGGTAAGGCTGTATAAGGGCAATGTTAGGAAACGTTCTGGTGAAGGAACTGTCTGTATCTTGATTATATCAACGTCAGTATCCTGGTTGTGATATTATAATATAGTTTTGCAAGATGTTATCATTGAGGGAAACTGTGTGTAGAACACATCCAATCTTCCTGTGTTATTTCTTATAACTTGCATATGAATCTGTAATTTTCTCAAAATTAAAAGTTTAATTAAAGGGAAACAAACCCAGCATAATGAGGGCAGCAGTTTTGTTGAATATTTAACAGAAAAATCAATTAATGGACCAATTATGGTAGATATCTTCAAGTCAGCTTTATATTCAGAAAAGTTCCTTCTTGGAAAGGAAGCACTCTCTTTTTTAAATTTAAATTTTTATCAGAGTCACCTGACTGTGTAGGGGTGGTGAGATCTGGAGCCTTTTGTTTTCAGCCTCATCTGCTTCCTGCATTCACAGACAGCTTGTGACTCTCATGTCTGGGTTTTGAAGGGTTTGGCAACCTAATTGGCCTGCTTCTTGCGGTCCTCCACCCTCACCCTGCTGTAGAGACTTCATGTCTCCTTTCTCTGGTCTGCTAAGTCAGTTGTCCTGTCTGTTGGGTTGACATCCCTCCCCTGCTATTACCTCCTCTCCCTTTGCTTGAGGATTTTTAAGGTTTTCTCTAAAAAAAATTTTTTCACCATCATTTCAGTGAGGTTTGGGGTAATGGCAATGAGGGCAAAGAGATATTTTACATTTTCATACTTGAATGGCAGTCCAAACTTTTTGTATTCTAATATAAATATAAATGGTGCTGGTTTCCATATGATCAAGCCTCTGTATTCTTAGGATGTCTGAAGACAACTGTGGCGCTGTTGGCTAATTATTCTCCACTAGCCAGTGGAATATAAAGAATTGATCGATACTAATTCTGCTACTTGGAACATAGTCATGGATCACATGGGTAAAGGATGTTCTCTAGAGATGGGAGAGCAACAAGGTCAGAAATTTGAATCCTTGACACTGTGGGGCTGTCACATCCTTATGCTTGGGAAATGGTGTGGGAGAGGAACTAATTTTCCTATCAATTGTGTGCAAATTTCTCTTTGTTTAGTTAGTTTATTGACACTAAACCAGTATCCTACATAATAAGCAACAGTGCTTTTGTTAAGAAAGTCAAGGATATGCTATGACAACAGCCATAAAGAGGAAGGGTGAAAAAGAAAGGAAAAAAGGAAAGAGAACTCATGAAGAATTTTTTTTATTTGAGTGATTCTATATTTCATTAAAACAAAACATCATTCCTTTAAGATTGAGAGTGAAAAAACTTTCGTTCTGCATTTAGAACTCTTTCAGAAAAGATCTGTGTATCGTGTAACTTTGATTTTTTAAATATGAAAATGTTGAAGAAAAATGGCATTATGCTCTTCTGGGTAGCTGATTAATCTTAGGTTTATTTATTATTACTAGTGAAAAATGGAATGATTTCTTAACATCCTTACATTTTAGTCAGACATGATATCATGCAAGCTGATTGCATCTTAAAATATAGCTTTTCTCTGGTGACTCAACATCTTTCTCATTTATTACTCCAGGATGTCTAAGTTCTTGGGTTGGAAGATGATGTTAGACTAATATATTTTATTTAACATCGGCTAAAAGAATTCAGAATGTTGATATTATAGCTTTTGTTTTTAATAAATAAGCCTGGATTGCTTTTTAAGCATTAATTTTTATTTCTTCCCTTATTTTTATGGACGTATAATTTACATAAAATGCACAGACCTTACATGTTTTGTTCAGTGATTTCTAGCAAAAGAAGACATAGAACATTCTCAGCACCTGAGAACTTTTCTTCATGCTTCTTTCCAGGCAATACCCTTCAAACATCCAGAGTTAAGTATTGTCCTGATTTTTATCATCGCGGGTGAGTTTTGCCTGTTTTGGACTTCATATAAACAGAATGATATAGTGTGTATTCTTCTGCATCTACGTTACCATCATTACTGGGTAAGATTTTTCTGAGGTTCATCTATGTTTTTGTGTGTATTAGTGGTTTATTCTTTTTTAAAAATTACTGAGTATGGGGGACCTGGATGGCTCAGCCTGTTAAGCCTCCGACTCTTGATTTCAGCTCAGGTTATGATGTCAGGGTCCTGGGATGGAGCCCTGCATGGGGCTCCGTGTTCAGCTCAGAGTCTGCTTGTCCCTTTTCCTCCTCATCTGCCCCTTCCCCTGCTCTCACTCTCTCTCTGTTTCTCTCTTGCAAATAAATAAAATAGTTAAAAAATAAAATTACCGAGTAGTATTCCATTGTATGAAAATATTACAGTTTTTCAATCTGTTATCGGGTGGATAGATGCGGTTGGCAGCTGCTGTTGTGCATTCCCAGTGATCCTTACCTCTTGCTAATCATACCCTTGAGGAATCCCTATCCTTTGAGCCTGGGTTGGACCTCCTGACATTCTTTTAATGAACAAAATATAGCAAATATGATGGAATGTTCCTTCCAAGGTTTGGATGTAGAAGATCTGACTTCCATCCCTCTCTCTTTCTTTCTGTTGTTCTTCTTGCTTGCTTGCTCTAATGAAGCAAACTGCCATGTTGTGAGTTACCCTGTGGAGATGTCTACATGGCAAAGAACTGAGGGAGACCTCCAACCAACAGCCAGTGAGGAATGCAGGGACCAGTATTCCAACAGCCTGTGAGGAACTGAGTCTTGCCAACAACCATGGGAGTAAGCTTAGAAATAGATCCTTCCCCGAGCTGAGCCTTGAGCTGACCGCAGCCCAAATCAATAGCTTCACTGAAGCCTCCTGAGAGAAGAGACTGCTTCTTTTTGCTGAGATTCTTGACCCACAGAAACTGTGCAATAATAAATGTTGTCATTGTTGTTTTTTAAGATTTTATTTATTTATTTGTCATAGAGAGAGAGAGATTGAGAGAGAGAGAGCACAAGCAGGCAGAGTGGCAGGCAGAGGCAGAGGGAGAAGCATGCTCCCTGCCCGGCAAGGAGCCCCATGCTGGACTCGATCCCAGGACCTTGGGATCGTGACCTGAGCCAAAGGCAGCTGCTTAATCAACTGAGCCACCCAGGCATCCCAATAAATGTTGTTTTAATCCATTAAGGTTTTGAATTTTTTTTTTTTAAATACAGCAGTGTGGGGCGCCTGAGTGGCTCAGTGGGTTAAGCCACTGCTTCAGCTCAGGTCATGATCTCAGGGTCCTGGGATCAAGCCCCACATCGGGCTCTCTGCTTGGCAGGGAGCCTGCTTCCTCCTCTCTCTGCCTGCCTGTCTGCCTACTTGTGATCTCTCTGTGTCAAATAAATAAATTATAAAATCTTTTAAAAAATAAATAAAATAAATAAATATGGCAATGTATAACTATTGTAATAGACATCTGGGTTGCTTCTAATTTTTTGGCTATTATAAATAGGACTGCTAGGAACATTCTTGTAGTCTTTTTTTTAACTTGTTTTATTCAAAAGGTGTTTCCTGAAAATAGCATGTAGTTGGGTCTTTCCTCCCTCCCACCCCCAGTCTGATAAACTTTACCTTTTTTTTTTTTCCCCCAATCTTTATCTTTTAATTGGAGTTTTCGGTCTATTTAAACTTAATATAGTGCTCGCTTCGGCAGCACATATACTAAGCTTAATGTAATTATTGATATGATTGGATTTAAGCTTACTATTTCATCATCTGTTTTCATTTATTCCACTTGTTCTTCTACATTTCTTTTTTCTTGCCTTCTTTTGGGCAATATCAGTCACTATTTAATATTTCATTCTATTTCATCTGCTAACATTTTTAGCTATATCTCTTTAGTGTTATTTTTTCGCAGTTGGTCTAAAGATGATAATATCCATCTTTAATTTATCACTAACTTCACATAATATTATGCTATTTGACAAACAATGGAAGACTTTACAACTGTGTACTCCTGTTTACTATCCCTGTCTTTTATGCTGTTGTTGTCATATGTTATTTCTACAATATACTGCTATATTTAAACTGCTATATTTAAGCATATAGTATGTTTAAAGCAAAGAGAATAGTAATGTATCATGGGATATAAATCGATATAGCAAGCATGACAGCAATATATATAATTTAAAATGATATCTCATATTTACCTAAATATTTACTGTTTTTGGTGCTCTGTATTCTATCCTGGGGATCCAGAGTTTCATCTGATAACATTTTCCTCAGCTTTTGCCTTGAAGAATTTCTCTTAGCATTTCTTGTAGTGCAGATCTGTTGCAGAGAAATTCTCTTCATCTTTGTCTGCCTGAAGATGTTCTCATTTTGACTTCATTTTTGAAGGTTGCTTTTTGTATATTTTGAACTCTGGGTTGAGAGTCTTCCTTCTCCTAAGCATTTTAAAGATGTCATTCCCCTGTCTTCTAGCCTTTATTGGTTTGGCGTTTTAAAATATTTTATTTATTTCCTTATTTTATTAGAGAGAGAAGAGGAGATTGCAAGCAGAGGGAGGGGCAAAGGGAGAGGGCTCTATCTCATGTCCCTGAGATAATGACCTGAGCTGAAACCAAGAGTCAGCTGCTAAATTGATTGAGCTACCCAGGCGCCCCTGACCTTTGTTGTTTTTTTTTGTTGTTGTTGTTGTTTTTAAGATTTTATTTATTTGACAGAGAGAGAGATCACAAGTAGGCAGAGAGGCAGGCAGAGACAGAGGGGGAAGCAGACTCCCCGCCTAGCAGAGAGCCCGATGCGGGGCTTGATCCCAGGACCCTGAGATCATGACCTGAGCTGAAGGCAGAGGCTTCAACCCACTGAGCCACCCAGGCGCCCCACCTTTATTGTTTTTGATAAGAAATCTGTCATAATTCACATTTTTTTCCCCTTATATGTGTCTTTTTTACAGTTTGTGTTTAAGATTTTCTTATATTTGGTTTTTAGCAATTGGACTATGATCTTAGGTGTGTTTTCTTTGTGCTTATCCTGTTAAATTTTACTGAGCTTCTTGGATCTTTGGATTTGTTTTTTAAGATTTAATTTCTTGATTTGAGAGAGAGAAAACAAGTGAGAGAGAGCACAAACAGGATGAAGGGCAGAGGGAGAAGCAGACTCCCTGCTGAACAGGGAACTCAATGTGGGACTCGATCCCGGGACTCTGGGATCATGACCTCAGCTGAAGGCCGATGCTTAACTGACTGAGCCACCCAAGTGCCCAGGATCTGTGAGGGTTTTTATTTATTTAATTAATTTTAAGGATGCCTGGGTGGCTCAGTTGGTTAAGTGTCAGCCTTCTGCACAGGTCGTGATCCCAGGGTCCTGGGATCAAGCCCTGCTTCACATTGGCTCCCTGCTCAGTGGAGAGCCTGCTTCTCCTTCTATCAGCCATTCCCCTCCTTGTGCTCTCTTTCTCTGTCAAATAAATAAATCAAATTTTAAAAGAATTTTAATTTTACAGGGGCATCTGAGTGGTTCAGTCAAATATGACTTTTGATTTCAGCTCAAGTCTTGGTCTCAAGGTTGTGAGTTCAAACCTTGTCTTGGGCTCTACCCTGGGCATGGAGCCTACTTTAAAAAAAAAATTAAAAAGTCTTTTTTTAAAGGATTTTAAATAAATTTGAGCTTTATTCATGACAACAGTATCTCCAGTCTCCTGAGGGTCTAGCTGTGTGTAAGGTGTATTATTGGTTCCCAATGTAGACAGGACTTGGTGCCTAAATGAAAACCAGATATCTATGGAATAACTTCTGCATTCACAGGTTGGAAAACAGTTCTGAATAAGGCTGGCACCTGGGTTTCTTCTTTGCTCCAGGTTTTATGGAGGTGCTGTTCTTGTACTTTAATGCAGTACCTGAGCCAAGAATGCTGGCAGAAAGCACAAAGAAAGAAATGCCAAGGAGTGCAAAGCCTGCAGAAAGAAATCTTTCCAGGCAAGTTAGAGTTTTGTCTCCGTGGCCAATCATTGTCAATGTAATTAGATTACTGGTTATTATATATAGATATAACTCAGGGAGAGCCAGATGGAAGAGCTGCAGAGGGCAAAAATGTAGAAAGATGTGTGGAGCTTCCATTACCTTTCCAGGTGAGGCACTCTCCCTGCACTTCCCTGTGTTCACCAAATGGGAAACTCCTTTGTAAATTCTTTTTTTTTTTTTTTAAGATTTTGTTTTTTTGACAGAGAGAAACACAGTGAGAGAGGTAACACAAGCAGAGGGAATGGTAGTGGGAGGAGTAGGCTTCCCGCCAAGCGGAGAGCCCGATGAGGGGCTCTATCCCAGGACCCTGGGATGATGACCTGAGCCGAAGGCAGATGCTTAATGACTGAGCCACCCAGTCGCCCCTCCTTTGTAAATTCTTGACCACTAACTCCTTCTGGAATTTACTTGTTTCTTTCTCTCCCTTCCTTATGGGGATCCAATGACTTTTATGTTACACTCTTTGTTGTCCTAGGGCTTTTGCATCCACAGTTCCATTTTTTTTTT
>CM053605.1:67819799-67829908 GCA_028646535.1 Procyon lotor
AGCGAGTGCAGCTATGAGGTGGTTCTTTGTGTAGGATTAAGAAACACTGCAGTTCTTGAAATAAGCCAGATGTTTTTATTTTCAAAGGAAAACATGACACTTAGTGAAGTATTTACTTACAACTTCACAACAGAACAGAAGATTATAAGAAAACTTTCAAGGGACATGGGTCATAGAAACCAAGTGAACACCACAGCTTTCCCAACTTCACAGCCCAGAAAATGTTGCAAAAGACAAAAACTGACTTTGTGCTGGCTGTAAATATTTGTAGTTTGAGGTTATAATGACCAAAAAATTACAGTGAGAGTTGCTATCTTGAAGAGAGACTTCCACTTTGACCTTACTTGGTTTCTATCCACTTTTTCAACAGTATGTCCAGTAATACACACATTTATTTTTATAAAAATGTCTTGAAATTACTTTTTGTGCAAACTTCAGGAATACGTTTTGGACAGAACCAAAACAAAAAACCACTTTTATTTTTTTAATTTTAGTTGACTTACTATAGCCTGTTCGTTTCAGGTGTACATCATACTGATGTGACATTTTTATACATCACCAGGAAATGACCCCCATGATAAGCCTAGTTACCATCTGTCACCATACAGACTTTTTACAATATTTACTGTTTTCTCCATGCTGTACATTGTACCTCTGTTACTAATTTGTTTTATAGCTGAAAGTTTGTACCTGTTTAAGCCTCTTCACCGATTTCGCCCAACCCCCTTCCGGCTTTAGTACCTAAAAGTTTATCTTCTAAATCCAAAGAACCATGTTTTAAAAATCGAAACTGAAAATACTTGTAACTCGTTGGTAATTATTCACTGGAGACACCATATTTGGTATTCCAAACAGTGGTAAAATCCCCATTGGAGTAGAGCTTTCTTTTTCTTCCCTTCCCTTATTTTTCCCCTCTTCTTTTTTTTTTTTTATTTTAGGAACCCAGATGTTTCTCTGAGCAACGGGCACTCGGGAATCAGGCCGCGCCAGCCTCGGGGTCCCTGGCGGCGCGCCAGCCCGCGGGGCTCCCGCCGCTCCGTTGGGCGCTCGCCCGGCGCACCGCCCAGTCGGCGTTCCCGGAAGGGCGGGCGCGCTGCGCTCCCAGCGCGGCGTTCCACCGGCGAGGCGGGTAAGCGGGCCCCTTGCCCGGCTCCCTGGCTGCAGTCCCTGCTCCTAGAGAGGCCCGGGTGCAGAGGGAGGCATGTCCCGCGGGGCCGCCGACTGCAGGGCGGGCGGCGCCCGGCAGAGAGCTCACCGCTCGCTGTGAGAAGGGGCCGCCGGGGTGGGGGTGGGGGTGGGGGTGGGGGCGGGGGTGAGGCGGGTTGCGTCAGTTCCACCGCTCCCCCTGCCCTCGTCCCTGCCCCCCTCCTCTCCCTCCTTCCCCTCTTTCCCCCAGTGCCCCCTTTCACCCCCACTCCCTCCCAGCCGCCGCCTCTGACCTCGTCTTCTTAGTGTGGTTTGCTTAACTTAGGAAATTGAAATGTAAAATGGTTTGTGTTTCCCCACTGGGTCGGTAGTGTCTCTCTGGAGAGTTTAGGGAAACTTGGTTCCTTACGGAGATTTACTCTCCCGGGTGGGTGCAGGGTTTGGCAGCTGTGCCTCACTTTTCAGAATGTGCAGGGATTTTCTCGAAAGAGACATCTAAAGAAGAATACGACGTTTTTCTGTCTTCAGAACATGCATACTTTTTTTTTTTTAACTATATATGTGTATCACCATTTTATTAATCACCTCCTCCTTTCTTCCATTGCTTTCTTTTTGGGGATGGAAGGGATCATCTCCCATTTCCTTTCTTTTTGCTGCCAGGCTTGCATATGGAAAGATTCCATTCTGTCAGACCTGGCACAAAGGGATGTGAGTATAGCAAAATAGGTGATAGGTGGGTGGTGGTCGTAACAATGACCACCGACTTAGTGGCTCAAACCCCACAAATTTAGGGAAGCCTAGGTGGCTCAGTAGGTTGGGCATCTTTGTGCCTTTGGCTGGGGTCGTGATGCTGGGGTCCTGGGAGCAAGTCCCACATCCGGGTCCTTGCTCAGTGGGGAGCCTGCTTCTCCCTCTGCCTGCTGCTTCTCCCTCTGCCTGCTGCTCCCCCTGCTTGCGCTCTCTGTCTGACAAATAAATAAATAAAATCTAAAACAAACCACAGTTTTATTATCTTAACAGTCTGTAGGTTAGAAAATCCAAGTTGGATCCCACTGGTCTAAAATTAAGGTGTCTGCAGGGTTGCCTTCCTTTCTGGAGGCTACTGGGTTGAATCTATTTTGTCATCCCCCTCTCCCCAGCTTCTATATGTTGCCCACCTTCCTCGACTTAGTGATGCCCTTTCTCCATATAAAAAGGCAGCAACACTGCATCTCCCTGACCATTATTCTGTTGTCACACCTCACTCTGCTCTTCTGCTTTCCTCTTTTACTGTTAAGGGCCCTTGTGATTATATTGGCCCTATGGATAATTCAGGATGATTTTCATATTAAAGTCAGCTTTAATTCAATCTACAACCTTAATTATAATCTGTCATATTCATAGATTCTAGGGATTAGGTGTAGGTATCTTTGAGAGGGTCATTATTTTGCCTACCATTTAATGGCTTAAAAGGAAGCCTTTTACTGTACAGTCCACTCATGCAAGAAGCAAAGTATACAGACCCTAAATATACCCAAAAAAGTTCTGGGAATATTATGTAGTAGTAGATCATTTGTATGAGTTAAATATATTGAGAATCTTCATCACAAGTTCTTAAGAATATTGATTTTTTTTTAAAAGCAATAAAAAATGTTGCCGTTTCTGCTTTCTGGAAATGTAATAACAAAACTTCATATGCTTGGGATGTCCTGAACAGAACAAGTGCTAATCAAGATACCATGCAATTCTGCAAATATTTAGTGTTTTCAGTGTGTGTGTGCTTATATTATGCTCTGAATGGATGCAAGAAGGAGTGGCCTCAAGGTCATGACCATCTAGCCATGGAAAATGACATGGGTACACAAATAATTAAAGTTCTCGAAAAGAGCTAAAAGAGGGAGGAGTAATGTCTGGTAGGGGAATCAGAAAAGGCTTTAAAAACTTGGGGGAAACTTGGGGTAGACCTTAAGAACAGTAGAATTTCATTAAGGTTGGGAGGAGAGGAAGGATGTGACATATTAAGGGACAAGAGAGAGGAGAAGGACCCTTTGAGTGTTTACTGTGGTTAGGGTACTTAGTCTAGAAGTTGTCTAAATAAGACTAGAAAGTAAGTTTTGGTTAGATTGTGTAAGACCTTGGATGACTATCGGGTGTCATTGTAAGAACTCTGCGGTTGGTGCAATAGGGAGCTTCCGATACATTTTGAAATCATTTCAAACTTACAGAAAAGTTGCAATTACAATACGAACAGCTTCTCTTTTTCCTGAATTATTTGAGAATAAGATTCTAACTTCAAGACCCATTACCCTGGAATTCTTGAATATGTGTTTCCTACAAAAAAAGGTATTCTCTACATAACTAAAATTCAGTAACCCAAATCAGGTAATTAATACTGATACTTTACTGCCATCTAATCCTTGGATCCAATTCACATTTTGACAGTTGTGCCGATAGAATGCTTTATAGCAAAAGGACCAATTCAGAGTCATGCACTGCATTTAGTTGTGATGTCCCTTTAGTTTCTTGTCTGGAAGAGTTTCTCAGCCTTTCCTTGGCTTTCACGAACTTAACGCTTTAGAAGAGAAATGGCCAGTTTGTCTAATGTTTCCTCCTTCTGAGATTCAGATAATGTATCTTTGGCAGGAATATCATGGAAGGCATGCTGTGTTCTAAGTGTACTCTATCAGAAGGCAGACGATTTTGACATATTTCATTATTTACTTTATTTTATTATGGTGCCGTCTGCCTCGCTTCTTCAATGTAAAGCTACTTTTTCCCCTTTGAAATTTTTTCTTTCTTTTCTTTTCTTTTCTTTTTTTCTAAGATTTTATTTATTTGACAGAGAGAGAGCACAAGCAGGAGGAGCAGCAGGCAGAGGGAGAGGGAGAAAGAGGCTCCACACTGAGCAGGAAGCCCAATGTGAGGCTTAATGCCAAAGGCCCTGGGATCATGACCTGAGCTGAAGGCACATGCTTAACCCACTGAGCCACCCAGGCGGCCCCCCCGCTGCCCCCCGCCTTTGAAATTAATAAGTATTCTGTGGGGAAGTATTTTGAAACTAATTAGATGGGCCTTTTTTCACCAAAATTGCAATTTATGTATGTATGTATGCATGTCAGTACAGACTCGTAGTTTTTATTTTACTCAGTGGATTTAATCATTACTGTCATTATTTTTTTATGCTTAATTTATTCTTAGACTTGGCTCATGAGAACTTCCTCAGGCTAGATTCTGTGTTTTTTTTTTAACATGCCCTCATCATTCTTTGAGCACTTTCTTGCTTTCTGGCACTATAAGGTGCTTATTTTGTATTTTTCCTGTCCCAGTCCTGGAATCAAACATTTCTCTGAAAAGCCTTGGTGCCTTGTAAGGGAAAACGGTATTAGAAATCACATTCTGGGTGGTAGGTGCTGCTTCCAGGGCCTCTGAGCAGACAGAGCTAGGGAATATATATATATACACACAAATAGATAGATGCAGCATGTGTACGTGTGAGCGCACACACAGAACTTGATCTCTGTATCTTTCCCTCATAGGAAATCATTACATTACACTGATAGTTCCAGTTCCAATCCACAGCATTCATTCTAGTTTTCTGTCTTTCTATATTTATAATTAACTTATTGGGCAATGAGAAACCTGACTCCTTTTATCCTCTATATATTTACTTACTTGAAAATCCCTTTTATGTACCTTTGGCCCCTGGAAGTTCCAGGCTTATCATATTTATTTCCTGCCCCATAGGGAGAATCAGCCATTGCTCCAGGGAACCCTTGTTCCCTCTACTGGAGAATAGATTAAAAACCAAGATCTAGATACTTTATGATCCCCTCTGTTTTTGGGTACTGCTTGTGTTCACACTAATTTTTTGCCAGTCTTCTGTTTGTTTGTTTGTTTTTTTATGGAGGAATAAATATTTTCCCTGTTTCTTCTGTAGGAATAGTGAGAATTTAGCTACATGAAATTTTAGAGGATTATATCACAAACTGGTTATTGATGTGCCTCTAACGCAATAAAAAGTTATGATATTCCTTGCTTCATTTTTTTCAAGATTTTATTCATTCATTCATTCATTCATTCATTCATTCATTCATTTGACACAGAGAGATTACAAGTAAGCAGAGAGGCAGGCAGAGAGAGGGGGAAGCAGGCTCCCTGCTGAGCAGAGAGCTCGATGTGGGGCTCCGTCCCAGGACACTGAGATCATGACCTGAGCTGAAGGCAGCGGCTTTAACCCACTGAGCCACCCAGCTGCCCCTCTCGTTTCATTTTTGATCTGGAACCTCTCCATCTCAGCAAATTCATATGCAGGCAAATATTCCTTACTTTTTTTGTGCCATGGATTCCTTTCCAGTCTGATAAAGCTCATGATCTTTAAAGATAGCTTTTAAATGTATAAAGTAAAATATATAGAATTACAAAGGAAACTAATTATATTGGAGTATGATTATCAGAATATTAAGCAAATTTTTATATAGTAATATATATCAATATATTACAGTATATTATGAGACCTAGTAGTGAGTTTAATAATTACCATAATTTTCAGGAAAGGTTTTACACAAATATTTCAGGATATCTGCCATAGTTACAACATTTTATGAAAATATTTGTGCTTTCTTGACGACTTTTGTTACAGGTGCTGCAAATGTAGTGTGGCTTGTTGCCTATATTTGTATTTGAAGAGAATGCTAAGTTTCAATCAGAGATTATTAGAAGTAAATATGTAAATTTTTTCCTGTTCAGGTGTATGGACTAGGGAGGATTTGTGAAAACTCCAGATAAGAACTGCTGTACATGTAGAGGGACTCTTGGGTACCTCAGTCGGTTAGGCATCTGACTCTTGATTTCAGCCTAAGTCTTTATCTCAGAGTCATGAGTTTGAGCGAGGCACGGGGCTCCATGCTGAGCGTGGAGCTTACTTAAAAAAAATTTACAAAGGGGATTCTGGGTGGTTCAGTTGGTTAAATATCTGCCTTTGGCTCAGGTCATGATCCCGGGATCCTGGGATCAAGCCCTGTGTCAGGTTCCCTGCTCAGCAGAAAGCCTGCTTCTTCTCCTGCTCCCCACCTTGTGTTCCCTCTCTCGTTGTCTCTCTCTCTCTTTCTGTCAAATAAATAAATAAATAAAATCTAAAAAAAATTTTGAAAAGAACCACTGTACATGTAGAGAAATTGATGGGTGGGGTGAGCTTTTTAGTCCATTTACATTTGGGAAATACAATAGGAAGAATTGGATGTTTATTTTATTTTTTTTTTAAACTTTTTTTTTTAAGATTTTCTTTAGTTATTTGACAGACAGAGAGAGAGAGATTACAAGTAGGCAGAGAGGCAGGCAGAGAGAGAAGGGGGAAGCAAGCTCCCTGCTGAGCAGAGAGCCAGATGCGGGGTGCCATGCGGGACTCGATGTGGGGCTTGATGCAGGGCTCGATGCAGGGCTCAATGTGGGGCTCGATCCCAGGACCCTGAGACCATGACCTGAGCTGAAGGCAGAGGCTTTAACCCACTGAGCCACCCAGGCGACCGGAAGAATCAGATGTTTAAATCAAAACCTTTGAAAAGACTAAAATAGTAATCTTTTAAAATGGGGTACCATACTATGATTAAAATGTGAACCTCAAAGGAATGTTAATACCTGTCATTTTCTATTACTGTGTTGAAAAGCAAATGATTTTTAGAACCCCTTTATATATTTATAGGTGTGAAAGTTATTTGAAATACAGACTTTGTTCAAATATAAGCCACATGATAATAAAGACTTTGATGATAGGAAAAAAGATATAGCAAAGAAGAGATGTTTCTTCTTCTGTAAAATGGTAAAAGTTATCTCTTTCTTCTTGAATTTATATATATGTACTATTTTAAAAATATTTTAGGTAATCATGGCAGCTGATGAAGATAACAAAAAACAAGCTCTTAAGGAGCCTTGGTCAGATGAAGAATTTATGCAAGATGAACAAAGAAAGGTAAAAATTACTATTAAAAATTAATTTATATCTATTAGTTTTGCAGTGAGGCATGTTTTATATGTTTTTGCCCAACATTACTTTCAATTAAGGAAGATTTTAAAGTTTTTAGAAATTTTTTCTTCCATTATTCAAGCCTTGGCTTACAACATTAGCTGTTTTTTCCTTCCCTCTGTCCTTTCTTTGATTTGCACCCAGATGTTAAGAGCTTGGTTAGCAATTATCTGATCAGACCCAAGAGGGGATGGAGGCTCAGGTGGCTTAAGCCACGTACCCAGGGCCATATGTCTGGCATGTCAAGGCAGCTGTACTGTGGGAATCCAGCAAAAACATTTTTTTAATTGCCCCCAAATAACATATGTCGACAATTACAGTGCAATTTACTTCTTCATTTTTTAAAGATTTACTTATTCACTTTAGAGAAAGCCCGTGTGCGAGCCTGAGCTTGGGGTGGGGAGGGGCAGAGGGAGAGAGAGAGGGAGTCCCAAGACGACTCCACACTGAGCACAGAGTCTGACATGGGGCTCAGTCTCATGACCCCGAGACCATGACCTGAGCCAAAATCAAGAGTCGCATGCTTCCCCAACCGTGCCACTCAGGTGCCCCTAGAGCACAACTTAAAAGTCATATTGTTGTCGCAAATAGCCAGGAAAGAAGTTGATAAGATTCAGGTCTGGCTCTCAGTCCTTGCTTTACTAGAAAAATTTCTGTGACTTTGGTCTAGTGTGAAAGGTAGTTTCCCTGTTTGTATAAAGGAGATAATAATATTGTCAGAGGTAGGAGAATTGGTAGATAATAGTGTCTTTCTTTGGCCTTTATCAGATGATAGAAAGTTAGCTTCTTTAATTCATTTAGAAAAATGAGGTCGGGGCTGTTGAATTTTTTGATGTTGTTTGATTTTTTTTTAGAGATTAATTGATGAAATCACGAAGGAAAATACTCAGTTAAAGGAGGAGATCCAAAGGCTTGAAGCTGAGTTGCAAGAGGCCACCGGAAACTTCCAGGTACCTCTTTTGGTGGGGTGGGACCTTTTTTCAATTTTTATTTTTTAAAAACTTTTATTTTCAGTTATTATTAACATATATTATTTGTTTCAGGGGTACAGGTCTGTGAATCATCAGTCTCACACAGTTCACAGCACTCACCATAGCACATACCCTCCCCGATGTCCATCACCCATACCCCATCCCTTCCACCCACCTCTGCTCCAACAACCCTCCGTTTGTTTCCTGAGATTAAGAATCTCTTATAGTTTGTCTCCCTCTCTGGTTTCTTCTTGTTTCACTCTTCCTCTCTTTCCCTATGATCCTCTGCCTTGTTTCTCAAATTCCACATTTCAGTGAGATCATTTAATTGTCTTTCTCTGACTGACTTATTTCGCTTAGCATAATACGCTTTAGTTCCATCCACATCATTGCAAATAGCAAGATTTCATTTTTTTTGAGACTGAATAATATTCCATTATATATATATACAACACATCTTCTTTATCCATTCATCTGTTGATGGACATCTAGGCTCTTTCCATAGATTGGCTATTGTGGATATTGCTGCTATGAACATTGGGGTGCACGTGCCCCTTCAGATCACTACATTTGTATCTGTGGGATAAATACCCAGTAGTGCAATTGCTGGGTCGTAGGGTAGCTCCATTTTCAACTTTTTGAGGAACCTCCATATTGTTTTCCAGAGTGGCTGTACCAGCTTGCATTCCCACCAGCAGTGTAGAGGGTTCCCCTTTCTCCACATCCTCACCAACATCTGTCATTTCCTGACTTCTTAATTGTAGCCATTCTGACTGGTGTGAAGTGCTATCTCCTTGTAGTTTTGATTGGCATTTCCCTGATGCCAAATGATGTTGAACACTTTTTCATGTGTCTGTTGGCAATTTGGATGTCTTCTTTGTAGAAATGTCTATTCGTGTCTTCTGCCCATTTTTTTTTTTTTAAGATTTTATTTATTTATTTGGCAGAGAGAGAGATCACAAGTAGGCAGAGAGAGAGGGAAGCAGGCTCCCCGCTGAGCAGAGAGCCAGATGCAGGGCTCTATCCAGGGACCCTGGGATCATGACCTGAGCCAAAGGCAGAGGCTTTAACCCGCTGAGCCACCCAGGTGCCCCTCTTCTGCCCATTTCTTGATTGGATTATTTGTTCCTTGGGTGTTGAGTTTGATAAGTTCTTTATAGATTTTGGATACTAACTTTATCTGATATGTCATTTGTGAATATCTTCTCCCATTCTGTCTTTTGGTTTTGTTGACTGTTTCCTTTGCTTTTTTTATCCTGATGAAGTCCTAATAGTTCATTTTTGGCCTTACTTCCCTTGCCTTTGACGATGTGTCCAAGAAGAAGTTCCTGTGGCCGAGGTCAAAGAGGCTGCTGCCGGTATTCTCCTCAAGGATTTTGATGGATTCCTATCTTATATTTAGGTCTTTCATCCGTTTTGAGTCTATTTTTGTGTGTGGTGTAAGGAAATGGTCCAGTTTGATTCTTCTGTATTCTGATTTGTCTGTCCACTTTTCTCAACACCATTTGTTGAAGAGACTGTCTTTTTTCCATTGGACATTCTTTCCTGCCTTGTTGAAGTTTAGTTGACCATAAAGTTGAGATGGCATTTCTGAGTTCTCTATTTTGTTCCATTGATCTATGTGCCTGTTTTCGTGCCATCCCAGGTACCTCTTTAATGATTTTATGTATGACATTTTTAACTGACGCCATTTTTCAGAAAAACCAACTTAGTTATACAAAATTCACTTTTAAAACATTCTGGCACATTCCATCCCAAAAAGGCAGGAAAGAATATCCAGTGGAAAAAAGATAGTGTCTTCAACAAATGGTGTTGGCAATCCAAAATCTATAAAGAACTTCTCAAACTCAACACCCAAAGAACAAATAATCCAATCAAGAAATGGGCAGAAGAGGTGAACAGACATTTCTGCAAAGAGGACATCCAAATGGCCAACAGACACATGATATATATGCAATGGAATACTAGGCAGCCATCAAGAGAAACAAAATCTG
>CM053605.1:67830008-67858913 GCA_028646535.1 Procyon lotor
GGGTGTATGCACACAATGGAATACTGCACAGCAATGAGAATGAACAGACTACAACTATGTGCAACCACATGGATGAATTTTATAAATACAACATTAAGCCAAAAAAGATAAAAGAGGGCACACAATATACTTGCATTTAAATAAAGAACAAAAGCAGGATGTTAGCAGTTAGTATCCTGGTTACCTTTTGAGGCAGGTAGGAACTGAAAGGGAGCCCAAGGAGGCTTCTGCGGTGTTGGTCATATTCTGTTTATTTTTTTATTTTTATTTTTTTTCATATTCTGTTTATTGATGAGGGTTCTGGTCATGTGTGTGTGATCACTTCGTAAAATTTTATCTGGCTGTACCTTTCTGGTAATACACTTTTTAAATTTATATATTTTTGTTTTGGTATGTATGTATGTGTTTGTTCAAAAACAAAAAAAGATGGTGGTCATTATCAGTCACTTTTGGATCAAATTCTTCGTTTTCTCACTAAGTTCCTTTATTGTTCTTCTCATCCAAGTAATTTAAATGAATTTCACAGTTAAAAATAATTGGATGTATATCTTCACCGCTTAAACTCTCCTAAATATTCCTGTATTTGAATTAGATGTAACTTTCACCCCTTTTTTCTTCATAACAACTCATATTTTTAATTTGAATTTTAAAATTAAATTTTAAATTTTAATTTAAAAATTAAAATATTTTAAAATTAAAAAATTTTTAAAGATTTTATTTATTCATTCATGAGAGACAGAGAGAGAGACAGAGGCAGAAGGAGAAGCAGGCTTCCTTGGAGCAAGGAGCCTGATGTGGGATCCTGGGTCAGTCCCAGGACCCCAGAATCATGAACTGTGCTAAAGGCAGATGCTTAATGGACTGAACCACCCAGGTGCCCAACAACCCACATTGTTAAGAAAAATCCTATCTTTAAATAGTTTTAATGCTCAAAACATTGTCACTTTTTGTTTCTGAAATGGGGGGTAAGGTATTGAATATTGGGAAGTGGGGTTCCCTGTGTTTATGGGACTGAGCAAACACTCTGTTACAGTTCTGGTTACTTCTCAGACTGGAGAGGAATCACTTAATCCTATAACTCAAAGGGCCTTGGGGACCTAGCCAGCTTAGCTGATCCAGTTTACATAGGACTGAAACTGGTCTAGGGAGCATAGGTGAGTGGCTCCTGCCCGAGTGTGCCCAAGATCAGAATCAGGCACTCTCATTCCAGAAAGCTCTCGACTTTTCAGTGTTACATTGGGTTATTTCCACAGTATTGGGAAACACTGCCTTTTCTCAGACACTGCCAATTGTTTTGAAATTGGATTTATGGTAATCAGAAATTCTATGTGGGTTATCTGTGAAGATACAGAACAAATGTGAAATTAGGTCAAATAACTCACTGAATATTTCTAACCCCTTTGTGATAACAAAAGCATTCTCTTTCAGCATATAAAATAATTATGGGAAATAGAAATGCAAACAACAGATTCATTTGTGCATTTATGTATAATTGTATATGCCTGTTATTCCCAATGATTTTAAGCAGATAAGTATAACCATGTAAATTTATCCTTCAGATTATGGATTTTGTCGATAGTGTCCCTTCACATTTTTATAAATCTAAGTTTGATAATGGTTAAAAAGCTGATGGGCAGGTGTTGGGGAAGGGGGAATTTAAATTTGATAATTTTTATTTTTATTTTTTATTTTTTTTTAATTTGATAATTTTTAAATTATATAACAGGAGTCTTTCTTTTTGAATAAAATTATCTGGGTTTGCTATCAAAATAAACATGGCATATGTTCAACTCTAGTTTATACTGTTTTGTAGTTAGGTTAAACGTACTGTCTAATGATTCTCTTGTAAGATAGCCTATTGTTAGTACAGTTGTTTAAAAGGTACTTATCTACAGGAAGGATGTAGGGTTTAGAATCGAACACTGTAGAGTATTGGCTAGTTTAAACATTGATTAGAAAAAGTGAAAGATTATATATTTATAATTTCATCTGGGAAATAATATTAAAGGATCAGGATCTGATTACATTACTGAGTACTTACCTAGGAAGAAGTAATTACTAAAGTTATTAAATAAGACCACACTCTGTATTCTGTGGGATTCTGAAATCAGCAGAGAATGAATTATTGGATGATCAAATCATATTAAGAAGGGCTTAAGTTATTTCTTGTCTTGATTTTAATCAAACATTTCTGTTTAAATTAGATTAAAGAGGATATTCCCGAAACAAAGGTGAAATTCACATCTTTAGAGAATCCTGAGAATGACAGCCAGTTTTTAAATATCTCCTGTTCATTTCAAGTGAGCTCGCAAGTTTTTTATGAACTGCAGAAGGGACAAGCTCTTATCACCTTTGAAAAAGAAGAAGGTATGAGTAGTGTTAAAAAATTTGACCGTGTTACTTTTTGGAAAGCACTGAAACTTTCAAAGAGCTTTCTTAGATATTCGATTGTCGCTTTACAATTATTATATCATTTCATCTCATTTCACCTTGACGCCTTTGGGCAGATAGGATTATCCCCATTTTGTGATGAGAAAACTGAGACATTACGTGCCTTGAATATGATCAGTTGCTCGGAACATGATGACTCTGGGACTCAAGCCCAGGTGTTGTGTTGTCCAATACCAGCGTCTTTCTACTCCACTTGCTACCTCCAAATGATACTAGTAATAATGTCTTAAGCTAGTAGAGCTCTACTCAGTTCTCAGAGAGCTCTCACAGACATCTCATTTTATACTCTCATGACTCTACGAAAACAATATGATAGGAGAATTATCATTTACACCTTGTAACTAAGAAAACATATTCTCAGGTGTTTAAGTGACTTACCTAAGGGCATGTGACCAGTGAATGGAAAAAGCCCAAGAGTCAGAGATTTGGGAATGGGACCTGATGTTTGCTCAGTCTGCCATGCTGTAGGACCCTGTTCAGAGCTGGGGGCATGTTAGGACAATCTGGCCTTCAGTGCCAACTTAGCCCATTTCTAGATGTGTCATTTAGGTTGGGTTCTTTCTAAATCTCAGATTTTTAGGACAGGCTTTGTGGTAGTACCTACCTCATGGGGTTGAGTATTAAATGAGAAATGCTGACACAATATTTAGCACAGTGTCTGACACATAATAAACACCTAATAAATTATAGCTGTCATTGCTACTCATTAGGAATTTTCCAGATAAGGAAACTGAAGCTTAAAGAAGATAAAGGACTTGCTCAAGGTCTATACAGTTGAAAATTGCAAAACTGAGAGCCAAACGCATGAGTACCCATGAGCCTTGTACTGGACCAGCAGTCCCTGGAGCAGGCCACTCTTCCAGGCCTTTGGGCTTCTATTTGTCCAGTTATGGGGCAGAACCAGATGGTCATAAGCTGGTGCTCAGATTCAGAGAATGTAGGATTATAACTGGTATCTCCTTATACCTGGTCTGTCACTGTAGCCTGAAAATAAGTATTAAAAAGAAAGGCATTCTCCAGGTCAGCATATGCACATACTGTTGGTTCACCACAGGTCCACCCTGGAACTACCCTTGATCTGAGGGCAAAGGAGGAGGCCAAGGGCCTTGTGTTGGCAGTTGGCAATGGTAATGAGGATATAACCAAAAGACAGAAGGGAGGATTTGGGAGGTAGGGATTCTGCACAGGAATTACCCGGGAATGCTGGGACTAGGGTTGTCTTCAGAAACAGCTGCGTTGCTGCTTTCTTTCTGGGCACGGCTCTGAGGTCTTGCTCTCCCGGGACAACTTTGGGCTTATACACAATGAAACAGGAGTTGGCTTTTGATAGAGTCACCAAAGTTGAAACGTAAGTGGTCCTCTCAGCTGCGTCAGATCACCAGATGTTGGAGGTTTGGGTGGGGGGCATGGGAGGGGAAGGGCATCATCTAAGTATTATTTCACTGACATTTTCTGTTGCTGTTGCCTGTTGTCATTAACCAAAAAAAACCTGTAATTCAAGTTATCGAGTCATATCGTGGTACAATGAGTGTGAATTCCCACATGACAACGCCCTGCCTTTTAGCCTGTTTATTTCTTCCTTCAGTGGTGGTGTGTGTGCTGTCTGGTTGTCAAAAACACACATGAGATTTATAAGACTGGCAGTGGGCGTCTCTTATCTTTATGACAAATTAGAGTAAGCGGCTCTGTCTTAACAACTGGAGTGTTATAAACTCTCATGTCACACAATTTAAAATAAATGCACACCCACATGCATTTTAAACTGAAATACAGTTGCTGTCTGGAGTTCTAATGATTTTTGGCATAATTACATTACTGGGCCTCTCCCATTTGCACAAATAAGTTAGATTTGATAGTTTTGTGGTGGGTACAGGCTATCTTTTTTTTTTTTTTTTTTTTAAAGATTTTGTTTATTTGGCAGAGAGAAACACAGCGAGAGAGGGAACACAAGCAGAGGGAATGGTAGCAGGAGAAGCAGGCTTCCCGCCGAGCAGGGAGCTGGACGTGGGGCTTGATCCTAGGACCCTGGGATCATGACCCAAGCCAAAGGCAGACGCTTAACGACTGAGCCACCCAGGCGCCCCCAGGCTATCATTTTAATAAAGTGATTTCAAGAGCTATATTTTAGCAAAAGTAGAATTCCTCATTAAATACAGCAAAAACATAGAGAAGACTCACACTTTGAGAAGTGACAGATGATAAGATTGTCAGAATGCCACTGACCCGCACAACTTTTTCCTACTTACTCAACATGGGAGAAGTTTCTGGCTGTGCTTTAACTAATGTACTAAGGGAATCCTCTCATCATTCTGCTAACAGGGGAATTCTAAAGGGTGTGTGGCCGTGTTGAAATAATTTATGAATTTCTGAAAGCTCACCAGGCTTCTCTCTTAAGAGATGAGTCTAGAACTTGATGCGACTTTCTACATTATAGCTTTTTTCCGGTTTTACTAAGAAAAAATTGACGCATATCACTAAGTTTAAGACGTAGGGCACGATGGTTTGGTTAATGTATATTGTGAAACGGTGACCACAGCAGGTTCAGCTGTCATCCATCTTCTCATACAGGTGCAATAAACAGGACTCCCATAAATTCAACAACAAGGGAAAAAAAGGAAAAAAACTTTTTTTGTAATGAGAGCACTTAGGATCTACTCTCTTAACAGTTTTCCTGTATTACCACACAGCATGGTGTACGTTACATCCCTGGTACTTTTTCATCTTATAACTGGAAGCTTGTACCTTTTGACTACTTTGTAATTTTTACCGATGTATTTTGACATTCAACATGAATATATTTATTTGCCACCTTGGTGGCCAGAACAATAACACTTGGAAGTCCTAGGAAAATTTTTAAGGTTAGGTCCTTTAAAATGAAAGGAAGGTTAAAATATTTAGGATAATTTGTTCTTAAACCGGAAGTGAAAATGTTTATTAAAGTATTGGCAGTTAATGCTCCCGAATTATTTTTCAGTTGCCCAAAACATCATCAGGATGGGGAAGCATCATGTGAAGATAGAGGATGTAGATGTGGAGGTTTCAGCCAAGCCAGTTCCATTAAATTCAGGAGTCAGATTCCAGGTAACATGGTGGTTATGGCCTTTTCGAATTCTGTTAGGTCTGAACACTTTTCTCACCCCTGTTGCTGAATATGAAATGATTTCCCAGGTTCATGAAGAATACTCTAAGGTGAAGATCAATGTTACTGAAATTCCTGACGTATTGCCTGAAGATCAGATGAGAGACAAGCTAGAGCTAAGCTTTTCTAAGTCCAGAAACGGAGGTGGGGAAGTGCTGTGTGTGCGGTATGATAAGCAGTCCAGGAGTGCCGTGATCACATTTATGGAAACTGGAGGTATTCACCCATGTAGACAGTTAAAAAGTACTTTACCATTTAAATTATGTTCTGCCATTTCTTTTTCTTTTTCTTTTTTTTTTAAGATTTTAATTTATTTATTTGACAGAGAGAGAGAGACAGAAAGAGCAAAAGTGTGTACAAGCAGGGGGAGCAGGAGAGGGAGAAGCAGGCTTCCCATGAGCAGGGAGCCCAACTCGGGGCTCGATTGCAGGACCCCAAGATCATGACCTGAGCCAAAGACAAATGCTTAACCAACTGAGCCACCCAGGTGCCCCTTTTTCTTTCTTTCTTTCTTTTTAAAAGATTTATTTATTTTTCAAGAGTGAGAGCGAGCAGGTGGGGGAGGGGCAGGGGATGAGGGATAGAGACTCTTAAGTAGACTCTGTGCTGAGCTGGTTGGGGGCCTCAGTCTCATGACCCTAAGATCAGCACCTGAGCAGAGGTCGGGAGTGGGACGCTTAACTGAGTGCATCACCCAGGCACCCCTGTGATCTGCCATTCCTGAAAGTGTTCTCTTTCTACTTCTTTTATTTGGAATTTATTAGATAGCATAATGAGAGAGGATTTTTTTAACCTTATAAAATGGTAGAGTCCTGAAAATGATTTCTGTGAACGCTATTGAGAATAATATTATATATAACAAGTACATTAGTCTTCCTGCATCCTCATCACATGCCAGGCAAGGAGCCAGGCATTCTGAAATGTATCTCCTCTGATCTGCAGCCCAATTCTAGAGATAGGTGTTATACTCATTTTATTGATTTGGAAACTGAGTCCTTGGGAGGATAAATGACTTACCCTAAATCATAGTGGGTATGTGGCGGGGAAATCTGAAAGTACGTATATATAGAACTGTCACTCCCATTCCACCTGTTTTGACAGATGAAGATCCGTTAGGTGGAGGGAATAGATTCCAAGGAAGACAAGGGGTGAATGGAAAGAACAGTTAGACATCTCTGTTCCCTTTATAGGTAGAAATGGATCTCTACCAAATCATCTGAAGAAGGTTTACATTCTTATGATTAAAAATATAAAATTCTACAACTGCCTTTGTTAATATGTTTAAGTGATTCCCAATGTAAATATATCTTGCTCTAGTTAATCCAGTTTTTAGGGTTTCTCCTGGATTTGTACATATAATAGAAATCCAGCTATACAGCCGAAAAGCTTTGACTGCTTGTTTTTTCATAACAGAGTAATACGTTCTTTTTTTTTTTTTCCAAAGATCTTTATTTATTTATTTATTTATTTGACACAGAGAGAGAGAGATCACAAGTAGACAGAGAGGCAGGCAGAGGGAAGGGGGAAGCAGGCTCCCCGCTGAGCAGAGAGCCCGATGCGGGGTTCGATCCCAGGACCCTGAGATCATAATCTGAGCCGAAGGCAGAGGCTTTAACCCACTGAACCACCCAGGTGCCCCAGAGTAATATATTCTTTTCAAAGAAAATTGTAATGAAAAGAAAAGCATTAATTTAGTAAAAGTGGGGACATTTCTTTAAACTTTTTTCTACCATGTAGTTAGGTATGGTCCATTGAATGTCTTTCTAGATCTTTCTAGAATTGCTGGATCATGTGGTGATTCTATGTTTAATGTTTTGAGGAATGGCCATACCGTTTTGCACGGTGGCAGTATCATTTTATATCCTACCAGCAATGTCCCAGAGTTTCAGTTTCTTCACATCCTCACCGACAGGGTCCTGCACTCTTAACTACTGCACCATATTGGTCGTTCAAGATGGACTGGTGAGCGGGGGGAAAAAGCCAAGTGGTAGGATATTCCCAAGAACTGTTTCTGTTAACCTTTATGCAGTCAGAAACATTATTATCTTTTCCTCCCTCTAGGGGAGAATGCTGCTAAAAATAAATCTGATCATTCTTTGTGTTAGAGGAACCTGATGAACATCTGTTATTTGCCTTCAGTTTCTAGGTGACACTCAGACCCCTCCCCTCCTTGGTTAACACCATTATATCAGTTTACTGAATAATATGTATTAGTTACAGGATAACTAAGTAATTTTATATATAAAATATATATTATAGTAATATAGCACTTTATTATATAAGTGTATATTATAAAATACATATGTACAGTATTCTTTTTTTTTTAAGATTTTATTTATTTGTTTGTCAGAGAGCGAGCGAGCACGGGAGCAGGGGGAGTGGCAGGCAGAGGTAGAAGCAGGCTCCCTGCTGAGCAAGGAGCCCAGTGCCTGATGTGGGACTCTATCCTAGGACCCCGGATCATGACCTGAGCCGAAGGCAGACACTTAACTGACTGAGCCACCCAGGTGTCCCTATTTGTATAGTATTCTAATCATGATTTTCAGTTATAGTTCTTGAGAAACTGGGAAACTCACTGTCTTGTTAGAATGGGTGGGTTACTTTGCAGACAGTCATTGCATTTTATGTAGTTCAAGACAGATCTGTCTGAGGACATCACAGCTTTCTGCACTGATTGCAGTGGATAGTTCAAAACAGAAGGATCTAGTAAATCCCATTATTGTCTGGTCTTATTTTTTTCAAAAGTATGTACTGTGAAGTAGATTATAGAATTTTTAAAAACATAACCACTCAGTTCACTGTTTACTGTGATGTTCTGTTTGAAGAAAGTTTTAACTTTGGTTAAAAATGTCTGTGATATAAAAAAGAAAATAATTTTTAAAAAATTTACTTCTAGTTGCTGACAGGATTTTGAAAAAGAAAGACTACCCGCTTTATATAAATCAAAACTGCTATAGAGTTGCTGTTTCTCCATACACAGAAACATACTTGAAAAAATTTCAGGTAAAGCCATCTCTTTTCTTTCATTTTGGGAACTTAGGACTCAACCCTACCCCACAAAACATGAAGAAAAAGTTGTGAGTCTGTTCCTGTTGAATCTTATTAGTGAGCAATATCGAAATAGTTTCTTCATATCTGCTTGGTGCAAAATAAGTTTGTCTTTTAAAATATTTTAATGCAAAATTGTACCTTACTGAATTTCTTGCACACTTTTTAAAACCTGGAATTATTCAGATAATGGCATACTATTTTTGTATGTGGACACATAGCTATATTTCATATGTCTCCTATCCTTGGGTATTAAAAATAATGCTTCCGAAAAAAAATAAATAAATAAAATAATGCTTCTGGGAAGCCTGCTTCTCTCTCTCCCTCTCCCTCTCCCTTCTCCCCTGCTTGTGTTTCCCTCTCTTGCTGTCTCTCTCTCTCTCTCTGTCAAATAAATAAATAAAATCTTAAAAAAATATCTTCTTCTTGCTCATTTCCTCAGAACTCATTTTTACTCCAGACGTATTCCTTTTATCTGTTCCTACTTAGGTATTAAATGACACCCCATCTACCTAGTTCACCATCCTGAAAGCTACAACTCTTGCTAAATTCTTCATTTTGCTTCACCTCTCACATAAATTTGGTCACTCAGTCTTGTCACTGGCATCTCTGACTACCTCTCTCCCTATTTTCTTTCTGTCCATAGAGATGCCTGTCTTTCTTCTATTTGTCATAATGCCACCAGAGTTATCTCTGAAATTCAGATCTGACTCGGATATTCTCTTGCATGAAACAGCTTTCTGAGGCTCCTGGTCTCTTCTAAGATAACGTCCAAAATATGCAGCAGAGCTCTATAAATCTAAGGTTCTGCCATTCAAAGCTCTTAGAAAATTTTCTCATTATCTTTTTAATTTTCCTTTTCAGGTGTTTTCAGGAATATCAGAGAGGACGGTGCTTCTGACTGGACTGGAAGATTTTCAGACCCTGGATAAAGAACTTTTAGAAGATTTAATTAACGTTCATTTTCAACGGGAGATGAATGGAGGTGGAGAGGTGGAAGTGGTCAGATGTTTTCCAGGTCAACCTTGCATCGCATACTTTGAAGAAGAGAGGAATGGAATGATCTAAATATTAGAGCCTCAGAGCCCAAATCACTCTCAGTATGTGACAAAAATGAATATTCTTTTTCCTTTAAAGAATGAAGACTTTTACTTCTTTAGTGGCCATTTATTCTTAGATACAAAACATCCATGTTTCTGAATTCTTCTTTGTTTCAAACTCTGCTGCATGCTTACAAATTCAGTACGTGCACTGTATTAAAAACAGTTTTGTTTTTTCATAAATTATGTGGATTGGTGCCATGTCCGTTGAAATCAACCGTAAGTGATGCAATTGTCCCCCTGCTGTGTTGGCTCGTTTAGTCATAAGCATGTGGGCCAATTCTCTTTTGGCCCCAAGTCCACCAATATGCAGACTTGACTCTTAACATTTCTTGAAAGAAACGTTACATTCCGCTGTTGGTGATTTCTATAGACTCGGACTTTCAAGGGACTTCAAGAGCAATCATTTCCTACTTTCCCATTGTATAGCATTTCCCCCCACCGCCCCAGACGTATTTTTCAGAGCTGAGTGTGGTCTTTTTACTTAAAGTTTCTTCGCCCAGAGTGTCAAGTGTCCCCTGATTCTTTCCAAAACATCTTCTCCAAATAGAACTTGTAAAGACCATAATTTTCTTTCATTTACACTTAAGATGGAAAGAGTAAGTTTAATGAAATGACATGCTTGGAATAAAGGGAGAAGTAAATGCAAAGCTAGAGCTTGTCACTCATCAGGCTCCTTCATCACTCATCAGGCTAGATTTCATCCTGAAGGGGAAAGCAGAGGCCCTGCCCTGTAGGGGGCTTACCTTTTAGTTTGAGAGCCTCCCAGTTCATTAGCATCCCACTGTTTTTAAGTTGTAGAAACTAAACCTTGAGGTGCGAGGTTCCTATTCAGAGAAGGTAAAATTCTCTTTGATAAAGAACATTGGAACAGCTTTTATCCTAATAGGGTGTGTTCATTCCAAAAGAGCCAACAGGAGAAGGAAATTCATATTAAAGTGCTGGCAGAAATGAAATGCTTTAGAAAAGATTCTCAACCTAAACGTACCCAATGCTGCCTGCCATCTAAAATAAAGGGAACGTTTAAAAAAAAAAAAAAGCTTGATTTTCTTCTGTTATTTTATTTTTAGGTTTTAAAGTTGTTATGCTACCATTAGAGGTCTCATAGCTTTCACATTTCTCTTTAGAATGAGACATGGTGCCTAGAAACTAGGCAACGTATATTCTTCATATTCACTGTTTTAGGGAAAAAAAATCTCTCGTGTTGTCAGTTGTTCTTTGGGAATGGTAGGATTATTTCAAGCTCCTCAAAATATAAAGAAAAATTTAAAGAACTTTTAAATTTTGATTGGTACCATCTCATTGGTACAAAAGGTGTCATTTTTATTCTATGGCAGACTGCTAGTCAGAAAGAATTTTTTTCCTAATATTTAGGATGAGGTTTGAAATAGTCACTTTTGTTTCCTTTGGGGGCCTTCTACAGGCAGTAAAATAGATAATTTCATTCAATTCCAAATATTCACAATGGTTTTTAATAAATACTACTTCTTGCAGAAAATTAGACTTTTCCCTTAGGCTCTTTCACCATTCCACCCTTGTATGATCTGGCTAGATTTCAGAAATCAAGCATTGGCTCTCCTGCTTATTTCTAGAGTTTTAGAGATTTTATAGGAGTAAATTTGCCTTTGAAAATTTACCAAAAGAGGGGCGCCTGGGTGGCTCAGTGGGTTAAAGCCTCTGCCTTCGGCTCAGGTCGTGATCTTGAGGTCCTGGGATCGAGCCCCGCATCGGGCTCTTTGCTCAGCAGGGAGCCTGCCTCCCACTCTCTCTCTGCCTGCCTCTCTGCCTACTTGTGATTTCTCTCTGTCAAATAAATAAATAAATAAATAAAATCTTTAAAAAAAAATTCGAAAATTTACCAAAAGATACTGTGTTGACTATTGATTGCATATTAAGTCAAGAAGACTTAAATTGTGTGTCTAGGATGAGATAGCTCCACTTAATGTGTGAAAAGACACCGTCAACATATAAGTCAGGAAAGATTATAATATGGAATCACAAGTCCCTCTTGCCCTTTGTGGGTTCATCAGGGAAGATAGCCTAGGTTATGGTGTAAAGACAACCTCGGGAATCTCAGGGGCCTTTTGATTCTCAGGAATCAAAAGTTTGATTCTCATTCATGTTAAGTGTGCAACACAGGTTGGTCAGGGAGCCTTTTTGTCCTAATCACTTAAGGCCCCATTTTGACACACACTTCCAGAAACATGGAGGTGGGGAAAAATGAAGTCTGCAGAGTCTTGCACCAGGAATTAAATGGTGTAATTTAGAAGTGACCATGTCTTTTGTCTCACATCTCATTGGCCAGAAATAGTCATCTGACCTCACTGAAAAAAAAAAAAAGGGACTGAAAGATTCCTTTTTGTGAAAATGAAGAGAACCAGATATAGTTGAGCCAGAATATTAATGAATACAGTCTTTCCTGTCCTACTGATCGTCAGTATTGGGATCCCTCTTCGTACACAAAGCACACTCACACTCACCCATACCTTAGTGAGGAAAAACCCAAAGTTCCATTAAGTCATGATATCAAACTCAAAATGCATGAATTCTAGGTGGTATGTGGTAGTTTCTATATCAAGTCTGAATGTTACTCCTCTTTATCCAGAGACCCCACCCCGTGGCAGAGAGTAGTGGAAATGGAACAAGAAAACTGCAATAAACTTTCAAATTTGGAAACGGGGATGGATGGGGGACATGAAGTGGTCTCTGGGCCAAAGCCATCATGAAATCTTGCTGAGTAGATATATGTTTCATACACCCTCAGTGTGGAATTTTGATTAGGCTATGATTCTACTCTGGAAATTCTCCTCTTGCTTATTGTCCTTATGGCTTCTGGGCATTATTCTTTTTCCCTTATTCTCCTTTTCTATATCTAGAACACACCCTTCTTGGAGGCGGAAAAGCTTATTCATTCAGTACACTGTCTATGATCAATGTTTGGGACCAAAATTTTTAAAGTTTTAAAGAACCATCACAGTCTCTTTACTTTGGCTGGTGACTAGTTAGCTGTTACACTTCAAAAACTTAATAGGCTTTAGAGTGCCTGGGTGGCTCAAGTGGTAAAGCGTCTGCCTTTGGTTCAGTTCATGATCTCAGGGCCCTGAGATCAAGCCCCAGGGTGGGCTCCCTGCTCAATGAGGAACCTGTTTCCCGCTCTGCCTGTCAGTCCCCCTGCTTGTGTTCTCTCTGTGTCAAATAGACAAATAAAATCTTAGAAAAAAAAAACCCAAAACATAATAGGTTTCTAATCTATTTTATCTTGTTCAGCTTATATGTGCTAATAGCCACACTGACAGTTTTTTCTAAACTCACTTTTTATTTTATTATTTTTTTAGGTCATTATTATTTTTTTATTGTGTTATGTTAGTCACCATACTGGACTCACTTTTTAGAGTTGCTATGATTCTCTGCTTTCTTGGTCCTATTCCTATTCTTCTCTACCTCTCTGTACTTAATTGTAAATACTTGGGTCTATCATACCACTTACAGTTTCTTTTCCCTGAGCCAGTTTGTCTAACTGAAAGGGTTTATTGAATTCAGCAGCCTTATTTTTTGTTACTGTTGTTCCGAGGGACCTTAATCTGTTCAGAGATCCAAAGCTTGATTATTGATGTGATCTTTGCAATAAAGCAGAGTTCTGATCAGCCTTTGTTACTCAAAGGTTTTATCATTTGAGAATTAGAAGTATTGTTTCTTCCGTCCTACATGTTCCCATATTTCCGGATTTCTCTATTCCCTTTAATTTTGGCTTTCCAACTGGCTGGTTCTTTTCTAAGCTCCTTTCTTTTTTATAGTACTTTGTCAAATGCACTCAATAGTAACAGACATATGCTACTAATTTTGTTTTTCACACCCTTTTACAAAAACTACAAGCTAATTAGGTACATTATCTGCCTTCCAAGCTATCACATGTGACAGTTTTACCAATGTTTTTCCACTACATAATATGGATCGCCATCCTTCTAATCTCTGATAACTATTTTCTAATTACCTGCCCCTAAGCCAAAGCCAGGTATTTTATTTTATTTATTTATTTATTTTTTTTTTTTAAAGATTTTATTTATTTGACAGAGAGAAACACAGCGAGAGAGGGAACACAAGCAGAGGGAATGGTAGCAGGAGAAGCAGGCTTCCTGCCGAGCAAGGAGCCCGATGTGGGGCTCGATCCCAGGACCTTGGGATCATGACCTGAGCCGAAGGCAGACGCTTAACGACTGAGCCACCCAGGCGCCCCCAAAGCCAGGTATTTTAGACTGTGTTGTGGATTGTCTTTTTTTTTTTCTTTTGACTATGGCAATGCTCTAAAATACCAATCCTATATCAATCAGGATAGATTATATGATGCCGATGTGGCAAATTATCTCTAAATTTCAGAGACCAAAACAACAAAATTTTACTCCTTGGTCCATGATGGTTCAACAAAAAGAATGCTCAGGGTAGACATTCAGAGGGACCCAGGCTAATAGCAACCACGAACCTCTTTTTTTTTTTTTTTTTTTAAGATTTATTTATTTATTTTCAGAGAGAGAGAAAGAGAGAGAGAGAGAGAGAGAGCAGGAGAAGGAGGAACAGAGGGAGAAAGAATCCCAAATGGACTCCCCGCTCAACACAGAGCCTGATGCACGGCTCCATCTCATGACCATGAGATCACAACCTGAGCAGAGATGTAGAGTCAGACACCTAACCGACTGCACCACCCAAGCACCCCAGCAGCCATCAACTTTACTGCTGGATGGCACGCCAGAAGAAGAGAGCTTTGAAGGGTCTTGAAGTAGCAATTAAATTTTGGTCCAGAAATGTCCCTTTCATTCGCAACTCAACCAGAACTAAGTACATGGCCCCATCCACCCATAAAGGAGCTTGGATGTCCAATCCTACCAACCATAGGGTTGGAAGGCAGGAAGCCAAAACTATACAATGAATAGCATTAATGATATCTGGTTGGCCTTGAAAAAAAAGATGCTCATTCTTGAAAGATACACAAAGTATAACAAAGATAATAATCAGCAAAAATCCACACCCAGGGGCGCCTGGGTGGCTCAGTTGTTAAGCGTCTGCCTTCCGCTCAGGTGGTGATTCCAGAGTCCTGGGATCGAGCCCCACATGGATGGAGCCCCACATGGAGCTCCCTGCTCGGTAGGAAGCCTGCTTCTCCCGCTACCATTCCCTCTGCTTGTGTTTCCTCTCTTGCTGTGTTTCTCTCTGTCAAATAAATAAAATCTTTAAAAAAAAAATCCACACCCAGAAAATGGTAACATTTTTATGTCCTCCTTTCTAATTCTTTCTCCCCAACCATACAACACATTTCATTTTGTGAATATAATCTATTTCTAGGGTTACTACTTCTCTATTGTAGCATATTAAGATTGTTTCCAATTTTTCACATTTATAAGTGCTATGATGTAAATTAACCCATTTACATCCTGGAATATAAATCTTTTTCTGCAATTCTAATCTTATTTCAAGGTGATAATTACTAGGTTGATAGGGTGAAGGATATAAATTCTTTTTTTTAAAGATTTTTACTTATTTATTTGACAGAGAGAGATAGTGAGCGAGGGAACACAAGCAGGGGGAGTGAGAGAGGGAGAAACAGGCTTCCCGCTGAGCAGGGAGCCCCTGGGATCATGACCTGAGCTGAAGGCAGATGCTTAACAACTGAGTCACCCAGGCGCCCCTATAAATTTTTTTAAGAATCTTGATATGTATGGCTACAATTACTTTCCAGAAAGGCATCAGTGTGTATTTTTTTTTTTAAGATTTTATTTATTTGACAGAGAGACAGCAAGAGGGAACACAAGCAGGGGGAGCGGCAGGCAGAGAGACAAGCAGGCTTCCTGCTGAGCAAGGAGCCCAATGCGATGGAGGGTGGGGGTAGGGGGAAGAGCTCCTTCCCAGGCTCCTGGGATCATGACCCTAGCCCAAGGCAGATGCTTAATGTCTGAGCCAACCAGGCACCCCTCAGTGTGTACTTTTATTATAGGTACAATAAGGACTATTTCATCGCTCCCTTTCAGCATTGAGTACTACTCCTTTAAAAATGATTTTTTTCATATGCTATTTTTAGAAATCTTCACAATATATACCACATCTTGTGAAATTAAATAATTAACAAGATACAGATGAAATATCCAGTAATGGATTTTATTTTTGTTTTTTTTGGTATCACAAATTAAAAACATCCAGGAAAATGTCAATTTCATTTTACTTAAGCTATGATTCAGAGCAAAAGTACAGTGAGATGGGAGGCCTCATAACTGGGGCTGTAAGAGATTAAAATATTTTTTTGGGCGCAGTTTCAGTAATAAGCTGCTAGAATTATTTTTACCGCATTTGGAGTCATGCTTCCTCATGGATTTCTTGGCCACATTATGGAAAGAAAAAGGTTTCCTTAACCCTCCTAGAGTCCCTGACTGGACCTGAAAATTAAGCTGATAAAACCAAATTAACAGGAGAAAAGCAAATAAATTTTTTTTTTTTAAAGATTTTATTTATTTGACAGAGAAACACAGCGAGAGAGGGAACACAAGTTGAGGGAATGGTAGCCGGAGAAGCAGGCTTCCTGCAGAGCAAGGAGCCCCATGCGGGGCTCGATCCCAGGACCCTGGGATCATGACCTGAGCCGAAGGCAGACGCTTAACGACTGAGCCACCCAGGCGCCCCCAAAAAATTTTTTAATATAAATTTTCTGTGATACGGGAGCCTTCCTAAGGAGATAAAGACCCAAAGAAATGATTAAACCTGAGTGTTTTTATGCTAAAGTTGATGATGAGTGTGAAGTCATAAAAAGTCAAATATGATAGGATGAAGAATGTTCACTAAGTGTGATAAACAAAGGGAAATAGCAAGGCCTATTCATTCAGATTCCTTTCTGTGTCCTTTTGTCTTTGGAGGGAAGTCTGTTCCTTTCTTCTGGATACAGGGAGGAATGAGGGTTACGTAAAGCACAGGAGAGTTTTATGACCTGCTTCAGGGGAATGTCAGAAAGTCCTTGCACATGCCCTTTCTCTTATTCCCTCAGTTTGAAATATTCAGTATGCCAAGCTGCCATTATTTTGGGGGTAGCATTTTCCTGTGTCCCGTCAGCACGTACAAGCTGGAACAGTTGGAACGTACAAGGTTAAGGGGCATTCTAAGTCCGGTTCCGTGACACACACATGGGTAGACTTCCTGACTCTAACCCTAGATCTCTTTTTATTCCCTGGAGAGGGTTCCAGCTTGGATCATGGTACTCATGTCCATTTACAGTTAATCTTTGTTCCCACCTCCAGCCCAAAGCACCTCTTTTCTGCTTTCTCTCTTCATACGTTTGTCTTTTCTGGTTAAACAGAAGTATACAACATATGACCTTTTGTGTCTGCCTTTTTCATTTCATCGATGTTTTTGAGCTGCATCTTTGTATCATGTATTAGTATTTTATCCCTTTTTATTGCCGAGTGGTATTACACTGTAAATATACACATATATATATATATTCTGCATTTTGTCTATCTTTCAAGCAATTGATGGTCATTTGGGTTATTTCTACTTCTTGGCTGTTATATATAATGTTGTTATGAACACTGGCAGTCTTAGTTTGGACATTATGTTTGCATTTCTGTTGGGTAGTTATCAATGAGTAAAATATCCTGGTCATGTGGTAAATTTATGCTTAACTTTTTGAGAACTGCTAAACTGTTTTAAAAGGTGGCTGTAACATTTAACTTTCCCACCAGCGATGTATGAGAGTTTGCCTTTCTCCACATTCTTGACAACATGTTATTATCTGTCTTTTTGATTATAGCCATTTTAGTCAGTGTGGAGTGGTATGTCATTGTGGTTTTAATTTGCATTTCTTTAATGACTAATGCTGCTGAGTGTATTTTCATGTGCATATTATCCATTTATGTATCTTTGGAAAAATGTCTATTATTCAATTTTTTGTCCATTTTTAAGTTGGATCGTCTTCTTATTTTTGTGCTGTGATAGTTCTTTATATATTGTAGATACAAATCTTTTATTAGATGTGTAATTTGCAAATATTTTCATGGTGTTCTTCTATCTAGTGGGCTATCTTAGAGTATGCTAGGTAATATTGCTGAAAAAAAACTCAGTGGGTTAAAACATCAGAGCTTTATTTTTCATTCACATATATTTTGTTACGGGTCCAGGCAGCTCTCTAGTGCAAATGTGTTCTGCATTATTGGCTCAGTGGTGCACATTCCCTTCAATGCAGTCTTCTATGAGCACCAAGGACAAGAAGAGAACATTGGAGACTCTTGTGCTGCCAGTGAAACACCTTCACCCAAATAGGAGACATGTCAGTTCTCCTCACTGTCATTGGCTGAACGAATGATATGGCCTTGCCTAAATCAAAGGCTGAGGAAGTGCAATGCCTCCAGGTGCCTGAATTGAGAAGATCAAGCAACATTGGTGAGCAGTACTAATGTCTACCTTGGGAGGGTGGGGGATTCGAGTGAGAAAAAAATAAGTATATGAAAATACTTTTAGAAAGGGATGATGTTAGTAAGACAGAATGACAGGGTGATCGCATAAGAATTAACTAGGGAAGGGGGACAAATTCAGATGGGGTAATCAGAAGCAGTCTCTTTGAAGAGGGGGTCATTTGAACTAAAAAGAATCAATAAAGTGAAGATCAGGGAAGAGCTATCCAGGCCTGAACAAAGAACCAAGGGCAAGGGTGCCTGGTTGGCTCAGTCAGTTAAGTGTCTGTCTTCCGCTCAAGTCATGATTCGAGGGTCCTGGGATCAAGCTGAGCCCCCACATCAGGCTCCCTGCTCAGCGGAGAGCCTGCTTCTCCCTTTCCCTCTGCCACTCCCCCTGCTTGTGCTCTCTCTCTCTGTCAAAAAAAAAAAAAAAAAAGACAAATAACAACCAAGGGCAAGAAAAGACTCCTATTACATGGCTTGTTGTGTGGTCAGAACAGAGGGAGTAAGGACAGTTTAGGGGGTTTAGCCAGAGAAAGCAGATCAAGGCCATTTTTATTTCCTGGTGAGGAATGTAAATTTTATTTAAAGTGCAATGGGAACTTAAAAAAAAATTTTTTTTTAACGTAAAAAAAATTAAGAATAATTACGTAACGTAATTATTTTTTTAACGTAAAAAAATTAAGAATAAATAAATAAATAAATAAATAAATAAAAAATAAAACAATGTACAGTATTAAAGTGCAATGGGAAAACATCAAAGTGTCTAAACAGGGAACAAAACTGATTTACATTAAAAAAAAATTGTTCAGTGTGTGGTATCTAGAATGAATGGAAGGGGAGCAGGCTGGAACGGGACTTGATCTGGCTGATGAAGGTGGGGTTGGAGAGAGTCAGTGTGGAGTGGTATGTCATTGTGGTCTTAATTTGCATTACATGGGATGTACTAAACAGAGCGAAGGAAAAGGAATCACAGAAGACAAGTGAGTCATGAGCTTGGGCTCTTGGGTGCGTAGTGTTATTATTTACTGAGAGGGGAGAAAGTGTGGAAGGAGAGTTTTGCTTGGTCTTGATAAATTTCACATGCTTGTTACACATACAAGTGGGCATTTAGGTGTAGGAATCCGAAGATGAAGTCTGAGTTGGGGAATTACATGTAGATTTACCTCAAACTGTTTAAAAATTTTCATAATCTTAGGCCTTATAGATGTGCCATCGGCCATATAATAAGTAGCAGCTCTACTCATGGACTGCGTGAAAAACTTTAAAAAATTACACATATTAAAGCAATGCAGAGTCGGACTTTGTGTACAGTATCTTTGTTCCACTTGTGCACTCTAACTTCAGTTCTGAAAGTGGAGCTGCTTAGTCTATGCATTTTCACACTTCTTTTTCACTTTAAATTTTCAAAGGGGCCCAAATCCTTAGAACCGTTTTCACCTATCTATGCTTGCAGCAACACGGACGCTTCCTCACACTCTGGCCAACACTGGATATTACTATACTTTTTAATTTTTACCACCCTCATCGTGGGAAAAAGCGATCTCATTATGATTTCAATTTGTATTTCTCAGTAGTGGAGCCAAGCTTCTTCAAGTTTGCCAGCCATTTGCCTTTCTCCTTCGTGCTCTCTTTGACTTCCAAGCCCTGTAGGTAGTTTACTCGCGTCTCCCTAGGGGGTCAGACTCTGGAGTCAGAACTGCTCTGCCGACAGGGACCCGACCCTTTTGAACCGGTGCCCTGTGCACCTGGCCGCGGCGCGACTGGCCCTGGGCAGGCAGGTGAGGAAGAGGAGAAACAAGTGTGGGGTGCTGAGAAGTCCCACGACTGGGGAGCAAGGGCGCGAAAAGGACAGTCCAGGTTTCCACTGAGCACGGGACAGACACAGCACCCGGAGAGTTCCCGAATTTCCGCCGGGATTCCTGCTGGCCTCCCGCCAGCGCCGGTTTCAAACTTCGTGGAACTACCGAGGCACAGCCGGCCCAGGTCGGAGCTCGGCTCGCACGCCTAGAGGTACAGAGCAGCCGGATGCCGTGGAGGGGCCGTCCTTTCCTCACATTGTTTCCAAGCCAGCGGGAGCCAAAAACTGAAACCAAAACCTGCCTGCGGGATCCCTCCCTGTGGCCCGCGCTGTGCTAGATTTGGGCCCTGCCAGCAGCCCCAGGCGCGTCTCCCCCCGCCATGGTAAGTTGCTTTTGTTTTGCATTTTGCGAGGCAGGGTCGTTCCCGCCAGGTCACCTCGGTCCCCCAGAAAGGCGCGGGGCGGGGCGGGCGGGGGTGCGGGGCTGTCCCAGGCGGCGCGCGGAGGAGCGCGGTGCTGGCGGAGAGCCACCTGCAGCGGAGGGCAGACGTGGCCTTGACTTCTCTGCACCTGCTCCTCTGGCAGTGCTGCGCGCGCTTGAAACTCACAGTAGGCGGTGTGAGAGAGGCGCGACTCCAGGGAATGCTTTGCCACCTCCCGCACCCGGGGTGTCATGGTCAGGGACTCAGCTGTCTCGTCGAGGAGTCGCTTCACAGGCTGTTTGGGCTTAACTGTGGTCTCCCACTTCATGGGGAACGAGAGTGGAGAGAATTACCCAGGAACGGAGGCCACTGTTTCCTTTTGAAAAGGGCCGGCAGGAAGGATTGGAGCCAAGCATTCAAGTTGGGAAGACACCCTGATGTCTTGTGTGCCTTAGTGGGAATTCTCCCTTGCGGCCTTAGTTCTGTCTCCAGGCACAAAGGGCTCTGTGTTTTCACCATCTGTGCTGGCTAGTGAGAACCGTTACCAAGTTCAAGATTTAGCCTTCCGTGTTATTTCCATCAAGCGCTTGAAAACAGTGACAGGGCCTTTAACTGCTAGGGTCCCGGAAATGCCAAAGCAGTCCTGAGGTTTCAGGACGATTTTGTTTATTGGCAGCAGTAAAGGCAACATCAGTGAAAATAAACAACTAATTTTTTAAAAAAGAAATGTATATGAACACAGGGCATGTCTCTATTTCTCGCCAGTGCCTTACTTAAAAACTCACAGTTTTTCTTTATAGCTTTTGGCTTTCTGACACTATGGTCAAAAGTGTCTTAAGTACATCACTGGTCCTAGGAAAATGTTATCACCTTAATAACTCTCTGCCAAAATACTTTTGTTTCAAAATCCTACATCTCAGGGCTCCTGGGTGGCTCATTCCATTAAGAGTCTGCCTTTGGCTCAGGTCATGGTCCCAGAATCCTGCGATGGAGCCCCACATCAGGATCCCTGCTCAGTGGGAAGCCTTCTCCCTCTCTCACTCCCCCAGCTTGTGTTCCCTCTCTTGCTGTGTCTGTCTCTGTCAAATAAATAAAATAAAAAACAAAAACAAAAAAACCTCCCAAAAAACCACGAAATCCTATATCTCTGTGGTAGCTATTGAAGGGGTTATTTCCAAGAACCCCTTTTCTTAATGCTGGATAGAAGAGATTGGTAGTCGTCAGGGAGAATTCCTTTGATTTGAAAGATAAATTAAATGCAGACCCTTGAATAAAGAAATATGGAATTAGTGTTGATGAAGGCAGAAGTGGAGTAAGATTTTCTGAATTTAAATTGATTAAAAGTTTTTCTTTGAAATTGATGAATGGCAAATAGGAAGCTCATTGATGAGCCATGTAACCATTGAGCTTGGCATGGACCAGCCAGTGTTGTATAGAGACAAATCTGTGAAGTAGAATTCCTGAAAAAATCTAAAAATCTCTTGTCATTTCTTTTCCTTTGCTAGGAAGAGCTATTTTGGGATTATTACATATACCAATTGGGACTAGGATGGAGGAAAACATATATTTTTACTGTTTCCTATGCGATCTAGTTGTAAATATTTTAAGAAATTCTGTTTTTCTCTATTAAAAGTATCTTCTGTAACAAATATTTCATAGATCATTATGAGTTTCATTTTCAGGAGACACTCCCTTTGTTTTATATATAAGTCTCAACATGAGCCATTTTCATCCCCTGTCCCTCTGTCCCTTTGCTATTGTTGTGAACTCTTCTTTTGCATTTCTCATTAAATTTGACCATTAATTAAAATTTGACCTCAGTCTTTTTTATTCTTTTACTTTTCATTTTAAGGTGCCATTGGGATGGACATGTTGCTGTGTACCTAGACTGTTTTCTTGACTCGGGACGTCAAAAGTAGCTCACTTGTCCCCAGCGAAGTCCTATTCTGAGTACAGAGTCCTCTGAGCTGAGAGCCCAAAACATCTCTGTGATCTGTTAACCCTTGCTCAGGCCCATGAGACATCTTGTCCTCCCTGGGGGTAATTTAGGATAGATTCAGTCTGAGCTTTGGTATGGTCATGTTGGACCTACCTATGTAAGCACTGGGAGCAGCTTATGGGTCCATTTCCCTAAAGGGGCTGGGGAACAAATCAGAACATTGAACTAGAAGCTCCTTACCTGGGTAATATAAGAAGTTCAAAGAGAGTGAGCTTAGGGAGGGATCTACCTGGAGCTGGTACTCTGTGCTCAGGATGGTGGCAGAGTCTGCAATAGCATCAGTAGTTGAATTCCATCTCAAGTATGTGCAGGAGGGCAGGATTTACTCCACTGCAGCCCCAGTATGATTGCCAGGGGTTTATATTTTTTATGGTATCTTTTTTCTAATTCTGACCAAAAAAGTAGGGGATATGTTTCTTATCGGCTTATGGGATAAGAACCATATACCCTTATCCCCTTACTTTGGGACGCTACGATCGACAAAACATATAACCATCTCCAAACTACCAGATTTGGTGGTTAGTTCGATTTGCTTTTAAACTTAAATTTTAAAAATTTAGTATCTCTGATCTCTTCCTTTGGGACTGCCATTACTTTAGGCCTTTCTAAAATCAGACAAATATTGACCAATGCTTTACATTTATAAAGCAAATGAAGAGTTCACTTTTTACATTTAACTCTCAAATTTATGTGGTATATGATGTGAGGCAAGGATCTATTCTTAATTCTTTTTTTCAAATATCTCATCAACTGTACTAACACCTTTATTGAATAAAAAAACCTCTCTCCCACTGGTGTGTGATGATGCCTGTGTTAAATTGAATCTTATTTTTATATTTAAAAAGTATCCCACTGTTTTTCTTACAGGCATCAGTTTTGAAAGGCAAGGAATCCAAAACTTCTGAAAGAACAGCTGCAGTTGCTGGTCACTCGGTTGACCTTTTTAAGGATCAATTACAGACCACCGTAGTGAAGACTGACTTCCAAGATATTAAGAATGAAAGCGGAATTGTTGAAAATGTGATATATCCAACAAGATCCAGGGGAGTTGCAAATGTGACCTTCAAAGAAAAAAAAGGTATTTCCAAACCAAATTTTGTAATCTTAGAAATACTTCTGCAATGAAATTAAAAACTGAATTTCATTAAAATGATTCATGGGATTGGTAAAGTTGAAAGTAGCTTTTTGAAAATATTATTCTACTCTGAATATAAAAGTGGTACAATATTGCATTAACAAGAATATATGTGAAAATGGTTCATGATAACGTTGGTAGTAACTGCCAAATTCTTGAAGACTTCTTTCCTTCTATATTTGGAATCTGTCTAGATCTTGGGGAAAAAAGTGATACATTTCCATTGTAGAAAACTTGTAAAATACAGAAAAAAATCCCCACAAAATAATCTGTAATCTCACAAATAAGATGACTGCTTTGGGAATTTTCAAGTGACTTCAGCAATATAATCATACTATTTATTTCTCTCTGTTCGAACCAACAAAGTGATATTTTAACATAGCATTGGCTTTATCACTGGTAATGTTGGACTGGAGAAATATGGCTTGGATCTGAGATCAGAAGGAGCCATTCTGTTCCTCACCTCCACCCCTGACATAGGTGAGGACATTCTTGGTCTGCAGAACATATTCATCCCTTCAGGCTCAGGGAGGGGGCAGCCTTCTCAATAGTTCAGTGACTGGCAAAATAAATTAGCAGAGGAAGATGAGTCTCCATGCCAGCATCTTAGAGGTAAATACTACATAGTATTGGGAGCAGGAGAAAAGACCTCTCTTTGCTTAAGAGAAGATAGGCTCTAGAGAGAGACCTAAGAGACTATGGATTATCAGAGTACCTTTATCTGTCACCATTAATTCAGTCATTCTTTCCCAGTGGGGATGTTCAGGTAGGGATGGTAGGAAGGGCTCCTTCCTATTTCTCTCATGGGATCAGTGTTTTTGGAAGCTAATTTTTCAAACGTTGAATTGATAACTCAGAGAGAGAAAGAGAAGGCACATTCATTCATCTGTTCACAAATATTTGTGAGTGTTTATTATTTGCCAGGCCCCATTCTAGGCCTTCTGGATACAGCAGTGAGTAAAATAGGTAAAATGTTTTCTTTCCTGAAGCATACATCTGTGCAGGTAGATAGATAATAAAAAAGCAAATAAATGAATATATATATTGCATTGAGTGTTTTATTAATTTGTATATTTGTATATTATTTATATATTCATATTCATTTAGGTTTATACATTTATTTGTGTATATTAACATATAATGTGAATACTATGAAAAAATATAAAACAGAATAAAGGGATAGAATGTGATGGAGAAGGCTATTTTATTAGATGGAATGGGTAGGGAAATATTCCCTTTAGGTGACATTTGAGCAGAGACCTGCATGAGGTAAGGGAATGTGCAGATAAGGGGCAAGAACCTTCTAGGGCAAGGAAAGGGCTGGGAAAACTTCTCTGAGAGGGTAGCATGCTAGACATTTTGAAGATAGCAAGGTGGCCCGAGTGGCAGGAACAGAGCGAGTAAGGGGAGAGTAAAAGGAGATGTGGTCAGATGGCTAGCTGGGGGCCAGTTTATATTAAGCAGACTGTACGTCAAGGCAAGGGGTCTGGATTTTATTCTGGGTGAGAAGGAGGGTTTTGAGCAGATGATTGACAAAGTGTGGTTGCCTTTTCTTGGGTGATCCCTCTGGTCACGGTGTGGAGAGCAGGAGCTAGGAGTCATTGCTGGTTTTGATTAGGGTGTTAACAGGGTTGGTGATTGAGAACTAGTGGCCATTCACCATTTGCGGACAGATTAGATGTCATTTTCTTAGATGTGGAACACTTGGAGGAAGAGTACTTTTGAGAGGGGGATGGTTATCAAGAGTTCAATTTTGGTCATGGAGACGTTTATTTGGATAATGAAGTAGAGATTTCCAAAAGCAAAGGAAAGTCGAGGCCAAAGATAGAATTTGCAAGTGATGCATCTAGAGATAGTATCTAACGCTGTGGGATTGTCAAGATCAGCCCTTGGCTGGGTGTATGTTTGCTAAGGGGTACAAGGCCTGAGGCCTGAGGCATGCTAACATCTAGAAAATGGGAAGAGGAAGAAGAGAGTTAGCAAAGGGCACAGTGAATTTTGAGGAAAACCAGGATAGCATGGTATCCGGATTCAAGAAGGTGGTCTCCTCATGGTCATAATTAACAAAGGGAGAATTTTCTTTTAGGTTTTTGTTTTCTATTCATATGCATGTATACATATATACATATGTATACACACTTGTGTGTTTTAAAAAATATGATTAGGATCATATGTACACATAAAATGAATTTTAAGGTAGAAGGGAAAACTACTTAAATGTTGAATTTAAAGGAAAAATGTAGAAAAAAATCAAGCGTGTGAAATAATAGAGTTGAAGATTTCTATTATTAATAATTAAGGTAATTATTAGTGTGTCATCCCACAAACACTTCTGATGGCAGTGTTTCCACATAGGTGCAGAGAATGTCAACAGAAAACAGGAACACTGTCAGGCAGAAAAGTCTGGATCCACTCAGTTCACAGACTCTCATTTCAGTGAGAAGGTAAGGTGTAATACTGATAGTCCCGGTTCTCCCTCCCTCCCCCTGCCCCCCTCCCTCCTTCCTCTTTCTCTCTCTTTCTTTCTTTCTGTCTTCTTTTCTTTCTTTCTTCTTTCCTTCAATTTTATTTATTTATTTAAAAGAGAGAGAGTAAGAGAGAGAGCATGAGCAGGGGCAGGGGCCGAGAGACAAGCAAACTCCCCACTGAGCAGGGAGACTGACATAGGGTTTGATGCGGGGCTTGATCCCAAGACTCTGGGATCATAACCTGAGCTGAAGGCAGCCACTTTACCACCTGAGCCACCGAGGTGCCCCCTGGATCCTGTTTCTTCTCCGTGTTCCTTACATAGGAGACACAAAGCACTCTCATCTTGTGATTCCTACCAAAGAAAATGCACACTTGCTAACCCGAGTCCGTGTTAAATGCCAAACATGTGTCTTGAAATTTTTTGTTTATTGCCTGGTCTATTTTATGTTTCTGTGTAGTCCTCTTGATGCTTTCGAAGTGACAAGGAGCTTTTATGCTCATATAGAGGATGTCAGTTATCTACCTAAAGACTTATTTGGGGACAAAAACCTAATTAAGATGAACATGAAAAAGGAGATTTTAAAGAAGCAGGAGAGATAGAAATAGGAGGAAAGAGTTAAAATTCATTGGTTTACAACTATTCGTGAAGAAGCTCAGGGTTCTGGGTAGCCTCTGATGAACTTCACCGGAGGGGCTCTCTAAGGGGACCCCTGTCCACAGAGAAGAACCAGAACAGAGTGTTATCTGTTCATCATTAACAATGTATGGGTTTTGCTTAAGGCTTTGTTTCAAATAACATTCTATCTCTAAAAAATATTTGACTATCTCTGTTTTCGGAAATGCAATGAGGGACTGTGAATCCCAAATGGAACATTGTGAACTCTATGGGGTTGTGGGATCCCTTTGATGGGCTGCTATGGTGAAAGAAACCAGTCTATGCTGGGCAGTTGGGGCTTGGTTTGGGGTAACTGCTGTGGAGACAGAGAAAGTGGCAGAAAAAGAATGTGTTTCTGTGGTCTGCTCTGCCAGGCAGTGCTGTTTTAGTTTCTCTCTGTTTAATTTTAGGTCTTCAGCTCTGTGGAAGCTATCCTCGATCTTTCTGTTTTTCGGAGTCAAGTCTCTCTAGAAAGTCTGGTAATGGACCTGAAAAGGAAAATCCCAACTTTACGCTTCAGTCCTCTGGAACCCAATGGAAGAATCTCTGTCCAAGGATCATTTCTGGCTATCCAGATGCTCAGAGAATCTTTGCTATTAAAAGCAAGTTCTCTTTTAGAAAAAAACAGGAATTTTATTAGTGAGGAGAAAAGGAGGAAGGGGCAGAACCCCAGAAGCCATCTCCAGAGAAGTAGCTCCTCGGAGTTGCTCGGGTCTTCAGTACCTGAGGCCACCAGGAGAGGAGAAACGCTTGTTCTCGACACAGATATTTTCCTCTTCCTCAAAAAGAGCAGGTTTTACCAAAACACATTGAAAAGCTGTCATGTTTTCTGTGAGGAAAGAGTGGATGGTGAAATTACCACAATTTGTATAAAAAATGCTCAAGAATGTTCTCAGCCAAACTATGAAAAGGTTGTAAAAGCACTTTTTGAGGAATATTCACTTGCTCTTCACTTCGAGCTGAGAAAGGAGACACTCAGTTTGAAAGGAAAGGAAAGTAGAGATAAAAGAATTATTAAGTTGGCATGTGAACATCTAAGTTCGAGGTTCCCTCAGGTTCTGATTAATTTTTATGAGACACACATTGACATTATAGGATCTTCTTCTGACACAAACTTGTTTAAAAAAGAGGCCATGAAATTAATAAGGTTAGAAAGTTAGGCAATGAGATCTCAACAGTAATCATGACAATGGCAGTTGCTTTCCCTCACTGAGTAGTGAGCTGTGTCTGACACTAGCTTTACACACATTATCTCATTTAATCCTCACAACCATCCTTTAGTGTAGGCATTGCTATCCTCATGTTGTAGGGGAAGAACCTAGGATTTGGAGAGGTTAAAACTTTTGTCTGGACTTATCCAGTGGGCAAGGAATGGGGCTGGAGTTAAACTTGGCCTATCTGACTACAAAAATAATATTTAAGCCTTAAAACTTTGAAAAAAAAAACTCTTTAAAGCTTGAAGAAATGTCACTTTCTCTGTACCCCCAAATTCTTAGAAAGAGAAGTAGCCTTAAATCTAACATAGAAGTTATGAAAATGCTTTCATAGCATTTACAGTTTGTTTACTCCAAATAGAATTAGAATGCTGGCAAAACACACTGGAGAAGCTACTTTGATTGAAAGTACTTCTTAAGCAGTAATCATTACTTGACTAAATCTGATTGGTATGAGGCTGCTGGACCATATGGGACATTTTCATTGTTGCTTATTTAGCCTAAGTAGATACGTAAAATGCTGGTTCTGTTAGAATTAGGAAGAATTACAAAGTATAGTGTCTTTTTTCTTTATTCCCCCCCTTTATTTTATAATTGTATGGTTAAAGTGATAGGATTTGAGGAATAAAATCATGGGTGTTTCCTGAAAGATGACAGAATGATTCGAAAATTCATTACTGGAGAAGGGAAAACAAGAGCTTGTAAGTTATTTGGTGGTCTATGACTCCCCTGAATTTAACTTTGGGATAGTTAAATATCCCTTTGGGATAGTGCCTGGGGCATATTATCCTAGGATAATAAAATGTATACATCTTGCTCATCTCAAAGTAGATAAATGTGATCATGATGATGTGAATTGTTTATATCAAAAGAAAAGCATAAGACAAATCTCTATGTGCTTTCATCTTTCTTAGCCATCTAAATCCCAGATATTTCCATCTTTTAAAATATGATATTTCATTGTTGTTTGAATAAACTTTTTTTTGTCATGGCAAGCTGCTGTTTATATCAAGTACCCAATAAGATGCTTCATTTTTATTTTGCTC
>CM053605.1:67859413-67917343 GCA_028646535.1 Procyon lotor
AATCCCCAACCTCCCATCCCAGGACTGAGAAGTTGCTGGAAGGTTTGTGCCAGGGGATCTTGTTGGAAATCCATCCTCTAGTTTGCTGGAGGAAACTGTTCAGAGGAAGTGTTTTACCGGAGACATTCCATTGCACGGTGCAGTGGGGAGTTGCTGGGGGAAGGCGCTAGTGGCTGGGTGTAGCTGACCATTATGCTCTTATAGGCCCTGAGTGTTGGGGAGGCCTTGTGTGCGGGGGGCTGAACACGGGAGCAACTGTTCCTGCTGTATGAGCCTAATGTTGGAGAAGCTGCCCATGCTGCAGAAGCTGGGTACTGGGAGCAGCTTTCTCTGCGGAAAAACGGGATCCTAATAGCCTGCCAATTGAATTAATTTGAGATAGGAACCGCTTTCCTCTTGCAGTGTCTCTCTAGCGCCCTCTACTGAGAAAACTTAACCTCCTATCAACGACAGAGGAAAAATAATAGGAGCCCCAGATTCCTTTTCACAGAGTAGGCACATAGGATGAATTTAAAACAGAGTCAACAGCTTGATGACTGACAGAGTTTAATTTGATACCTACTAATGCTTTCATTATTATCACAAATTTAACACCAACAGAACAGTCTTTAAACAAAGAGCTGGATCAGAAAAATGATGCTCATTCCATGATCTGATAGACATTGATTTACAAGTATGGATATAGCATCTTCTGCTTGACATTGTGTACCTCAGATGTTTTTACATGTTGCTGTGCATTTTAGAGTTTGTTTAACAGCAGTTTCTTTATAATATGCTAGTTGTGTAATCAATTTCTATCTTTAATAAAACCCAGTATTTTTTCCAAAGCGGCAGGAGTGACTTCCATTTAAATTTATTTTTGAGAGTTACTGATGCCCAGGCAGATGACGTGAATTCCATCCTGTTGTCAGGCCTAAACCCTGTTGTATGTCTGCCACTGGGAGAAACACCTGTAATTTTATTAGATAATAAGTTGATACTTTCTGGAGAGGCTGCAGGTAGTGAAGAGGGCTATTATCCAATTAAAAAAAGAAGATGTAGGAGCTTCAGATCAAGACAAAGGAGTAGAGTGGGAGAAAGAGTTCCAAGGCATTTAGGTAAGAAATGCATTCAGAAATACTTGTTGAGCTCAACCTCTGGGACAACCAATCTGCAGGGTTCTGGAGACCATGCTGGGATGCAAGATAGAAATGTACACTGACTTCCTACAAGTCACGGCTTAGTCTGGCAGAGAAGGCAAACAAGCCATTACCCTAGTGCTTGCTACAGAAATAGTTGGTGCAAAGTGGAAGGGACTGTCAATTCTTACTGAGGGTATGTTAACCACTTTCAAATTATTTGCGTAATTTTCATAGAAAAAGATAGTGAGCATGCGTCAAAATTTTATTTGCCTTATTGAGGAGTAAAATAACAGAATGACAATACTGGATGAAAAAGAACAGGAGAAATAGAATTTAAAAAATCAGTAGGGAAAAGCCTGTTCGTGAGGATTGCTGAACTAGAAACAAAGCTAATCAATGTCCAATGAGGCTATAAAACTGTGATTTGGGGGGTTGTTTTCTCTGCTAGACAGAAAAAAATAATCACACTTTATCAGGTTTTTTAGAAGTAAAAGTTCTAACCGTACTGAGTTGAAAAATGTCAGTGCTCCAATCAATTGTGATATTAAGTGAAACAAAGTTGCATTCCCCAAAAGAGATGACCCACTAGTGGGCTTATTGGAGCATGTCTAACAAGGCATTAAAAGGTCACATAATTATTTTTTTGCCTTATTTCTGTGTTTTGAGTAATTTTCTTTTACAAGGGTCAGAAGAAGCTTCCCAGAGGCTAAAAGCTGATGGATGGGTGTTAGCCCAGGAAAGAATGAGGAGGGAGGGCAAAACAGCACTTGGTTTGGGAGATGAACTCCAAGTTTAGGGATGGCTGAATTTTGACACCTTAGTTTCTACAACTTTTATTTGATGGACAAGATTCCTTGATTCTTCAACAAAAGAGCCACACATACGAAAGTGTGGAGGGAAGGAAATGTCTAATTTCTGATGTGAGTATCTCCATAATATATCTCCATATAAACCCTGTTGGTGGCAAGGTATGGATTTTCCCAAAGACAGTAATTTAAGAAACTTACCTACCGGTGGCTAGATTTCATTCCTCTAGGATCATTTCCTGGTGTAAATACTAGTCGAGGAAAATAAAAACCCTTTCAGCTTCAGTGGACTCTCTTCCATATTCTCTGTCCATTCCTTCTCTTTCATCTTTCACTTCTTCCAAACCGAATGATTCTGGGAGAGTTCTTTACCCTTCTAGCTTCAGTCTGCTTAGCTGTAACCTGAAAATTGTACCTATTTTCACAGTGTTATTGTGAGTTTTAGAAATCATGATAGGTAAGAAATGTTCAAAAATAGTAGTCATTAGTCTTAAGAACTTATTTATACCATCACCCCAAGAAAAGCTCTATCTACTTTTGGAATGCCTCATCTCAGGGTGGGCACCAACATGTTACTCCAGTTAGAAAACCGAGCATTGTTTTGGACTTCTTCCTCTTCTTTTTATTATTTTAGATCAGGCCTATGTCATTTCTGGCCTGGGTCAGTGGGTTGAATAGTATCCCCTTAAAATTCAGAATGTAACCTTATTTGGAAATAGAGTCTTTGTAGATGTAATTCGTTAAGATGACATCATATTGGATTTGAGTGAGGCTTTAACCCAGGGACTGGTGTCCTTATCAGAAAGGGAGAGGACACAGACTCAGAGGAGACAGGGTAAAGTTCATGTGACGACGGAAGCAAAGGGTGGACTGATGAGCTATGAGGCAAGGAATGCCAGGATGACTGGGAACCACGGGGAACTGAAAGAGGCAAGGAAGAGTTCTTTCCTAGAGTCTTCAGATGGAGCTTGATCTTGCCAATCCCTTGGTTTTAGACTCCTGGCCTCCAGAACTGTGAAAGAATAAATTTCTGTTGTTTTAAGCCACCAACTGTGTGGTAATTTGTTATGGCAGCTCTAGGAAATCAATACACACGGCTTTCTTTTAAAAAAGTTCCTGGGAGCCTCTAATCTTTACAGTTGGTTTTGTGTGTGGGCCCCTCTTGTATACTCTATACCCCCCTCTCCTGTGACAGCATTTCACAGTACATTTTTGTTGTTGGTTTCTTGTCTTCCTTTCTGCCTATGTGGTCTTCTTGAGGCCAGGAATGTTGTCTATTTCTACTTTATTTATTCTCTGTTTATAACGCTATGTGCCTGGCACATAATAGACATTCCACAAATACCTATGAAAATATAGGAACAATTTTTTGTGATCCCCACAGAATTTATACAGGATTTCGTACTGAAATAAGCATCTCATAAATGTGTGTTCATTGGTCCAGGAATTTTCTTTTTATAGTCTTCCCACTTGCCAACATCAAAATACGGGTACTAATCTCTAACCCCTTTAGAACGTGTCCTTAGTTCCTACTTGTATTATTTCCTTCAATGTAGGAAATTCTGGCAAGATATCCCTCTCTTTTATATTCTCATGCAGGTTGGTCAGTAATTGCTACTAGCAGGAAGGCACAAAACATATTCCCTAAAAGTAACTGGGATGGTTCTTTCCATTTGCCTAGTTCCTGATTGGGTTTCGCCAGTGAGACAAAAAGTCCCTTGTGATTTAATCAGATAGTTACGAAGATTTGCTGGGTCTTTCTACTCTTGTATCTCGTTATTGTCAGCACTAGGAAGTCAGTGGGGGGAATTCTCAATGTTTATAAGCAGTTTACCCATTAATGCTTGAGATACTAAAACATTTAACCAGTAGAAAAGACTATATAATAGCATATATATGTGTGTCAAGCCTGTCCAGCAGTTAACATATTTCTAGCAATATTGAGAAAAACAATAGGAATAGAATATGCCTCCTTTTGATTTTCTATGAAATTTTATATTGGAGGAAATTAATCTAACAAATATTTTATGGATTCAGATATTACAAGAGTATTAACTTAAAGAACCAGATCTTTCAGGGGATGAAGGGAAGAGGATCTAGAATATAAAAAATGGCTTTTTGGTTGTTATGGGAGAAATCTGTTTAAATTAATAAGCGATTTCATGAAAGGAATAAAAAGATAAAATGTAAAAAGGGTGGCACAATTTCCTTTTCTCATTATATAAATGACAAGGCATTTTGGATTCTATCTCCATACCATACCTTGTATTTGTTTCCTCTTCTCCATTCTTTATGCCACTACCTTTGCTTTTGCTTCAGGCCTTTATTAATAATAGGAAGATCATGGTAAGGAAGACACTGTCTGATGTTACAAAACACTTCTTGTAAAAAAGAATGTCTGCTTAAGTGGTCTCCCCAATTTGTACAGAGGTAGAACAAAAGCAGGGTTCATCGTTTCACTGCCTAATTTTGGGAGGGGATATCAGGATTTTGTCTTGATGTTTTTCATTTCTAGGGGAAGAGAGAGTCATTTTTGTTCAGTGATTTTTGTGACAATAAGTAACTCTACCTCTTAATCCCCATAGGGCTGACCTCTGCCTTTATGTTAAGAACATACTTCACTTGTAGCTTTCTGCCTCCAGAATGACTTGGACCAGTTTAGATTAGATTCTTGTAGTTTTCAACTTCCATCTTTGATTTTTTTTGCTGGGGCAGCAAGGCAGGGTGGGGGTGGGGTGTACCTCTGTAGTTAGCTGTTTGTGTAAACAATGCCACACAGGAAATTGCTCTAAACCCTTTAAAGTACTCTGTTACGTTTTATCACCTTGGAGTATAAGGTAAGATTATATTCTATTTAAAAATTTAAAAAGAATGACTCCTGTCCTTATTTTTATCCATAGGGAGAAGGCCTTTTTTCCCCTGGGGTCCTCTCTTTCTCTAATTCTAAAAGCCCCAGGGATACTTACTCAGCAGGAAGGTCAGGGCTGAAGGAAAGAAACTTGGGAAGTGGGCTCAGTTTGCCATGAGAACCCATCCTGGTTAACAAATTGCCTCTAGTGTTGTCATTTCAGTGCGTCACTCTTCAGTACACCAGAGGTAAACTGAGGCAAGTTCAAATTTCCGGGAATTGAGCTTATTGGGGAATAGTGGAGCAACCGCAATTTGGGAACGGTATGCTGAAGGAAACTGCAGGAGAGTCCCTTGTGGCTTTGGGGTGGGCTGTATTCACGAGCAGGAAGTCCAAAGAGGAGAAAAGTCCAGCCAAAGTCCAAACAGTCCGGGAATTGGCTTGAGGATGGGGAGAGATTTTTCGTGGCTGTTCATTGGTCAGCGGAGAAGCGTTAGTCTTCCGTATATCAGGCATTGGCGGGAAATCAGTTTCAGGTCTGTTCTGTTTTCCCGAGGGCGCATGCGTGAGACTCCTCCGCATTCTGGGTTCCTCCACATTCTGGGTTCCATTTTAGATGGAAACCCTTTCACCAACCCAGTCTGCGCCCGCGTGGTGCTCGAGCCCTTTGACTATCTCGGATCTGGAAGTAGTTTCTGCAGATGAAGAGAGAAGACTCTGCCCGGTGTTGTACTTATGCCCAGGTAGGTCAGCCCCTCGGGATGCGCCTCCGAGGGACAGAGCTCTCGCCTCACGAATACAGTCGGTTGTCTGTGTTAGTTGGATTCTGTGTTCGTGAATGCACCTACTTGATAACATTTATTTGTAACCCCATTTCCGGACCTCAGCGAAAGGTCAAAAAATTTGAGTTGCGTGACGAGCCTGCTCTCAGCATGTTCTGGAACAAGATGAGGCATCTTATTTCAGTGCTTTTGCTGTAAACAAGTGTCCTTTTCGCGGTGTTCAGTGCTATATTTTTTTTTTTTCTTTTTTGAATGTTTATTTATTTGACAGAGAGGAGAGAGATCACAAGTAGGCAGAGAGGCAGGCAGAGAGAGGGGTGGGGGGAGCAGGCTCCCCGCTGAGCAGAGAGCTCGATGCCCGGGCTTGATCCCAGGACCCTGAGATCATGACCTGAGCTGAAGGCAGAGGCTTTAACCCACTGAGCAACCCAGGCGCCCTATGTGCCATGTTTTTCACATTTCTGTTCATTTTGGGGGTGATTTTGCTGTTGAAAGTGGCCACAAGAGCAGTGCCTAAGTCCTGTCTAATGTGCGTAAGTGGGAGAAGACTGTGACGTGCTTTCTTGAGAAAATACCGCAGTTCATTCCGGAGTGACTTACAGTGCTGTTGGACATGAATTCAGTGTTCATGAATCAACAGTAGACGTGAAATAAATAATCTTTAAGGGGAAACCCACATAAAACAAGGTTATGTATTGATGGGTTGAGGAAAATATGGGGACCAGAGGCTTGCGGGAATCCAACCCTGCAGTTCCCCTCGGAGCCATGGCTCCCTGTTACTGAGAACCGGTGTTCGCAATGACTTTATAAGACCTAGCCACCACGAGGAAGGACGACTGACTATATACAGCCGTTTCCTTCGGATATTCCCGTGATGCCAGGAAGGATGAGTCAGAAATTGTCCTTCTTTGAGACCTGGAAGGACCATTCTAACTCTTTCCAAAGCCCTGCCCCTCTTGCTGCTCTCCAGCAGTGGGTGTCTCTGTCTTCCTTGTCACTGCCAGTAGCCAGCCTGGGGCGGCGGCGGTGGGCGGCTTGGGGGAAATAATCCGGGAATATGATGGTGCAACTCACCCTTGCCTCTCTCAGGCAGCCTTCCACCAGCCCCACCCCTGTGGTGTCTCCTTTAGCCCCAGATATGCAGAACATTCCTCATTCTGGCTTCAGAATGATTTGTGCTGGAAATATCTACTGTCTGGCTTTCATCCCTCCAACATGTAATTGTAAAAATAAAACAATCTGACACTGGTACATTTCCTAAGGTCTGAGCTGTCCCGTTGTAGCCAAGGTCACCCTGATAGTGAGTGATGTAAACACCGAAAACAGTTCTTTCTAGGTCCTTTTTATATCATTCCTAGACTAAAACCTGAGGTTTCATTGGGGAGTGAGGAGTAAATCAACACTGCCCACAGTCAAGTCAGGTTTGAGCTGGGCTGGAGATTGAATTCGTGTTTAATCAAAAGTGTATTGGATTTTGTTGTTGAACCTTAGTTTTTAGTGGAGAATTCAAAGGTGGCAGTGTTTTCCTAAATTTGGTATTCTTTTGACACTGTGGAGATTTCTCACATGTGTAAGAGACCAGTCTTGAATAACTAAGTTACCACTACTCTGAGAATTTCTGTATGAGGGACTTTGGGGGTGTTCACTCCATATTTAAGAGATGGGGTTCAATTTATACCCTGGCTCCTTTTCACTTTAATTCAGCATTGCTTCCCCTTTCAGGAATGCATTTTATAAAATGGTCTGTGACAGAACAATAAGAATTTTTGAACATAAATAACAAAAATATCTTTAAGGCATTTTGGCAGGAAATGCATTCATATCCATACACTCATAGATGTGCAAATTATTCAAGGCAAACAAGTCTTTTTTTTTTTTAAGATTTTATTTATTTGACAAAGAGAGAGAGAGATCACAGGTAGGCAGAGAGGCAGGCGGGGGTGGGGGGAACAGGCTACCGGCTGAGCAGAGAGCCAGACGAGGGGCTCGATTCCAGGACCCTGAGATCATGACCTGAGCCGAAAGCAGAGGCATTAATCCACTGAGCCACTCAGGCACCCCTCTAGGCAAATAAGTCTTGCTTAATTATGTATGTCTTTACTTGCCCTTGCTTTCTTTTTTAAAATACCAGTCATAACATTTTGTATAATCAATTATTTTTAAATATATTAATTTAATACATGTAGATTACACATAATAATCTCCATCCCCCTCTTTTCTTGCTACCTGGTGCTATGTCCTAGTCTTAAGAATTTTTGTTATCTGTGTATATGTTTTTCTTTCATTTTGTCTCTCTCTTCTGTTCCATTGTTCATCATCCTATGTGATGACAAAAGCAACTATAAGACATCAAATTGCTTTTAGATAGACCCCTCGTTACTCTCAAATACAGTAATGAATGTGATAACAGTAGCAGTTTAAAATAAAGGAGCTATTAAAACAGTAGGGATATCTTGGAAACAGCTGCAAGATATTCTGGAATAAATGACGGTAATGCTACTTTGCATGATGGACTATGACATATTCCATGATAGAAAATATGAGGAACTGACTCTCCATTTGGCATTTGCTAACTGTTATCTTTCATTATTAAAAGGAAGAAAATATTCCCCTTTTACTGTTGAGTAGTATGATGCAAAATACACAACTACAAGTTTATAACATGGAACTATTTACATCAGGATTATCTTTCTGTTATAGTTGGTTTGAGTTCAGAGACAGCTACTATTTGAATAAGCACTAGAGGGAGCCAGATCCTTGTGTGATGAATTCTTCTTTGTCCTGGTGCTGAATGGAGCACAACCCTTCCCCACATTTAGATCATCTTATAAACTTGTGAATTTAGTGCTCATCTCAGCCCACAGACGTGATTACGTGGGTACCTGAGATTTAAAAACCACAGATTTTAGAGAGTCAGCTGTTTTACATTAAAAGGGTCTTAAAAGACCTATTATCTAAATATAATGTATGGACCTTGTTTGGATTCTGATTCAATCAAACCAGCTTTAAAAAGATGTTTCTGGGACAACTAGGGAAATTTGAACAGGCACTAAATATTATATCATGGAATTGTTGTTAATTTAATTATGTGTGATGATGGTATCTTGGTAACGCTAAAAAACTTTTTAAATGGTATTAAGGGTACATATGGAAGAATTTTGTCTTGTAACACTGAAAAAATAAACATATTTGGGGAAAAAAAATTCTGCATGAAATTATATGATGCCTATAATTCATTATAAAATATTCTACAATAAAAAAATGTGTGTATATGTGTGTGTTAGTAGATGAAACAAGATTGATAACATCTTGATAATTGCTGGAACTGGGGTTCATTATACTATTTGTTCTAATTTTGTGAGTGTTTGAAATTTCTCATCAGAAGTTAAAAAAAAAGCACAGACAGTATTTTCTTACAGTTTATACATATGGCTAATTTATGATCATTAACTGTTAATGCATATTTCTTAGATTACAAAGTCAAGTATACATGAAAATATCATCTTTTTTCCTGAAGGGTAACAGATTATGCCACTCCAGAATGTGACTTGGAGTTCAGGACATTCTACCCCAAATATGCTGCTATGGTATATTGATTATTTTGAGCTGAAGGCACTTGAAAAGCACCCAGTACAGGGAGAGGCATTCTCTGAATTCCCCTAGCTGCTTAAAGATGCATTCTCCAAAAGGAACTCAATCATAAATAACCTGGGAATTTCATCACCTAGGGAAGATTGACTCTTGTCACAGGAGAGGGGACTAGAAGTTGTCACCATATCCAGACAGACTTTGTCATAAACTATCATCGTAACTCCTATCTATTCTTCTAAGGACTCATTTATTTCTCCTAGAAATAAAAATAATTTATTTTCCCCTAAAGGTTCTCCATGCTCCTCTATTCCCTATTAATATGGTATTTAATCCTCGTTTCTAAGCCACCTTGAGGAATTACTTATTTTTTTCCTGTTATGGGCATGGGTCCCATGTTAATAAACTTCTGTTTGTTTTTCCCTTGTTAATCTCTCTTTTATTCCAAGGGTCTCAGCTAAGAAATCAGAAGGGTAGATGGAAAATTAATTTTCCTCCCCTCCACCTCTCCCCATAATTTAATTTATATTTTGAGTTTCTATTCCACTAGATATCTGCAATTAAATATCACTTAATTTAGAGTAATCTCACACTGCACTAAGTCAAAAACTTAAGTCAAGATAATCTTGTCAGTTCTGGGTTTTACCACCCCCATTGGCACAGCAGGGTCTAAACCTGGTACTGAAAGCCAGTAGGGGGGAAGTAGTGGGGGTGAGGTGGGAGCTGGCCCATGGTTGTCATCTCTGTAGTCAGACTTCTAGAAGTCTAGAAGGACAACTTTGATCTTCTTTCCTGTCCATTTATCCTGCAAATGTCGGCCACATTCCCCAACACCCAGCTGCAAGGCTTCTGTTCAGTATTGCCAAACCTCTCATGGAGTAGGGGAAACATCCAGAGGTTCTCCTATCCCACTCTGGCTTTTTCAGCCCTGCCTATTTAGCCATTTCTGCTCTACTCCCATGCCACATTTTTTATGGAAAGCCCTGGAGGGCTTTTCCAGGACACTTGCCACTTCCCTAGGCTGTATTTGGTGACAAAGGCATAAGTACCTTCTGCTTTCAAGTTCTTTACAAATCTGGGGGCTTTGGTATATACTCAGAAGAGAGGGACATACATAGGCCACCTTCTTAAGGAAATATCACAATATCCAGCATCTCTTCCTGAAGCCTGTTGTGTCTCTGTCTGAACTGGTAGGTAGGCCGAGTACGTAATCTTCTATAATGATGGCTTATGGCATGAACATGCCCAATGTCCTTCTGAACTCTGGATGAAGAGAAGGGTTGGGGTTAACAGGAATTTTGAAGAAACATTTTCATCAATTAATATAATAAAATGTTATTCTGTCAAATAATTTATTTTTAGTTTTAATTTTTTTAAAGATTTATTTAGGAAGCCTGGGTGGCTCCATAGGTTAAGTGACTGCCTTTGACTTAGGTCATTATCCTGTAGTCCTGGGATCGAGTCCTGCATCTGGTTCCCTGCTCAGCGGAAAGTCTGCTTCTCCCTCTGACCCTCGCCCCTCCCCTGCTCATTCTCTCTCTCTCTCTCTCTCTTTCAAATAAATAGATAAAATCTTTAAAAAAAATTAGGTTTATCTATTTACTTGAGAGAGAGAGTGAGTGTGAGCTGGGAGAGGGGCAGAGGAAAAGGGAGAGGGAGAGAGAGAGAATCTCATGCAGACTCCCTGATGAACCCAGAGCTTGATCCCAGGACCCTGAGATCATGACCTTAGCTTCAATCAAGAGTCAGAGACTTAACCAACTGAACTATCCAGGCGCACCACCCCACCCCCCCATCCTAGTCGAAAAATTTAAATTCAAAATTTACCTCTGCGTTCTTTAAGTGGGAATTGAGTGCAAATTTGTTAAGGTTTTTAAACCTCGGTTTTCTTATGTATAAAGCAGAGTCAGTACTATCTAAAATGGATCTACGTAGGGGCACCTGGGTGGCTCAGTGGGTTAAAGCCTCTGCCTTCAGCTCAGGTCACGATCTCAGTGTCCTGGGATCGAGCCCCGCATCAGGTTCTCTGCTCATCAGGGAGCCTGCTTCCCCCCCTCTCTCTGCCTGCTTCTCTGCCTACTTGTGATCTCTCTCTCTCTGTCAATAAATAAATAAAAAATCTTTTAAAAAAATGCGTCTATGTATGTGAAAGTGCACGAAGAAATTTGGGCCCTCTGTATAGAAAAAAATAAATGGCAACCATTTTTAGTAAGAATAACTAAAGTAGAAAAAGGACCATTTGCGATTTTTCCATCTGGTTATTAGATCCTTCCCCCTAGGACTTCCCAAGTTATTTGATCAGGTCTCACAGAACCTCATGGGCATTTGGGTGCAGCTCCAGGAAACTGAAACTACTACCACCTAGAACAGATTCTTTGGTATTCACTCTTAGCTATATAGAGCCTAAAGTCTTGTGGTATTTTAAGAAACAACTGCTTAACTTTCATTCCCAGTGTGACCCATCCTTTATGAACTGTCAGTGGAAAGGAAGCAGATGAAAGGAGGAATTCCAAGAGTATAATATCACCATAGCCTCATGAAAGAGGAGGAAAGAAACCAAACAATTTATAGTGGACGAACTTCCAGATGTTTATTGCCAAGACCTTCTGCTCAGTAAAAAGAAAATGCAAACAAATGCCATATCTCTCTCCTGCACTATAAGAAGAAGCAAAGTTACTTTACTCAGCTTAAAAAAATTTTTTTTTTTCTTTTTCTACCCCCCATTTTGGCTTTGGTATTCTGGATAGGAGAGGAAGAGAAATTGCTGCTCTATTTTCCTAGGAGGTCTTGATAATGACTCCATGTTGAATTCGTCTGTGATTCCTCTTCGTCCTTAGACATTGGATTTCAACCCCTTTGGTAGAGATGTTCAGCTTTGTAATTAACCTCCTTCTAGAGGTAATATGGTGCTTGCTGGTGAGGTGGCAAGATTTGACTTGGAGTAAGAAACTGCAGTCTCAGTTATACACAGGTTCTCTATCTAGATATGATCTATTAATCTTATGTACCCATTAAGTTTTAATCCTTTACTGTGTAAAGTCAGTTCAATGAAAAAATGTGATTCATATTCCATAAATCAGTTAATCTTACAGTACTGTTTAACACAAGGCTCTCAGATTGAGAGTATTTTTAAAAAATATCCTTGGTGGATACTTGTATTCATTTTTGTTGTGGCTGTAAGCCTTATGATAGGTCCACCCAAATAATCCATATAAACCGTTCATCTGAAGATCTTGAACACAATCATATCTGTAAAATCATTTTTGCCACATAAAAGAGCATATTCACATTTTCGGGATGAGGATATGGATGTCTGTGGGGTCCATGATTCTAACAGTCTGTTTCAGGAAGATTTGTCCAAATGTAAAATACATTCATCTACATCCCAACATCTCAAAAAGTGTCAACCCATTATAGCATTAACTGATGATAACAAATATCATCAGCTCAAAAGTCACACATCTCAGGCTCTGGGTAAATCTGAGATTCATTTCTTTCTGTGAACCTGTGGAACTCAAGAAACAAGTTACCAGCACCCCAAATACAGTGGTAGGATAAGCACAAGATAACAGACATAGTCCAATTTAAAAGGGGAGATAATGGAAAGAGTGAAGAAGTCAAAAGTCCCAAGCAACTTCAAGGCCCAGCAGGGCAAACATTAGGTTTCAAGGCCTGGGTACAAATGTCTGTGGTTCATATCTTCACTCTCTGGGCTGGAGGCTATGGCCTTGGTCATCCTTCCTTCTTTATGAAGGAGAGCGAGTGTTTGCGAATGAGTAGTTTTATCAGTCTGTTTCCTTCTTGTAGAATTTTGGGAATCTGACAACTTAATTTCACTTCATCTTTTCACCATCCCCTTTAGTCCAAGCTGACAGTGTTTCTACTGCTTTAGTATTCTCACGAACTTTGTGGCTCTCCTATGTGTGACATGTGGATTTACTCCATTAGATAGAAAGCTTCTCTGCAGATATTTCTTGGATAACCCAATCTCTGGTCCTCATTCCTGACTTCTGCTGAGACAGTTGAGAGGATCCATGAATTATGCACCTAATCTATTGAAAGAACTCTCTGGGACTGAATGCTCAGTCATTTTGATCTCTCTGAATGTTGTTTAGCCACATCCTCAGCTTTCTCTCCAGGGCGTGACTTCCTAACAAGTGAATCTCCTAAGTTTAGTGTCTTTTGGTATTTGGATAGGTTTAGAGTTTTTCAAATCATCTAGTTCTACTTTTTCTTTGGCTGAACAATTCTTCCTTCACCTTGTCTCTTTCCTCTAGCGTTTTACTGTAAGCAGCAAGAAGAAACCAGGCCACACCTTCAGCACTTTGCTTAGAAATCTCAGCCTTATATCCAAGTTCATCATTTATAAGTTTGCTTTCTATACAACCATAGGATACAATTCATCTACACTTTTTATTACTATATAATAAGGATCCTCTTTCCTCTAGTTTTCAGTGATATGTTCCTAATTTCTGCCCGAGCTCTCATTAGCATTATCTTTTAACATCCGTATTTCTACCAACAGTTTCTTTGTGACAACTTAGGTTTTCTGTACATGGCCGCCCTCCTCCTTTGGAAACGTCACTAGCAGAATCATTGACATCCATATTTCTATAAACAGTCTGTAGGCAATCTAGGCTTTTCTACCATGCTCCTCAAAAGTCTTCTAGCTTCTGTCTGTTGCCCGGTTCCAAAGCCACTTGCACATTTTTAGTTTTTTTTTCTTTTTTCTTACAGCTGCACCTTACTTCTAGGTACCATCATTTTCATACATTTCCTACTGTAACAAATTGCCAAAACCTAGTGACTTAAAGCGACACAGATTTATTATAGTTCTGGAGGTAAATATGAAATCTATCTCATGGGGCTAAAATGAAGAATCAGCAGGGCTGCATTTCTTCTGTGCTCTTGGAGATAATTTATTCCTTAATTTTTCCAGCTCCTAAAGGTTTCCCGTATTCCCTAGCTTTTACCTTCCTTCCAGCAATCATGTTGCTTTACCCTCAGCTTCCGCTGTCACCTCTCCTTCTGTGACTGACTCTCTTGTCTGCTTTTACTTATAAGGATCCTTATGATCACACTGGTCCCACCTATATAATCCAGGATAATCTCACCATCTTAAACCCTTAACTTAATCACATCTGTAAAGTCCCTTTTGCCATGTAAGGTAATATATTCACAAGTTCTGAGGACTAGAATGTGGACATCTCTGGGGGATTGTTATTTTGCTTATCAGAGCATCTTAACTATCTCAGGTTGAGTTTTCTAGAATCAGGCACTGAGAATCAGATTACAATGCAAAGATTTTAGGGATTAACACCTGAGGAAGGAAGCAAGAATGGGCAAAGAAAAAAGTTGAACTTTGATGCAGGTCTGATAAAACTTTGGCCAATTTAAGGCCAGTTGCCATCAAAGTTATGCTGTGTTGAGCCAGAATGGTCAAAGTTTTATACCCCCACCTTGTTCATTCACTGAGGAGACATTGCCTACAGTGAAGTAGCTTTCTGCAGCTGAGGCAGTCTCTGAAAGAGCCAACACTTGGAGGCTGTCTGCTGATCACAAGGGGAAGTTCTTCCCTGAAGGGTAATCTGGGTCATGCGTCTTGGTGTTTATCACACATATTGGGTCATGGTGAATGTGAAAGGAATTAGACGGTAGGTCTGTAGTTCTTGCAACCTTTGAATATTGAGTTGGAAGCTTCTCCTGGACTAGCTCTCAAGTTCTAGGACAGTAGTAGTACAACTGTCATAGTACTTAGGGCAGCCATTTACTTTAGGGAAGAGTTCAATTGGACTCCAGGGACCAATGACTATCATGGAAGTTTTCCCTTTATACTTAGATCATTCCTCCTGGAGGTATGTTGTTGGAGAAAGTCTAGTTTGTTCAAGACCTAGACATAGTATTCTGTCTCCATGCCAATAATTATTGTCGTCACCTCATTTCTTATTGCTATAATTTATCGAACACTTGCTCTGTACCAAGCACTGTAATGATAAGTATTTTACATGTGACATCTCACTTAATCATTTCAATATGGCTGGGAACCATTAAGGAACTAGATGAGGGTTAAGTAAAGGGGCATGAAAAATTTCAGTTCTAGGCCCAGTGATCCTTCCTGGGACGTTCTATCATAGCTCAGCAACAACAGACCTGTGGTCACCATCTTCTTTTGCCCAAGTCTTGACATGTAACTACAATATATTACAACATGGAATGGGAGTCAGTGAGATCAGTTGTTTGAGTTCTGGAACACTGAACTTCTTTGTCCTTCAGTTGACTCTGTTCTAATAAGTTCCACTGTTTTCTAGAAGGTGCTACATGGTCTCATTCTTTTTAAAAATAGATTAGGGCTTCATTTTTGGTGGGGTTGAGGCCAAATTGGAGGAGAGATTTGTGATGCTATTTGTATCATGAAATTCTCATTACCCATTGAAAGTGACAGTTAAGAACATTAGTCTAGAAGCTATAGCCAAAGCAATCCCCCTAATTTTCTCTGACACTATGAATTTTTTGGTGTATTTTTTCCTATGCTCAGTATTTATAGTGATCAGAAAAATAAGCCATATTATATGTCACAACATATATAAAGGTATTTACAAACATGCTCACATTTTATGTGTGATATGGTGTCTTTTTGAAGTTCTGGGCTCAGCTATGAAAATCTTTTCCACTCTTGTAGATTTATATTACTAAAATTTAGACTCTTTTAGACCATGGGAGAGATCTATGAAAGACAAATTAAATCCTCTCATTTGTAATTTTGTACTTAAATTTTAAGGTCACATGTTGGAAGTCTTTTGAGTGATTATAGACTGCATAATTTCTCTTCAGTGCTAGACACTTGTTTCTCTGAAATAATTCGTAACTTCCTAAAGCATAGTCGTGTGGACAAGATTTTGAATTCTAAATGTGTATGGGTTTTTCGTTGGTTTTTATGAAGATTTTGAGTTTTCTGGCAATTAGTAACTTGAGATAGTAGCTTTCCTACAGAAATAGAATTCTCTTAATAAATCGTGTATGCAGTCCTTGAGAGAGAAAGTGGGCACAAATAATTATACGCATGTTTGATGGATAAAGACCTTGACATTTCTCAGTTAGTGGGTCTCCTGTATGTTACATAGGAAGAACCTTGCAACTAGCCTTCCCGAGTTCAGGCTTTCACTGTGTTTACCCTGTATTAGTTTTGTATTGCTGGTATAACAAATTGCTAGCAATTTAGTGGCTTAAAACAACACAGATGTATTATAGCTCTGGAGGTCAGAAGAAGCCCAAAATGTGTCTGGGCTAAAACCGAGGTCTTGGCAGAGCTGGTTCCGTCTGGAGATCTAGGGGAGAATCCATTCCTTGCCATTTCTAGCTTCTAGGGATTGCCTGCATCACTTGGCCAATGGGGTCATATCACTCTGACCTTTATTCCGTGGTTAATGCAGATAAACAGTTACCTGGCTCAGACTCTCTTACCTCCCTCTTAAAAGGACCCCTCTGATAACATAAGGCCCTGCTGGATAGTTCAGGGTAATTTCCCCACCTCAGTTTCCTTAACGTAATCACATATGCCAAGTTCCCTTTTGCAGTGGATGGTATCATATTCACAGGTTCCAGGGATTAGACATGGACTTCTTTGGTGGGCAATTATTAACCTAGCATATACTTGTTCATATCAAGCCTTCCGACTAAAGCGGCTCCAGCTAGCCATCTTTAGCGGCTTCCTACATCTTCCCACATCAAATCCATATTTATTTTAATGTTGTTTAAAGACTTTTATATTTGGAAACATCCCTTCTTTCCAATTTTAACTTCTTCCTTGCATTTAAACTCTTTTGTGAGCAGGCCATACTTTGCTGTATTTAGTTAAACTAGTGCACCCTTGTTTGTGTTCTCTTACTGAGAATGTCGGCTCTTCAAACCATCTAAATCCTACTAATTATTCAAGGTTCATGCTTACATTTTCCTTCTTATCTGAGACTAACTTCAATGACCCTGCCTTTTTTGTTTTTTTTCTTCATGACCTTCCAGAGCATTTGTGGATTTCATACACAATTTTTATGTCTATGTTTATATATATATTATCAGTCTTTTGCTGTTACTTCACTTATGTTTTCCATGCATCATTTTGATTATAAACTATTTGAGAATAGGAAAAAATATTTTTCTCATATTGAATAACTCTTAGCGTGGTGCTGCACATGGTAATGTCAAATGTTCACTCACTACCTCATTTGGAGTTTTCTTTTGTTCGTCCGTGACTTTTAAAAACTTCCACTTAGAATGTAATAAAACAGATATCAACTTGGTATCTACTGAATAAACAATGAGGATTCTGTATGGATCCATTCTATAATCCACTGTAAAACTATTTTTCCTCATTTGTGTTTTAGGACTTGTGACTTACAATCTGTTTTTAAATTATTAACATAATGTATTATTTGTTAATAATTTAATTTAATTTATTTAATTTAATTTAATAATAAATTAATTTAATATATATTATATTATATATATTTATATGTTTATATATTTATATATATAAAATATAATAAATTAATTTAATAATAATTTAAAAACATTAACATAATGTATTATTTGTTTCAAGGGTACAGGTCTGTGAATCATCAGTCTTTCACAACTCACAGCACTCACCATAGCACGTACTCTCCCCAGGGTCCATCACCAGCCACCCCTCCCATCCCCATCTACTCCAGCAACCCTCAGTTGACTTACAATCTTTAAAACCACATTTTCTCAACATTGTGATAAAAGCTAGCTGGTACACAGTGCATATTTTTTCCTAGAGTGACTTAGTTTTGTGCCTTATTGTGGCATCCTTCTGGTTTTTGGAGGGCACTGTTGTCAATTCCGAGCAGTTGGTTGGCATACTACCATTAGGAATTGTTGCATTGACTTCAGAGTGAGCCTTTCACACAAGGTGGTTCTGGAGGGCTTGAACACAGATAGTGGGCCTTTCTCAAACGTAAAGCAATAGACCATGTGGCCTTTTTGTGTTTGCTTGCTAGTAATTGTTGAACAACAAAACATTTTTGCCTGATTTGTTTTCATTAGAATGCTCCACCAAGAAGGAAATTGTGGATAAAGGGAAAATGGTCCCCTTTACTTTTAATTGTGGAGTTTATCAAAGAGACTTTTGTTATTTACAAAAAGAAACAGATGATTGTTGAATGGCCAATTTGGCTTAGGTCAGTTTGCAATAATGAACTTAGGAGAAAGATGTTATTATCAATTATTACTATTGTCTTTATTATAGATCAGTATACTAAGGGTTATAAAATCAAGTGACTGAACATCGATGAAGCTAAAGGTTTAAATCTAGCATAACTTGAAGGTATTTGCTTTTATCTTTATGCAAAACAATTGGTATATGTTTATATTCACTTGGGGTAATTGGCAGACATGAAATATGAAGACTAGACTGCTATATAGATTAGTGGAAAGAAATGATTTTTTAAAAAAGATTTATTTGAGAGAGAGAACGAGAGAGAGCGAGAGAGCACGCCAGCAAGTGGGACCAGGGGGAGGGGCAGAAGGAGAGGAAGAGAATCTCAAGCAGATTCCTCGCTGAGCACAGAGTCCCACACAGGGCTCCACCTCAGGACCCTTGAGATCATGACCTGAGCTGAAATCAAGAGTCAGAAGCTTAACTGACAGAGCCACCCAGGCCCCCCAAGAAAATGTTTAAAGACTTAAAAGTACTGAAATAAAAATGGCTTCTTTTCTCAACTAGTAATGTTTAAAAGCAAGGTACATCTTTTGTGTATTAAGTAGGCCTGTTATGTTTCTTGCTTCTGTTGCTATGGCAGAGAAGTAGAAAGGAAGTTACTGATTTGCCTCCAGGTAAACGTACTAGTAGCACCTTACCTGGAAGGAATTTATTGCCCAGATCTCCCAAGATGATGTAAAGGGCTGTTTGGCCTATGTAGGTAGTGTAATTATTTACATAGTAATTGATTCCCAAATATACAAACTATATATATACATATATATGTTAGTATTGTATAGGGATGTGTGTGTGTATGTGTGTGTATGTATATTTTTTATGTATATCTATATATGTTCCATAAAGGTGCTTTGGATCATTTCAAGTAATTCATTTTTCTGTATCTTGAAGTCTCAACTTGTGGAACTGTTCCACATATTTTTTAGTCAGAAATACTCAAACCTTTGAAGAATATAAATATTGGCTATAATGAAATGCCAGCATGTTGCTTTTACAGTATCGTGGATATTAAGTGATAATTTTAACCAAATCCAATTACATTGGGATATCCTTTTCGGTAAAATTTATGAAACACTTAAGATGGCAAATTAAGAATTTGACTTTTAGGGGTAATTATTGATATCTGATTTATGCACTGTGAACAAAGCATGATATAAGAAAATGTATCACTATAGATTATAGAAAACTAGAATAATAAGAACTACATTTTTAGAAAAAATACAACAATGCAAAGTGTCTTTTAAATTTTTCTTACTAGCTGGTAAACTCATCTCAGCCAGAGAACATCTTTAATCATCATCAAATGAATAGATCCCTGCTGTTACTCATCTTGGAGCACAATTCATAGGGTTTGCCCCCATGACAAGGAGCCCCATCACAAACCAGTGCTGATATTATTTATACTGTTTGCTTTTATGACTTTTAATTTACAGTTCATGTTTGAAACTACAGTTTATTTTCTCTGTTCAAAGAACTTTAATATGTATGAGATGTTTTTTTTCAGACCATTAGGCAACTTAGTGTCTTATGCTTCAGTTTCTGCTGTTTTTAAGAATTATAGTCTGTATTTCTGCTGTGCACTCCACGTTCTCACCAAACACATTTAATGAATGCTATCATATCTTATTTTTTTATATCCAGGTGATTCCAAGCAGAAGTCCAAATTTGATTAACAGTCTGATTAGGAATTTTTTACTTGACATAGTCATAGACAGCAGAAAGAAATTTAATGATTTATACAAAGTGGAAAATGAGAATTAGAGACATAAAAAAACAAAGCAATAGTAATAATAATAGTAATGGTAATAATTAATCCCCAAGTTTGCTGGTCTTTTCACTTTTTTTTTTTTTTTAAAGATTTTTATTTATTTGACAGAGAGAAACACGGCAAGAGAGGGAACACAAGCAGAGGGGATGGTAGCGGGAGAAGCAGGCTTCCTGCCAAGCAAGGAGCCCGATGTGGGGCTCGATCCCAGGACTCTGGGATCTTGACCTGAGCTGAAGGCAGACGCTTAACGACTGAGCCACCCAGGCGCCCCGTCTTTTCACTTTCTTAATGGTGCCTTTTAATTAACAGAAACTGTGAAGTTAAGGTCTAGTTTATTTATCTTTTCCTTTATATTTAGTGCTTTTTGTGTTCCTTTGAAAAAAATCTTCCCCTGAGTGAAGATCAGGAACACATTTTCCTATGTAATCTTTTTTGTTTTTTAGATTCATTTATTTATTTATTTTAGGGAGATGGAGGGGGGATGGGAGAGAGAGAGAGAGACAGAGACTCTCAAGCAGACTCCCTGCTGAGCACAGAGTCCCAAATGGGGGCTTGACCTTGACTCCAAGATCATGACCTGAGCTGAAATCAAGAGTCAGAGACTTAACCTACTGAGCCACCCAGGCACCCCTTCTTATGTAATCTTATGGGAGGTTTAGTGTGTTGCCTTTCACATTTAGGTCTGTCATCCATTTGGATGGATGTTTATATATATGTGATGTGAAGTAGAGATCAACATTCCCCCCCCCCCATTGATCTATAACCATTTATTGATAAGATCACTCACTCTACAGTTATGGTTGATACTTTTATTATAAATTGGGTTACTGTTAGTGTCTAGGTCTATTTCTAGACTCAATTTTTCTACTGGTCTGTTTGTCTATTTTTTTTTAAAGATTTTATTTATTTATTTGACAGAGAGAGAGAGAGAGAGATTACAAGTAGGCAGAGAGAGAGGAGGAAGCAGGCTCCCCGCTGGGCAGAGAGCCCAATGCGAGGCTCGATGCCAGGACCCTGAGATCATGACCTGAGCCGAAGACAGAGGCTTTAACCACTGAGCTACCCAGGCGCCCCCTGTTTGTCTATTCTTATACCATAATACATTTTAATTTCTGTAGCTTTGTAATATGCATTAATATCTGGTAGTGAAGTCCTTCTACTTTGTTCCTTTTCTTGAAGATCTTGGCTATTTTATGTTTAGGTTGTTAATTTCCCCCTATCTTATCCCTAATTGCTAGCATTTTGATTGGTGTTACCTTAAATCTGTAGATCAATTTAGAGAGAATTGATGTCTTTATAATATCACATCTTCTAAACCATGCACATGGTATTTCCTGCACGGAGGACTTGCCCATCTTTTGTTAGATTTATTTTTAGGCACTTGATATTTTTTGATGCTAGTATAGATTATATTTTTCTAAAGTTTATTGCTCATATAGAAATATGATTGATTTTATTTATTATTTTTTAAAAAAGATTTTATTTATTTATTTGACAGAGTAGGCAAAGAGGCAGGCAGAGAGAGAGGGGGAAGTAGGCTCCCCGCTGAGCAGAGGGCCCAGTGCGGGGCTCAATCCCAGGACCCTGAGATCATGACCTGAGCCGAAGGCAGAGGCTTCAACCCACTGAGCTACCCAGGTGCCCCAATATGGTTGATTTTAAAATACCGAACTGTATCTTGTGACCTTGGTAAATTCTTTTGTTACTCATATTTAATTTTAAATACCCATGTATTTTGATATCCTGTGTAGTAGATTTATTTTTAATTATTCTGTTCATGACATTGTTCTGTATTTTTAAATCTAAGAAGACTGCCTTTTATCAGTTCTGGAAATTTTCCTGCCTTTGTTTTAGTTGACTATAGCTCCTTCATTTTTCTAATTTTTAAATTTTTTCCTTTCATTAGGGATAATATTATAAAATTGCCATCATCAAAGACAAAGAAAAATCTGCAAAGCAACCTGAAAGAAAAAGATTACTCACAGAGGAACAATAGGTAGATTGACAACAGATTTGACATTGTGAGAAAAAGAAGAGAAGAGACAGTGAAACAATATACTTAGAGGATTTTTTTTTTTTTTTTTTTTATATTTAGAGTGTTAAGTGAAGCTATCAACCTAAAATTCTATATCAGGCTAAACTTTCATTCAAGAGAGTGTTAAGAAAGACATTTTCAGAGAGAAGCTCAGGTAATTTAATTCTCCAGTAACATTATTAAGAAATACTAAATGATATACATATGTCAATAAGAACAGAGGATGCAAAATAAAACAATATTAGGGGGATGGGGAGAAGATGTAACTACATGATAGAGAGACTTAAACAAGTGTTTAGAGATTATCATGAACAATTTTCTACCAATACATTTGAAAACTTAGGTTAAAGGAACAATTTTCTAAAAAAAAAGTTTTCAAATTGGATTAAGGAAGACATAGAATACTGAAATAGACCAAGATTCATTAACACTAAGTAAAATAAAAACCAAAAAACTAAGTAAAAGAAAATCATTCCATATAAGAAGGTACAGAATTCACACTGTATTTAAGTGTGTTTTCTATGGTTTAAGTGTGAATTCTAACAACCTTCCAGAAAGAGATTACCTATATACGAATTATTATAATAAATAAAAAGGAATTTTTTTTAAAAGATTTTATTTATTTGACAGAGAGAAACACAGCAAGAGAGGGAACACAAGCAGAGGGAATGGTAGTGGGAGAAGCAGGCTTCCTGCTGCACAGAGAGCCCGATGCGGGGCTCGATCCCAGGACCCTGGGATCATGACGTGAGCCGAAGGCAGATGCTTCACGACTGAGCCACCCAGGTGCCCCAAAAAGGAATTTTCTATTTGTAAACTTATTTTATGATACTTATTTGACTTTGATTATAAAACAAAATGTAGGGGCGCCTGGGTGGCTTTGTCGGGTAAGTGTCTGCCTTTGGCTTAGGTCATGATCCCAAGGTCCTGGGATTGAGACCTGCATTGAGCTCCCTGCACAGCGGGGAATTTGCTTCTCCCTCTCACTATCCCACCCCCTGCTCGTGCTTTCTCTTCCTTTCTCTCTCTCAAACAAATAAAACCTTAACAAAAAATGTATAAGGACAATACAAGGAAAGAAATTTATGAACATACATATAAAAATACTAAAAATACCAGCAAACAAAACTTGCAAGTGCTTGTCATGCTGAAATGTATCCCATCTAACTTGGTTTTACTCCAGCAATAAAAGATATTAACATTAGATAAAATGTAATTTTATTTTATTTTATTTTTTTTTTAAAGATTTTATTTATTTGACAGAGAGAAACACAGCGAGAGAGGGAACACAAGCAGAGGGAATGGTAGCGGGAGAAGCAGGCTCCCTGCTGCACAGAGAGCCCGATGCGGGGCTCGATCCCAGGACTCTGGGATCATGACCTGAGCCGAAGGCAGACGCTTAACGACTGAGCCACCCAGGCGCCCCGATAAAATGTAATTTTAAACCAGAAACTCTCCCTAAGCTGAAAAAAAAATCTCTCAAACTCACAGCAAGTATCATACTTAGTGGTGATACATCTGAAAAGAAAACAGACTGCACTCCACTTGGCAAACATGTTGCTTGTCTGGGGTCTATTTAGGATGACTGAAGAATGTTCTCTTTTGTATCTCAACTATATATTTGAAAACTTTTACACTAAGTGATAAACTACAGTTCATGTCAGAAGAGCTGTGATCTACAGATAGTTTATTCCTATGTGTCAGACAGTTCATTCAAGCACTTCCAGATTCCCGTTTGTTTGGTTTTGACATTTAGACGAAGCCAGGCGGCTTATATTTTGGAGTATTCCAACTTAAATTCATCCTTTAATCTGATTATACACTTATTTCATACAAGATCTTATTCATCTATCCATATAAGACATTGGGGAATTCATTACAGTGGAATTGCTATGAACTTACGAAACAAGGTAATGATTGCTGTGTGAATGATATACTGAGTCTTTTCTGTTGCATGCTTCAAGAAAGAGATATAACAGGTTTAAAGATTGAAAAGGAAGAACAGGGGCGCCTGGGGGGCTCAGTGGGTTAAAGCTTCTGCCTTCGGCTCAGGTCATGATCTCAGGGTCCTGGGATCGAGCTCCGCAACGGGCTCTCTGCTCAGCGGGGAGCCTGCTTCCTCCTCTCTGCCTAATTGTGATCTTTCTCTCTGTCAAATAAATAAATAGAATCTTAAAAAAAAAAAGAAAAGGAAGAACAAATGGTTGGCATTCATAGACTATATGATTGTCTATGTGGCCAATCCAAGAGAATTAAAACCAATAAGAAAATTGAGTAAGTTTTACTAGGTACAATAAAATTATAAAACAGCTAATGGCATTTTATTCAGAGACAGAAAGTAATTAGAAAATATAAGTAGAATAAAGATCCCATATACAATGGCAAGAAAAATGAAGGAATCTAGGAGTGAATATAACAAAAGATATTCAAGATCTTACTTCTAAAATTATAAAACTTTATTGAAAAGAAAGAAGATCCAAATGAACGAGAAGCAGTCTCTGTTGATGGATGAGATTACCCAGTATCATATGACAGCTTCTCCTAAATTAGTTTATAAACAATGGAATTCGAATGAAAATATCAAAAGTGTTTTTGTTTTTAGATTTATTTATTAGATAGAAAGAGAGTGCATGAAGGGAGGGGCAGACGGATAGTCTTTAATGCAGACTCCCTGCTGAGGGCAGAGCCTGATGCGACGCTTGATCAGATGACTCTGAGATCTCAGACCTGAGCCAAAGCCAAGAATCAGACACTTAAACCACTGAGCCACCCAGGAGCCCCTGTTTTTTTAATCTATCTATCTATCTATCTATCTATCTATCTATCTACCTACCTACCTACCTATCTAATGAAACTTGGGATCTTGAGCAAAGAGAAATTAAAGAATACGATCGACAGTCTTGATACTACATATCAAGAGTTAATTACTTTTAGTATATTATTAAGTATAGTATTTAAAATAAATTGATGCAGATAGACCTTTGGAACGAGGTTAAAAGCCCAGAAATACATTCATATAAATTTGGAAACTTGGTAAATTTATTCGTTTAATACTTACTAAGCACTCTCCTGTTTGCTGGTGGAGGCTTCTTTAAGTTGTCTTCCAGGTTCTTTTGACATGATCCTAGTGGTCATCAATAGCTTCCTTACTACTGACAATATTTTCTGGACTCACCTGGTACATAGCCTGCTCCTGACTTGAAATCAGCCATTTCTCCAAGATGTCCTGATTTCTTTAATGGGAAGTAGAATTGCAAGATCACATCCAAGTGTTAGAGATACTCATTGCAATTGGGTTGGTACATGTTCCCAGGCCTTTTCAGTTAACAGCTAAAAATTTAAATGTATATTTTATATACATGTATATGTATATACACACATATGATAAATATATATGGATGCATTTAATATATTACTATATTTTATATTACATAATATGTATATTTAAAGATAAAAACTTCGGTGTGAGTTCATACTGATACTTTTTTAAAAAAGATTTATTTATTTATTTCAGAGAGAGAGGGCACATGAGTGCACTGGGGTGGCAGGGAGGGGCAGGGGGAGAGGGAGAGAGAATCCCAAACAGACTCTGCTCTGAATGCAAAGCCTGACTGGGGTTCAGTCTCACACCTCTAAGATCACGACCTGAGCTGAAACCAAGAGTTGGTCACTTAACCAAATGCACTGTCCAGGCACTCCTATACTGATACTTTCTTTAAAAAAAAATTTTTTTTTAAAGATTTACCTATTTATTTGAGAAAAAAAGAGAGAGACTACATGAGCTGAGGAGAAGGGCAGAGGGAAAGGAGAGAGTCCTAAGTAGGCTCCATGCTGAGTATAGAGCCTGACTCAAGGCTCAATCTCACAACCCTGAGATCAAAAACTGAGCCGAAAACCAAGAGTTGGAGACTTAACCGACTACATCATCCAGGTGCCCCCTATACTGGTACTTTCAATTGAAATTCAGGAATACAAGATTTTTGTTACGTTTCGTATATGAAATCTGTATCCCCTTTGACATTGGGAATCATGGTTGTCAAGGACACAAGGGATGAGGAAATTACAATATCCTATCATTACTTGTTTGTTTTATCCTCCATCACATACAGAATCATCTCAAAATAGTCATTGTAATACAACTAGCAAGAAACTAGCCAGCAAGAAAACAACTAGCCAGCAAGAAAGCACTTTGTTTCCTTGTAAATATTGTCTTTGCTTTTTGGGTTTTGTTATGTAGTTGTATTATCTGCTTTCACGTGGGGATTTGGGGAGATTCTTATGTGTGTTGCTGCTTATATAGCAGTATATACTAGCTCAGAATTCCCTTTTGAAAGTTCTGAGGTTTCCTTGGCTAATTAAACATATGTAAAGAGTAATCCAGTTGGCTGATTATTGTTTAGTGTAGGTTGTACTTTATAGTTTATTTATAAAGGCCATTATAGTACCATGAGTCCATGTGGTAGGCCTCTCCAGACTAATCCTAGTGGGGATTCCATAATAAGGTCAAGCAAACTATAATAGCAATTGAGGGGTGTCTTTGGCGTTGTGATCAGTAGAGGGGCCAGCATGTGGCCTGGAAAGGTTTAATTTAGCCAGTAATTTTCAGTGAACCTTCAAAACTCCCCAAATAAAGGTACAATTAAAGTCAAAGAAGTGTGATTGCTGTCTAAATGCAGCATTAAGAAAAATACCCTATTGCTTCCTCTCAACCTCTCAAGTTGCTGCTTGTGTGCAGAAATTCTGGAGTGGCACTTGGGGTAGTGGACACGTATTGTGTTTTGGTTGCCTGTCCCTCGTTTCCCCTACTGCAGCCTAAGCACACTATATTCTTTTTGTTGTCATTCAATTCATTAAAAAGAAATTATGTCAAGTTTTTAGACCAGTTTTAGATTCACAGCAGAACTGAGGGGAAGGTGTAGAGATTTCTCATTTACCACATACACCTGCCTGCACACTTGCAGAGCCTCCCTCAACAACAACCCCACTAGAGCGGTACAGTTGTTAGAACTGATGAACCCACATTGACATATTCTAGTCACCTGAAGTACGTAGTTTTTGTTACGGTTCATCTTTGGTGTTCATGAACCCACATTGACATATTCTAGTCACCTGAAGTATGTAGTTTATGTTAAGGTTCATCCTTGGTGTTCGTTCATTCTTTGGGTTTGGACCTGTATCCATCATTATGGTATCATACAGATAGAGTATTTTCACTGCCCTAAAGATCTGTGTTCCATCTGATCATTCTTCCCTCCCCCCAACCCCTGGCAACCACTAGCCTTTTTATTGTTTCCACAGTTTGCCTTTTCCAGAACGTCATAGAGTTGGAATCTTACAGAATTATAGCTAATTTCCTTTTGAAGAATTATCTCTCCCTCTAGAAATTTTCTACCTTTAGGGGATTATATCGCCCTAGGAGTAGACATTTGACTTCAGCTAAATTAAACAGACTCTTATGGAATTTCTGTTACTGGAGTGATGCAGAAAGGTCCAAGATGAGGGGCATTTGGGTGGCACAGTAGGTTAAGCATCTGCCTGCAGCTCAGATTATGATCCTGGGGTCTTGGGATTGGGAGCGTTGGGCTCCCTGCTCTGTGGGGATCCTGCTCTTCCCCAACCCCACCACTTGCCCTGCTTGCGCACATGCGTGTGCTCTCTCTCAAATAAAAAATAAAATCTTTAGAAAGAAAAAAAGGAAAGTTCAAGATGGTGGGGGATTATTCATTCCAGTGATGATATTGCGATGAGAATGTTTATTAATTCCCCTTGCCTTGAAGGTGCCCTGATTCTTGACCTTTTTCCAGCTTTTTCTCCAGTCTTACTGCTGGAGAACAATTTTGTGTGTTCTCTAAAATCCACTTAATACATTTATCTTCTGTTTAGAGTTGTTCTCTTACAACAAGCAACTGTATCTAATTTAGTGGTGATCCCTAGAGTACATTAGAAATGTTCAATCTATTTAAATTGCATTCCTGCTTCTAACAGTTGTCCTATCCTCCTTTCCCTGCTCTATTGAAAAAAAAATTGGAAATACTAGTTTCATAAAAAGGTAAAGGTATACTTGACCAAAGGACTCAAAAATAAAGCACTTATTTTTATAAAAAAATATAAGAAATTAAAATTTGCACTTACTCCAACAAAATGACATCACACCTAACTGAGACTGAATGTCATAATCAGGGGAAAGACCTCAGGTTGACAAAGACAGCCAGGAGAGGATGGCTAGTAAGTGATTTCATGATGCATCATTATAGAAACTTAGCTCAGAATGAGGTTGTTATCAGAATGTTATAGTTGCTAGTGGAGGGTAAATTGAACAACTTATCTTGGACAAGGAAGGGGAATTAATATTTATTAAGCAAGTCTTTTGTTTCATGTAAGCTATGCATATATTATTTTACATATGCCTTTCATATGTTTTTTTCACCTTATCCTCAAAATAAGTCCATTTCTTATCCATGTCTTAGCACCTTCATTTTGTAAACAGAAAAACTGTGAATTAGAAAAGTTAGTTAACTTACGGTCCCACAACAAGAAAGTGCCAGACCCAAAGTCTAAATCGAAACTCAGCTTAACCTAAATCTCCTACTCTTCCTACTATGTCATCAACACTGAAAATTGAATCTGAGACTATAGAAAACAAACCATAGAAAACAAAGATGGTGAATTGAATATGTGCAACAGCTACCACTCTTTTGTCAAAACCCAAACCTTTCTTTTCTTTTTTTTTTTGTTTTTTCTTTTAAGATTTTTATTTATTGGACACAGAGAGAGAGATCACAAGTAGGCAGAGAGACAGGCAGAGGGAGAGGGAGAAGCAGGCTCCCCGCTGAGCAGAGAGCCTGATGTGGGGCTCGATCCCATGACCCTGAGATCATGACCTGAGCCGAAGGCAGAGGCTTCAACCCACTGAGCCACCCAGGCGCCCCAGAACCCAAACCTTTCTAAAACAATTTTTTTAAAGGCCTAAGCATGTGAAGCATGTGAAGAAGGCCTAAGCATGTGAAGAAGACGAGAGCAGGAGAGGAACAACGAAATTTGGGAAATTGATAAGCAAATGGAAAAGTGGTTAATTGACTAAGCAGACTTAAGATAACTGAATCCCAAGCTGGCAGTGGAAAAAGTTGAGTAACAAATTGATTTACACTGTTGACTCAACAAAGCTCAAGAATTAGAGGGTGCCTGGGTGGCTCAGTCGGTTAAGCGTCTGCCTTCAGGTTGGATCATGATCCCGAGGTCCCTGCTCAGTGGGGAGCCTGCTCTTTCCTCTTCCACTGCCCCCCTCTCTCTGCTTGTGCTCTGTCTCTTGCTTTCTCTCTCTCAATAAATAAATGGAATCTTTAAAAAAGAAGAATCCGAGCTGATACCTGTGTAAGTGAAAGCTGAGTGGTCTAATTTTGAAGCAATAGGATCCCCAGATCTACATCTACCTCCACAGAGCTGTCTGATGGCTTGATCCCTTTCACATCCTGGAAGATTGAAGATACATTCTCTGCAGAAGGTGATGCAGAAAGTCACTGGAGGATCCCATGCACATTTGAGGCCAGGGGCCATAGCGAAAGCAGGGGAAAGAGTTAAAGTTTGCATACTCAGTAGTGAAGTCTTTCCCTGCACACTGTCTTTGCCTGCACACATCACAGAAAGCTGGCAGCCAGGCCCATAGCCTGTAGGTGAGGAATGCAGGCAATTATTCTCAGGGGATCTGAGCAGTCCATGGCTCTCCAAGAGGAAAGATTGAATGGTAGTATTAGGGGTTCTTTACTGAAATAGCTTGCCTCATCAGAACTGAAGCCCATGCAACCTAGCCCCACTTTTGTGCTCAGAGCTTCTAATCAACGTTTAAAACATTTCTAAAATTTTTAATTGTGGTAAAAAAACATTCAATATTTCCCATCTTAACTATTTTTAAGTGTGTATCTCAGCAGCATTAAGTATATTCGTATAGATGTTGTACAGTAGATCTCCAGAACTTTTTCACCTGGCAAAACTGAGTACATCCTTTCAACAACTCCCCATATCCCCCTACCCCTACTCCTGGCAACCATCATTGCTCTGTCTCTATGGATCTACTACTTTAGACATTTCTTAAACGTGGAATCATGGGGTACCTCAGTAGCTCATTTGGTTAAGTGGCTGCCTTCTGCTTGGATTATGATCTTGAGGTCCTGGAATCAAGCCTTGCATTGGGCTCCCTGCTCACTGGGGAGTTTGCTTCTCCCTTTGCCCCTTTCCCCCAGTTGTGCACTCTTTCTCCCTCTCTCAAATAAATAAAATCTTTAAAAAAAAAGTGGAATCCTATAGTATTGTCTTTTTGTGACTGGCTTATTTCACTTAACAAGATGTCCTCAGGGTTCATCCATGTTGCAGCAAGTGACAAGATTTCTTCCTTTTTAAAAATTTATTTTATTTTTTGTTAGAGAAGGGTAGAGAGAGAGAGAATCCCAAGCAATCTCCATACCCATCATGGAGCCCACTGCAGGGCTTTGATCTCACAATGCTGAGATCATGACCTGAACCAAAATCAAGAGTAGGATGCTCAACTGACTGAGCCACCCAGGTGCCCCAAGATTTACTCCTTTTTCAAGTCTGAATAACACTCCAATTTCTAATCAGCTTTTAACACTTTGTTTATTTATTTGAGAGAAACAATGAGCAGAGGGAAAGAGAGAGAAGCAGACTCTGCCGAGCAGGAAGCCTGATACGGAGCTTCATCCCAGTACCTGGAAATCATGACCTGAGTGGAAGGCAGACTCTTAACCAACTGAGACACCCCTCTAATCAGCTTTTAATATTCCATCCATAAATATGTGTAGACAATGTACCATTATCAGGCATGAGAGGAAAGCCTCTCGCATGAAAGACTGAGAGACACAAATAAATATAAAACATCAGATTATTCAGAGACAAGATCGCTTTTTAAAAACTATCAATTAAAATGTCAGAATAAAAAAAAGTAAAATGTCAGAATAGAAGATATCACATAGGAAGTAATAATGGAATAACCATTTTTTTTTTAAAGAACAGTAAAAACAAGAAAAAAAACAAACTCCAAATAGTTAATAGGAAAACCTCACGGGTGGAAATATCAAGCTGGGGAAATTTCTCAAAAAGTAGAGAAGAAGGAAAAAAAGAACATGGAAAATAAGAGAAATAAGATAAAATTAGGTCAACAGATCAGAAAATCCAAAGTCCAAAATAAAAGGAGTTCTAAGTAAGAGCAGGAGAAATGGAGGGGAGGTAGTCAACAAAATAACATAACAAAAATTTCCCAGAATGGAAGGGCATGAATTTTTCAGTTGAAGAACCCATATAGTTCCTTACAAAATGGCACACCATCATGAAATCTCAGGACAGCAGGGACAGTAAAAGCACTTTGTGATTTATAAAGCATTAAAAAAAAGAGAGAAATTAGAATGATGTCAATATCACAATAGCAATGCTGGAAGCTAGAAAAGAGTGGAGAAACATCTTCAAAACTCTATAGAAAATGATCTCCAATTTAAAATTCTATACCCAGCTAATTTACTAATCGTGTATCTAATGTATATTAAACTTGTGAGTGCCAAGGCTCTACTTTATCATTTCATATGCTGGGTGCAGTTAGAGAAATGAATATAAAAGAAGATAGGTCACTTCTATATCCCTTTTGTGTTGTTTTAAAATAAATTTTAATTTTAGAATATTTCAGATTTGCAGAAAAACTGTAAAGGTAGTACAGAGTTCCCATCACCCACACCCAGTTTGCCCTACTATTAACATCCTACATTAGTATGGTACATTTGTCATAATTTGGGAACCAGTGTTGATATGTTCTTACTTTTGTTAGATTTCCTTCATTTTTACCTTATCTCCTTTTTCTATTCTAGGATCCTATCCAGGACACTACATTACATTTAGACGTCACATGTCCTTAGACTTCTCTTGGTTATGATAGTTTCACAGACTTTCCTTATTTTTTGATGACCTTGATAGTTTTGAGGAGTAGTGGTCAGGTTTTTTTTAGATGTCTCTCAATTGGAATTTATGTGGTGTTTTCCTTATGATTAGACTGGGATTATAAGTTTTTGGAAGGAAGACCTCAGAGGTAAGGTGTCATTCTCATCACACCCTATGAAGGGTACATAGCATCAACATGACTTAGTCACTGTTAATGTTGACCTTGATCACCTGGCTAAAGTAGTGTTTCTCAAACTTAATCCCACTTCCCCTTTTCTTACTATACTCATTGCAAGGAAGTCACTGTCTATAGCCTACACGTAGGGGGTGGAAGTTAGGCTCCACATCCCTGAAGGTAGAATATCTGTATAAATTATTTGAAATTCTTCTGCATGGTAGATTTGTCTTTTCCCTTTTTGTTTATTTATTCAATAATTTATTTACATCAGTACTAACCCCTGGATATTTATTTTATACTTTGGGTTATAATCCAGTATATATATTTATTTTGTTGTATATTTTTTGTAGCACTTTTTTCAGAGATGCTGTGTCACAAAGACCCAGAACGTTCCAGTTGTCTTTCTTCTAATCTATAGTCTTTAGTCTAGATCCCAAAGCAGATAAAATTGATGTACTGAAAAAAATGCTCTCCTAGTTGTACACAAGTCACAGACTTTTATTAAAATAAATGCAGTCAGCATTTCTGTTAGCAATGAAACCCGTTCCGTGGAAAGCACAGTGCCTGCAGAGCTTATGATCCATTCACTTACTGTAATGCCGTTTCCCCTGAATTAGGTCCGTTGAGATGAATTTATGTTGTAGTTAATCTGAGTTGCTATAGAACTTGAGCCATTAAAATGCCTCTTACTGTACTGATTATCATTTGACTCATATCCCTGTCAAGCAATATATGTAGGGAAATGTGTTTTCTTTAATTTTGAAATGACTTTATAGCAGAGAATTATATTTAGAGTATATAGAGCTTCTTCAGCAGGTTTATAAAAAACAATCTTCAAAAGATTTAGATACTAACTCTGAATATTTCTTTTGAAAACAGATTTGTTGTTTTCATTCTTGAATGAATTTCTCTATCTGTGATCCTCATGGACTTAGATAGACTGTACACCTTCAATCATATAAAGTACTATAATGGTTCAAAACAAAGACTCATGACAAATCATTAACCTTGGGAAGTTAAACAGAAGAGTGTAGAGTAGCAGAAGAAGAACAACTTTAATGTGAATGTTTCTTAAATTTCATTGTTCAGTGTGAGGATTTATACAGGTTAATGGTATAAGTCATTTATCAAATTTAAGAAATCCCTTCTAGTCCTTGCTCAATATGATAACTTAAAAATTGAGAATTAATGTGAAATTAATCAAGCATTTTTAAAGAAACTGTCATTTTTTTCCTTCTTTAATCTTAATGTAGTAATTTGCATTAGTAGATTTTCTGTCTAAATTTTCTATGTCTACCATTCTTGTATTCCTGGGGAAAAATGTTAATTGGTTCATATGAAATATAAATTCTTTGTTCCTTGAAGACTTGGCAGTGCTTTCTTATAAAACCATGTTGGGCCAGTATTCTTACTATTGGACAGATATTTTAATACTTAAAAAAGTTTCTTCTTTGTTAATTGATCTGCGTAGTTTAATAAGTCTTCCTGAGTTAAATTTGTTAATTTTTATTTTCTTAAGTGATCATTAATTTTATCTAGGTTTTCAAATTTATTGGTATAAAGTTGTACTATATTATCCTGAAATAAAAGATAATACTCTTTATATACATCTTATATTATCTTTCTTGATCCTGTCTCAATGTTGTTATTTGTGTTTTCTTTTCATTTAAACTTACCAAAATTTGTCTATTTTATTGGTCTTCTCCAATAACCAGTTTTGAATTTATTGATTCAATAAATTGATTTATTGGTTGCTACTATTTCTTTTATAAATAAGGTAACCCAACAAATAATCATTTCAATAACCATCTGTGGAAAAAATTTTGACTGGAAATGTTTTGGTGATGGAGGAAACATCCAAACAAGTCCTGCTTCCCCTCCCTCTGACAAAAATAAAAGTTTTGGGTTGCTTAAATTGCTTAATCCTCTTTTTTTAGTGGGAGAGAAACTTTATTCCATAGTGGTATTCACAGATTTGCAGACTTTCAAAGGTCTTAAGATATATCTCATGAGAGTGCCAGTGGTGTTTTGTCTTTAATAAATTGTCCTTGATGGACGTGCAAGGATCCCCTGCACAAAAGATGACTGGTGCTTGAGTTATTACTGTCAACTTCTCCGTAATGCATAAAATTATAAGGTGATAAGGACAGTATATAATAGGCAGGAGAGAAGCCCTTATGGGTAAACCAATTTATATAGCAAAATAGGTAAATGATTTTGCACTTAAATTATGGATCCATAAAGACTGGCTTCTTGGTGATATTTGAAAATAGCTGTATCAGTTCTTTACTGCCTCTGGGGCCCTTTTATGACCATCTCCGCAGAAAAACTTCAATAATGAGGGCGAAAATAAAAATATTTGCATTTGGAATTAAGTTTTGCCATCACTTTATGTTTCCCTTCTTTATTTTTACTTGATATGCGTTTGTGCAAACATGAAAGCCAGAATTGATTATAATTTTGTGGTCCACAAAACACATGCTAAATCAGCACTCTTGTCTGGAAGCTGGACATTTATCTTTCCAAGCCAGGCTAACACCTAATTGTCTCCACATTGTGAGAAGTGTAAAGGCCATCACGACAATGGGGCAGAAAGTTTAGCCAGTTCGATTTATTTAACACTTCATAATGCTCTGGAGTTTTTCTTCGCTGCCCAGCCTTGTAAAATTTATTATGAACCTTTAATCCCTCCCTCCACTTTCCTGAGAGTTTTAAAGTGAATATAAAACAACAACAAACAGAGTCTATAAAAGCATTTCCACTGCAGCCGCACATGTTGCCTTCATGTGCTCAGACTGCAGGCTTGTCAGTGCCTTTAAAAATGTGTTCCAAATGTGTTAGTCGTTTTAGACAGTCTTGTCTAGATTCTGACTTTCTCATGTGAAAGAGATGTTAACAACAAGCTGACATTTTTGTGGATTATATTCCTCATTCTATCTTTGCTTTTCAAATATTTCTGTTATAAGGATAATATAGTCACAATTAAAAAACGCCAAATATTATTACTTTTACCATAAAGACAGTACATTCACATGGAAAAAAACTAAAACATTGTAGAAAAGACTAAAAGGTAAAATTCCCTTGTTTTCATGTCTGTATTTGCTCCAAGATACTTTGTCTTTTTTTAAGTGTGAGACATGAATTTTGACTAATAGTGTCGCTGATTACTTCAAAGGGTTGGACTCTATTTACAAAACCAAGGTAATTAGTCAGCAGTAACCAGATCCTAATGGCAGAACAACAGCCAAAAATAAAACAAAATAAAAACCAGGAAAATTCCTATAATGTCAGATTATTAGGTGTCATTTTCAAAGGGAAAAACGATGGCTTACTTCTCCTTCTATCCTAGTAAAGAATTTACAGTGCATATTATTACTCTAAGGGGGAAAATCCTTGCTCGTGAATGACACTGGACCCTATAATTTATCATACAAGGCAGACAAAAGGCATAAAACAGAACAATCTTGGATAAACCAGGGCATGTGGTCATCCCACATATATTTAGTCTGTTCGGCTTTAGCATTGATTATGTACAGCCTCATACTGTTATTTTGCTTCATATATGAAGTCTTCTTCTCCATGTTAACTTATTAGCAAGTAAGCTAATAAGCATCTAACCAAATGACTAGTAAGAATTGATATGTATTGATAGGAATTGAATGATTAGTGGAAGTAATAGTAAGAATTCAATGTTTTTTTTTTTCTTCTATCTTGATGGATTAACAAAGTCCTTAATCACTTAAGATTTTTCTGCCTCTGCCTCCAGACCATCAGCCTCTTACTTGTAATTCTGTGGATTGTTGGATTTTTCAGTCTTCTTTCAAAGCTTCTAAAATTGCACTGAGACACATATAGGAGGCCTCTCTACCTGATTCTGGGAGGTCTGGATTAGCTACTAATTCTGTGCCCAGAATGTCTGGCAGCCTGTACTACTGAATTAATCAGTGGTCTCACCATATTTTCAAAATGGATGGTGCTATTCCTGGGCTCCTATTCTGTGTCTCTTGGGATAAAGTCATAGCATCTAATGCTTGTTTGCTTGGCATCCCATCCCAAACAGATGAACAAAAAGACAGATTTAAAGTGAAGCAGGATAAGAGAGAACAATGATGACTATTGGAGGGAAAAACTTAATTAAAAGCTTTTTTTTTTTCATGGCAGAACTCTTTTTTGCTGGAATTTCTTTCTTTCTTTTTTTTTTTAAGATTTTATTTATTTGAGAGAGAGAGAGCACAAGTAGGCAGAGCAGCGGGCCGAGGGAGAGGGAGAAGCAGGCTTCCTGCAGAGCAGGGAGCCCGATGCAGGGCTCCATCCCAGGACCCTGGGATCATGACCTGAGCCGAAGGCAGCCGCTTAACCGACTGAGCCACCCACGCGCCTCTTGCTGGAATTTCTTTATTTGCCTTACTAAGTTTGAAAAGGATCCTGCACTTGCTCGCCCATCCCTTTCAGAGTTGTATAACAAGAGTCTTAGCCTGCTAGAAGACTGCTGGGGAGACAAATGCTTGAGCAAATAAATTACCATACAGCATTGTAAGAACAACAATAGACAGACTTAATGATGATTCCTGGAGAGAGTGACAAGCTCTGTGAGGGTGGGAGGGGTGAATGAGGTGTGATGTCAGGGCAGGTGGCTCCTGATCTGGGTTTTGAGAGATGGATAAATCCACTATGAAGCGTAGGAATGAAAGGATCATGAAAGAATCGTATGAGTGTAAAAATCCCATAATTGAAGTGTCAGGTGTTGGAACTACTGTTAAAATTGATTTGTGTGGCTGGTTACGTTTTCACAGGAGGTATAAAACTATGACTGATCTCTTTATGTACCACATGTTTGCATAAAAACTGGTCCAAATGGTATTTGAGTGATTTTGCTATCTTAATAACTATAACATTGTTTAAAAGGACATAAGAATAGCAAACATAATTAAAAATACATATCTACAAATATATGATATATACATTTTTTTATGTATACCCACAATTAGATTCTCTTTTTTCTAGGTATCTGTTTTTTAAAAACTGTTTAGATCTCCATGGAGGTAGCATATTGCAACAAAGTAAGGTCTTTGAGGTGCCCCAAATTTATAAACCTGTGTCCAGAGATTATAACTTCCTTAGTGAACCATAAAACACATATGCTCAAGTAATTAAAAGTACTTATGGGGTTAAAGCATGCTTGAAACTCCCAAACAAATTTGTAAGTACTTTTCCAGAGAACCACTTGCCTAAGAAAGATTATGCCAGTTGTCCACACAGCAGTGATTCGCACCATTGAACTCAGAATACGTGATGACTAGCTTTCCTCAACGTGGAGATTTGATCCTTTATTTATCTGTGATGAGAATATATTGTTGAATTGTGGCTTGGGGATACTGTGAGTTAGTAAATGAGGGAAATAAGAGTTTTAATTTTCCTGGTTAAGATTTATCACCATTCTTTGATATTGCTGTAACTAAATGTAGGGTGTCGTCCCATAATAGTTTGATTTTGGTTGTTCTCAATGATCTAGACCCACTGGTAGTTTGTGTAGAGGAGTGACAGTTCACTGCTTTGCTTGGAGCATGTCATGGCTCTGGTCTGTGGCAGGAAGTGCCTCTGGTCATCTTGGAGTGGGCTTAATCCCTTTGGTCATTTTTCCTAGTTTTACTGCCTATAATGACTTTTTCTCACAACTCAATAAAGCTCTTTCCATTCTTCAACCCTTTTCTTAGGAGAAAGAAGAGATGTATTATTGCACCACCCTGTGGGAATTGGTACTGGGGAGACCAGTGCAAGAACATGCTGATAATTCTGTCTGCTCCTACTGTTGTGAGTAATAAAGTCCTTGATTTCTGACCTAGGAGTCTCATGTCTTCTGCTAGCACCCATGTAACTGTGGCAGGAGAAAATGTTGTTTTGCAAGTTGGGTAAAATCTGACTCTATACAGTTCTTGACATTTCTTTTATGAGACTCTGTGGTCTGATTTCTTTGCCCACCCATTATACGTGGGTGTTTCCCAAAGTTCTGCCTCTGGCTCATTCCTTTTCTCTTTGCTCATCCTTTCCCTGGGTGATCTTATTTAAGGCTTGTGTGTGGTGCTAAATGATAGAGGATCCCTTCCAAATCAGCATTTCTTGCCTCAAACTCTCATTTGAGCTCTGAACGCATATATCCAACTCTGATGCTCAGGGCACCTCAAACTTAACATGTCTCATACTAACTATTTGTACTTGCCTGTGTCCTCACCTCCTTTAGGATCTTTACCTCAGTTGGTGGTACAGTTACTTACCTGGACATTTAAGTGATGGTCCTTGACTCCTATCCTGCTATGAAACCCCACATTTTAATCCCTAGTACTACTCATTTTCCTTCTTAAATCATTTTCACTTCCAGCTTTATTATCACTACTCCAGTTTGAGCCCCCACTATTTAGTTCTTAGTCACAACAATAGTGTATTAGCCAGCATTCTCCAGAGAAATAGAATTTTATATACGTAAAGTATATATATCTATATCTATGTATCTCCAATAGAAGATAGAGAGATGGATAGCTAGCTATGAAGAATTGGCTTATGTCGTTACAGAGGCTGGTAAGTTTAACATCTGGTGGGGTGGGAGACCTAGGAAGAGCCAGTATTTTAGTTGAAAGGCCATCAGGCAGGATGAAGCAATGTTACAAATGAAGTTCAAAGGCTGTTGGCTGGCGAATTCTCTCCTGCTTGAGGACAGATTGGCCTTTTTATTCTATTCAGGCCTTCAACCGACTGGATGAAGCCTGCATGCAATATGGAAGTAATCAGATTTACTCAAGTTTGCCCATTTAAATGTTAATTTTACCCCCAAATACCCTCATAGAAACACCCAGAATACTGTGTGACCAACTATCTGGGCGCCTTATGGCACAGTCAAGTTGACATATAAAATCAACCATCACAAATAGCCTCCTAAATGGTCTCCCTGTTTTCACTTTTGTTCCTTTCAAATTTGTCCTCCAAAGGCATCTATCCAAAAGACAAATCACACCACATGGCTCTTCTACATTAAACTCTTCAGTGATCCCATATTGCCTCTAGAATAAAGTCCATACTGCTAACTTCAGCTAACACGTAAAGAGCTATGCTTTTCCTTTGCCCATATTGCTGCAAATTAATTTCTTTCCATCCCTCACCTGACATACTGTGCTCTTTTGTGACACTTAGTGTTGTAATTCCTTGGACACATAAAGCCAAGACTTCTGTTCTCCTAAGTGGATCCCCTGGCACTTGCCTGATTCCCACTGCTGACTGACTCAGGGATAACTCAGGGTTAAACCTGAGGAATATTCCTGGCTTTCTCTGATTCCCCAGGGCCCTCTTTTATGCATAATACGCTGTCCCTATTTTTACCATAGCTTTACTACAGTATATTAGAAATAACTGTTTGTCAGTCTAAACATGGGACTGACAAACCAACCTCTTTTATAAAGGAAGAGACTATATCTTATTTATCTTTGTAAACTCAAAGTCTGAATAGTGTTGCTCAATAAACATTGACTGATCCACTGACTGACTTGAAGTCCATATTGGAATGGGATGGAGAAAATGAAGGAAGAGAAAATAGAGACCTACTTAATGAAAACAAAAACTAAAACAAAAATTAAAGGCACCGTAAAGTTCTAGACTTTTTGAGAAAGTACTTTAAGCAACTTTTAACAAGTCAAGAGCTTCTTGTTGAGCATTAAGAATACCTGTAAGGCGGCACCTGGCTGGCTCGGTTGGTGGAGCATATGAGTCTTGATCTTGAGGTTGTGAGTTCGAGCCCCATGTTGGGTGTAGAGTGATTACTAAAAAATAACATCTTAAAAAAAAAATACTTGTTGGACCAGAGGCTGTGTGTGACTCTCTTCATCATGATCACAAGGCCATTTCCGTCACTGCTAGACATCCACAGAAGTTTGGGGTTGTCATGCCTGAGAACTTAGGACGGTGATAAGTGGTTGTCGTCACACTATCAGGTAAGATCTGCTGACAGTTCAGAAATTATTATTAGTCATTATTATTATTTTTGAAAGATTTCAAATGCCTGAGAACGCTATAATTAGGGTTTTTTTTTTGTGACTTCCACTTAATACAGAGGCATTTTTGCTGCGAGGCACTATTTAGTCCATATACCATATTCTGGGCACCTGAAACCATGGCAACCATGATTTCTGATCATTTGTAGGAAATTTAATTTGGCTTGAACATTTAGAGGCATTATTTTGCCAGTTATTTCTGGAAATGATTTAAAAAAACACTTCAAAAGGCATCAATTTTTATTTTATTTTCTTCTGAACCATTAATATTATCTTTTTTTTTTAAGATTCTAGAGATAGAAAGTGATTTATGGGCATAAGGTTATCCATTTGCTTATGGACCATTTACTTAGTCTTTGAAATAGGGCTCAAAGAATGTAGTAGGGCAGAGACAGGTATTATCTTTTATTTTATTTTAAAAAAATATTTATTTATTTATTTTAGAGAGAGAGAAAGCGAGAGCATGAGCTGGAGGAGCAAAAGGAGAGGGAGAGAGAATCTCAAGCAGTTGTAGCACTGAGTGCAGAGCCCAATGCTGGGCTCAATCTCATGATCTTGAGATCATGACCTGAGCTGAAACTAAGAATTGGCAGCTTAACTGACTATGTAATACCCCTTCCTCATTTTCCTCTAAGTTAACACCACTGAGAGTACTTTTAAAAAAATTTTATTTATTTATTTATTTGAGAGAGAGAGAACAAATGTGAGTGGGGGAATGGGCGTAGGGAGAGGGAGAAGCAGGCTCCCTGCTGAGCAAGGAGCCTGGTGTAAGGCTTAATCCCAGGACCTTGGGATCATGACCTGAGCTGAAGGCAGATACTTAACTGCCTGAGCCACCCAGGTGCCCCCAAAGTACTTTTAAATCCTGAAATGTAAACTGAGATAAAGACAGATGGTTACTGATGGTTTTACATGTGTGTTGGAAAGTAGGATGATACCATTATTTTTTAAAGCTTTTAACTACAGGAAAAAAGTATGTCCAATTTCTAACAAATAACTTTTTTTGATCTAGTATCACCGTAGCTTTTCCATATACATTAGCTGAATCATCTATCGTTTATAAAGATTGGTGTCACAAACTAACAGGCTGGGTTTCAATCCTAAAAGCTCAAGGGGAACTGATGTCCCTCACAGGCTTCTCACAATTGGAATTTAGAAGGTTTGATTCAGAATGACTCAAGATAAATTCCCCACATTTGTCAAAACTTGTAGATATATAAAGAAATTTTCCTTCTATCCAAAGACAGTTTTATTCTCTCATAGTCAGTGGGTGGGGGAGTGCTAGTACTTCTTGTTGATAAAATATTTATAAGGCAATATTTTCAATGTTATACAATTGAGATGGTAAACACATTTATATGAAATTTAATGAGGCCAAGTGGGAATGTAGTTAAATTTCTTCTTAGAAATCTTGGCAAGTTAAAATGGAGAATAAGATTCTAAGTCATTTTAAAATAGGATTCAATAATTTGTTATCTTTCACCCTTTTTGTAATTGTAGTGGGAAGTCTTACAAAAAGTATAAATATTAAGATTCCTTCTGCTGATATTTGTTTGGATTGTCAGTGTCTCTAGAGCTTCTTTTTCTTTGTTCAGACCACACACTTGGCTGAATGTTATCATTTGCATTTTGATAATACTGGGATTGTTAGTGGTAGAAATATCTTTATAAATAAATTAGAAGAAATTTTAAGATGTTTCATTTCTGTATGTAAACATCTATTGGTACAAAGAGCCCCATGTTGTCAACAGAACTTCCATTCTACGGGGGAGTTTTGTAATATGCAGAAAGGAAGCATTAGTAATTGGGCAGACAGTGCAAGGAGTCTTGGTCTAAGAAGACAATTCTCCATGGGCTGATGCCCTTCTGAGCAAATTCTATTAAGAACTGAGGCTTATTTTTAAAATTTTTTTTTTATTTCCAGATCATCCTCTACATTGTAAGTAAAACCCATACCTTAAATATAAAATTGGCTGGTATAAGTTATTTTAAAAAGTTCACTTTGATTTTTGAAGCAAGATTGTATGATAGATGTTTAGTCCTGCATTTAACTAATTAGCTAATTAATTGAAAGATTTTGTTCATTTATTTAGTTTAGATGGGGGCTGCTGGGGAGAGAGTGCACAGGCTGAGCCAGGGGAGGGAGAGGAAGAGAGAAACCCGAGCAGACTCTGCACTGAGCATGGAGTCCCATGTGGTGCTCAGTCACATGACCTCTAGATCATGACCTGAGCCAAAATCAAGTCAGACACCCAGCCTACTGAGGCACCCAGCTTCCCACCTCTTAAGCTCCCCCTACTTCCCACCTCTTAAGAAACTTCAGCCTCTGTCTGCCTGACCATCCCCAATGTGCTTAGGGGAGCTGTTTTCCCTGAGTTCCCTGTTTTCCCATCCTGCCTAGGATGCTCCCTGTTTGCCTGGCCATCCTCATAAGTCCCACTAAACTCAGCTGCCTTTTGGCAAGAGGAGCTTGATGTTTTCTCTCTGAGCAGCGTTGGACAGTAGAACGCGTACTTGATCAATGCTGCTGTGCAGCATCTCTTGGGTCCTGCTGATGGAAAGACTTCTTTTGGCTGGACTGATGATTAAAAATTCAGTATCCTGAGGACCTGAGGCTACCACACTATACCTACTCCCCCATCTTGACTTCTCAGCCATCGTTATGTACTGCCTGGAGTGTTGAGAAAGATTTATCTTCCCTCTTTGGCTAGAGATACTCCCTTCCTTTCCATTGGATTTGAGAAGTTGGAAATAGGTATCGAACCCCACTTGTCCTTTTATTGTGTTCTGTAGGTCTGTTTTCCTGTGTAAAGGTAAAAAAGAACCTGCTCTCGGTCTTAGCTGGGACCTAGAAAATTTATCTTAAATCAGGCTCATTCCTTCTGCCTGATACGGTCATTGTGATCTCATTCCATTCATTATCTAATTTCTCAATCCTCTTCTTAATGGCTCAGCTCCTTTCCTTCTGATTACATGACATCAGAAGTTACACAAATGCTTACAAAGTAGGTGGGAAAAAAACCCAAAGCTCTATTTCTTTAATAGAACTTCTTTTTTAAGCCACTATTCTCACTTGGCAATGGAAAACAATCTTGACACCTTTATGTATTCTGGTCAACATTTTAAATGCTTCCAGTCAAACATTTTAAATGTTTCTTTTGTGTAAATATTCCGTCAGATTTGCATATTATCATCTTAGCTGTTCTGAGCTCTGTCTCCTGGTCTTCTCTTTTCCCTACTCTTAGTCCTGCTTCTGTTTCACTGGGCTCAAGGTTCCATCAGCTGGCAGTGTCCTAAGAAGAGAGGGAGTTTGCTTATGTGGATAGTGCGGTGTGGCAGCATGAAGGCTGGCCCACTCCCTCAGTCTCATTTCTTGTCCAGATGCCAATGCAGTCCAGCTCTTGATGTTCATAGTTGAATCTCTAGACATGGAGGATGCCCAACATTGGCTCTTCTGTTTGTCATGGTAGACACTGTGTCCAACTGGTGCCTTTTATAGCATAATGCAGGGGATCCTGTGGAGGCAGCATTGCCTCCTCTTCCATCTTTTCAAGTTTTTGCTAGTGTGGTTCTCTTCATTCTTTTTTTTTTTTTAAGGGAAGTATGCCTTTATTTTCTTGTTTCACAAATAAAGTTGGCTGAATTGGTTGCTTTTTGGTGATTAGTCAAGGAGACCAAATCCCGTATCCTTGCTCAACTTCTCTGATTCTTCCCTTGTTTCAACCTTGGCTGGGGCTGCGGCAGGAGCAGGTGCAGCAGTGGTGGCCGTAGCCACAGGGAGAGCAGCCACAGAAGCAGAAGGATCATCTGAGAGGGCCTGGATCTTTGCAGCAAGTGGGAAGGGGTTGTCGGCCTCCGCAGACAAAGCCAAGACCCACTTGTATCCCTTAATGATAGAAAGGCGCACTGATGCAACGGCTGGGTAGCCTGTCTGCAGACATGCGTTGACAACATTGTGGACACCATCCAGGAAGTGAGAATGCACTTTCCTCAGTGATGTCAGGCACTTCAGGATTGTAGATGCTGCCATTGTCAAACACATGCTGGATGAGCAGCTCAAAAGAGAAGGGGGAGGTGTTCAGCATGTGCAGCAGTGTGGTTTACGGGCTCCCACTTTGTCTCTAGTCTTAATCAGCTGCATATTAGTCAGGATTTCAGTGGTGCTCCTGAAGATTTTCATGGTGATGCTTAAAGCCTGGAAGGTGGAAGGCTTCTTGGGCCCCAGACCAGTGTGCTAGGCTGGCATGGTGACTTCACATAGGGCTGTGGCGCCAGCTGGCGATCATGTCCCTGATCTCAGTGAGTTCCTCCTTGGTGAGCACAAAGCACACATTCCCCTGGTTATGAGACAACAGTTTCTCCAGAGCTTGTTGTTCTCTAGATGCCCTTGGATGGGCTTTGTGCATCATGGTGTTCTTGCCTATCAGCACAACAGCCTTCCCCTTGAGGGACATGAGAATATGCTGCATCTGCTTGGAACCTGCATGGTGTGCTCCCACAGTGAAGCATTTTGGACCATCATCCAGAAGTTTGGATGATCTTAAGGAAGTAGTGGACTTCTGGCCTTCCCTGGCTTCTGTGAGCATCATGGTGGTGTGTCAGGGTTTGTCACATAGGGATTGAAGACAATGTTATTCTCACGAGGATACGTGGAGAGACTTCCTCATTCTTTTGACTGGCCTCTTTTGGGGCTAGCAAGCTGAATCATCTTACCAGATACCTTCAAGTGCCTATTCTAAGTTCACAAAAAAACTGGAAATCCCCACTCCCTCAGACATCTTGCTTTGGAAACCAGAGGTGATGGTTACTCGTTCCTTCTCTCTGGTGACCCTTTTCCCAGGCCTGCCTGGCATCCTCCTGGGTCTGCTACTTACCACAGAAGTGGTTGGCAATCCCCTCTATCCAAAATTACCCTCACATTTCTGGGGGGATGCTCTTAGGCACCCACCCTCCCTTTGGGGGTTCAGTAGGAAGTGAGGAGTGGAGTGTCCCAAATATGTCTTTTATTTATTTTTTTCTTAAGTATGATTTTCTAACTTGTTGTGTATTTTATCCTCTGGAGGATAAGGATAGGAAAATAGAATAAATCTTCATGTCTCTCCTGACTTTTTATCTTACAACTAGCTAGATGTGCACTGAACAGCTGGTAATCTGTGTGAGTGTGTCTGTATGTCTGAGTCTGTATGAGTGTGTGTGTGTGTGTGTGTGTGTGTGTGTGTTTGTGTTTGTTTTGAAAGCAGAGAGTTGTTGAGGGGAGGAGGGAAGCCGAAATCATCACTCTGTGTTTCAAGTTGCAGGTTGATAGGGATGACCCATTAGGGAGAGAAGACTTGATATATGGAGAGGAGAGAGCATTGCTGGAATGATTCCTTAAACAGGAAGAAGGGATGGTAGCTAGTGCTCCATTGGTCTGCCTACCTGGACCTTTTGCCTTCTGTTTTTCAGCTGAGAGTTTCCTGCCTTATTCACACTTGCCTGATAATTGCTTTGGGTGTCCTGAATAATGTAGCAGAGTCCTTAACTTAAGGATCAGAGAAGAGATCAGAACTTTTGAAGGGTCCATATTTTGGACTTCCTAGATTTTTCACAACAGGTTTGTGTTGAGAGTTTAAAGTAGAAATATTCAGCCAGGAGAAAACAATAAAAGCTTGCAGATAATCATGGTTAGGTTTGTAGATTGTTTTGTTTTCCTGAACAAAAATGCTAACTTCTCCCATAATGGTAATTGTCAGTGCTGGAGTTGGGAAAGCAGTTGGGGCGTGGACTCAGGATAAGTATAGAGAACAAGATGGTCAACATTGGAACAAGTTAGAGAGTGTCTTATTGAAAATTATATTATTTTTAAGTCCAGTGAGTTGTTGTAACATCACATTGAAGGATATTCTCACAACTCCCTGAACCTATAATTTATGCAGCAATCTTTCCTGTCTGGGATGAACATGTGCATGTGTGCTTTGCTTTCTGAGAATGAAAATTATGCTTGTTTTACAACTGGATAAAGCTTAGCATAATTGAATGTGCAGGTGACTGCTTTAGCATAGTGTTCTACAAAAATGATACCATTCTGAGCTCAGAAAGAAAGGGGTAGGAAATCTCCTCAGGCTTCAATTGCTGAATACACAGAGTCCTTAATAGATTATTTAGTCATATCAAGAATCAGAAGTGGGTTTCTTTTAGTTAGTGGAGGGATATGACAGACCAAAAGAGCTGACATCAGAATGTTAGGAAGACACATCTGGGCACATCCAGGAAAGAAAATAGTAATGTTAGGAGATCTAGGAGGAGACAAAGATGTCCAAGTGGAATGAAAGAGAATGTAGACAGGAGACTCCGGTGGAGATAGAAGTTGAAGACCAGAGGGGAGGGTGGAACAGAGGTAGAGGGTAATACCAGTGAGAGGCCAGGTGTCCAGTGGGGAAGGCAAGCCTGACCCTTCTCACAGATGGAAACAAAATGTTAGCTAGAAGCCTGTAGAGGGGTTACAAATAAAGTGGTCAGTATCCAGGCAAGAAATTCACTAACTCTTGTGGGGTATGAGAAACAACAAATAACATGAGCTTAAAATTGGATTCCAAAGCTCAAAACATTCTAAGACAGAGACCAGATATGGTCTTGATGTGATGGAGGTAAATAGGTTAATGTGGCTAAAGTGAGTAATGTGGTCAGGTTTTTCTAACATTCGGCTATGTAGAATATTTCACACACACAGGCACACACACACACACACACACACACACACACACACAGAGGACTAAAAAATTAAAGAACAGAATGTTCACAAAATCTCTTAGAAGTAAAACATGAGTGATTTCATTTTCTTTTTGCTTCTGTATGCTTTCTAAATTTTCTCCAATGAATGTGTTATTTAAAAATACAATAATATGAAAATTAAAAAAAAATTGACCCAAATGAACTGCAGTTTATTTGCAGAGAGTTTGATAATTTGGTATTTTGTTCAGTGACTGGTGGTGACTGATCTGCCTAGACAGGGCACAGATGTAAAGCTAAATTATTGCAGGACACAATAAATTCTCTTGGAATTGTGTAAATTTCCATATTCAGTCTGCTTGCCTTTTATTATCTGAGGAAATTTTTTAACGGACTGGTAGAACAGCCACTTTCTTCGAAACAGTCATTTAGGTTGGGTCTATCTGGGACAAGATGAAATAAGAGTTGGAAATTAACTGAACTGAGGTGATTAATTGGAAGGATTCAAACTGAATAAATTAAGATTGGACCCCAATCCCTGTACTCAGCTGGATACTTTTTATTGGCCGATTGAGCCCATAATGGGATAATGGAATAAGAAGAATGTTGGGCTTTGTTTTTTAGTTCATTTTGCAAATGAGAAAAGCCTTGGGCAAATTCCTTTTGTTCTTAATGCCAGAATATTTCCCCATTAACCCAACATAAAATGTATTAGATAATAATTTTTAAAAAACACTGGATCAGTAAACCTCGTAATTTTTTTAAACCTTATAAAATTTAAAAATGTTTCCTGTCCCAAATATTTTCATTAACCCCAGTGATAGAAGTAGAGCCAAAGATATTAATAATGAAAAGATAAACAAATCCTTCTCAGTTAAAGCTTTTATTCATACCTCAGGAATTGGGTTATAAGAAAATAAATATTTGGTTGCATGAATGAAATTAACTATTCAGATGTATTACACACACATATACGTGACTAATTTCAATTCTCTGGTCCAGTTGGAAAGTCAGTTTGAATAGCAGTCATGGTTTTAACCTGTTCTTATTCGTGTGCATCTGAATTTTGGAAAGGCAGAGCTGCGTTAGGATAATAATTGGATGGTTTGGCCATAGACTTGGATGTGAGATAACACACATGCTGTGTCTTTAATTAATGCAAGTTATGTTTAGCAAGGGCTAACAAATGGGCCACTGTCATGTCCAGTAGAGTCATACCACCCTTACCCATGGGTTGGGTGGATAAAGATCACAAAGGAGCCCCTGAGGAATATAATGATGATAAATAGACCTTAACTGTGCTATTCCCTACATAAGCACCAATTGAGGTGGTAATATGGAGTTTATCAGGACTCTTCTAATTACAAGTCCTTTCCACTCTGTGCTAGAGTGACATAATGAACCTCGTTTAATATTGTCTTTAACATACTGTGAGCCCAGTGATTACTCCCATCCATAAATACTCTCAGTGTGACCCCTATGTGGGTGGTGGACATGTATGTTTTTTGATTCAGTTATTTGCTCTGTCACGAAGGCTTTGGATGAACTTATTCAGGCTGAATGGAATTTAGTTGTTAGGAGGACAGGTCGGGGATGGTTAGGCCAAAGTAGCAGCTTTCATTTATGTTTTCCCATCTTTAATGTTCCACTTAACAGATACAACTCCTGATGACTCCAGCCCAGAAGTACAAATGTGCCCTTTTTTCCTAGTTGATCTCCCATATATTCCCACCGGCTTTCTTGCTTCTAGTTAGTGGCTGTGAGACTGCCCTAGTCACTCCTCTTTTACGGATGTGTGTGGGGACACTGAACCCCAGCATCCACTGCCCGCCGCGGCCTCGGCTCCCCTGTAGCTTCGTCACTGGCTTATTGACTGAGTGTGGGTGCTGAGTCTGGCAGAGAACTTGAGTCATTAGAATGGCTTCCCTAAACTTCCATTCCAAAGTGGGGTGTCCTTTCCTTTTCTTTTTCTTTGCAGGGGATTAAGCTGCACAGGCCCAGGGTCCAGGCTACATGGAATCCCACAGAAGCCCTGGGCTCTTTCTGTATGATCTCTTGCTTTTTGTTCTAAGCAACTGGTAGAACCACGAAGACAAGTTTGTCTTCATGCCTTCCCCATGTCCTTCTGCATCTGTCCATTTAGGATCAACTCTCAGATTCCCTAGCCTGGGAGTGCAGAGCTGGCAGAGATGCCCACGATAGCTTCCTGTGAGCTGCTATGAGCTTATACCAGCTGACCACTGTTTATGGGTATCTCACACTTCGTGTTGTGCTCCTAATTCCAATTAGAAAGGAAGTTAAAATTCAGGGGAGTCAACAGTACAAAGGCATAACTTCCCTAATGTGGTAGGAATGGTCCAGAAAGTTGCACCTGAATAGAATATTTATTAATCATAAGGGAGGTCATTATTTCAGAGAAAACTGTAGTGAAAAGCTTAGTAAAGCAAAGATTTAAAAAAAATACATTGTCTTTCAAAATAAACCTTATCTCCTGATTTATCTGATTTATCCACTTGGGAGTTTATGTTTCACATTTTCTTTAAAGTAATACATGCCTGTAAAAGAAAACTTAGCAGTTTTATGGGGGGCTGGGGCCTGAGCAGGGAGCTCTCAAGAGTCTTTCGTTTTTGCAGTTATCTCCTTCCCTTCAGATGGAAAGATGACTGGTTTCCTTGGCAGGTTTTGACAGGCGCCTGGGAGTCACCTGCAAGGACATGTTGTTTTCTGTGGGAGAATCTGCATTTCTGTCTCATCGTGTACATCCTCTGTTCCTTTGAACAGAGGCATAAGGAAGTGGGAAAGCCGGATTTGGGCACTGGTTCTACTCTAGAGGGCTGCATGATTGGAACAACTCAGGTGGCCTTTCTGAGTCTCCTTTTTTAAAGCAGTAAAGTGAGAAGAGTTTGCCTAACGATTGCTAAATTTGGATCTGGTGGTGCAATTGAAAAAAACAAAAATACATGTGAGCGTCCATCTCTGAAACCACCCCCAAATCATTAATTTCTCTAGTCACATTCAAATGCTAACTGCTAAGGACACGTGTGCATTTATGAAGGCAAAAAATGGCACAGAACTTTTGGGAAACTTACGTATTTAATAGAGCTAAACGGTTCATGCCCAGTAGTGGCAAACTGCATTCTTGAGTAATGGTGGAATAGATTTTCTCAGGTGACAGCTTAAATTCAGTTCAACTGGGACTTAATTAAGGAGTGCTGCCTGTAGTCATGAGCAATTCTGTGGAATAAAATCACTGAAGAAATAGAAATTCTCCAGAAAGCGATGCTAGTCTTTGGCATTGGAGGAATAACCTGGTTTAGTTAGTTTGGGTTCTTAAATTTGAAGGAGATTCAAATTTTGAATGGACCAGGGGTGAATCCTAGTGGTGGTGGCCTCTTGGAAAGAGCCAGGGAAGTTGATTTTGTGTCTGGGCTGTTGGGCGAGTTCCCGAAACCAATTTTCTGCTGGAAACAGTGTGTATCCTTCTGGCTACAAGCTGCTTGAGCAATGAGCTGTCACATTTCAATGCAGAAACCTTTTGTTTGGCAACGAGATAATTTTAGTTCTTATTCTATCAGAAATCTATTTAGAAATTCAGCATAAGTGCACTTGGAGTATATCAGCTTCTTCACAGGGGCCCTAAGGTCCAGAGCAAATCATAGTGTTTGTGTGTGTGTGTGTGTGTGTGTGTGTGTGTGTGTGTGTTTCTTCTTTCCCATCTGCCCCTCCTTCCCTATGCCATGTTTTGATACAGGAAAAAGAACACCAAGGGCAACTTTGGAAGGTGGTTCCCAAAGCACAATATGTGCAGAGTGCAGGGAAGCACATCCACTCCTCGCCTTACCGATGGAGGTCAGAGAATGATTTAGAAGCTGAATCTGTGTGTATCCGTTGCTGAGGTTTTGTTGGCATCTACTGGCTTTTGCACCACATAAGCTTTATCAGCCTTCTCAGCTTTAAACATCTAAGATACTAAGACAAAACTGAAGTATTATAAGAGATGTGCTTGGGTTAAAATTGCTCAGAGGTCTACAAAGACAGACCTTTCAATCCTCTTTATTTTTGTCTTTCGTTTTTATAGTATAAAATATTTCCCATTTGTTCTTGCATGTGACTAGAATGGCATTCAAGCACATTTTCCAGTATCATTTTGTGATACTCTATTCCTTGTGTAAGGGAAAACAGACAGGACAAAATTATATTCCTTTTAAGGGGGCTTAGATGCATGTCTTCTAACATAGAGCTTTGTGTAGAATGTAATCTTAACAGAATCACGGTGTCTTCCTTCCTTACCAAGAAATTCCTGTCCACTTACCTTTATTTATGTACCAATAGAGACCAAACTGCAGCTTTCTTTACATTTCCTTTTATTTTCTCTCTTCACCTAACCCTTTTGAATTCAACAACCCTTTTGAATTCAACAGAGCGTGTAATTATTGCACCATATAGAAACAGTTGGGGGAAACAAATGGCATAGTGCAAAAGGTGTAATTTTTGGTGGTAAGTCATCCAGAAAAACGTGGAAAGAATGTTCAATTTATTTTAAATATCTTAATACCATTGCCTTTCTTCCTTTCAACTGTGCACATTAAATTCTTTGTGTGAGACATGAAAAATTATTAAACACAAGCTTATGTAAAAATCCCATAGAAGTTGCTATAAAAATTAAAATGTTCTAATTTAAATGACAATAGGAAACCAGCAGGGTTTTAGGTATTTATTTTCTTGGTTCAGATATGGGATTATAACTAGAGCCAAGACATTTTTGTTTGTCAGCAGCTCAAATAACTTCTTATGTTCTTCAATCTTAGAAAGATACAAAGGTGAGATTCTGGCCTTTAAACATCTAAGAAACATCAAACCTTTAAACATCTAAGAAACATCAAACTCCAGCATGAAGTAAGAGAGAGAGAGAGAGAGAGAGATAGAGTGTGTGCACGCGTGTGTGCGGGTGCGTATGTTTGTGTGGTGGTAGAATGGAAGTACTACTGACACTTTGATGTTAATTTTTTCTGAAAGTCTGATTTCTAGAATATAAGACTGTAGCAATGTGAAAATAGTACACTCACAGTCATGTTATCACATGTATGTTAGTGTATATGTGTATGTATACCTTATAAATTTATAAATAGCATGTTGACATTTAATTTGGGAGTTAAGACTTTCAAAATAAGCAGAAGTATAATAAATGGGGAAGCATTATTTTGAAGTATCTACTTCATTTTTTAGGCTATTTGGCATCTATTAAATCCCAGTGCTCAACTATGGATTTCTCCCATGTTTTAGCTCAGGTGCTCTCAACACCGGATTCAGTAGAATCATCTAGGGAACTTTAAAAAAATTCCAACGCCAAGGCTCCATCTCTGGTGATTCTCGTGTAACTGGTCTGGGAGTGGGGCTGGGCATTGCTAATTTTTAAAAGCTCCCTTGATGAATCTAATGTGCAGTCAGCGTTGATAGCTACTGCTTTAGCCGTGTGTTGACAAGCAGTCACGGGCAATATCTAACAACCACCACGTGGTGCTCTCGAATTCCCAGGGATCTTTTGTGCCACGGTGACTGTGGAGACCTAGAAAAGCGGAGGTCTGCAAAAGGCTGCCATCTCTAGTTTCAGGCAAAAAGAACCAGGAAAGGCAATGCAATGGAAATGACTCAGAAAGGATTAGGTGTTCGGTGATGAGCACAAGGTTCTAAGGCAAGGTGGAGTCGGGCCTTGAGCCCAGATCTTCTGGAGTGAGAGGGTTGGATGTGAGTCTGGAGTTGGACTGCAGGATTGGGTGTGTTGGCTCCTACATTAACTGGCTGGTTGAGGGATGAAGGGGATGTCATTTATTTGTCAGTCTGGGAAAGGTTTTGGAACTCTTCACTTTTGAGCCATTTATGTTTGGGGAAGAAAAATATAGCACCACGTTCAGTCTTATGTGGCGGGTCTTAGTTACTTAATCTCTTTGGGCCAAGGTTTTCATACTTACAAATTGGAGATAATTATTATGCCTACTTTATAGGTTGTTTGGCTGAGGGGATTAAATAATGTAATAAATGCCAAATCACGACAGTACCTCACACATAGTATCTCCTCAATACTATTGTTATTATTATTTTTTTTGCTATTTTTGTTATTTGCACGTTCTGTTCTCTTTCTGTTTTACTATGCCATTTACTCAGATTCTGTATATAAATCTCAATTTTTTTCTCATGACCTGGAATCTTTTGCTCCTAGGGGAGGATACTAAATCAGATTCTTTTCCTTAACACTTCATTTGAATGATGGGTTATTCTTCTGTTTTCCTTAATAACAATTCGTTGGATGGTTTCAGTTGCCTTTCCTCCTAAGCCAACTACAGATGTAGAAAATATGTTTCTTATTGCTTCCTTTTCCTTATATACTAGAGATAAAAGAGGTTAGGTATAAATAGAATTAATATATATTTATATAAGTCCTTTGAAAATATAACTGTTGTCATAATAATATTAGCTATTATATGCCGCTTACTATACGCCAGGTATAATTTAAAGTGTTTTACATAAAATATTTTAAAAACTTTTTATTGTGGAAAATTCTAGACACAAACAGGAGTACCTGTGGATGGAGAGTGTATGAACCTCCACATAGTTCTGTTCCACTTCTAACTATTATTCCCTCGTGGCCAGTTTTATTTTGTCTATAGCCCTTCAACACCACTATCTTAATATCATTGTTCTCTAAGTAGTTCAGTATGCATCTCGCAAAGATACTTTTTAAAAAAGATTCTCGCAGTACCAATATCACACCAATCTAACCCTTATCAAAAACCTTATATGTTCAGAAATTTTAGTATCTCTGTCTTTCAGATGAAGAAATGGAGGCATGAAGACATTAAGTAACTTCCCCAAGGTCACATAGCCAGTAAGTAACTGAAGTGGAAGTTGAAACCTGGTGGTCTGGCTACATGGTCTGCGTTTTTAACCACTTTGATGTCCCAGCCTCTCAAATGAAAATAATGCAGTGTACAATAATTTTTTTCTCCATGCACGTGAGGTTTCAGCGTTCTTAACGTCTTAACTAGATGAGTGTCCTCTTGGGCAGGACGATCTAAGTTTTCTCTCTGCAGTTGCATGGACTTGATGTGGGTTTCAGACAGACTTAGGTTTGAATTCTGGCTCCATCTCTTATTAACCGTGTGACTTTGTGCTCATTATGTATCCTCCATTAACTACAGTTCTCTTGTCTATTATATGATGGTATAACAATACCTACCTCATGAAGTGGTCATGAGTCGATGTATGCAGAATGCTTTGCCCAGTGCCCGGCACATGGGTACTTACACACTATAATACCGGTACATAAATTAGATACTTAAATATCTCTAGGAAGACAGGCGCATATTTCCAAATGTTTCTAGTATTTAAATGCTAACATTCAGAAGTGGTTGTTTTGTTTTTGGAGAGAGCATGCACACACGGTTGAAGGGAGGCAGAGGGAGAGGGAGAGAGAGAATCTTAAACAGGTTCCAAGCTCTGGGTGGAGCCTAACGCAGGACTCGGTCGCACGACCCTGAGATCGTGACGTGAGTTGAAATCAGGAGTTGGATGCTTGACTGACTGAGCCACCCAGCGCCCTCCCCTGCTTTTGTAAACCTTTGAACCACGTGGTGTACTTGATTAGATAGATTATCCTGACTTGATTGGTTAGGCAGCGATCCCTTAAATGGTCAAGAAGTGCCTTGATGAAGACTTAGTGACGCTGATTTAGAAATGCCTCCTCATTTCCAGCTGGGAAGCTGTGGCCTTGTTAAAGCAAAAATAAATGTTTTGATATATTAGCTCATGTAAGGAAAGGAACATAGTTTTCAATGAATGATGCTTCTCTCTTTGAGCTACTGTGAAGTCATTTGTCAACACCTGTCCTCAGAAAACAGTGAACACTCTCACAGAACATGCTTGTACATCTTTTTTTGCTGGCTTTTCCCACTCCAGCCTTCAGTTGGAACCCACACTGTGAACAATAGGATGAAGTGTGAAGAATGTTAAGACCAGGGGAGTGTAAGTGTGTGGGGTGGGTGTGGGAGTCCCTGTGTGTAACTGTTTTCTACAATTAAATATAAATTGTTTCTTAAATACCTCGTGGTTTGGAACTTATGTGCATTCCTATATCTCGCTAGTTTGGATAATCGAGGGTGGATCATACACAGACTTAGTTTATGGTATTTTTCCTCTGCTCTGCAACATCTGATATTTAGAAACTGCTTCCCCTTCTAGATCTTTTTTATTTTTTTCTGTGTTCGTATTAGTGCTTCCCAGGATTTATTTTGAACAATTCAACCTTGTCAAAGAAGAATCATGCTTTCCCAATATCGTACTTAATTGTGTGCACTGTTACTTCTAACCCGTATGATTTATATACCTTGCACACTTTGTCAACAATGGCATTCCTTTTCATATTCCCACTAGGTAAGAATAACACCTTATAACCTTGTTCTCTCTCCTTTCTCTTCTTAGGGAAAAATGAAAGGGTTATTTTGATTTATAAGTAGCAGCTTAGCTTGGCTCTCACCTTCAAGATATCCTTGCACAGTGAAGAAAACAAATATATTTTGCTCTATAAGGAGAATAAAGAGAATTTTCTTTGCATGTCCTTGAACTTTCTGCCACTTGCTTTGGAATCCCGCCCTCGCCCGTGGAAAAGGAGAAGTGTAGAGGATGTGGATTCTAGGAAATTCTCTGTTGAAGCCAGTTTCTTGCCTCCAGCAGTGTATATTTGGGGGACTGTTGCTTGCCTTTCCTGTAGTTGTGACAAGGTAATAATTCATATTGCCTGATCAGACACTTGACAGGGATGTCAGGCCAATCTTTTAGAATTTTGCATTGGTAATTTCTGAATGAAATAAAGTCTGCAAATTATATTCAGTCCTGGGAACTTGATCCTGGGCATAAGATTAGAAAATTGGGATCGCCTCTCGGCCTTTTGGCTAAGATCAAGTGTAGAAAATTGGGAATGGTTTGTACTTGGATGAGGTTGGTGTTGCATTCAGCTGATGTTTCATTTTATCTTTCTGTCTGTCTGTCTTTCTGTCTATCCATCCCTGTCTTTTTACAGTCACTTTTTTGAAGGTGATACTTTTTATACAATAAAATGCATCAATTTGAGGTAGAATTCATTGACAAATGTATATATTGAGGTAACCACCACCCTAACTAACTTACAGGACATTTCTGTTATGCCTGATTTTTCCTTATGTGCCTTTCAAGGTGATAAGAACTCCGTCAGAGGCTGTCATTCTTAAATGCAGACACATCATCAAACCCCAGTTGTAACTGTGTGGCTAAGACTAGCTTTACTTTAACAAAAGCAACATTCACTATAATTACTTTATTGTAAGTAGAAACATGCAGGCACTAAAGGAGTTGCTGCTCTTGACTGGCAGCTCTCGGGGAGGAGCGGGGAGGGTGGAATTGAGTGGATGTTGGGCAGCAGCTTATCTACGGCAGTTAGCTCAGGGTGCTGGCCTTGGCTTTGCGTGCTTTAGCAAAAGGGATGAATTACAGTTGGCATCTGCAATGAAGGACAATAAGATGACCCAAAGGAAAAATGTCACATGTAGTAGAGGTCAGAGAGCCTTGCCGAATTGTTATTCAATAAATGCAAGCTTGGTAATTGCTATTCAACAAATGCAGGTTTGGTCCAGAGACCAAAGGCAACTGCTAGGGAGTCAAAAGATGTTAAAGGTATGTGTTCCCAGGAATTATTTTGAGAGAGTATGCAGAGTGTATAGAGTATACTGGTCAAGGTACTGACCCTTTAGTAAATCAAAAGAATTGTGCGTGGGCAAGGCAAAGGTGGGACTTGATAGTGGTTGACATCGTGAGTGGGAGAGGTGAGAATGAAGGCAAGGAAGCTGGTGATCCCAATTAAACAGGGTTTATCTTTGATGAGATAGGTCTGAATTCTTTCCTCACCACATCTCTGTGGGCGTTTGATAGTGTTCAGACAGCTCAATTATAGGATTTTGATGCCTTTAGTGACTCAATCAATCATCTGTAGTAAGGTTCGGGCTGTTTGTGTGCTATAATGTGCTGATGAAGATGGCAGGGAGCTCTTTCATTACCAGAACGGTGGGACTGCAGCAGGGGAAACGCTAAAGCTATTTCTCATTTAAATTGCTTGCACACAATTGGATCACAAAAGAATAGTTTGGAAGACGGAGTAAGACAGAAGTCTCGGCTTTACCCATATGCCCGGCCTTACTTATTTTTTGCTATTCCATTTAAGCAACATTATTCAAGTTGAAGTATGTGCAACTTGGTCCAAAGACATCAAACTAGTAGGACTTCTCTGGAGAGTGGATTCAGAGCAGTTAACATGGGATTATGTAAGAAAGTAGGGAGGATAGTGCAGTGATCCTGTGGTAGAATTTCACGTCCAATTTCAGGGTAATTTTCTTTCTTTTCTTTTTTTTTAAAATTTTTATTAACATATAATGTATTATTTGCCCCAGGGTACATGTACATGTCTGTGAATCATCAGGCTTACACATTTCACAGCACTTAACAGCACATACCCACCCCAGTGTCCATACCCCAGCCCCCCATCCCTATCCCCCCTGCCTCCCAGCCACCCTTAGTTCGTTTCGTGAGTCTAGGAGTCTCTTTTGGTTTGTCTCTCTCCCCATCCCTTCCTGTTTCATTTCTCTCCCCCACCCCCCCAAACTCCCACCTTGCCTCTCAAATTCTTCATATCAGAGAGATCATGTGATAATTGTGTTTCTCTGACTGACTTATTTCACTTAGCATAATACCCTCCAGTTCCATCCACGTCGTTGCAAATGGCCAGATTTCATTTCTCTTGATGGCTGCATAGTATTCCATTGTATATATATACCACTTCTTCTTTATCCATTCATCTGTTGATGGGCATC
>CM053605.1:67917443-67932717 GCA_028646535.1 Procyon lotor
CCCTATGAGATTATATGTCATCGGAATTCAATCCATTGATTTTTATTTCGGTGTTCCTCTCTGACCCTCCTCAGAAATGGAGTGAGCTGTTCCTTTTACAGTGTACTAAAATATCCTTTATCTGGGACACATGTCTGCTTATTACTTTTTAAATAAGTAAATAATTCTTAAATTTTTTATTTTTTTATTTTTTTATTTGACAGATCACAAGTAGGCAGAGAGGCAGGCAGAGAGAGAGGGGGAAGCAGGCTCCCTACTGAGCAGAGAGCCCGATGTGGGGCTTGATCCCAGGACCCTGAGATCATGACCTGAGCTGAAGGCAGAGGCTTTAATCCACTGAGCCACCCAGGCGCCCCAAATAAGTAAATAATTCTTAAATATGTATGCACTTTTTTCATACACATGTGCTTAAATTACCAACTGTTTGTTGTTTTTAAGATCAATTGCAGCAAACCACTGTGTTTGATGGTTATAGTTCTATGAACAGGCCTGTTATTTCACTTTTAGTACCTGCTAATTCTCCTAAGACCATTGTTCTCAATTCATTTCCCGGGAGACGGGGTAAGAAAATCCCAATTTATCAGGACCAGAAAATTATACAATTTGAGAAATCTTAGTTATGATTTTTCCCAACTAAAATAATTTCAATTAAGCAAAAAACAAAATAAAAAAAACCCAAAACATAAAACCTTCCTTTCTGATTCTCCAAATCACATTTTGAATACAGTCCGTTCCTCTTCCCCCAACCTATGGAAAGACTAGTTTTCTTCTCTGTTTTCATACTTGACATGTGGCTGGATAATAAGGACCTTAACTTTCCATTTTACAGCTGAAGACCTTGACCTGTTGGTTCTAATAAAGAGTTATGAATCACGCCCTGCTAAAATGACCTCACTCCCCCCCTCCCCTCTCACCCCGATAAATTCCCTCGCTGGGTGATAAAACAATGGATTGAAGCAGACACATTTGGTCTCTGTTAAAGCTATTAACAGAGTTATTTACAGTGATTGCTCTTCGACAAGTATTATATTTAGGGTAACCAGATGCTCCTCTTTTGGGGTCCATCTTGTAACATATTCTCTTAGTATCCTAGGAAATCCTCGGGGACCAGCAAATTATCTTCTCTCTGCAGGTACTGTTATATAATTTAGCTTCATCCAGGAGAAGCTGTGAATATAGGGAGGGAGAAAAACACAATGAAAAAGCCACCTTTAATTAAAAAAAAAAAAAGATAACCAAATACCATTTGCTTTCTCTTTGTCCATACGTTTAGCTTCCTACAGTGAGGGACTTTAGAGGTGGGCTGGCAGCTGTCTGGAGGACATTAGCGCTTTTCACTCTTCCTGTTTTGTTTCTGAAAGAGTACAAACTGCGTGAGCCATCTAAAGGCTTAGGGAAACAGCCTTATCTTAGAGTTTATTCTGAGGTCCAGTATTCTCAGTTTTTTTCTGATAACTTTATTATGCACTTTTCTCTTGATGATGCTATAGCAATTAAAAAGCCCTTAAAATCAACTCACATTCCATTCCACTCTGGTCTTCTCTCAAAGCATTAGGCTTTAATGCCTCTAGGGCTATATGTTTGAAGAAGATGTTTCTGAAGACCAGTGTATTTATTCACATGGTGGAAGATTTGAATGATCTGTTATAGATTATAGTTTTTCAGTTGGATGATTGGTATTGTGTTACCTCTTGAGAGCTTCAGCACCCTACATCTTTGTCTCTGACCCCAAGGTCTTCTGCCTTTTTTAAGACCAATAATAAGAATAATAGCACTAAGAACATTGTTAAAACTGCAGTCTGCTTTACTTCCTAAAACATAGATGGGTGCTTCTGTGCAAGCTCCCAGGAGTGTGGAGAAATTCGTCTTGATTCCTCCAGGTGAGTTGCCTGGGAGCCCAGACAGGGCAGAAAGTGTATGGTAGCCCAGAACTTTTCTCCTTTTCAGCCTCACCACACACCATTGCTTCTGTTCCACAGGCAAATTGCACAGTTACCAGCCATAGAAAACAACATTCCTAGAACACACCATCCGGTTTCATGGAGGCAAGGTACTTTTTTCCCTACTGTTTCAAGAATATAATTTCCTTTTAGCGGTGATAGGGAAATGACTCCTGAGAAGTACATGGCAACCTTCTTCTCACCAGCTGTGAGAAGTCTAGTCTGTGGGAGCAGATTTAAAAGAGAATTGTCTATTTCTGTTTCTTCAGGGAGAAATTAGTGTTGAAATTGGATGATGCTCTACCCTAAAGCCATTTGGTATCTCTAGCACAATGCCTGGCGAAAAGTAGCCATTCAGATATTTGCTGAATTAAAATTTCTGTATTGAAAATATCTATGAACTGGAAGAAGAAAAATAGTGTTGAAAATATTAGGTTCCAGTAATGGTTGTTGTAGGAAGGAGATGACATAATTAATGTCAATGCATGCACATACATTCAGAGTGTTTATATACAGGCTATGGAGATTTCACATTTAATCCTTTTATGGTTGGATAAAATTCCCTTGTTTTATATTTTGACCTTTGACTATTTCCTTTGTTTACTTTGGAACTGGCTCTCAGGATCTAAGTTTCCTATATGTAAACATGGCATATTTAAAAATTATTTTGGAAACCTTTATATAATCTCTCAGAATTTAATTTTCTGAACTGAAGTCTGCTTTTGGCAAAAAAAAAAAAAAGGATTATCTATGTACAGTTGAGGCATAATTTGAACAAGGTTTTTATATCATTCAAATTAAATTTAGAGAAACAGAGTACAGTCCAAACCTCTAATATGATAGAAAAATAACTACCAAGTTTGGTGAGATCTTACACTCAGAAGATTAAATTCAGTTTGATTCAATTTTACTTAATTCAACTCACTAAACATTGCTTTAAACTTTGCACCAGACATTTTGCCAAGTGATAGAAATACAGAGTTGATTTAGGTACAATTTGTACCCTTTAGTAGCTCACAGACTGCTGGGAGGGTCAATGATTCCACTAGAATTTGTCCTCCGTGAGAGCAGAACTTTGCTCTGTTTATCTGTGTATCCCTAGTGCCTCGCTTTTGGCACAGAGTTGGTGTCTCAGTCTGCTCAGGCTGCTATAACAAAATAGCATAAACTGGTTCACTTCAACAACAGAAATTGATTTCTCATGGTTCTGGAGGCTGGGAAGTCCCAAGATCAAGGTGCAGGCAGATTTGGTGTCTGGTGAGGGCTCACTTCCTGGCTCACAGACGGCTGCCTTCTTGCTGTGTGCTCACGTGGTCTCTCTTTGGTGCATGCTCATGAAGAGAGAGTGAGCTCTTATGGGGGCTCCACCCTCGTGACATCATTTAAACCCAATCACCTCCAAATACCATCACATTGGGGGTTATGACTTTAATGTGTGAATGTTGGGGGGAATGCAGTCAATCCCTAACAATAAGTGCTTAATTAATTACTTTTGAATATAAAAGAATGGATGGATGCTTATGTTGAAGGAAGATTCTGATTATTGTGTATTTGTATGAGAAATGGTCAATACGAGGAAAATTGAGCTCCCTTCTTCCTAAGCGAGGAATCATCATCTGTAGAAGGTCACAAACGTGGCCACACTTTTCAAATTCTAGACTACAGACTGACGTATTTGGATTGATTTGGATGTAAACTTTGCACCTAGTGTTATCTTAGGGCCAACTTCCTGCATGGAACAAAGCATATATTAGTGATTTCTTTAAGATGGGTAAGTTTCTGGAAATTCTTTTGCAAGCACTGAATTCCCACTTCTCTGCTTCAGGAATAGGAAGAAGAGTCCACCTTATGGAAGCTGGCTTATAGCAAAAATGATCTAGAAACTAGGTCAACAGTAGCCTGACCAGCTGCAAAAAACAAGCCTCTCCCATACCTGCATCATTCAGAGGAGGTGGGTTTCTGTGCCAGAAGAGTGACCACAAATAGAATTACAGTAGCTGGTCTCCTAACTGTTGTGATTGAATTCAAGAAGTGGTTAATCAACAAAATAAGCTAAAAGTAGAGTCCTAAGAGAGGAGGCATGATAACTTACACAGTTTATTTAAATGTACTTTAAAACATGCATACACAGGGGCGACTGGGTGGCTCAGTCAGTTAAGCATCTGCCTTTGGCTCAGGTCATGATCCCAGTGTCGGGCTTCCTACTTAGCAGGGAGTCTGCTTCTCTCTCTGCCCCTCTACCTGCTCTCTCTCTCTCCTGAATGAATAAATGAACATATAATGTGTTATTTGTTTCAGGGGTACAGGTCTGTGAATCATCAGTCTTACACAATACACAGCGCTCACCATAGCACATACCCTCCCCAATGTCCATCACCCTGCCACCCCATCCCTCCCACACCCCTGCATTCCAGGAACACTCAGTTCGTTTCCTGAGATTAAGAATCTCTTATAGTTTGTCTCCCTCTCTGGTTTCTTCTTGTTTCATTTTTCCCTCTCTTCCCTATAATCCTCTGCTTTGTTTCTTAAATTCTATGTATCAGTAAGATCATATAATTATCTTTCTCTGATTGGCTTATTTTGTTTAGCATAATACCCTCTAGTTCTATCCACATCATTGCAAATGGCAAGATTTCATTTTTTTCGATGGCTCCTCAACTGATTCTTAATAAAAATCCAACTCCACAAGCGGGAGCAGAAATGTGTCCTACAAAGTAGTCAGTTAGCTGTTAATGGGAAAAGAGTTATAGATTTAGCACAAGATTGAAGTGGCCCACGGAACCGTGTTACTAGCAACAATCTACACTGTGACAACAAGAAACAGCATGCAAGATTTTTAGTGGGTGAAGATGTGTGGCTCATACTTTTAATATAATTTTAAAGGAATTTCAAGAAAATATAAAATACAGCACTTACTTAAGCTTTCTTGACAACTCAAGAGGGATTTGTTTATTTGTTCCAGGAGAAACAGTATAGTATAAAGGGGACTTGATTTCGAGTTGGAAAACCCATATTCATGTCTCAGCTGTCACTCATAGCTGGATCAGCATGGGCTTCCCTTGAATCATCTCAGTGCGCCCAGGTGGATGCCTGAAAGTTGTACCATGAATAAAGACTTAGACTCAGCCCATAGGGTCCCAAACTGAACCATTATGAGAGGAGCTTTTGGAGAAGAGCATCAATTTTATAGGAAATTTACTGCATCATTCAGAGCTCTCCATTACATACAATAGACAGTGACTCTTTCATTCATTCATTCATTCATTCATTCATTCATCTATCTCACCAAAGCACATACCCATTGTCCATCACCCAGCTGCCCCATTTCTCCAACCCACCTCCACAGTTTGTTTCCTGAGATTAAGAGTCTCTTATGAGATTAAGAGTCTCTGGTTTCTTCTTATTTCATTTTTCCCTACTTTCTCCTATGATCCTCTGTCTTGTTTCTCAAATTCCTCATATCAGTGAGATCATATGATAATTGTCTTTCTCTGATTGACTTATTTCGCTTTGCATAATACCCCTAGTTCCATCCACATCGTTGCAAAATGTTTGTTTTCATGGCTGCATAGTATTCCATTGTGTGTGTGTGTGTGTGTGTGTGTGTGTGTATTATATATTATATTATATACAATATATTATTGTATAATACATATATTATAATGTATAATACATATATTGTAATATACAATATATTGTAAAATACAATATTATATATATTATATACAATATATTATATATTGTGTATATTGTGTGTATATATATACACACACATACACCACGTCTTCTTTATCCATTCATCTGTTGATAGACATCTAGGCTCTATCCATAGTTTGGCTATTGTGGATGTTGCTGCTATAAACATTCAGGTGCACATGCCCCTTCGGATCACTACGTTTGTGTCTTTAGGGTAAATACCCAGTAGTGCGATTGCTGGGTCATAGGGTAGCTCTATTTTCAACTTTTTGAGGAACCTCTGTACTGTTTTCCAGAGCGGCTGCACCAGCTTGCATTCCCACCAACAGTGTAGGAGGGTTCCCCTTTCTCCGCTTCTCGCCATCATCTGTCATTTCCTGACGTGTTAATTTTGGCCATTCTGACTGGTGTGAGGTGGTATCTCCTGTGGTTTTGATTTGTATTTCCCTGATGCCGAGTGATGTTGAGCATTTTTTCATGTTAGATAGTGACTCTTGAGTGATAAAGTAGAAAAAGTTTATAAAAAATAAAAAGCTTATCACAGAAGGATGTGGGGGCAAATTACAGAATCCTTGGGAATGCTGCAGTGCCAAGATGGGCAGATATGCCAGAATCAACATCTCAAATCATGCACCAGAACTGGTCTTCAGCTGCAACTAGGACATAGATGCCCTCATCTGTACCACTTCTGCTCTAAGGTATTACTTTTTATCACAACCACAGCCAGTGCTGACACCACTGTTGTCAGGGACTCAGCCTTGTAGCCACTGCTCCCTGCTCACTCTGTGCGTGTGCATACATGTGAGTGTGTGTGTGTGTGTGTGTGTGTGTGCACGCATGAGAGAGAGAGGGGAGGCTGCGGGGGAGAGAGAGGGAGAGAACCCTATCCTTTCCTATTGAGTCCATTGATCCAGTCAGTGTGGATGGGTCTCTTTTTGATTGGCTACCAGCTTGAGCCTAGTTATAAATGATGCTAAGACAAGTAGTACCTAGCATTTTTAATATCAATAGCAAGCTCTTCAGATAGGAATGAACCAAACATAGAAAAAGTTTAGGTTCTGAGCTGCTAAAAATGAGTGTCACATATCCACCGAGGCACCAAACAGCCATGCCGAAGACACCGTGAAGGGCAGGGATCCTGAAAAGCTGCATACCGAAGTGAATATAAAGTGTCCAGAAAGGAGAATCAGGATGATTTCTGTCCTCATTTTAGAAGGAGGCAAGCCACTGACCCCTCCAAGGCTTGAGGGAGTTCTCTCGCAGCGATAGCTTAGAACTGCGGTTTTCCAATTGTTCTCAAGGTAAAGATAAGAATTGAGGTGGGAAGGGGCGCCTGGGTGGCTCAGTGGGTTAAAGCCTCTGCCTTCGGCTCGGGTCATGGTCTCGGGGTCCTGGGATCGAGCCCCACGTCGGGCTCTCTGCTCAGCGGGGAGCCTGCTTCCTCCTCTCCCTCTGCCTGCCTCTCTGCCTGCTTGTGATCTCTCTCTCTGTCAAATAAATAAATAAAATCTTTAAAAAAAAAAAAATTGAGGTGGGTGTCCAGGCCTTAATTAGCACTTTTTAAGGGTGATGAATGAGCACTTTTATCTGCCCGCCGGAATGGAAATAGGAAGAGGATGTATCCCTAATGGGATATTGGAGCTGTGCTACAGTGCTTTCATTTCCCAATTTTAGTGGAATTTCGGCAGCTGTGATTAACCTGACAAATCAAGGGGGGGATGGCTTGAAGGGATCCAAACAGCTGAGCCAACCTGGCACTCCTTCCTCAGCATCCTTGAGGGCCTCATCAGATAATGGCTCGGCTCCACTCTTGGTACAAATTCTCTGTCAGGCTTCCAAGGCGAGGTCCCAGTGATGCTGAATGCTGCAGCCGGGGCCAAGATTCTCCTGGCCGTGGTCCCCTAGTGTGCCCGTGGAGGCTGTTTCTCATCCTAGTTTGGAACGGGCTGCAGTAGGGAAGATCTCCTTTAGAGACAACCAGCCAGCAGTTATCACACCCGAGGCGGCCTTCGGATTAGTGGCCATTTATAGCTATAGCAAATATTTGTTGAACACCCACGATGTTCAGGACCCAGGGTTTGTACCTTGGGTGTGAGATGGGGAAGAGGGGTGCTCAGCCCTGACTTCAGGAAGGTGAAAGGAGAGGACTAACAAACATGGTGTGTGGAACTCTGGAAGGAACTCCTCTATCTATATGTTAAGTGCAACAGAAAATAGTTTTCCCTTTTTATCTTGGGCCGCCGGGGACTGTGAAAGTCCTTCCTCCTGGGGGAGCTGGTGATGTCTGTCAGTGAGCTGATGGGCACCGGATGGGCCTGGCACTGTTTATCGAGGGTAGGCGAGGCTCCCAAGCCTCAGTCCAGCCTTCTGGAATTAGCTGCAGCCAAATCCCAAATCTCCGGGTGTGAACGTCAGATCTACTTGGGATAGCCTGGTTGGGGGTCTTTCAGTTGCCAGTTTAAGGTTAAAATAATGCTCTTTATGTTTCATCTTCTGCCAGCCTGTCTCCCTTTTGGCTTATTTTGCCTTGTTTAAGTACACAGAGAAATGAACTCAGGTGGTCGAAAGAATTCTAATGCAGTCAAGTTTCTACTTCAATTGCTTTGAATCTGAGACTGCCCCATAAAGAGCGGAACTGTTTCCCTGGCTCCTGCCAACTCTTGTTGTAAACACAAGAAAGCTCATCCCCTGCCTTTCTACTGCAAACAAAAGCTTCGATGCTATCGAGGATGATTCTAGATACATCCCATGCAGGATGAGGAAGAGATCCTTCAATAGTGAAAATTCTTGAGCAAAATTTTTGGGGGCTTTTATGAAAAAGTTCCATGTACTTCATGGGGCGGAGTGTGAGTGCTGTGTGAGACGAAGCTCCTGGCTTCTCACTCACGACAACGTTTACAAGCACTAGCAAATGGTCCGCTGTGCTTCTGTGCCAGGCGCCATTCTACGTGTGTCTGTACGCTTCCAGACTATGCCGGGTTCTATGGGATCGACTCTGTTATCATCCTCTCCCGTTCAGATGAAGAGACTAAGGTGCCTAGAGATTAAGCACTCGTTCAAGGTTCATGCTAGTAAGCCGAAGAGCTGGGTATGACCCTTTAGCTCCTGGGCCAGACTGGGTTTGGGGAACCATTTTTCTTGGGACTAGAGGAGACACAAACTATTGGATGGTGCTTCTCTGCTGTTGTGGGCCAGGAATTCTGTTCCATCATGACCTGGTTGGATCACCTTTGGGTTCTGTTGTGCAAAGATCAGCTGCCCTGTGTAGTGGGAGAAGAGATGGGTGTAAAGGGAACACGATTCAGGGTGTCATTCGCCTTTTCTTCCTACTCTGGTCATTCTCAAGATCGTCTCTGAGTTCCTTGAGGTCAGGGATGATGTCTTATTTAGATTTGTAACACTTTAATAGCCAGTGCAATACATTGGCTTGCAGTGCATCATGGAAATGACTAAAAGTCCCCTCGTAGTCTGGCCTACCTGTGGAGGGTGGGCCCTGGGGCTGCTGTTGGAATATTTGCGGAGATTACTCATGTGAATAGATGTGTCCACACATTCTCTAGTACTTCGGGCATTATTGGTGACATCGATATTTCATGTTAATGACTTGGTGGAATTTGCAGTTGCTGCAGAAGAAGACAAGAGTGCTTGCTTGCTTGGTTGCTTCCTTTATGACCTGGTCTGGTGATCCTGTGCCTAAATTAAAGATTCCCAGGACTGTCCTGACATCTTGTATTGTAGTGAGAGATGAGGTCTGTGATGTAGATGCTCTATTCCAATCAAGTGTGGGGGGATGTATATTGGTAAATGAGCTCTTTATCTTTTCTACCGGAATGCCAATTTTATGGGGAGAAGGACAGTTACATATCCAGCTAAAAATTGTCACTTTTCTGAACAACTAGAGGTGGTCATTTTTCATAGTGCCAGCTAATGAAATTTAAATTTGGTTTCACGGCAAGCTTTAGGTTTCTAATACAGGTACTTTCTATTCTTCCTCACTTTGTTATTCTTTCTGCCCGCAATTATGACATGAGGCGGAGGATGCAACATCCGTCTTTTCACAATGACACACTAAGAGGGAAAACTGAATTCAACATGCAAGGGATGGCAGAGCAGGAGCAGGAGTCTGGGGCATTGACAGCATACTTGAAAAGCTGCAGCAGATCTGGACTGCTCCAATTCAGATTTCTTATTATGTGAAAAAATAAACTCTGTGGTCAAAGCTTCTAAAAGTCAGGGTTTTTTGGGTGACTTTCAGAAGAATATAGTTCTTCCTGATCCATGTGGCATCTTCAGACCTTCAGATTCATAAAATGTTGAGGACTGAAGTAGAAGCTAACAATAATCATTGTTCGATGCATGGAATTAACTGGCTGAAGGAGCATATTGTAAACATGCTTTTAATTTTTAACTTTTTTAAGATTTTTTTATTTTTATTTATTTGTCAGAGAGAGAGATAGAGAGAGCGTGCACACACGTAGGCAGAGGCAGTGGGAGAAGCAGGCTCCCTGCCGAGCAAGGAGCCCGATGTGGGAATCGATCCCAGGACCCTGGGATCATGACCTGAGCTGAAGGCAGCCTCCCTAACCAACTGAGCCACCCAGGCGTCCCGTAAACATGCTTTTTAAATGAGAGAATAATACGTTTCCAAATAATTTCATCAGGAAGACTTTAATCTAAAGAACAATTAGTATAACATTAAGTATTGGAGAATTATAATATGAGCTGGAGCTGTCCCGTAGTTCACTGATAAAGCATTCTTAATCTGGGGACACCTGGGTGGCTCAGTTGGTTAAGCGGCTACCTTTGGCTTAGGTCATGATCCCAGAATCTTGGGATCAAGTCCCACATCGGGATCCTTGCTCTTCGGGGAGCCTGCTTCTCTCTCTGCCTGCTTCTTCCCTGCTTGTGTTTGCTCATGCCCTTTCTCTTTTTCTCTCTGACAAATAAATAAATAAATCTTAAAAAAAAGATTATTAAAAAAAAGAATTCTTAATCTGGAGAGTAAAAACTGCGAATTCACCATTGCTGAGTAGAGGATGGACTTTGATTCTAATTTTTTTAAAAAAGATTTTATTTATTTGTCAGAGAGAGAGAGCATGTGTGCAAGCAAGGGGAGCAGCAGGCAGAGGGAGAAGCAGGTTCCCTGCAGAGTAAGGAGCCTAATGCAGGAGTCATCCTAAGAACCTGGGATAATGACCTGAGCCAAAGGCAGATGTTTAATCTACTAAGCCACCCAGGCGTCCCTGGACTTTGATTCTAAACACCAGTACTGGTTATAAGACTTATATATTCATCATTGGACACCAGTGTTTCATCCAGTTCCCTCATCTGTGGGCTTGAGGCCAGCAGCATCAGCATCACCTAGGAAGTTGTAAAAATGCAAATCCTTGGGTCCTATTACAGACCCACTGATTTGGAAATACTAGGGGTGGGGCCTAGCAGTCTGTTTTAACAAGCCCTCTAGGTGATTCTGATGCAAGCTAAAGATTGAGAATCAGTGCTTAAAATTACTTTCCATACTTTGGATTAATTTCCATACATTAGGCTAACCAGGACTGTTTTCCCCGTAGTACTAGGGTCATTAACATCTTTCTGATATGTGACTTGGTCTCCTAGTGACCATCTCCAGAGGGAATATCCTATGATGGTAAATTAAGAAGTTGGCATTCTGCTTCCTAAATCAATGTCATGTAAAATGTAGTCCTTTTATCCCTGGAGCCCTAGGTGAACCACCAATACCACGGTTCTAAACCTGAATTAATCTATCTTACCGAGGGGAGATCAGTCTAAAGCAAATGACCTCTTTTTATTCATCTATGTTAAGAGCACTTGAATCATACTGAAGTTTATTTTTTAAAATTTAAAAGGCATAAAAGCTAAAAAATGGGATTTGCTACCAATAATCCGAAATGTGAATAATCCAGCATTAGCTAATTGGCTATTGACTATAAGTAGACAAGAGGAAAACAGCAAATAGGCCTTTCTGGCTAACGAAGATGATTTGCTGGTTTAAACATTTTATAATAGGTAAGTTAAATTTACCAGACACAAAGAAGGTAAATAATATATGGGAAGCTTTGTTTGTATATTTGCTTATACTAAAAGCTATCAGAATTAATGATTTACTTTTTTCCTCATAGAAAGTCCTTACAATGAATTGTACCTACCTTTAAGTTAAGTCTGATTTGATTTATTGTGGAAGGTAATATCTTAAGTCTTTTCCTGTTTCATGACTGTATTATAATTTGTTGTCCCAGAAGATGAAAGCAGGTACATACAAAAGAGGAATTTGATACTAGTACAGCTTATGTTAGAAAAGAACAGGTGCATGAATGAGACACATGTTCAGTAGGAGTTGGTCATCCTTTTGATTAAGATGTTTGACTTTTTAAAAAATTTATTTATTTGACACACAGAGAAAAAGAACAGTAGGGGGAGCAGTAGAGGAAGAGGGAGAAGCAGGTTTTCCGTTGAGCAGGAAGCCTGACATGGGGCTTGATCCCAGGACTCTGGGATCATGACCTGAGCCGAAGGCAGACGCTTAACTGACTGATCTACCGTGGTGCCCCAAGATGTTTGACTTTTAAGAATAAAATTAAGGGAAGGGGGGCAAGATGGCGGAGAAGTAGGAGATCCTGTTGCAACCTGTCCCCTAAAGTGAGCTGGATATGTACCAGAACATGCTGAACACCCATGAAATCAGCCTGAGGAGCAAGATTTTTCACTTCTGGGTCTCTACGGGAGCAGAAGACAGCAGGGGAGAGGTAAAGCAAAGTGGGAACACTCAAACTGATATTGGAGGATAAACAAAAGGGGGAGGGAGCCACCAGAAGTGATCCAACGACAGTAATACCCCAAAGGAAAGTGCCCGGTGGTTGGGGACCAGTATTAACTTAAGAGTCCGGTTAAAAACACTTAAAAAGAGCAAAAGGTTCTGAGGAGCAACTAGTGGAAGGGAGTGGTCTAGGGCATGGGCCTAAGCCCACGTTCCCAGGAAGGACACCACTAGCCTCAAAGAGAGACTGGTGTGTGTGTGGGGGGTCCAGTCCGTGGTTCATAAACCTTCAACTTTCTGCTCTTTGCACCATCTTGTGGGCGAGCACGCTCCTGCAAGTGTCTTAGAGAGTCTCCTGTGGTCCAGGAGCCTGCAGCTTTTCTCTCTGTGCCCCACTCTCTGGATTGAGTACACCCCCAGCTGCAAGACATTGGCAGCCTGTGGCAGGGTCTGGGCGCTCCCAACTGGCTCCCGAGAGAACGCGGGCGGGTGGCCTAATCTCAGGCAGGAATCTGAGCTCACCCTGCATGGGCCTGGAGTCCAGAAAGCACTCGCTGGAGGAGTGCACCACCTCTGACAGGCTGTGCTGTGGGCAGAATTTTGCGGAGGGGAGTGTGTGTTCTGGACGACCCAGAGAGGAGCAGACTGAGGCTTCTCTGTGATGCAGAGGTCTGGGTACGGGCAGATTCCTTTCTTGGACTCTCTGAAAAGGTGAAAAAGCTACAGAAGGCCAAAAACCTTCAGAGCGAAAGACTAGAAACCAGTTTCCACAGAGTGCAGCCCTTTGATTGGGGGCCAGGGTGACTCAACCCAAGCAAAATTGACTAGAAAACAATGCGGCAGGCCTCTCCCCCAGAAGACAAGTCAAAAACAAAAGGACAGTAACCACAAGGTCCCCGTAAAATTTTAAATCCCCAACATCAGGGGAAATCAATATATTAAGCTTCTGGTAATACCCTAAAACCTGTATATTTCATAGATACAAGTTTTTCTTTCTTATTTTCTATTTTTTTTATTCACTCGTTTTCACATTTCTTGTTTTTTTTTAAACTACTTAACATTACAACCAGAGGCTTAATACAACGATAAACCCAGAAAGACCTGAAATAACCTTCCTCGCCTGCAAGGAGTTATAACCACCCTCCCATCTTATCCTTCTCTCAGTGTTTCTATGTATTTGCTTCTGTTCTGGTATTATATAAATCTTATTCTTGGGGTTCATTCTGACTAGGTTCTTTTATTTCTTGTCATTTACTTTTGTTGGTCTTTATGTTTGTTTGTGTTTATTTACATACCTTATAAATCTTTGGAGCCCATTCTGGCTGGGATTTCTTCTTTTTCTCTTTCTCTCTCTATCTTTTTTTATCCTTATTTCTTTTTGGCGGTGAATCCCAATTGCTCCAAAACCTTCCAGGGTGCACCCTGCCTGGATTGTGGGCAATATATTCAGCTATACATCCTCTCATCCACTTCTCATCAAAATGACTAGGAGGAGGAACACCCAACAGAGGAAAAACCCAGAGACTGCACCCTCTCCCTTAGAACTGTTGGACATGGACATAAACAGTATGATGGAAAGGGAATTCAGGGTAACAATTATCCAGGCAATGGCTAGGATGGAGAAAGACATTAATGACAACATAGAATCTCTAAGGGCAGAAATGAGAACCAGTATAGCAGATGTTAAAAATGCTATCAGTGAGATCCAATCTCATCTAAATAGTCTAACAGCTAGAGTTACAGAGACAGAGGATAGAATTAGTGATCTAGAGGATAAAATGGTTGAGAGGAAAGGTCAGGAGGAGAGCTGGAGGAAACTGTTCAGGAATCATGAGAAGAGACTTAGGGAAATAAATGACGCCACGAAACATTCCAACGTCAGAATTATTGGAATCCCGGAGGGGGTTGAGAAAGAAGACTAGAAGATAGAGCTGAACAAATTTTAGATGAAAATTTCCCTAACCTGGGGAATGGAACAAGTGTTCGTGTCCTAGAGGCAGAAAAGACACCCCCCAAGATCAACAAGTCTAGAAAGAAACCCAGACACATAATTGTGAAATTTGTGAATTATAATTTTAGACAAGAGATCTTGAGGGCAGCTAGGGGGAAGAGATTCCTTATGTACAGAGGAAGACCCATCAGAATAATGTCAGACCTGTCCACAGAAACCTGGCAAGCCAGAAAGGGCTGGCATGATATATTCAGGGCACTAACTGAGAAGAACATGCAGCCAAGAATACTTTATCCAGCAAGGCTGACATTCAAAATGGATGGAGAGATAAAGAGCTTCAAAGACCGGCAAGGTTTAAAATAGTATGGGACCCCACCAAACCAGCACTATAAGAAATATTAAGGGGGGGTTCTATAAAAGAAGAAAGAACACATGAGGGACACAGAACAGAAACTTACAATCAATTAATAGAAACAAGGACTTCACAGGCAACATGATGTCAGTAAAAATTTATCTTTTAATAATCACTCTCAATGTGAACAGTCTAAATGCTCCCATAAAACAGCACAGGGTTCCAGAATGGATAAAACGACAGGACCTGTCCATATGCTGTCTACAAGAGACACATTTTGAACCAAAAGATACATCCAGACTGAAAGTAAAAGAATGGAGAACCATCTTTCATGCCAATGGGCCTCAAAACAAAGCTGGGGTAGTGATTCTTATATGAGATAAATTAGATTTTCAGCTAAAGCCTGTAGTCAGAGATACAGAAGGACACTACATCATTTTTAAAGGGTCTATCCTCCAAGAAGATCTAACAGTTGTAAACATTTATGCCCCCAATATAGGAGCAGCCAACTACATAAGCCAACTATTAATCAAAATAGTCATATTGATATGAATACATTA
>CM053605.1:67933217-67951349 GCA_028646535.1 Procyon lotor
CCTTCAACAGATGAATGGATAAAGAAGATATGGTCCATATATACAATGGAATATTATGCCTCCATCAGAGAGGATGCATACCCAACTTTTGTCTCAATATGGACAGGACTGGAAGAGATTATGCAGAGTGAAATAAGTCAAGCAGAGAGAGTCAATTATCTTATGGTGTCACTTACATGTGTAGCATAAGGAAAACATGGAGGGCATTGTGAGAAGGAAAGTAAGGGTGAATGGGGGGAAATTGGAGGGGGAGATGAACCATGAGAGACTATGGACTCTGAGCATTTTGGAGGGGAAGGGGTGTGGGGGTTGGGTGAGCCTGTGGTGGGTATTGAGGAGGGCACATATTGCATGGAGCACTGGGTGTGGTGCATGAACAATTACTCTTGTAACACTGAAAAAAGTATTTGGGGAAAAAAAAGAATAAAATTAACTTCTGATTTTATTATATGGATATTTTCTGGTGTATGTTTATGGGTATTTTGAGATGTGGCTAGGTGTGTGGAGATAATATAACTCACTAAACATAGAGAGTAGTAAGTACTAATGAAAAATACATTGAATCCTTATTATACATCTGCTATAACAATGTATTTAAAAGAGCACAAGTCCATCTGTTCTCAACTGTAGCATAGCTGCAAGTGTATTAATACACTTCCATTTCAGGCTATTACCTATGATATTATTGAGGATTCAAAGTGTTTATGTCAACGATTGTAGTAGTGTATGTCATAAGTGGTGGACCGATGTTCACTTGGTAGGCACCATAGTATCCCCATAACTAAAGGTTTTAACTGCCACTTCTGAGAAAGCACAACCCTGGGTTGTATACAGCAGAGACAGCACGGCTAAGAAAAGTGAATGAGGGTAATTGCTCCATCTCGTCCTGGGATTTGGGAATATTTTCTCTCTTAGATACATCCAGATAGAATAAAGTGTTCTGATTCCAAGCTTGGAGTCCCAATAATGGAAAATAATATTTTGCACAGGGAGGAGAGAAAATCATTAAGTGGGGAACGTGGGTAGAGGTAGACTAAAGATGTAAGATGAAAATACTAGGGCAGAGTCAAGGGAAGTAGGCATGACCAGGGTATCAAGATACTCCCTAACAGGCCTCTCCAGTTCATCTTTACCCATCTGCTGGGCCAGATGTGCCACCTGCATATATCCCTACTCCCAGTTGTCTTTACTGCTGTGTCTCCTATTTTATAAAGACCTTCTGTTGGCTGATGATAGAAGGTTTTAAATCTAATAATCAAATTACCCAGCTATAAAAGTATTTATGTCACAGGACCCCGTTTCAGGCAGGTTGACTTTGACACTCTCTCACAAAGGTACTTCTGAATCTACCTTCTTTTCACTTTAAGAAAATAAATACACAGAGAAGAAAAGCCTGGGGCAATGATTTACTCAGCCTCTGTAGACTCATGCACAGAAGCAAGATGCATTAATTGGTTTGCTGACCAAGGCAGCTCTACTGGACATGAACCCTGGTCCTGCTCTCTGAGCTGTGCTGAACTCTGCTTGTTGGTCTTCCTCCAGCAGCTCCCATAACTTGGACACCAAAAGACAGTCTAACTTGTTGTTTGCTGGCATTCAGTGAAAACATGTCAGATCTGTTATTAACACATAGAGAAAGATCAGCTTTCTGAGTGAAAAATTCAGATTCACAGTGCTAAAGAAATCCTATCAGGAACTGCCATAGGGAATAAAGTGAACCCCAGTTTGAGGAGGGGGCTACCTGCTCTTCCTTTTGGAGTAGTTCTGTCTTTTTCTGTCTTACAACTTGTTTTCCCATTTGATTTTGTTTGATGACAGTGTTCCTATGCTAAAATTAAAGTGTGAAAATCTTGATGCAATGGTTATTCAGTTTACAAAAGGATTTCTGGTGCAATTAAAATAATTCAAATAAAAGCTCATATATTAAGTACCTGGAACCACTACTTTTCCTAGATGCTTGGACTCTTGTCTGTCTTTGGTGGCCAGGCATCTCATCTCACCACCCTCCACTATTTTTTTTTTTTTTGCTCAAGGGCTTTGCTCTGTAGAGATGCACATAGTTTAGCCAGCTTGGATCCTCTCTCCAAAGTGGGCACACAAGCCTATGAGTTTGGGCCTCCGAGTGGTTTGGACCACTTCATGTTCTTTATAGGTCTGTGAGCTCCATGCACTTCAGAGATTGTGACTAGATGGAAGGTGGAGAGTATCATCTATTTCCTCTGGTTAGATGGCCTTAGACTTAGCTCTAACTCTTCCGGAGCACACTTACACATGCACACTCACATACAGGTGTGTGCACAGGTGTGCGTGCATGTGCGTGCACACACACACGCGTGCATTAATATTAGCTCCTTTGAAACTTCAAAATATCTTCTTCCTATTGTGTTTATCTCTTCAGTTCCACTTCTCAATTTCTGAATGTGATGTTAGGATGATGGTTGTTTTTCTATGCATAGATTAGCTAAAGAGACTGCTAAGCTTCTTTTTGCTATAGTTGTAATGCAAAGACTTGTAAACCACTCTGCTTATAGTTAATATTGTGGATGCTGTTTCCTGAGCATTATATTGCTTCCTAGGCTTCTTTGTCCTGTGTTAATCTGCAGGCTTTTCCCTTGGAACAGACGACTCCACGTTTGACTCCTGTGGTCCTAAGTGCCCTTGTCATTGGCAGCTATGGTATGGTTCTTAAATGCTGCCTCTTTCCACAGTTGCGCCATCGGTCCATTTAAGCCAGGGCATCCTCGGTCCATTCCCCACATCCGAGTTCTGTGTGGCAGAAAGTAGAAGTTCTGTGGCCTATGAACTGATCTATGATAGTTACTTTTGCGGCGGTGCCTTTTGATATGGCATTCTGAGCAACTGTCTAGAGAGCTTTTAAAAAATATCTAGGCCTAGTTTTCCATGTCTGGGAATTCTGATTTAAATAGTAGGGTGGGGGGGCGTCTAGGTGGCTCAGACGGTTAAGTGACTGCCTTTGGCTTAGGTCATGATCTCCAGGTCCTCGGATTGAGCCCTATGTCAGGCTCCAGGCTCGGCGGGGAGTCTATTTCTCCCTCTCCCTCTGCCTCTCCCCCTGCTTGTGCTCTCTCTCTCTCTCTACCTCTGTCTCTGTATCTCTCTCAAATGAATAAATAAAATCTTAAAAAAAAAACAAACAAAAAGCAAAACATTAGGGTGACCCAGGCATTAATAGTTTTAAAAAGCTCCCCATGTGATTCTAAAGTTCATCCAGAACTGAGAATCACTGTCTTATGGTTAGTAAGATTTTTAGATGAAAATCACCCAATTAATGTCAGCTAAGGCCTCCCTAGGTGTCTAGTGCTGCACAGGATAGTACTCAAAGTGGGGTTCCCATGCCAAGAGCCCCAATACTACCTGGGAGCTTGTTAGAAATACGAGTTCCCTGGGCCCACCTCAGACCAGCAGAATGACAGCCTTTTTTTTTTTACCCCCCAGAGAATCACTGCTTGAACCCACCACTTTCATGGCTTGATTATTTTCAAGACATCTTTTAGATTCCACAGGTTTTCTGGGCCTGTTCTCACTGAGCCCTCCTCTTCCAAGCCTTGTGGCTGCACCTTTGACCTACCACACTGAAATTTAAACACTTCTAAGAATCCACTCAAAAAGAAGCATTTGTGAACATGCAGAGTTTACTGAAGGTAAGTAGAAGAGTAGCAAGGTGGTCTTTATGTTCACATTCCCATAAGAAATGATAACAATGGCCTATGAGAAAGTTCTGTTCTTTCTTTTTAGCTGTACTGTCCTTGGGGCTGTTCTTTTGACCCTTGGGCCTTATGGAGCTCAGCTTCTTCCCTTCCCATTAGCTTCTTTGGATCTTCAAAATATAATCTTTCTCTTCCTTTTCAGTTTCCCCTTGCTAACTTGCATTCACAAACCCTTAAATGCATATACGTAGAACCAAAAATCTGCCCTTTAATTGGATTTACCCTGTCAGACAGCAGTTAGAGATAACACATTTTTTTCCCTGTTTATTTTTTGCTGTATAACCTGAAGCTAAGTGGGCTGTCTAAGGCAGATTCAGTTCTCACTGCCATGGAGAGAGTATTAAATATCATCATGGTAGTTCTCCTCCCTCTTTTGACTTGTTGCTTGATCCTACACACTAACAGAATCAAGAGAGTGCCAAAATAAATGACTGAAACGTGAAAAATCCAATCCACTGATTGCTTTGCATAATACCAAACCACCAATTTGACAGATTTTTTTTAAAATAAAGGTTTTCCTCTAGAGCTGAGTTTTTGGGGGTGAGGGATGATGTCTTGCAGATAGAGTCTTTACTCCTCAGTCATTTCGAAATGATGAGTTTGGCCTACCTCATTTGCAAGTGGGTGATAAGGAAACACAGTACTTCAGAACTAACAAAGATGAGAAAATTATTTAAGGGAATAGATCCTCTAAATGCCAAAGGGCAAGTTGAAATTTGTATTAGACTTCTCTAGAAATAAGAAATGTTGATGAATAAATCACCTTGGTAGTGATTCTGAATGTGTCGAAGATGAGGAAGTTTTTACTTTCCTTGACAAGGAAATAAAGACAGTGAATAGATTTTTCAGTGGACTGCTGATGTGGCTTCACATCCATTCTGGCAGGTGCACTGTGCTTCAATACACATGATAATAGTTTAAATGTAAATAAGGTTAATGAATTTTAATATTCCTCTGAATCGTGTATTCATACTTCCATTTGCATAGTGACTTATTCCTCAAGTCCTTTTGTAAATATTGTAATGAAATAAACATAAGAGGCGAGCACAAAGGAGTGCATACAATTAGCTCAGCATACAGCCCTCCGTGAAGGCAAATTGGAATCATATCACAGGATCGCAGATGTCGGGGATGGACGAGAGTCATATAAGTCAACCAGCTGATCCTTCTGTTCTAGTGGGGAATTATTTTGTTTAGGAGGCTTTCAAAAAAGTAATTTGGTTTAACTTTGTGTGCCTCCAGTGACAAGGTTTCTGAACTTGCCTTCAATAGAGTATCTGCTGTGCTTCCCTCCGAAGCAGTCATGGTCCCGGGATGCGGTGTAATGGATGAGAGAGAGCACAGGTGCCTGCCCGAGCCACCTTGGGCGTAAACACTGTCAGAGCTGGGGAGGGGGCAGCCTCTCACCGTGCTCAGTCCCCAAAGTTAATCTGGGAGGCACTGCAGCACAGAGCAAAACTCACTGCCTTTAAGCACGGCCTCCACTTCTCCTATTGCCAATTTTGGGGGGAAAACAGAGTTACGCTTTCCCCTCACTGCCGTTGTCCTGGCAAAGATAAGACATGGGTCTTAACTCTTGCTGATGAAGATTGCTATTTAAGTTTAAGGCATTTAAGGATGATTATATTTTTCAGCTTTTTCTTTACTTCTGAGCCATTGTATAGAGCGACAACATTTGAGATGCCCGTTCTTTGCTGAATGTACTGTCCTTTGCCGTGCCTCTCCGTGCCTGTGCCTGTGCAGGGTGGCAGTGTGGGTGCTGGGATCCCGCTGAGAGCCCAGAGGCGAGGATCAGGACACCCACCTTCAACTCCTGTGGGTAACAGGAATGTTAACAGTAGCTCGATCACAGTTTTGTTGAGCAGGTTAAATGAGTAACTACCTTTAAATTTTGGGAGAATGCCTGGCATTGCTGAATGCTGACAAGCTTTAGCTCTCACTAGCTTCTCTGCTTGAAGTGCCCTTTCTCCTCAGTAAAACTCTTATGCTGGGGGTCCAATGTTGTTATACCATGTCCCTAGATTTCTGATTCAAGGCAGAATAAATTGCTTGTTCCTGTTTTTTCTCTGACACATTTTACCCATTTTTGCTACTGCACAGCATTTATCGAGTTGTATTACATTTAATCCCCAAATATTTCTCTTATTCCTAAGCTATAAAATTACTTGAGGGCTGGACCATATTTTGTTTATCTATTTATTATCCTTCAACACCCCAAACAAGCCCTGGATATAGCAGGGGTTTGATATTTATTTACTGGATTAAGCATAAACAATAGAGAACCATTCATTTTTTCTTTTTTGGGAATGAGTCTGAGCATTTAGTGTTTCCCAGTATTGCTCTCGACATGTGTGCATCAAGAGAATGCTTATTGCTGTCTCTTGACAACAGGACCTGAGTTACTTGTGAATGTAATTGTGCTTTATAAAATGGGCAAGACCAGGGGGATGCAGTCAGAGGGGCCTGGGACTCCGTTATTCTTTTAGAAATTGAAGTCAACATTTGTGAGATCTCTGGCTGTTTTTTGAATAGCTTTTGCATTTTTGGGGCAATTCCTACATCATGAGTGTCAGTGTCACTTGCAGTGAGGTCATACGTGTGGGATGCTGGACTTCCAGTGAGACACACCTATTGAAACTCTGGTTTGAAAGAACGAGAGAAAGGGTGGCCGGGGGGTGGGTGGGTGGGTAGGGATAGGGTGGCTGGGTTGTGGACAATGGGGAGGGTATGTGCTATTAAGTGCTGTGAAATGTGTAAGCCCGAAGATTCACAGACATGTACCCTGGGGCAAATAATACATTATATGTTAATAAAAATTAAAAAAAAAATGAAAGAACGAGAGGAAAAAGGTCAATTCTGACTTCCATTTTCTGGTTATGGATGCAGCGGACTTTCACGTGTGGTCGAGGTGGCAGGAGGTAGCACTTACACTGGAGGTGGTAGCAGGCACGGCCAAGTCAAGTCCTGGAATTAATTCACGGAGGTAGCAGCATTTCTTCAGTTCTGTGGCATTGTTTGGGGCGGTTTTCTGGAAACTGAGTCTGTGACCTCCTTATGATTTTGTAAATTGTCTAAAATCCTTCATAAGTTTCTTTTCTGAATTTATCCTTCATAAATTTCTTTTACATTAGCCAGCCAACATTCTTGTTTTCCACTGGAAAGTGACAGTAGAGCCACTAATGAGCCAACCGCTTTTGTCCAGAATTTTCAGGGGGTAGTGATAATAGTATTAATAATATTGGTTTGTGGGACGCCTGGGTGGCTCAGTTGGTTAAGCAGCTGCCTTTGGCTCAGGTCATGATCCCAGGGTTCTGGGATCGAGTCCCACATCGGGCTCCTTGCTCAGCAGAGAGCCTGCTTCACCCTCTGCCTCTGCCTGCCTCTCTGCCTGCTTGTGTTCTCTCTTTCTCTCTCTGACAAATAAATAAATAAAATATTAAAAAAAAATAATATTGGTTTGCTTGGAGCTGAGGACTTAAAGTCAGAGCAAGATGTCAGTAGGTCCCTCCAGATTTCATGTGACAGTGTCAGCTACTGAAGGAATGTTGAAATCATATAGTCCAGTTACTTTGAGTAGAGTCTGAAAAAACCCCATTTTTCTATTTATAAAAGGCTGGACCCACGTAGTCTGAAAGGTGCCTCCAAATTCAGCCAAGTAACATTCCTTTCTACCATCATTGGAGGTTACAGAGCAGGAGTGTGAGTGCTTTCATTTGGTGTCTGCCTAGATCCTTGAAAGCAAATTGGTTACAATCAGCAGAGGGAGCTAGAATCAGGAAATGAAAGCTGAAATAAAATGAAGCAGAGAATTTCCAGGGGGGAAATTATCCAGCATAAAAGGAGGTCAGGAAGAGTTCAGTTAGGATTTTCTGAAGGAGAAAAAAATGGGAGAAAGTAAAGGGATCAGAAAATTATTATAAGAGAAATAATAGATCTCAAAATAGGGAAGAATTAAAAGATATGATTAACAGCTGTCACTTCTTCAATTGACAAAGCTGGTTAATTGCCCGTGTAATCCTAGTATATAATTTCCCACCTAGTATACTTCACTCCGGAGAATCATAAATGAATTGCATATGTTACTTTTGTTAAGCTGCTAAGGACGCAAATCCAGGCAATGGTTTTGACTCAGAAGGAACAACAATGGTGAAAACTTGACTCGTGTGACTTAGGAAAGGGTCTTTACTATTTAGAGGTTGAAGGTGCTTTAAACATGGGGATGATCTCCTCCGGCCCTTCATTATATGGATACAAAGCTAAGACCCAGGTAGCTGCCCTGGCTTGCCCAAGACAGGCTTCTTGAAGTACTGTGTATTGTGACATACAGGGAATTCAATATTAGACTCCTTGCTTTGGAACAACTACACAACCATCATATAGCAGTCTCCGAGTCTAAAAAAATCTTCCTTCTTAAGTACACGTTCAATTCCTCTTCTCCCTCCTTTATGTACTGAGTGCTTGAACATATGAGGAAAGACCATGATCTCCATGCAGATTCCCATCCATGTAGGACAGAGGCAAAGCCTAATAAACAAACTGCTGGGATGTGTTTCTTTATCTCGCTCTTGCGTTTTTGTCCTTCATTCCTGATTCTTGACAGATATCAAATTCAGAGAACAACAGGGTGAGTGCAAAAGGCTTTCTCAAGCTCTTTTAAAGCTTGGGCACACTTGGATATTTCTTTAAAATATTCTAGTCTGCAAACACTGGCAAAGATAAGCCTCCTTTCCCTTGCATTTCAAGTATATAGATTTTTTTTGTCTATACTAGAGGATTTTTGTTGTTGTTGTCGTTGTTCTTCTATGTGCCTTTGGATTTTTAAAGATTTAATACATTCTAGGTGGGAAACAAGTTTGTCAGATTCAGGCATTTGGCTGAGTCTTTGAGCTGGTGAGAAAAGCCTGTCTAATTCCACCCATTAGCAGTTCCTACATTGCAGTAATCCACAGGACCAGAATTTCATTTCATTATATTCTTCCTGCTGGCGTCACTGTGCTGTAATCCTATCACTGTCATTTGCCACCCATTTCTTTCTGTGATTTACTTGGATTACTTTAGTGATCTTTTGAAAATCTTAAAGGAATAGGAAGTTATTAAAATAATTAAAGGCATTTTCCTAGGTCAGTGCTCAAGCTTTTTTCTGTTTTAAACTCAGATTTCGGCTGTGGAAACCAAAGCTTACCTATTGGTGGAATAAGTCATAATTGTTGTCACATTTTTGTGCTTTTCTTTTTTTTTTTTAAGATTTTATTTATTTATTTGACAGAGGGAGAGAGATCACAAGTAAGCAAAGAGGCAGGCAGAGGGAGAGGGAAGCAGGCTCCCTGCTGAGCAAATAGCCCGATGTGGGGCTCTATCCCAGGACCCTGAGATCATGACCTGAGCCAAAGGCAGAGGCTTTAACCCATTGAGCCACTCAGGCGCCCTTTTTGTGCTTTTCTATTGGCATTTCCTTTATGACCTTTTAAAAAAAAATTGGAAGATGTTTTCTTGGGTGCAGTAGCAATAGACATATCTTAAAAGCATGTAAGATGTCATTATTTATAAAAACACTTACTTATGGAAGTAAGTTTGCCGTAACTGTGGGTAGGATAAAAGGGACACTTGCTCTTGAGTGTCAGAAGTATACTGATAGTGAAGAGACTGCTTACCTGCTACAATCCTTCAAAAGGTAGAACCTGTGCAAGGAAGAGTTGATTTGATTTCGACTGTCCAAGGCTTGTTTCTTTGATCCTGCACTTGTACCAGCCAGTTTTAAAAGTGAAACTTTTTGATAATTCCATGGTGTTGTTTTCCGAATGTTAAATCTTTCCATTTTAAGCCACTGGAGTCTTTTGATGTCTTTTTAAGGCCTTCCCAAAAATATTTACATACCCCACTGTGAGCTATGCATCAATATCAGGTAGTCAATGGGAATTGATCTTTGTCCTTCAGGGATTTGACATTTGCAGTTTGCAGTGATTTCTCTTGGATCTCAAGGTCCATGATACGTACCTACTACAATTTTGAAACGGTGTGAATTGAGGTGGGGTAAAGGGTAGTAGGTGGTAGCCCAGTATTTGCTTTCCAGTATGCCTTGATAGCTGCCTAGCTCCTGTATTTTAGTATAGTTCTAATGCTTTGTCATCCACTAATTTTCACACACAATGGCTGTATGTGTGTACGTGTGTTTGAAATGATGATTGAGTGAGAGAGTGAAACTCGAGTGACGTGAAGATCTGCCTAGGAAACATGTGCCTCTTGATGAAATATGTTTTGGAAGAGAACGGAGGTATCAGAAATGAATGTGATTAAAAATTTGAGAATTTATTAAAATCTGAGAATGTGTACTTATATCAAAAGGTTGCTTTGTATGCATTTTAGAGAAATCTAGGAATTATACAGAAAAGAATAGTGTTACTTCTCTGCAAACATAACGCTCTGTCACTTACCTAAGATATCTCCCAGCTTCATGTTAAATTATTTATTATATTAATAGGCTTGTTCATTTGTTTATGTTGGATAAAATAAATATTATAAAACTCCAGGTATTATTAATAATATTTTCTTTGAAAAATAAACTTCATATTCAATTTGAGTATGCAAATAGAAATGGCTGAGTCAGTTTACTCAGAAGAATAAGTATTTTTTCATAATCTTATGGTTTGGTTTTGAGAAATCCTTAGATTCATACAGATGAGCTAGGTTATAATATATATGATGAGCTTCACAGATTTGTTGGTTAAGCAGTTTAACTGCCCTGAATGGAGAGTCATCTCTAAAGACAGCTGCTCATCAGGTATGGCTGCAAAAGAATGAGAAATGTCATGAGCCTTTCCTGGCTCTCTCTGGCCTGGAAAATGATTTCTAGCGCATCATATTGGCCTGCCTTGATTCCAGGACAAGTGTGAATCTAAAATGTAAGGGAGGAGGGGGATTAAGCATTGGCACTACAAAGTGCTGACTCAGTTGGTCCAATAAAAAAGTCGTTATACCACAAATTTCTTCTATGGCATAGATGTGGAAAATCCCTACTGTGAAATTCTACCCTTATCACACTGACTTAACAGGATAACAACTCATCAGAAGTAGGCGCTGTGGTCAGCTTAGTACCTTGGTAGCTTGATCTTAAATTAACTAGATATATAGGTCAGCCAAAAGCTGGCTGGCTGACTTGAAAACGCATGTGGGGGATTTACTACTGGGAGTATGTAAGAAATGAAAGGAAGAGGAAAGCAAATTTTATAATTTTTTTTTCAAAGAAAGGGAGCTTAAGTAAAAGTTGCAAAGGGTCTTTTTTCTTTTTCTTTTTTTGGTCTGTTTGTTTTGCACTGTTAATTTGACCCAATATTTCAGGGGGTGCCTGGCTGACTAGTTGGTAGAGCATGCGACTCTTGATCTCTTGGGTTCAAACCCTGCGTAAAACTTATTTAAAAATAATTAAATAAAAAATAAAAAAAGAATCCTGCCTTTAATTTTGATGATCCAGTTACTCATTTTTTATGTTTAAAGTTCCCTTGGGCCATCTGTTTATGAAAAAATTGAAAACAATTTCACGATTTGTTTCTAAGTCAAGCATTTAGAGAAAAGGGCTCATCTTTTGAGTTGAAAACCTTTAATGTTATGCATTTTTTGGTTTCCTTAACCAGATCATAAGCTCATTGGGTGCCGCAGTTTACGTCTATTTGAATCCTCACACCACCCTACTGGAGAGTTCTAAAGGGATTTACACCTTAACATTTTGTATACTTTCCTTAGAGTTTTTGCTAGGATATAAAGTTACATTTACACTCTTATTATAGTGATGTAAAAAGGCCAACACAAATGCATAGAAGAAAAAAAATGTAAGAAAATACCAAAATACCAAATTGAACATATCAAGATTATAGGATTACGGGTGAGCCTTTCCTTTGGTCTTTTCAATTTTTGGTACCATCCAGTAGGGGAAAAATTCATCTATTAAAAATAAAAAATATACTTCTGGGACACCTAGGTGTCTCAATCAGTTAAGCATCTGCCTTTGGCTCAGGTCATGACCTCAGGGTCCCGGGATCGAGCCCCAAGTCAGGCTTCCTCCAGCTTCTCCGTCTCCCTCTGTTGTTTCCCCTGCTTGTGCTCAAGCTCTCTGTCAAATAAATAAGTAAAATCTTAAAAAATATACTTCTGCTTCTGGCTATAATAGAAAGTTTCTATCAGATCAGTCCTCTCACCAAGAACAGATATACACTCACACATGCACACACACACACACAGAGCAAGGACTCCAAGGGCCAAGACAGAAGAGAGAAACACATTGAGGTAACCCAGGAATTCTCTGCCTTTTCCTCCTACAGGCTTTTTCTGATTTGTAAGGAAGGATGAAAGGCTGGGTAAAGAGTGGAGGCTCTGGGTTTTTGGCTTTCTCTTGGTACTAGGGAGGTAAACCCCCCACCAAAACCCAAGCCAAAAACACCCGTCCTCAAAGCAAAACAGAATCCCCCCAAACCCAACCAACCAACCAACCCAAAAAACTCACTGGTATTAGAACCCACCCAGGAGGAGTCGCCACGGTAAATGCCTGAGTTCAGAGTGTTGAATGACTGTGGACACTGGAATGTGCCAGAAAGAGACAAGTCCTCTCAAGGCTGCAAACTAGTCTCAGCTTCTAACTGCATCTGCCCGTGGACGATTTGCTTTTGGAAGGAAAATTAAATGCTCTCCAGAGGAAGCTAGTGTATTCTCTCTCAGTTTTCATCCACAATCTATGGTGATTAAGAGTTAAGTGGAAAGGGGTTCCTGGGTGGCTCAGTGGGTTAAAGCCTCTGCCTTCAGCTCAGGTCATGGTCCCAGGGTCCTGGGGTTGAGCCCCACATCAGGCTCTCTGCTCAGGGAGCCTGCTTCCTCCTCTCTGCCTGCCTCTCTGCCTACTTGTGATCTCTCTCTCTGTCAAATAAATAAATAAAATCTTAAAAAAAAAAAAAAAAGAGTTAAGTGGGATGCCAGGAGACAGAAGCATACAACTAAAAACCAAAGGAAAACAGATAATGTATCTGTGGGTGATCTACATTTTAGAGTTATTAGACACAAGCTCTAAAAATGACATGATTAATGTCACCTCAAGAATGGAGGTGACATGATAGACAACTCCTGAAAAAAAATCAGGAAAAAGCAAAACCAGTGCGTTGGATTGGAAGTTTCTAAGGTCTCTTTAGGTTTTTAAGAAACATATGTTGTTATGGATGTTTTTTCTCTTACTTGCCTTCTTTTTTGTTTTCCTGGTGGAGGCTTCATGCCTCTGATTCTTTTACTGTCTCCTTTCTGGTGAGCTCAGAGGCCCACCTCACTCATGAAAATTCTAGCTATATTGAAGAATATATTCCCAAACTTGCCCTCTTGCCTTTCCCCAACCCCCGAGTCATTTCCTATTCCGTGGCCTGGCACTGGGTAGGGAGTTTTAAAGCAAATTCTGTTTTATAGCTTGCAAACTTGCTGCTTCATCTTTGGGAAGTGTGCTTGTGAACAGAGAATGGACTCTGAACTAGTAGTTTAATTCCTAGCTCTGTTTCAGTTTCTCTGAAAGATCTGGGACAGACATAACCAAGCCATCAAATCATGGTTTCCCACTGAGGCCAGATGTAGCTTTAGAATCTTTCTCAGCATCCCATTCAAATCAAGGCCGCTAATACCAAATGATTAGGGTTGCCCTAGAAGTTAAAACTTCTTTCCCCTCCTTGAGACAGATTATCTCTGAAAGCTCTCTGGCTCTAGAATTCTACAGTTACACCTAGTAGTTGGTTTTTCGTTGCTGTTAGTACATTTATGTGTAAGGAACTGGAGGGATGGGTAGTGGTGGGAAGGGGAGATGTGGTTATAGTTACCGATGCATTTGTTTGTCTTAAAATTGTGTCTCTACACTCACATTTTTCTGCCCTGGATGATCCATTTGATGAGATAGACCTTGTTACAATATGTGTCAGTTGTCAAGTTGGTTGAAAGCACCTTTTCAATTTGCTGCCTTTTATGGTATTGGACACAGTGGAACCCAGCCCCCATATCCCTCAACGTGGCGCCTCATCAAGCTCCACCAGCCCCAGTTTCTTCCTGCTGTCTGCAGCCAAGCGCTGTTGCTTCCCATTGATTTATACCTGGTCCGTGGTGCAGTTCCTCCGACTGCTGTAAGCGTCACAAGCATGGCTGCCTGTGCCGCCAGTGTCGGCAATGATTTCCAAAGACTCCAGAGAACAGACGGGGAGAGACTTTGTTCCACCAGAGAGACAAAAGCCATTTTTTTTCTTGACTTTTTGAAGAACTGTGGTAAAATACATACAACATAACTTGTCATCTTAGCCGTTTTATTTTTATTTTTTGTTAGATTTTATTTATTCGAGAGAGAGGTGAGAATGAGAGAGTAGGGGAGGGGGAGGAGAGGGAGAGGGATAAGGAGACTCTGTGCTCAGTGCAGAGCCTGACATGGGGCTCAATCCCAGGACCCCGAGGTCTACCTGAGCGGAAACCAAGAATTGTCCACTTAACTCGCCGAGCCCCCTGGGTGCCTCTCATCTTAGCCATTTTAATGTGTACAGTTCAGTAGCGTTCAGTAAATCATATTTTTGTGATATAACCGATTTCCAGAACTGTTTGTATCTTGTAAAACTGAAAGTCTGCACCCACTAACCAACCTCCCATTTTGCCTCCTCCCAGCTCCTGGCAATCACATTCTACTTTCTGTCTCTACAAATATGACTAGTCTAGGTACTTCATATAATGGAATCATACAGTAGTTTTTTGTTTTGTTTTGTGACTGGCGTGTTTCACATAGTATAATGTCTTCAAGGTTTATCCATGTTGTAGCACCTCAGAATTTTCTTCCTCTTTAAGGCTGAATAATATTCTACTGGATGTTGTGTCGCGTTTTGTTTTTCCAGTCATCTGTTGGTGGGCAGTTAGGGTACTTATGCCTTTTAGCTATTGTGAATAATGTTGCTGTGAATATACCATACAAATATCTCTATGAGACCATGGTTTCAGTTCTTTTGGGAAAATAGCATATGATCCAGGAATTGTATGGTAATTGTGTTTGCAATTTTTTGAAGAACCACCCTACTGTTTTCCATAGTGGCTGTATCATTTTACATTCTCACCAATAGTGTGCAAGGGTTCTAATTTCTTCATGTTGTTACCGACACTTGCTATTTTTTGTTTCTTAGATCATAGCCATCCTAATGGGTATTAGGTGGTGGCAAAAGCCTTTTTGTTGAACTGATGTCTTATTGCATTTAAAATTACTTTTCTGCAATTGTTTATAACAAATATATAATGTGAATAATAGATAAAGCCAAACTTATTACACTGTTGCTAGTCACCAGTCTTTATTTTTTATTTATTTCTTTAAAAAGAGATTTATTTATTTTAGAGAGAGAGAGTGTGCATGCATACATGTGAGTGCATGCATACATGTGAGTGCAAGTGGGGGAGGGACAGAGGGAGTGGGAGAGGGAGTCTCAAGCAGACTCCCTACTGAGCGTGGAGCCTGCCGTTGGGCTCGATTCATGACCCAAGAGATCAGGACTTGAGCTGAAATCACAAGTTAGGCTCTTAACTGACTGAGCCACCTGGGGCATCCCTAGTCACCAGGCTTTAAAATCTCTAGTTTTAAATAATTTCTTTTTGAGACTTTCATGTCAGTTAATCTTCTATGTAATAATTGGCCAAGGAATCAGGGGCCTAAATGAGCCTAAAGATGATATTCCATTTGTAGTCAAGTTACGGCCTTAGTGAATTGGTGAATTATAGCAGGCGAATGGATTGGAGGTCAGAATATAATCATTAAGTTCTAATATTTCTTCCAAATTCAGTAGATCATATTCATGGAGGTGAGAGCTATAGCATATTCTTCCAGGCTGTTTCAGAAGATATAAGTCTTTCTAGAACCATGAGACCCGAACTTCCCCCACACCCTGAAAAACACTTGAAGTGCTAAGTAAATTAAAAAGCACATCCACAAGGCTTGGTGATCACCATGCTGTAAGACAGACACAATTTCTTGTATAAAATCATGTGTTCTTTGAATTTGGAAGATTTATATCCATCTAAAGAGGGATATAAAAAGCCCAGCACTGTCTTTTATTTGTTTCAGGACTATTTTAGCATTCCAAAAAGTTTTTTAAATCCAAAAATCCGTCATTATTTGTTAAGGATTTAGCTATTCCTGGAGTTGTGGATTGACGGTATTTTAGAAAGATGAGTCAGGAGGAGGGAGATCTGTCTTGCCACAGCTGGGTCTGTAATCAGGCCTATTGTCCCCTGCTAGGCAGTGGGAGAGGCTGGTGCAGGTGTGCGCACAGTGCCTTTACCTGCCTTCACCCCTGCCAGGAGGGGCATCCCTTCACTGCCTCTTAAGTCTGTGATCTCGTCCTCCTTCCTGAGCATGGGGTTCTGTACTATCTGGCCTCCCACTTTGATGGCTTCGTGACCTCGATTAAGATAGGAAAGCCATTGAAGTTTTTACCTGGGGGAATTCTGACTTCTAGTGGCTGTGTTTCTGAGCAACTTTCTGAGGAAAAGCCCAGAGTTTTGAAACTGTGAACCTAGTGAAACACATAAAACATCGAATAGCTTATAGGCAGGCTACTGTGAAAATTAATAAGCTTTGTTTTTCTTATTTTTCAGTTCCTTTTGGAAAGAGACTTTAAAATGGTGTTTAAAAGATGTTTGTATATGGAACATTTTAGACCTAAACAACATAAATAGTGTACTGGGCTTCCATGTACCCACCACCCAGCTCTAACAACTGTCAACATCTGCCATTTTTATTTTATCATGCTTCCTTCCACTTCCTGCCCCTAACTCAGTAGTTTGACAATGGATAAAAGGGATATGGGTTTTTAAAAAACTTAGTTCACCACAACAGATACCCTCCCCAATGTCTATCACCCAGCCAGCCCATTCCCCACCCCTCCTCCAGCAACCCTCAGTTTGTTTCCAGAGATTAAGAGTCTCTTAGGGTTTGTCTCCCTCTCCGGTTTCGTCTTCAGTACGTGTTGTGGTGAGCACTGTATATTGTGTAAGACTGATAAATTGCAGACCTGTACCCCTGAAACAAATAATAAATTATATGTTAATAATAAAAAAAATTAGAGGGCCCATGTGACCACTCACTTCTGAACACATAAATAATCCACGAGTCTAACAGCAACACAAAAATTTACATCGTACCATTATTTATAATACTGAAAAACTAAAAATTCAAATGTCCAACAGTTGGACAAGAGTTAAATAAGTAATGACATATTCAAATGATGGAATATAATAAAGGTATTTCAATATTTTTAATGTCATGAAAAATGCTTATGATAAATGTTAAGCAAAACAATGACAAAATTATTATGGAATAAGCACAAGTAAAAAAAATGGATGATAAGGATTATGTGAAATATCTTCTCCATCATTATATTTTTTCATGCTTCCCAAAGATTTTTTCCACAAATGAGTAATTTTCAAAATGGGAACCAAAAAAACAAAGTATTCACTTAATAAAAAAGCTTTGATTAGTGAAACATTGACAGTGGCTGTTATGGTTGGAGATAAAGTTTGATCTGTATTTTACCTTAGCACTGTTATCTACAACCAAGGGAGACCTGTTTCATACGTTATCAGTGCAGATTGAAAATAAATCAGTTAACCTTATAGTAACACCAGGCTTCTATCCACCCATTCAATTAATACTTAGTGTCTACTATGTTCCTAGTAGGTTTTTAGACACTGGCAGACAGTACTGAACAAAACCAACAGAAACTCTTGCCTTAATGGGACTTATTTTAGTAAGTGTCCGCGCGCACGTGCGTGTGAGTGTTTGTGTGTGTTCGAAGCTTCAGTATTAAATAGGGGAACTAGAAGAGTCTACGGGGAAGATGCTATTTATGTGGAAATATGAAGACTGTTACTGTTCTAGTCAGAGGAATGAGCAAGCACAAGGGCCCAGGGTGAACAGGGGCCTGGTTTTATTCTATAAATAGCAAAGGGTCCCCGATGGCAGAAATGGGTGAAGGAGAGGGTCAATGAGCCAGAGGAACTAAGAGATAAAGTCTGGGAGGTCAGGAAAGGGCTGGCAGATAGTTTAGGTACACTGAAAGGACTTGGACTTTCCTGGGAAACTTGATCATGAGCAGGAGGTATACAGTTGGCTAATGGAGGAAGACTGAGGAGCAAAGTGCTGGTCTGATTAAGACAAGTGGGACCAAAGTTAAAGCAGTTTATAGTTTTCACGGAAGCTGAATTTCTTTCTATTTTATTTTTTTAATTAACATATAATGTATTATTTGCCCCAGGGTACATGTCTGTGAATCGTCAGGCTTACACAGGCTTACACATTTAACAGCACTTACCATAGCACATACCCTCCCCAACGTCCACAACCCAGCCACCCTATCCCTACCACCACCCCCCC
>CM053605.1:67951449-67995312 GCA_028646535.1 Procyon lotor
TGGGTTGTTTTTAATATGCTCTTTTTCTTGTTTGCAAGGTCTGCCTGATAGAACTTGCAGTGAACCAGGTTTGGATAAACAAGCCTAATTCCTAATCCTGCTTCTTATTGATGGGTAATGTTTGCCCAGGATCTTTGGTATAGGGTTGATAACGGAGTTATTTAGCTTGTCAATTTTCTCAGAGAGCCCCGAGAAATTATCTGCTGCTCTGAGTGACTGTGTAAGTTACTTAAATGCATTATGCTATATATGTACATGGGGCATATTTACTGCATCTCTGCTCTCACACGCAAAATTGCTTTGGGAGGTTTCAGACATACTTTAAGTATGTATAATCTGCTTTATCATTACCTTTTCAAAAAAATCAGATTTGGAAAACAATTGCTTTGCTTTTAGTCACATATTAATGTAGAGCGATTATTGATTTCTTCTGCTGTGTATGTGGTGGTTCGATATTGTCTTGGGACTAATGCATTTCCTTTCAGGGGTGGCCGGGTGCATTTAATACACTAAGTGAGGTCACACTAAGAGAGGTGCAGGAGAGGCTCATTATGAGTCATAATTTTCAATCACTCACATCCGTATTCGAATTCAATTCGAGCTGGGGTAAGTGGGAAGTCATGGTATATGATTCAATTTGAAAGGGGAAGAAGGATCGGATTTCCGTCCGTAAGAGTCAGTTGGACATCAGAAGAATGTGGAGGCAAAGTTATTCTTAGATAGCTCGCGTAAAATGTGCTTAGTAGGTTTTATATGTTTGCTTATAATATCAAATTTGAGGAGGTTGTTTACCTAAAAATTTGACTACCTAGTATAAACCCACGACTGTACTGTGTGCTGGAAGGGACAAAAGATTTAGGGGCACCTGGGTGGCTCAGTCGTTGGGCGTCTGCCTTTGGCCCAGGTCATGATCCCAGGATCCTGGGATCGAGCCCCACATCGGGCTCCTTGCTCGGCAGGAAGCCTGTTTCTCCCGCTACCATTCCCTCTGCTTGTGTTCCCTCTCACTGTATTTCTCTCTGTCAAATAAATAAAATCTTAAAAAAAAAAAAAAGATTTGTCAGACATGGCTCTTGACTATGAAATAATCTCAGAGCCATGCAAGACCCTTTTTATTGACTGACCAAATACCTTTTGAGGACTCAGTTGTTGGGGAGGCACTATATGAAGAGGTAATGAAACATTCCTTTATAGGAAATATCTGTAAGTTTTCCCTTTGTATCAATTGTCTACAGGTTCAGAGAAGACTATGTTATAGTCCTTACTTCAAATGAGAAGTAAGGACTATAACATTTTCGTGACTGAATTACAGAATATATAATACTTTTTAATAACACAGGGAGTGGTTTTCTGGGTCAGCAGCCCAAAAGCAAGCAGAAACAAAAGAGTCATCCTGAAGTCTATACCTTGTTTTTAAAATTAACATTTTTGAGCAGATGAAATGACTCCAAACCAAGGGAAACTAATTATAGTCTGATATGGTCTGATAGAGGCTGCATTTTGATAGCAAAACTTGCCCTCCCAGGACTTTTGAAAAGGTATGAGGAGAGAAGGACGCATAGAATAAAGAGAGCTCTGACTTCTACTTGCCACAATTAAGCTATTCTGTTAATTAAAAAAAATTTTTTTTTACCCAACTAATTCCCTGGCCACTTGCTATTTTTAGCCTTTAAAAACAGTCACTGACTTTGATGCTCAAATTATGGCTAAGCTGGCCTTCTTGCACTAGAAAAAGATAAAATGGAGTTTTTCTTTGATCTATCCATCCACACACCCTTTCTTAATTGTTATTCAGAGAAATTGCTCATGTCATTCTTGGCACTTGGCTGATTCACCAGCCTTGCTAGTAACTAGTACTTTGAAGCTGAGCGGCCCGCCCCCCACCGGACGAGGGTTATAAAGATGGCCTCTTGGCCCGCAGCACAGATGTAATAGAGACTTGCACAGCTGAAGGTTTCGGCATTCATGGGGGAAAGAAAAAAGAAAATGCATGTCACTGTGGATTTGCTGATAAACCGAGGAACATGCACAGCCTCCTTGTTTAATCCACTCTGTGCTTGGAATCCTTGCCTGCGCTGAATGATAAAGAGCCTTACATAGAGAGTTGTGGTCAGCACCTCATTAGAAGTAGGAAAACCCAATTCCTGGATCAACAGCGTGCTGCTATATTTAGCTTGTGGGAGAGAGAAAATAGTCACTTTGTCTCTGTTCCTTCTCTGGGCATTATCCTCATTTAATGTTCTTTAGAGGATTTTCTACAAAAAATGATAGGATTATAAAAATAATTGATATATTATACAAATTGTAATGTATAAATTTTAATCTTATATAAAATACAATGTATTTATTTTTATATAAAGACAAAATGTATTGAATTTTCTCTTTTTAGAAAAGATTTTATTTATTTGAGAGAAAGAGAGAGAGAGTGAGCATGCACTAGTAGGGGGAGGAAGAGCAGAGGGAAAGGTAGAGGGAGAAGCAGACTCCCCACCAAGCAGAGAGCCTGATGAGGGACTCGATCCCAGTACCCTGGGATCATAACCTCAACCAAAGGCTTAACCAACTAAGCCACCCAGGCACCCCTCAGAGTTTCTTCATTGCAAAAAGTAATATATTTATAAATAATTAGGTAAATACAGAAAAGTAGAAGCATTACGTTACCACTGAAAGAAAAGCCAACATGCACACTTCTCACATTTTGCCTGAGTTTTAGCTTATTTCATGTAGTTGATCATACTGCATTTTCACTCAACATGAACAGTTTCTCTCTCTCTCTCTTTTTTGGCAAGAGTGTTTCACTTAAAACAGCTATATTCTTTGGGAAAAGTAACTTATTTAATGGCTCTGCTATTAGTGTGCTATTCTTTCCATTTGTTTATTGTAAGCAATCAATCCTTAAACAACATCTTTGTGCATGATGTTGTTTCCCTTGAAAGTATTTGCTTAAGACAGATTGTTTTTTAGAATTGAACAGATTTTTTTTCTTTAAGAATTCATCCAGTGGGGATCAAACATTTTTTTAATTTATTTTTTTTAACATTTTTAAAGTTCTTGATGACAGTCATTTCCCAGAAATATTGTACCAATTTGTACCCCCACCAGCAATATGAGAGAGCATTCACTGAAAGTTTGACACAGGTGTAGATTTCAACCTGCCCATGCTTTTGGACAACAGTCCTCAGAGAACAAGGAAGAAGAGCACTGTATTTGTTCACCCTGTTGCGAATTTTGCTTTCCTGACTCCTTCCCACCCTCTGCCTCCACTCATCTTTGTCAATTTTGCATTTTCGACTTAATGGCCTTGGACTTATTTCTCTATAGTGAACCTGTTCCTTGGTTCTGCTGCAGACCTTCCACATCACTTAGTCTTTGTAGTTAGCATGAACTGGTTTCTTTATTGATGACATTTCTCTGCTATTCTTCCTCCTAATTGTTTATTTAAAAAATTTCAAAATGGGTCGGGGTAAATAGAATACAAAATGAAACCATGGAAGGACTCAACCTACCCTGTATTTAAAGAAGTATGTAAAAGGTTGATGACTGTAGAAATCTGGCTCTTCTCTCAAACTTAATGTTTTATATATTTTGAAGTATGACATGAATACACTGTGCAGGCGGGTAGAAAACACTTGGCTCAACGAAGAATTGTTCATGGCAATGATCGTAATGTCTAAATCTTCACAACTTGAGAAGAGGAAGTTAACAAATATATTTGTGAAAGAATTTCGATTGTCCCAAAGGCAGTTTGGGTCAGATTTTGTCACTGTCTTACATGGCATGAAAAAATTCAAACTGCTTTTTGAAATCATGATGATGCCTATTTAATAAGCTGGATGCACGCAGCACCCAGAACAGCCTTATCTGTGTTCTCATGAGTGTTAGTTGCTTGTTGCTTCACACTGGGAGAACAGAGAAGCACCTGAAGAAAGGAAGTGTATGTGTTTGCATGAAACCAAACCAGACTCTTTTGATTTTACTACAGCCTATTTCGTAGGTTTGCCTGGGAAAGGTCGACAGAGTGAGAAATGACAAAAGATACAAGGAGGAGAAATGTATTTTATCAGAGTAATTGGTCAGTGTAATACGTATATTGAAAGGGTTCTTTGTTGTTTCCAAGTCAAGAAATATGCAGTATGGCCTTGACCTTCTTACGTGTCTTTTTTTTTTTTAAAGATTTTATTTATTTGACAGAGGGAAACCCAGCGAGAGAGGGAACACAAGCAGAGGGAATGGTAGCGGGAGAAGCAGGCTTCCTGCTGAGGAGGGACCCCGATGCGGGGCTCGATCCCAGGGTCCTGGAATCATGACCTGAACTGAAGGCAGATGCTTAACGACTGAGCCACCCAGGCACCCCTCTTACATGTCTTCTAATAAGAGTCTCCACTAATGGTGGTTAAAGTGAGTTTGAACAAAATGTATACTTTTATGGATTTATTTATTGATTACAGATTTTATTTATTTATTTGAGAGAGAGAGAAAGCACAAGCAGGGAGGAGGGGCAGAAGGAGAGAGGGAAGCCAACCCCCACTGAACAGGAAGCTTGACTTGGGACTCTATCCCAGGACCCTGGGATCTCGACCTGAGCCCAAGGCAGATGCTTAGCTGACTGAGGCACCTCTTTTATGGATTTATATAAAGAAAAATATCAACTCCAAGAATCAATACCATTGAAGCTAGATGGAAAAGCTCTTTGTATTTACGAAAAAATAACAGTTTGGATAAGGAAAAAAAAAAAAAACTTCCTCTGTGAAATTTAATGAAAAAGCAATGCATTTTCTTTTTTTTCTTTGCAAGTTTTTATTAAATTCCATTTAGTTAACATACAGTATGAGTTTGAGGTGTAGGATTTAGTAACTTACCACTTACATACAATACCTGGTGCTCATCCCAACAAATTCTCTCCTTAATACCCATCACTATTTACCCCATCCCCTCTCAATCTCCCCTCTAACAACTCTGTTTGTTTCCTGTAGTTAAGAGTCTGTTTTCTGGATTGCCTCTCTCTCTCTCTCTCTCTCTCTCTCTTTAATATTCCCCTATGTTCATCTGTTTTGTCCCTTAAATTCTACATATGAGTGAAATCCTATGGTATTTGTCTTTCACTGACTGACTTAATTTGCTTAGCAGAATATACTCTAGCTGCATCCACATTGTTGCAAATGGCAAGATTTTATTCTTTTTTTATCTTCTTTATCCATTCATCAGTTAATGGACATTTGGGCTCTTTCCATAATTTGGCTATTGTTGATAGTGCTGCGTGTGTCCCTTTGAATCAGTATTTTTGTGTCCTTTGGGTAAATATCTAGCAGTGCAAGCAAAACATTTTCAATCTACACTACTTCCCCCACTGGAGAACTTGGTGTTAGATACTTCTTGTCAACCATACCCCATTTTCAGTATTTTCTAGTTTTAAAAATTGTAGATTCCAAGTTTGTATCCAGAAAATATACCAATGTTCTTTTCAGTCTGATGTATCTGGTGAAGTCCTATCATTATTGAAAATGCGTGGCTTTAAAGTGGGAAAATGAGGAAATTTCCTAATTTCAAACAGCTGCTTTATTCACTGAAGCATCTCAATGCCAGACAATTGCAGGTTTACGGAGACTCTGTAATTATAGCTCTCTAAAGAAGCATATAATGTATATTGTATTTGGGATATTACACAGAATTACATTTGCTTTTTCAAATGAAAGTTTGAACACTGCAAATTCAGTCATTTCTACCGTTGATGAAAATATTACAAACAAAAGTTAGTAACTACAGCAAAACATTCTATTAGACCTAGATTGTTTTCACAAGTGTTTTTCTATTTATGTTGTGTTGCTAAATAAACGTACACTGGAGTAATAGGTTGTTTGCAAAGCATATTGCAAATATAGGTACTATTCCAAAGTTAAACAAGATAATTGAGATGGTTGAGTGAGTATGGTATAAAGTATATATTTGAAATGTAAGCATAGTATCATCCTCCTAAATTTAAAGGCATGCTTCATTTAGAATATAGCAAACTTCATTTTCTACATAGACGGAGAGGAATATTAGCATAAATAATTTTTAAATACACACAATCTAACATATTTTTACTTGACTTTGAAAAGAATACTGTAATTTTATTTTGGTTGCAGATGTATCCTCATAATTGTGTTCTTGAAAAATCAATATTAAATTTAGATTTAATTCAAACAGCATCCACCTATTGATAGGAGAATGTTTTAGTGTTTCCTTAAAATGAACTTAGTTCCAGGAGGTTGCCTCTTCAAAAAACATCAGGCACATTTCTTCCAGAGTGCCTATGTTTATTTTTCTCCTTTTTTCCCCCCAAATATGTTTATTTTATTTTTTCGTGTTACAAGATTTATTGTTCATGCTTTATGTGCAGAGACGAACTTATGTAGTAGAGGAACCTGAGCTTAAACGGTAGCCCCACCAATTACTAGCTGTCTGAGTCTGAGCAAGTTTTTAAATGCTTTTACACGATTCCAGTTTCTTCATCTGAAAATGGTGATAATAATGCTGACATTTCTGGATTGTCACAAGAATTGAATAAAATAGTGTGCTTAGCACAAGTGCGTAGTGTAGAGAAAGTGCTCAGAAATTGCAAATTATTGTTAAGAGATGCTTGACAAATGGCAGTTTACTGTCCTTCTCGTCTTTCTTTTCTTTAACTCTGCTTATCTAAAGTCTTTGGGTTTTTAAAGACCCACTTTATTTATTTATTTTAGAGAGAGAAAGCACGCACATGGGAACACACACACACACACACTCACACACACACAAGCTGGGGGCGGGGGCAGTTGGAGAGGGTGAGAAGCAGACTTCCTGCTGAGCATGGAGCCCCACTCAGAGCTCTATCTCAGTACCCTGAGATAATGACCTGACTTGAAATCAAGAGTTGGATGCTTAACTGAGTGAGCCATCCAGGGGTGGCCAAGACCTACTTTAAATTCATTCTCCTTTATGCATACTTCCTTGACCTTTTTTTTTTTTTTTAAGATTTTATTTATTTATTTGACAGAGAGACACAGTGAGAGAGGGAACAAAAGCAGGGTGAGTGGGAGAGGGAGAAGCAAGTTTCCTGCCAAGCAAGGAGCCCAATGCAGAACTCAATCCCTGGACCATGGAATCATGACCTGAGCTGAAGGCAGATGCTTGATGACTGAGCCGCCCAGGCACCCCCTTGACAAATTTAAAAAATCTTCTTAATTTAACTATTTAAAAATCAAATAGAAATGGACATAGTACAGAGGGCTGATGACAAATAGCAAGAGCATTGCCTTGCCTACTTTGTTCCATCTCGCAATGCCATGACTCCTGGGTGTGGTACTCATGCTTGAAATTCAAGTAGCAACGTTGTTGAAAGGTAGCAGGACAAAAGATAGGATAGAGAACAGAGCAAAGGGTAACAGTGTACTTTCTCTTGAAGGAGTATCCTGGGAGCTGTCATATTTTATTTCTATTTACATGTCCTTGGCCAGAATTTAGTTACATGGCCACAACAGAGGCAAGGAGGCTGGGAATTATCTTTATTATGAGAGGTCATATGCCCTGCTGATAAATTCAATTTTGATAGAAGAAGGAAGCATGCATATTAGAGACAAAAGTGGGTTTTGGAAGAGTTGGGCATCCCAGCATCCTAGAATCCTTTCTTTCCCAGATAGCTATCTTTTCCCTTCCCCAAGGCCTTTGATATATATTTTTTTCAATTACCTTGCTCTCCTCCAGGACTCCACTCCATAAATAGATTACCAGATCCTTCTATATTGTTCACTGCCACAGGTCCTTTAGGTTCATCAGAATGAGCCACCTAAGAGTTAAGAAAACTTAATTTTACTTAAGTAAGTTGCCTTTCATGGAAAACTTTGGTGCATTATTGAGCTGGATTGTGTTTTTTTTTTACCAGTATCTTCCCTTCCCTCAGGGAAACATATTTTCCCACCTCATTGATTCCCCACCTCAGTGTGACCTGCTTCATGCAATCAAATTTGACATTTATGTGTTTCACTTTGGCAAAAGCTTTAGTAGCCAGTTTGTGCTTCAACTATTTTCTCTTTTTCTTTGCAACATCATTCCAGAAAGCACTGCTCTTTCAGCCTGGGTGCCAGGGTGAAGAGGACACAGAGCAGAGCCTCCTCCAAATGCCCATGGACACAGAGCATGAGCAGGGAATAAACCTTTGTAGCTCTGAGACTCTCAGATCTTGGGGGCATTTATCACCACAGCATGATCTTGTCTATACAATTATTATGCTAAAATCATTTCCATCTGGTTTTCTTTTTTTACCTAAGTCACCTTCACCTCCCACCCAGGAAAAAGTGAAAAGGTAAGGCAAAAAGGGAACGAAAGGAAAAGAAAAGACCATTCTGCCACATTAAGATTGTAATATCACCAGCTGCTTATTTTACATTCTAATTTCCAAAATATACTTGACATTTTATTTTAGCATTTCCAATCATATATAAGCAAAATGTTAAGTGAGGTGATTATGGCAGGAAAAAAGTATCCCCTAAATGAATCTGTTTATTCCTGATTTATTATTGAAAATACCCATCTGTCTGGAAACACTGAAAGAATAATACCTTTAGCAAGAAAAAATTTTGTACATTGCTTCATCGTGTTTTTATTTATGTATTTAACTCTCCAGCCAAGGGTTTATTTGACTGAGAGTCTTTGTCTTAAATATTGCCATTAGTGTAAGTCCATATGGTCATTAGGAAGTCAAAGTATTGTTTGATACCACAAATGAATGAGAACTTTCTAAGTTGTGTATTTCATACCAGGAAGCTAAGTAAGCTAGAACTTGTATACTCACCTTCAGAGTTCTGGCTGTATGGATCTTGGCCATCACTGCCACTACTCTGCCCCTCCCTAAAGATTTGGTAGCATTTTTTAAAAAAAAATTTTTAAAAAGATTTTATTCATTGATTTGACAGAAAGAGAGAGAGATCGAACGAGTGCATAAGCAGGGGGAGTGGCAGGCATAGGGAAAAGGAGAAGCAGGCTCCCCACTGAGCAAAATGGGGCTCTACACGGGGCCCAGGACCCTGGGATCATGTCAGGAACCAAAGGAGACACCCAACCAACTGAGTCACCCAAGTACTCCCTTGGTAACATTTTAAACAGAGAACCCGGGATGGAATTATGATGGGGCTTTTTGTTATATAGCCCTGTTCAACTCTTACCATACATACAGCTCTTATCTCTGCCTAGGAGTCAATAACAAATTTTAGGTGAGACACAAAATCATTTCTCGCCAAAGATTTAGAAGCTTCTTGTAAAGAAGATAGTAATTGGTTTTGGGAGTAGATGTGCTGATGGTTTGTCCATGGAACTAGCAGGGTAAAGCAGAGTAATAGTCTGATAGAATATACCTTGTCTGGTTGTTTTTTTTTTTAACCATTCCATCTCAAACATTCAGAAAAGTACTTAGCACACAGTAGGTGCTCAAAGAATATTTGCAGAGGGAAAGAGTGACAGATCCTCTGCAGGTCAGAACCAATTCTTGCAGGTGATGCTTAGCATTTGGATACTCTTCTTAGTAAAGAGATGTAAGTATTTTCTCATTTATATTTCCGTCAGTATGAACCCTTAACATTACAAGATATCTATGAAATAGTGAGGTGCACTTTTATAACAATGGCCATTGGTGTATCTAAAGGAGGTTTGACCTTCAGATTCCTCACCCTAGGTGTTCAATGACATCGCCACTGCTCAGAGCACTTGATGAGCCCCACTTCTCCCTCAGCAGGTAATCCCTCGGTGGGGTTGGTATGTTTATATTACAAGTGTTACCGGGTACTGGCTGCTGTGACTGGATGACATAGAGGCTGGAACCTGCAGGGCCCCTTCTGTTCGTCTGACTCCTACCCCAAGGCAGCCATGGGTGGTAGACACAGTAATTGTTAATGAATCTAATTTCTCCCAGTGACTAGTTGACTGTCTGGTGGTGAAATACGCAAACAGATGTACTGAGTCTCTCAAGTTCCATAGCTACCAACGGCCCCCAAGAGCTGATTTCTTATTTTTCTGTTTGAAGGTACCATAAACACTGGGGAAGCAAATGGGGCCTGGGGGAGAAATTGGTTCATTTTATCAGAAACTTCTGTCCTAAAGAAAAATTAAGATTTTGTATCAGCTGTTAATGGATACACGAGTAGACAGTCATGGTGTAGAGGTAAAAAAAGCCCAGGCTTTGGGGTCCTACAGCCTGGTTTCAGTGCCCAAACTCTAGCACTGTGGCCTTAAGCAACATTTTCTCTGTATTTCCATTTCCTCATCTGTAAAATGGGAATGATGGCAGTGTCTGCCTCATGGAGTGCTTTTCTGTTTTTTGTTTTATAATTAAGACCCAGGACAATGAGCAAGAGAAGGACTTTTGAGTTAATGGAGATTTTCTTAGCTTAGTTAGATAGGCATATTCAGCTTGTAAAAATCCATCAAAGTGGACATATGTGTACTTTTCTTACCATATATATTTCAATTTTTCTATTTCAATAAAAATTGAAAAGAAAATTCTCATGCTTAGGGCCAGTGAATTGGTGTCATAAGATCTCTCTCTGTCTCTCTTAGTAGAATTTCGTGCTCTTCAGCAGGTGAACAAATGGCAAGCCTGAAATTATTTTAGTTGGTAAATTTTATAGATATATTTACATAAAGTATATTTAAATTTTGTGGATATATTTGGACCTAGTTGTCCAAGAAGAGTTGACTGCTCTTTGAACTAACTGAAACTCCTTTGGCTCAACGTTGGTTGTACAAAGTTGATTTGTACAGGTGTGTTCTAGGCTAGAGCTTAAACACTAGCCTCGGCTGCAGCTACACCTGTTGTGGATGAATATTAAAGATCTTGAGGTTCTTGATGTTTTTTGTTTGTTTTCTAATTATTTTTTTAAAAAGAGTTTTTATTTATTTATTTGAAAGAGGGAGAGAAAGTACAAGAGTGGGGTGAGGGGTTGAGGGAGAAGCCGACTCCCGCTGAGCAGGGAGCCCGATACGGGACTTGATTCCAGGATACTAGGATCATGACCTGAGCTGAAGGCAGACCCTCAACCAACTGAGCCACCAAGGCACGCGATCTTGAGGTAATTTGTGAGAGAATATTTAGTTCCAGGGATTTGAACCAAAATTTCTGCCATTGGGCAGTGGAGAATTTGTTCTCAGCTCCTGGGCTTATTATGCTCCTATGCCTGTGTTGGAGCCACAGAAAGACCAAATTTGGTGGCTCTGGGCCTCTGTGCTGTCCTTGTAATACATTTAGGATTTGATGTAAGGTGGAATAGGCCTGTAAAAGGGCCATCAATTTTTTTTTTTTAAACTCAGGGAAAAATAAAAACGAGAGGCAGAATCAATAGGACAGAGAGAATTGACTAGGTCTGAAAATATTTAAGATACTTTTTACACAGAGTTGGTCAATTTTTCTACTTTTAGTAAATGAAACTGTGGTGGATTTCCAAGCACCTGTAGTTTTATAAAAATTTCTTGCTTCTGAAGATAAGTATATATTAAAATTGATACTACTGACCTGTTCAGACAAAAAAACCAAATAGTGAAAACAAAAATTAGAGTCCATAGACAAAACAATAAGCTGACCGAGTCACTCTTCACTCAGCTCTTGGTTGCATTACAATGAGTGAGCCTTAAAATCACATTGCTTAATATGCACTCTTCAGAATGCTCTTAATTAAACACAGATGCTCATTTTTTCACTTCAAGTTATGCTTCACTCTTCAAGTCCATTGCTTGCGCCAAACAAAACACCCCTAAAACTCCAAACCTTATACTAAATAGTCTATGTTCTTTAACTTCTCCTATTCTATAATCCCACAGGCTAACTATGAAAGAACAATATATTTGGAGAAGGTCCCTTATGCTTGGTAGTTTCTAATTACTTCGTACTGCTAATTATTAATGACCTGTATTATAAATATATTTTTCAAAATGGTATTTATCTTTTTAACTCTTTGCTATAACAACCCACAAAATTGTAGCTCTCCTGGGAGGTGGGGTAGGTCTGGGATATGCAATAGGTTAGAACCACATGGGCTAAGATACTTCTGACCAACTGGCACAAATTCACCCAGCAATGTGGTAATGTCTCTGGGTTCCTATAAAAGAGGGTGGTTTTACCAACCTACTTTATGATACTATTGGGAGAGATAAATTGTTAAGATAAAGTATAATGACAACAATATGTATGAATCAATCCCCTGACACATAGGAGTTTAAATGCATCTACAAATCAGGTACATAACTGGTTACCCAGGAATGTAACCAAAGAAAGCAAATGTCCACTTGAATTAAAGATAATGAGAATAGCATATGCATTAGACAAACATAGCAATCAGGTAGGTAGGATTTGCTTTCCTGTGTTTGAACAGGTTAGCAGGAAATGTTAAATATATAATTGAATATATTATGGCAGAAATGAGGTATATAATGCTATTATAATTGATTATAAAATATCCATAGGTAGAAAAATGTAAAGTTGTTCACATGTGGCTTATTAATTGGCCTTAGAAAGCTTTATGATAATTTATTGAGAAAAACCTCTGGTCATTACTTATTAATAATGTATTTGAAATGTTTTCCTTGAGTATTTTCCTACTTTATGTCTGTTAAAGTGAATGCAGGAGATGAGAATACATCTGAGAAAAACTTGCATGAAGCCAGTCATAAGGGAACAGTTAACAAGACTCCAGGTCTAAGCCTAACGGCATTGGGACTGTGGCCCAGTTATGAGAAAAGCCCTGGAGTGTGGAATTCCAAAATTATATAAATGTTTTCTTCCCAGTAGGTCTTTTAAATAAAACAGAATTTGAAAAGAACTGTGTAGTTCAAATATTCCTTCCTTTACTCCTTGTTTGGAAAACGAATACAATAGTCCTGTGTTTGTCTTGGGACAGGACTAGTGTCACCACCTACTCTATGGTTGGCAAATTATTATTATTATCATTATTATCATTAGAAATAGGAAATCTGGAAAACCCAGAGAAGAGACTTTTCAAAAATTGGGAGTACGTTTTTGCCTCTGGTGCTCAACAGTATAATTACTTTGTGATAAGTGAAACCATTTCTGGAGCAGGTTAGTTCAGTCCATCACAGAGAGTACTAGCTGGTCCGGTCAGAATGTTCTATTGGAGACCCAGGTGACATCATTTCCTGTTTCCCAATTTCCCATGTGATTGCAGATACAAATAAGAAGCATGCACAAGGGGCACCTGGGTGGCTCATTGGGTTAAGGCCTCTGCCATTGGCTCAGGTCGTGATCTCAGGATCCTGGGATCGAGCCTCGCATTGGGCTCTCTGCTTAGCAGGGACCTTGCTTCCTCCTCTCTCTGCCTACTTGTGATCTCTCTCTCTCTGTCAAATAAATAAATAAAAATTAAAAAAAAAAGAAGCCTGCACAAGATGTAGTGCATGGAGCAGAGATATCTAGGAAAAACATAGAAACTGTTTTGTAGTTTTTAGTTGACCAATCTTACAAATATTTTCAAAATATTTGTAATATTTGTATAAATATTTTCAAAATTATCCTTAAATATTTTCCAATTTTTTGCTACTGTAAAAGGCATTAAAAAATTTTTAATTTCTGTTTCCTAACAGTATGTAGATATGCAGTTCATCTTTATACACAGATCTTGTATCTTCCAGCCTTGCTAAACTCATTCATTCTAGTAGACTTTTGGTAAATTTTGTAGAATTTTCTACATAGATAATCAGTCATATTATCAGAAAATAAATACTACTTCTTTCCAAAGTGGATACATTTATTTGTAGGTGCCATTTATTATATGTATGTATGTATGTATTTTTGCTTTATAGCACTTGCTGGAAACTTCACTATAATGCTAAATGAAAGGGTCTTGAAATGGATATTCTTTTTTTAAAATATTTTATTTATTTATTTGACAGAGAGAGAGATCACAAGTAGGCAGAGAGGCAGACAGAGAGAGGGAAGCAGGCTCCCTGCTAAGCAGGGATCCCAGGACCCTGGGATCATGACCTGAGCTGAAGGCAGAGGCTTTAACCCACTGAGCCACCCAGGCACCCCATTGCAGTGGATATTCTTGTTCCTAATATTTATTACGAGCATTTTAGTAGTAGATTTTTCATAGACATCTTTTGTTAGTTTGAGGAAGTTCCCTTCTATTCCTGGCTTGCTAAGGGTTATTATCAGAAATGGATGTTGGATTTTGTCAGATGCTTTTCATGCATCTATTAATATGGTCATATGGTTTTCCTTTTCTAGTTGGTTGATGTGGTTTATTATATTGATTAATTTTTGAATGTTAAACCAACTTTGCAAAATTCTCTGGAAGAGTTTGTGTAGAATTGGTATTATTTATTACTTGAATGTTTCATAGAATTCCTCACTGAAGCTATCTGGGCCAGGATTTTTTTTTTTTTTTTTATAATGAAATAGTTTTTAACTGTGAATTTTATTTCTTCCGTAGGTAAAGGACTACTTATCTTCTACATGAGTAAGCTTTGGTTGTTCGAGACTTTCAAGAAATTTGTCTGTTTCGGGGTACCTGGATGGCTCAGTCGTTAAGCGTCTGCCTTCGGCCCAGGTCATGACCCCAGGGTCCTGAGATCGAGCCCCGCATCGGGCTCTCTGCTCGCCAGGAAGCCTGCTTCTCCCACTACCATTCCCTCTGCTTGTGTTCCCTCTCTCACTGTGTTTCTCTCTGTCAAATAAATAAAATCTTAAAAAAAAAGAAAAAGAAAAAGAAATTTGTCTGTTTCATCTAAATTTGTCAAAGTTATTGGCCTAAAGTTTCTCATAATATTCCCTTATTTTCCTTAAATTTTTTTTTCTTCTTTTCCCTCTTATTTCCCTTTTATTATACATAGCTTTTGTAGTGATATTCCTTCTCTCACTCTTAATATTAGTGATGTGTCTTTTTTTCTTTTTTTCTAGTCTGGCTGGCTGGAGGTTTATCAATTTTATTGATCTTCTCAAAAAATAAGCTTTTGGTTTCATAGATTTTCTCTATTTTCCATTTTTATTTCATTGATTTCTGTCTTTTACTGTTTCCTTTTTTTCTGCTTAATATGGGGTTAATTTTTTTCCAGTTTCTAAGGTTTAACTGGAGGTCATTCATTTGAGAATATTTTTCTTTCCTAATATAGGCATTTTGAACTATAGGCATCCTTCCAAATAGTGCTTTAACTGCATGTAATGAATGTATGTTGTATTTTCATTTAGCTCCAAATACTAAATCCCATTTTGATTTTTCCTTTGACCTGTGGTTTATATAGAAGTTTGTCATTGAATTTCCAAATATGTGGAGATTGTCTGTACACATTTTTTTACTTATTTCTTATTGAATTCCACTATGGTCAAAGAACATACTTTGTAATTTTTGAAACCTTTAAAATTTATTGAGGTTTGTTTTATGATCCAGAAAGTAGTCTATTTTGGTACATAATCTGTGTACCCTGGAAAGGGATTGAGGGGATGGTAACATATCTAAAAATTGTGGATTATTAAGTTATTTTTTCTTGCAGTTTTATTAGATTTTGCTTCATACATTTTTAAGATCTGTTATTTGGTGCTTAAACCTTTGAGATCATTTCTCTTTGTGGTGAATTGCCCTCTTTATCATTATGAAATTATCCTCTTATCTTTGGTAATACTCTTTGCTCTGAAATATATTTTGTTTGATAATTATATAATTACTTGGGCTTTCTTTTGATTAGCGTTAGTATGGTCTATATTCATCATTTTACTTTTAACCTAGTAGTGTATGTGTTTAAAGTGCATTTCTTGTAGACAGCATGTGGTTGGATCTTTATTTTTTAATCCAATCTTACGATCTCTGCCTTTTAAATGCAGTGTTTAAACCATTAACATCTAATGTGATTGTTGAGTTGGTTGATTTTAATCTATCATCTTGTTATTTGTTTTGTATTTGTCCTTCTATTTGTCTTCTTTTTTCTTCTTTTTGATTATTTTCTATGGTTCCATTTTTTTCTTTGTCTGCTTATTAGATATTATGTATCTGTGTGGGGGGGGTTGCATTGGGGTTTAGGGTTTAATATAATAAAGCCTAACTTCAAGTAATATTATATCACTTCATGTAGAGTAAAAGATCCTCTGGTAGTACACTTCCATGGTCTTCCTTCCAGACTCTGTGCTATTTGTGTTATTTTACCTCTTCATATATATAAACCATAGTACTTGATCATTATTTTTTTCTTACACTGCCAACTATCTTTTAAAGAAATTAAAATATACTGTCTTATATTTACCCATATATTTATTATTTCTGTTCTTCATTCTTTCATTTAGCTGAAGGTTTCTATCTGGTATTATTGTCTCTCTGCAGTATAAGTCAACTGGTGATGAATTTTTTTCATTTTTATGTCTGAAAAAGTCTTTATTTTGGTATCATTTTTGAAATATATTTTCACTGGGTATAGAATTTTAGGTTGACAGTTTCTTTCATTACTTTAAAGATGTTGCTTCACTTTCTTTGCTTTTGCATGGTTTTTTGGTGAGAAATCTGATACCATTATATTTTTTCCTCTGTGTGAAGTGTATCTTTTTTTCCTCTAGCTATTCTTTAAATTTTATTATTTTTAAAAATTTGTTTGAAAGAGAGAGAGAGAGAGAGAGAGGGCAAGGGAGTCAGGGGGAAGGACCAGAAGGAGAGGGATAAGCAGAATTTGAGCTGAGCATGGAGCCCATTGCAGGGTTCAGTTCTACAACCCTGAGATCAGAAAATGAGCCAAAATCAAGAATTGGATGCTTAACCAGTTGAACCACCCACATAGCCCTCCTCTGGCTGATTTTTTTTTTAAAGATTTTATTTATGTATTTGACAGAGAGAGAGAGATCACCAGTAGGCAGAGAGGCAGGCAGAGAGAGAGGGGGAAGCAGGCTCCACGCTGAGCAGAGAGTCTGATGCGGGGCTTGATCCCAGGACCCTGATCCCAGGACCTTGAGACCATGAGCCAAGCTGAAGGCAGAGGCTTTAATGCACTGAGCCACCCAGGCACCCCATCTCTGACTGATTTTAAGATTTTGTCTTTATCACTGCTTTTAAGTAACTTAATTATAATGTGCCATGTTATGCCTTTCATCATTTTTTTTTGTTTGATATTCATTGATCTTAAGCATCTATGAGCTTACAGTTTTAATCAAATTAAAAAAATTCCTGACCATTGTTTGTTTTTTTCTATGTTTTTTCTAAATTTTTTAGAAAAAAAAATGTTTTTTTCTAAAACATTTCTCTAAAAATGTTTTCAGAAACATTTTCTGTTTCTCCTGAAACATGGGGTCCCACATATTCATTTGTATTGAGATTTAAAAATTGCATAAATAGCCCTGCCAAGAAAGAAAATTGTCTGTAAGGTTACTTAGGCTGAGTTTCACAGATTCTCAAATAGTAAAAAAATGACGACTAAATGACATAAGATTCTTTTTCCATTCATTTTCCTCAATCCCTTGGGCTCATCCGTCTCATCATAGATACAAATGTTCAATTGGCCAAAAGCTTCAAATATCCGGTATAAAGATACTTTACACTCACATGTAATATGATAGCAAGATGCAAATGTTTTAAGGAGCTGAAAAGGTAAGATAACCATATGATGCTGAGTTGCAAGATGATACAGAGAGGTAGGAACTTCGGCAACCTCCAGAGCCTTATGATGGCCAAAGGCATTTACACTTAAAACACAACACAACAAAACCAGGTCAAATAAAAAACTTCTGCAATCCTTACTTAGCCTGTTTATTGCCAGTAGCAACTCCTGTGTAGAGTTCAGAATGCAGGGGTCCCTGGGTGGCTCAGTGGGTTAAAGCCTCTGACTTTGGCTCAGGTCATGATCTCAGGGTCCTGGGATCGAACCCCACATTGGGCTCTCTGCTTGGCAGAGAGCCTGCTTCTCTCTCTCTCTCTCTCTCTCTCTCTCTGCCTGCCTCTCTGCCTACTTGTGATCTCTCTCGCTCTGTCAAATAAATAAAATCTTTTAAAAAAAAAGAGTTCACAATACAGAGCTCACTTTCAGAGAGAGAAGGATACAAAATTGTTCCTGGATTGGTTCTCTTAAGAGTATCTTTGAATCTGTTAGCATCTTTCACTCAATAATGAATTAGTACAATGTCTGACATATGGTAAGTGCTCAATTGGTGGTATGTCTGTTATCATTATTATTGTTTTTATTGTTCTTGTTTACTGCAAATTTAGTAGTGATGGTGATAGAAGTCAGCAGCTGGGAGCTACAAGTTTCAAAATGGCAGCAAAAGAAGAACAAGTAGAGGAGAAGGGAAAGTGCTTCTTTCAAAGAAGACTGTAAGCTGATCTTGCGGAGAAAGGAGAAAGTCCTGGAATTGCTAGGTGAGTGAACCTGGATCACATATTCATGTAAGATGTGTCCCCACTGGCCTATTCCTCAGCCTTCATTGAGATGAGATTCTCTCTCTCATTGACTTCTGGAGCTTCTGAAGGAGAGTCTACCACAAGAAGCAGAGAGCATGTTATTTCATTTCTCCTTGGTATTTGTTTGATAGACATGACACCCATTCATGCTACAAAATTTTGGGTGAGCTCCCTACCTCCTCTAGTTATTCTCTGTGGATCTATCTCACAAGACTCTAGGATGTTCAAAAGCCCAAGTGTAGGGATAGGGAGAGGGCCTGGATACTTGGCAGGTGATGGTGGGGAAGAAAGTCGCTAGATCCATATTGGGAGGTTGTGAGAGGGCAGAACTGAACAGGTACAGATGCTTGAGTTGAGATGATGGTTGGATACCTTAACATATAGTTGATCTGATATGCTTTTGTTGAAACTAAATTTAGTGAGATTTTTAAAAATTTATCCCCAGAGTAATGTTCTCTTAAACTTTTTTGTTGTGACCTGTCACTGTGAAGATTTAAATGAATACCCTCAAAATATATATTATGTTATATGTTATTTTGAGGAATTAATTATTAAAGAATATGTAAACTGTAAAACACAGAGTAAGTTTTAAAAGGATAAGATGTAAATAAATGGAAGTGGAAATCCTAATATTTGCATACTACCTGGGTGAACACTCTACCTTAGAGACAGTAGCCTGGGAGGAAGGACTTAAGAGAGGCAAGCCTTCCATTTCACCAGTATCTAGGAAGAAGTCTTTTAAACACTCTACCAGGTCTTATAGCTGAGTTCTCCATGTAATGTATAGGATAAAGATTACAGTATCCTTGAAATGCAAGCGTATGATCAGAGAGCATTTCTAGGAAATTCTAAATTACGAAGCAAACTGTATATAAGTTTGCTTATTGTGTACCTGGTATTGCTCATTGTAATGGGCATTAAAAAAGACAATGTCTGTTCAATCCAAACCCAACACTGTGGAGGAGGTATCATTATCCTCATTCCATAAAAAAAAAAAGGTTCTCAGTGATTCTGATTCTAATCTATTTCTGAAGCCCACCTTGTATCACTTCTCGGCCTTTTGGCTAAGATCAAGTGTAAAGCCCAGCTTTCTGTTCTACTGGGCTTCTTAAGGACCATGGTGTATCCACCTCTGTACGGACAAGATTTGTCAACTGTCTTTGAAAGAAAGACTCAACCAAAATCTTCATCAAAATTTTATATTGACTTGTAGTAGAATCATTTTGGAGGAAGAACTTGATTGTAGTAAGCTATTATGATTTTTATTTATTATATAAAAGGCAGCAAAACAAGGGAAATGACAAAGGAATTTTAAAACACCCATAGACACTATTATAACATTTTATTTTTCTTTCATTCATGTTTTCTTCCAGTTTTTATCTAGGTACATATTAGTTGCATAATTTCAATCACAGTTTAAATATTACCTTGTTTCCTGATAATGTTTTTCACAAAAAATTTCCTGAGATGATAGCATGGTAGCAACATGGAAATGCTTAATGGATTCATTAAATTCTATCAAATATTAGTATTTTATTTAACTTTCTACTAATTATTAGGTCCATTGTTTCTAAATTGTTCCATAATTTTAGCAATATGATGCTAAAAAACACATCTTGTGCACTCAGTGATTATAAATTTAATTTCCTTAGACTAATAACTAATGGAATAGCTATTATGTATTGAGTTTTTACTGTGAAGTAGGCACAGTTCAACGGGGTGGAATTTCAGGGTAAAAAGCATGAACATTATTATTGTTCTTAATATATGTTACTAGATTGCTAGAGGTGATATGAATTGATACTACAGCTTGGAAATAATGTGTGACTTTACCACTTTCTCCACTACTCTGCCAGTTTAGGGAATTATTATTGTGTCAAGGTTAAACTTTGACCTCAGAATTCTGATACCAGAATTCTTCTTAAGGAATGAACAGATTTTGTTTGGGAAAATACCTTGATAAGCCACTTTAAGGTGAAGAAGGAAATTCTGAATTCATGGAATGGCAGGAGCCAAACTGCTCTGCATTTGAAATAAGCAGGAATTTGGGGGTGAGGAACAAGAGGAAAGGGGAGAGGGAGTGAGGCCAGAGTGGACTATAACTTGGCAGGGGACTGAAATCCTAGCTGTGCAAATGGCTGAGTGACTTTTGCAACAATATCTAAACTTGCATTTTTGGTTTGCTTCTGCTGTGGCCTTACAAATTCCCTGACCTCCCAAATTTGCAGTCAAGCTTTTCCATATATAGATACCCATAGGAATGATTGGTTTGAGGGAAATTAAGGAAAACAGTTTCATAATTAGATCAAATGTAGTGTGAAATTAAACCGGATGCGTGAACAGGATGGTGAGATGTTCCTTAATAGAACTAATTCAAAAATTTTAGGAGTTTAAACTGGAGGTGACAACCAAGAAAATGTACATTCCTAAGAAATTCTCTAAAGATCTTGAGAGGGCTTTGTATCTTCACAGGGCGTAAATTAAGGGTTTGACTGCTTGTATTTAGGTCTCAAAAGACGTGTAGACTCCAGCAGACATCTGGTTTGTGTTCACTTTTCTTAACAATGGCTTCAGTTGGTGCTTCCTCTGCCTCTGTCTTCTATTGAAGTGATACACCTTCACACCAGTTATAGACCATCAGTAGATTATCAGATACAGTGTCTAAAAAAAAGGCTTTTGTTTATTTCTAGCATGTTAAAGGAAACTTCACCAGAACAATTTCTTAGCTGTCATTATTGCATTTAATTATCTTTAAGAAAATGGAAAAGCTAGGGGCGCCTGGGTGGCTCAGTAGGTTAAAGCCTCTGCCTTTGGCTCAGGTCATGATCTCAGGGTCCTGGGATCGAGCCCCGCATCCGGCTCTCTGCTCAGCAGGGAGCCTGCTTCACCCCCGCCCCCCCCCCCCGCCCCCCAGCCTCCCTCTCTGCCTACTTGTGATCTCTCTCTCTCTCTCTGTCAAATAAATAAATAAATCTTTAAAAAATATAAAGAAAGAAAATGGAAAAGCTAGGGCAATGTAGAGACTACTAAGGGCCTTAAAGTCAGATGTTGGAGGAAATGGTCAGCAAGATCAATAGATTATTTTTGCTGGGAATATTATATCACATTTAGCAAAAGGAACCAGTCTTGCTCTTGCCACATTGTTTCCATAGCTTACATTGAACTTTTTAAGGTAATTTTTAACATGAACACTTAATGAGGCAATTTTTAGCTCTTGTTTTATTAGTGATGTTTATGATTGTGTCTTATTATATCTATTAGCGTGAAAGCTCTTGCAAGGCAAGATCTGTGTCCTATTTCTCTTTTTTACACTGTTGCCTTCAGCATAATTTGAAGCATGCAGTCCACATTTACTTTTTTATTTTTTATTATTTTAGAGAGAGAGAGAGAGAGAACATGAGCAGGAGGGGCAGAGAGAATCTCAAGCAGACTCTGTGCTGAGCTTAGAGGCTGACATGGGGCTCGATCCCAGGACCCTGAGATCATGACCTCAGCTGAAATCAAGAGTCAGACTCTTTTAACGGATTGCACCGCCTGGGCACTCCATGCATGCAGTGCACATTTGAAAAGTATTTGTGGATTAAATAAATATGAACCACCTCCAGCCATCTGTACTTCCGAGCAAACATATATCATGTTCATTTCTTATTTTGATCTCTTATATTTCCTATTTTTAAGGATTTTATTTTCCTTGTATATTGGTCTTTCCCTTAATTGTCAGGATCCTGTAATTTATAATAGTATTCTGTTAGCTATGATGTCTAATGATGCCTGAGCCATGAATTATGCTCTGGGTATGTTCTCCTCCTAAATGGTATAGTTATGTTCTCCAATATCTTCTAGTAACTAGTACAATAAAAACTACAGTGGATACTTAATAAATGATTCTTGGCTGATTCACTCATTGTTGACAGAAATTTCTTAGCACAAATTATGAATCCGTCAAGTCACATAATTGACAAAGTGTCCTTTTATTATTTATTAACAAACAAAAACATGAACATTTGAGGGGCAGTCTCTGGGCAATTTGGAAGAACAGATGGAGTAATTTAACTCCGTTAGATTGTTGGAATGCTGACAGGTACCACGTCGAGTTAGAGCAGTCACCTCCATCTGGCACACACACGGGTAAATTTAGCACCGGAAGACAATGGTAAAACAGATGCTACTGAAAAGGTACAGGACTCACAATGGCAAAAATAGACTTTGCTCACTCATGGACCTTACTTAAAGGGAAAACTTTGAGCTGCAATTAATAAAAATAATGAGACTGTTTTTAGGTAATGACTAGTTTTAAAACATTAGTCAGAGATATAAAGTTCTATATTTAGTAGCGGTGAAACGAGTATATTTTTTTCCCTACTCATTTGGTACCCTGAGTGCTCTTGCAGCATTTCGTGAGAAAATCGGAGGTTACTGCTAAGTCAGTGACACAGGAAATGCTCTCACATTCCCTGAATTAAATCCTTAGGCTTTACAATCCCTGATTCTTTCCTATAAACCTGACAGAAGATTCCTATATAGGTGTGATTACCTTTATATTTCCAAACATGAGCCACCTCCATTTTATTTGCTAGAGCCTCTTTAAGTGTTTCAATTATGTAAAAAAGGGAAATAATGTTTTAGAAAACTGAGAAGTATTGCTGATCTCTCTCATCATGCAAAGCAATTTGTATCTCTGAATGTATTCAGGGAAAGCCATTTAAAGAGGCCCCCCGTTGTTCTGAATTGCACACATGTGCATGTTGAAAGGCCACATTTTCTGATGTGGCATTTAGGAAGAATGACATTTATAAATCTCTACTGCTGGAGCTGTGGAATAGATGACTTAGAAGTGGAGGTTCTTATGCATCAAAAGATCTTTGTTATATATTTGAATTTTTTTCTTAAAAAATGGGTCTTTTGAGGCTGTCTAGAAATGCAGGTGTGTCCTGTTTGAGATATTGGAATGAAAGGTATTTGGTTGAATGAAGGGTCACATGCACAGAATAATGATGCTCCCCCCTCACCTAATTTCCAGACAAATTGGGAATGTAGCAATTGAAATAGAATGATGAAGCTTATATGCTAGGGTATTTTTTTAGTGGGCTCTTTCCCAGTAAGAGTTCTTTGCAAAGAGCAAGAATGGAATCTGTATGCTTTCACATGAGTTAGTATGCTTGGTCAAAATTTAGCAGCTGGGTATTGTAAAGGGTATTTTCTTCACAGGGATCCACAACATATAGTTGATAAGAATTGGTTACAAAAAATAGTAGTTTCCTTGTTGAACATGTGTAGAATGTTCTTTATTTTCTTTGAGTGGTTGTATAAGTAGAACAATGAGGAAGGACGCAGGTGAATTAGGCCACTGGTGGGCAACCTCAAGTTCTAGTCTGACTTTGCTTTGATACTTAACCCCTCTGGATGTGATTTTCTTACTAGGTATGAGTGAGGCAGAATGGAACTAAGTATGTAGTATGGATGTTTCTACACTTTGAATATGTCATTCCAACTCGTTGGGATTACATTGTTTCTTTTCTGGAGTCATCTGTTGGTCTGTTTGCTTCTTTGAATGTAGCATCATCTTTTTTTCCCTCTAGCTACTTATAATTATTTTTTGTTTTTGATTTTAAGCAGTTTTTACAGTGATGTGTCTATGTGTTCTTTTGTGTTCTGTTAGGGTTTGTAGAACATTTCAAATCTGTGGGTTGGTTTCTTTCACCAGTTGTGGAAAATCATTTCATTAAGTGTTGCTTCTGCTCCATTTTTTCTTCCCCTTTGCCTTCTGGGGATCCAGATGTACATATGTGTACCATATTCCTCTTTTGCTCATTTCTGTATTTTCTGTCTATTTGTTTCCTTATGCATTAGTCTGTATTTTTTCCTGACCTACCTTATAGGTCATGAATAGAGTTCATGAATCTCTCATCAGCTTTATTTAACCTTTTAGACCCATCAATTGTGCTCTTAATTCTGCTTACTATATTTTAGTCCTAAAAGTGTCATTTGGTGCTTTTTTATAGTTTCCATTTCTCTGTCAAAATTATCCAACTTGCCATCTAATTTCTTGAAGCTATTAATTATAGTTTTAAAAAATTCATGTTTAATAATTCCAGTAAATTTTCTGAGGATCTGTTTATATTATCTGTTATTCTCTTGATTTTGCTCAAGATTTTGTTTCCTAGTAACTTCAGATTTAATGCCAGACATCATATATGAAAGCTTTGGTTCTGAATAATTTTTATCTTTCCTTCCCTTCCCTTCCCTTCCCTTCCTTTGTCTCTTTGTCTCTTTCTCTTTCTTTCTTCTTCCTTTCCTTTCCCTTTCTCCTTCCCTTTCCCTTTCCTTTTCCCTTCCCTTACCTTCTTTCTCTCTTTCTTTCTTTTTTAAAGAGGGGGTTTGTTTATGTTTCTAACAGTTAGTTAGGGCAGGGGAATGCCACCGTAATCTAGCCAGGAACTGGTGATTCAAAGCTGGGCTTCAGTATTTGTGAGGGGTGATTGTACATTCTGTCTGATTCACCCCTATGTATACAAATTCACCACAGGACTTCAGGGGTTCTTCCTGAAAGTCTTGACAGTTTATCAAGATTCCTTTTCCTTAGTATACTCCAAACTCTGGTTAATGTCTTCCTTTGCCACTTAAGATGGTCAAAAGTTCTATTCAGCTTCTCATCCTCTCAGATTCAGCCTTTAAACCACCACTGTTAAATTGACAAAAGCCTTCAGGTCAAAACCAACACATCCACTGTTGAGCTTATTTTCTCTGTATTCCTTTTCTCTGTGGAATCAACTTTTCTAAATGTCACTGTTTTTGAAACTCTCAGATGCTTTTCTTAAATTTTTTTATTTTTTAAAGATTTTATTTATTTATTTGACAGAGAGAGAGAGAGAGAGAGATCACAAGTAGGCAGAGAGGCAGGCAGAGAGAGAGGGGGAAGCAGGCTCCCCCCTGAGCAGAGAGCCCAATGCGGGGCTCGATCTCAGGACCCCGAGACCATGACCTGAGCTGAAGGCAGAGGCTTTAACCCACTGAGCCACCCAGGTGCCCCGAAACTCTCAGATGCTTTAAACATTATATTTTAAAAAATATCTTTCTAGCTTTCCATTTGTTCTCAGAAGGAAGATTTTTTCTGGCAAAAAACAAAGACAACCTCCCCCCCTCCAAAACTCTAATCTGCACTTACAGGAAGTTAGAAGTCTCTTTCAAGTGTTAAACTCTAAAATTGTATATTTTTATGATTTTACTTTAAAAGGGTGGATTATTGTTTCTTAATAGTCAACCTGTAAAGAGCATTAGACAATAAATAGCTGGGTGCTTAGATGCCTCATTTGTTGTTAAATATATTTCTTTCTTGTTCTGATTGGTGGAATTGAAAGGCCAAGATTATGGAAAAGACTGACAGAATTGCTTTTTGTAAAGTACGACTTTTCCATGCCCTCTCTCATGCTTCCACATTAACTAGGATGACATTTCTGCGTTCCTTTCATGAAAACAGAATTTTCCAATTCTTCATTCTGATGAGAAAAATCTTGAGCCAAAATAACAGTTGAGAAGCTATTGATCTGAAGCCCTTGTGAAACTCTGCTTTTTCAAAGTCTTTTGGGATATACCAAGACCAAATCATAGGTACCTCCATAAATAATTAGATAGGCAGTATTTCCACAGCTGTGCAATACCAGATGGTTTTGCTTTCTTAGGCTTAAAGGAACTTCCTTTCCTTTGCAGTTATAAAGTCAACTGTGTCAGATTCTATACACTCATCCTTCTTAAATGGGGCAGAGAGGGTCTGTGAAACTCAGGTTTGAACTCCATGATATTCTGACTTTCAGTGAAAGAGAACTCAATTAAGCATGTCACATGTTGGAGTCAAGAGGTTCTGCAGCCACTGCAGCAAATGCTTTAGCTTTTGACTGAATTATTTAATTTACAATGATGACACACTGAAAGACAGGTGGAGGTAGTGAAGCTGCATGCCCCACTGACCACGGATTTCAGTTCTCAGCCAAGGATGTCCCTGCAGATTTACTGAACAGGGCATGCTTGGGTCTCTCTTTTGCCCCCAGGCTCATGTTTGGCTTAGCTTTTTTCTTTGCACTGCTTTTCTGATTTTGCTATTGTAGGTTCATTTAAGGTCGAATACCTGATGTCATCTCTGTTCTCATCACAATCTAGTTAGCAGTAACACGTTAGGAACAGTTTTTCACATAATATTAAGAGACACAAAGTGACCTATTGAATAAGTTACTTTGGATTTCAACTGAAGGAATTTCTTCCTTTATGAGGAAGAAGGTAAGACTCTTTTTGTCTTTGATTATTGATACGCCAAAAATTTTAGAAGGGTAAAGACTATGTAATGTAAATGTAAAAAAACCACTTTTGTTACCAATATTAAAAAGAAAACTGTGTTTTTAAAAATGGTGTTCTTATTTTTGCTTTTGCTTTTATTATTTTGAAAAGCATAAAGCATGCCCAGTTTATAAATTTAAAGCTTTAATTTTTTTGTAAAAATGACACTTGCTATATCCAAATGTCTTTTTTTTTTTTTTTTAATTTATTTATTTATTTGCCAGAAAGTGAGGGAGAGGGAGAGAGAATGAACAGGAGGAGCGGCAGGCAGAGGGAGAAGCAGGTTCCCTGCTGAGCAAGGAGCCTGATGTGGGACTTGATCCCAGGACCCTGGGATCATGACCTGAGCCAAAGGCAGATGATTAACCGACTGAGCCACCCAGGTGTCTCTCCAAAGTTTTTTCAATAAATGTGTGTATATAAAGACATTTTGTATAATATCTTATTACTATGATCCTACTATACTATAGGTTGGTATTTTTATTCAATAATGAATTATGAATACTATTGCAAATAAATAATTATAAATCTTCATCATTAAGTTATGCAAAATGGAAGGTGAATGTCACAATTTAGTAGCTTTATTATTTTTGGCAAGAGTAGACATTACTGTAAGTTGTGGATTGAATTGTGCCCTTCAAAAAGATATGTTGAGGTCCTAACCCCTGGCACACCTGAAGATGACCTTATCTGGAAATAGGGTCTTTGAAGATGTAATCAATTTAAGATATAGCCTTACTGGATTAGGATGGGCCCCAAATCCAATGACTGGTTTTCTTGTGAGAAGAGAGATTTGGAGACACAGGGATGAAGGCCATGTGATTATGGAGGTAGAGACTGGAGTGATACACCTACAGGCCAATAAATGTCAAGAATTGGCAGCAACCATCAGAAGCTAGGAAGAGGGAAGGAAGGGTTCTCTTTCCCCTCAGAACATGACCCTCAATTTCTGACTTTTAGCTTCCAGAACTGAGGGAGGTTAAATTTCTGTTGTTTTAGCCACCTAGTTTGTGGTAATTTGTTACAGCAATCTTAAGAAACTAATATAATATGCTATGTTGAGCTATTTTATTTTGTGTATTTCCTTATTGCTGGAAATTTGTTATTACTAGTATCATATATTTCATGTATCATGTGTTGGCACTTCATTTTTGTGATTAAAGAAGCAGGTATTATGGTGTAAATAGAATTTAGGAACTATGGCATAATAGATCTGATACATATTTCAAGAGATCTTTATCCAACTTTAGTCTCTTCTTAAAGGGGAGATGGAAAATTTAGAGACATTTTAGAGCAACAAAAAAGGCAAATGGGCTGAGAAATAAGACATGTTAGTCATAGTATCAGAAAGCTGACAGAACCTTTAGTGATCATCCACTCACGGGCTGGCATCTTATTAGCACATGGGCGGCCCCTCCCATAGCAGACACTGCTGTTGAGACAGGGAGCTGTTCGTTTGGCCCTGAGTGCAGACCCAGATGCCGAATCCTCTGGCACACAGCTGTGACCCATCGATCAGGCCTAACCCCAAAGAAAGCCTATTCACTACTAGAGTTCAGTCATATCTTTTTCTTTACAGAGGAAAAAACTGAAGCCCAGGGAGAGAAAGAGAGTTAATTATAGGACTCAGAATAGATTAATAACTGGATAATAATCCCCAAATTCCAGTCTAGTGCCTTTCTATTTACCACAACGTCTCCTTCTCAGCGATATGCAGAGAATTAGTCTTTTTTTTTGGTTGCTATTACTGGGAAAAATATACTGGAAGTGTCAAAAGTTCTTTCAAAATCTAAAATGGATTCCGTATGACTCCTCAGTAGCTTGTCCTGGGGTCCCTAGGGATACCAAATCATTTAGGATGCAAATTCAGTCTTAGGGCTTGGGTATAATTCTAGTGAGTAACAGCTGTGGTGGTGGTCAGTGAAGGAAAGAAAAAGAACAAACCATGTTGCTAGAAGCACATAGGTTATACTACTTTGGTTTCCCTATGCCACTATGTCACAGCATTTATTAAGTAAACCTGTGGTCCATGGCAAGGATATCAAGATGGTAAAGGAACACTTTAACCTTAAGGAGGTCAATCTATGTATGTAATTAATGGCAACATGGTGAGATGAGTTTGGCAGTACATTTTTGGTGCTGGGACTCAGCACAGCTAATAGATAGTACTCTATTAATATTTATAGAATTAGAATAATGGAAAAAAATTAGAAGGTAATTAGAGATCATTGATCTTACCCCATGGTTAATGTAGGAATCCTCTTTATACTATATCCTGCAAAAGATAAATTAGTTGATCTCTTGACCTGATCGACTTAAAGTTTATATACATGAAAATATGTGTATGCACATTTGTGCATATGTATACATGCATGTACTTTTGCTTCCACTTAATTCTCAAATAATTCATAATCTAAAATGTAAAAAAAAATTCTCCTGTGGTCTTTGCTTGAATATTTACAGAGATGAGGCATTTATTATCTCACAGGGAGGTAAAGCTATTTTTTGAATATATATATATCTCCAAAATTCAGAGCTTTATCTGTTTTGCCAAAACATTGAGAATCATCCTAGATCCTACCAAGAATCCTGTTCATATTGCCTCCTAAATATTTCTTGGATTCTGTTCTCTTTTTTCCAATTTCTATGGTTTCTGCCTTAATTCAGATTTGGTTATCTCTACCTTGGATTTCTGCTAGTCTCCTTACTGATTTCTGTATCTCCTAGATTCCTTCTTTGCACAGCTGTCAGCATGATCTATTTTAAAAAGATATGGCCACGTGGGGAACCTGAGTGGTTCAGTTGGCTAATCATCCAACTCTTGACTTTAGCTCAGGTCATGATCTCAGGGTTGTGAGTTCGAGCGCCACGCTGGGCTCCATGCTGGGTGTGGAACCTGCTTAAGATTCTTTCTCTTCCTCTGTCCCTTTTCCCACTCCCCATCCCAAGCTCGTGCATGCTCTCTCTCAAAAAAAAAAAAAAAAAAAAAAAGACACGGCCATGAAATTTCCCTTCTAAAATTCTTTAGAGGTGTCCTGTTGTCTTAAAAGGAGGCTTTGTAATAGTTACATTGGATGCTAGAAGACAGTGAAGCCAAGCCTTCAAAATTCCAAGGTAATATATATATACTTAGTTATATTAAAACTATAGCATGAAGAGAAAAATATGTATTTCCAGAAAGCTAATGAATGATGTACTTTGCCAAAGCAAGCAAGTAAAAGAAAGGGGAATCTGCAATTTTGGAAATGAGGAACCTATCCCAAGAAGGAGCAATGAGAATTTTTGAAGTGATAGTGAAGGGAAATTTCCAGGTAACAGCTGTGAAGCCCATAGAGAGGAGAAGGAAGGTAGAGGGTTCTCAAATCAGTGTTTCCCAAAAAACAATTAAGCAAATATATCAAACTGATATAGTACCAGGTTTTAATAACTATCAGGAGAGTTATTTTATGTTTTGGGACAACTGGGTGTGAACTATGATAATTACAGGGATAATAAAGCAAATAAGAGTGAAGCCATTATTAATTCTAAGGGAAAAAATTGTACAAAAAATTACATAATGCAGGCCCAGAAATAAACTTTACATATACAGTGAAATGATTTTTCACAAGGATGTCAGGGTTGTTCAACGGAAAAAGGACAGTCTTTCCAACAAATGGTGTTGGGAAAACTGTATTTTTACATGCAAAAGAATAAAGTTAGACTCTTATCTTGGACCATATAAAATATTAATTCAAAATGGATCAATGACCTAAATAAAGACCTAAAATTACTAAATTCTTAATGAAAACATAGGAAAAAAAGCTTCATGATATTAAATTTGGTAATGATTTCTTGAATATAATGCTAAAAACACAGCAAAAATAGATATATGGAACTACATCAAAATGAAAAGGTTTTGTGCAAAAAAAGCCCACCAACAGAGTGAAAAGGTAACCTATAGAGTGGGAGAAAATATTTGCAAATATTAGATCTGGAAAGAGATTAGTATTCAGAACATAAAAAGAATTCCTACAGCTCAACAAGAAACAAAAAGCAACCTGATTAAAAAATAGGCAAAAGACTTGAGTAGATACATATGGCCAATAAGTACATGAAAAGATGCTCAGCATCACAAATCATTAGGAAAATGCAAATCAAAACTATAATGAATTATCAATTCACATGTGTTAGGACGGCTATTATAAAAAAACAAAACGAAGTAACAAGTGTTGGTGACAATATGGGGCAATTGGGACTCTTGTATATTGTTGGTGGAAATGTAAAATAGTACAACTACTTTGGAAAACAGTATAGCAGTTCCTCAAAAAATTAAACATTGAATTACCATAGGATCCATCATATATATCCCCCAAAGAATTGAGAGCAGAGACTCAAAGAAATATTTATATAGTCATGTTTATAGTAACATATTCAGAATAGCCAAGAGGTGGAAGCAACCCAAGTGTCTGATGGATGGATGGATACGCAATATCCATTGTTATTATACATGCATATATATATGTTATATATTACATGTATAATTTAATGTTATTCAGCCTTAAATAGGTAGAAAATTCTGATACATTCTATAACATGGATGAACCTTGAGGACATTATGAAATAGATGAAATAGATGAAATAAACCCATCACAAAAAGACAAGTACTATGATTCCATTTGTATGAAGTACCTAGAGTAGTCAAATTCTTAGAGACAGAAAGTAGAATGGTGATTTCTAGGGGCTGGAGGGAAGAGATAATGAGAAGTTAGATTTAGTGGGTACAGAATTCAGTTGGGGAAGATGAAAAATTCAGAGATGGATGGTTGTGATGGTTGCACATAAGTGTAAATGTACTTGATGCCTCTGAATTACCCACTTAAAAATGGTTAAGCTGGTATATTTTACCTCAATTAAAAATTAGTAAACTACTTGGCTAAGCATGGAATAAGCAGACACTTCAACCTAATTTCTTACTGATCATTGGACAAACTGATTAATTTCTCTATATCATATAATATTGAGAGATCTTTGTAGCTTTTAGTCTGCTTCTCAAATAAAATGCCTATTGTCATTAAAAATTACATAATGTATAGCTTAGCTGAGACCCAAACTTACATTAATATTATATTCACATTGAATATTGATTTTACCTTAAATTATAATATACTCTTTTGGGAGTTGGGGAAGGGGTAGATATGGTGTAAGAGAGCTAAAAACTTGACCTTTAATATTAGGGAGCCAATAAATTATGTCTAAGAATATAAATTTAAAAATCAGAAGTTCACATACGATATTAGTATAAGCCCAGTTAAAATGCTAGAAGAGTTGATAGTGGTTTTTTTCTTTTTTTTTTTTAATTTTATTTATTTATTTGACACAGAGAGAGAGATCACAAGTAGGCAGAGAGGCAGACAGAGAGAGAGGGGGAAGCAGGCTCCCCACTGAGCAGAGAGTCCAATGCGGGACTCGATCCCAGGACCCTGAGATCATGACCTGAGCCGAAGGCAGAGGCTTTAACCCACTGAGCCACCCAGGTGCCCCAATAGTGGTTGTTTCTGAGAAGTATGGGAGTAGGTTATGTTACTGACTTTTTTCTCTAAATCTGACAGTACTGTCTGATATTTTAGACCATGTACAGGTATACTTTTGATAAAAATGAAAGTTAATTTAAAAATATATGAGTACAGACACATACACATACAGTTTGGTTATCAGCGCATTACCAAGTCTACATTCCTAGTCATATAATGAAATTTGAATGACATGTTCTTAATAATTTTAGAATGTTATCATGAAAGGCCATTTCATGTGAATTGCTGTGGAGGAAGCCAGCTTCCATGTTGTGAGCAAGTTTAAGCAGCTTTATGGAGAGTCCACATGGTGGGTGGTCCATAGTGAGTAGCTAATTTGCAAGCTGTATAAGTACATCATATTGGAATTGGTTTCTCCAGGGCCTGTCAAGCCTTAAGATGAATGCTGCCATGGACAACATCCAGTGGCTCACAAAGGACTTGGAGCCAGAACCACCTAGGTAAGCTTCCCCTGAATCCTGACCCACATATGCTATTGAGATAATAAATGTTGCTGTTTCAAGCTGCTAAGGTTTGAGATAAGTAGTTATGAAGCAACAGTTAACTTACATAGATTTTGGAGGAAACTGAGTGTCATAGAGATAATAAAGGCCTGCCCAAAGTGTCCTGTCTTGGAAAGAAGTGGCGGAGGCAAGGACTGAACCACATTTTCTCACCCCAAAGCCAGTGCTCTTTTCATTTTCACTACCAAAGTAGTCTCCTAGCCTATAGAACAGCGTGTTGGTCTTTTAGTGTTTTCATTTCAGCAGGTCTGTTTAGATACTGGTAAGTTTATTCTGATATCCAAATCTGATTTCTTTTGTTGAACTGTGTGCAGCTTAAAGCTCTCCACTCATTTATGGGCTGGTATCCAAGACTACTATATCCCGGAATAAGGCGTCATTGTAACTGTCAAATCCGGGAGAAGTTAAGTACCCTACATATGTATAAAGTTCTGACCTGGCCCACACCCTGAGTCATTTCTTTTCTATCTATTACCTTTCGTATTTATCTCTTGGGTTCTGCCTTTGAATGAAAAATAACCTTAAAAATAGCATTCACATTGTAACATTGGAAAGAAGGTATAACAACTCATTTTTTCCATCAGTGCACTAAACATAGAAATGATTATTAACTTCTTGCTGCCTTCATATCATATCTGAGTATTTCAATTTGCCCTTCTCTTCATCTCACAGATTTTTAATTTTCTGTTTCATTTAAGGTCATTAAGGACTATTACTTAAAATAGGCAAAAAAGGCTAGTGTTTAGTCATTTTTAATTTACTGTGACACACACTTTTGCTGATTTACTGAATAGAGTAAGGTTATCAAAATGCATTGTCTGTGCTCCTTGATGCTTTTGGATTGCATTTTCATATGGATGAATTTTCCATTAGAAGTCCTCTCAGGCACATAGTGTCCCTATTAACTGAGTCATAGGTTGTATAACTCTTAGGAGAACTTACTAGCCTGATGTAGGGATGCAGTGAGAGGGATGAAAGACTGAGCCATTGCCAGTAATTTAGGACTTTACAAGGCAAAGGTCTCTGTTCTTATCTTTCTGCCAATCTCCCAGACTACTATCCCAGAAATCTAAACTAGCTGATCAGTTTCCTCAGTGTCCCAGAGTCCATGCTGGGTCATGTTGGGAAAACTCTTCATATAGTTCTATATGATCCCAGGATGTTCCTGGGAAGCTTTAAAGCCCACAAGACAGTTGTTTGGCCCTGGGCCTGAGCTTGGCACAGGAGGATGAGTCACTAGAATACATGACAGGGACAGTGAAAGGACAGAGGGGAACTTCTTTTCATCTCACTTAAAAAGCTGCATGTAAAACTTGGGCCATGGGTCTCAAAACCATCTTGTGCGTCCTCTTCCCCCTTATTCACCAGTGGTCCAGGTTAATGATAACTGGTTTATAGCCTTAAACCTGGGGAAGGTGGACACTGTGGGATTGCTAATCACCAGTTCTCAGCCATCTTTCCTCTTAACTTTTTCTTCTTCAGAAACAAGGAAAGCTAAATGTGCTCATTCCTACCTTCCTTGGATACTCAGGATATTAAGTGGAGAAGTTTGGGCCACCGAGAAATAAAGGTTGGGGGGGATCCTTTCTGAGGGGTGTTTGAAAAAGTTTTGCTTTCCTGGGTGCCTGGGTGTTGGTTAAGTGATTGCTTTCAGCTCAGGTCATGATCTTGGAGTCCCAAGATCGAGTCCCACATCAGGCCCCAGCTCCACAGGGAGTTTGCTTCTCCTTCTGACCTTCTCCCTTCTCATGCTCTCTTTCTTTCAAATAAATAAAATCTTAAAAAAAAAAAAAGTTTTGCTTTCCTGATAAATTGGTCTAGATGTGGTTGGCTCAGGCCTTTGCCTCTATGCTTTGTCTTGCTTGTGAATATGGCTGTGTGTGCATGGCTGGAGAAGCAGTAGTTTTCTTGTGGCCAAGAATTGATGAGTTACTATACCAAGAATAGCAGCATAGGGAGCAGGAAGAGCCTGAATCCTGATTCTATCTTTGTGCCCCTACAATTCTTGGACTTCTTACTGTTGGACTTTTGTTAGGCAGAAAAAAACCCAAAGTAAAACAGAATAAACTATTTTGTTTAAGGTATTCTTGCTTAGGCATTCTGTTCCTTGCAAATAAATCCCTCCTAACTGATACACCAATAAACTGAATCATTTTAGTTGTTAATGTAGAACGGGGTCTCTGCCTTGGCACTATTGACATTTGGGCTGGATAATTCTTTGTTGTGAAGGACTGTTTGTGCGTTGTAGGATGTATAGTACCTTCCCTAGCCTCTATCTAACAGGTGTCAGTAGCACCCCGAAGACATGACAAGTCATACTGTCTCTAGACATTGACAGATGTCCCCTGGAGGACAAGTCAACCCCTGCTGTAAATGCAGAGGCAAGTGAAATGGGGCTTACACAGATGCAGGGGGCATTCTTAGAAATGCAAATTTCCCACTCAAATCAGCCAGGATGGGTCACTTTATGCTGCAGTAACAAAGGACTTGAAAGTTTCAGCAACCTACAACCACCAAGTTTGTTTCTTGCTCATTATGCTCCATATCCACAGTGGGTTGGCTGAGGATCTGCCCAATGTCCTTTTCATTCTGGGACCCAGGATGATGGAGTAGCTTCTGCCTGAATATTTTAGTTGCTCAGACCAAGGAAAAACAGTCCTTGACAAAGCAGGTGCTGACTTTTACAACTTGTACCTGGAAGAGACATATGCCACTTGTCCTCACATTTCTTTGACCAAAGCAAGTCCCAGGGCCCTGCCTGATCACAATAGAGTGGGGAAATACCATCTTTTCATAGGGAGAGGCACCAAAACGGGTTTTGAAAAAATAATACTGCTTATCATGCCACCTGAGAAAAATAAACCCTTGAAAGGATGATACTAATTAATGATAACTGCTCTACCCAGACCAGCTCTTAAGTCTATTTGCTGGGTAGCAGATCTTCATAGTGGAAGGGTGCAGAAAAAATGTGGAGGATAAAAGTCCAAAAGAACTTTGTTGTAATTAATTCAGAGAGTCAGAAAGAGGCTGGACTAGTATGGTAGCCATGTGCACAGACTTCAGAGTCAAACCACTTGTTTTCAAATCTAGAATTTACTACGTTCTGTCTCTCTGATTATGGGCAAGTGAATCAACCAAGTCTCTTCTTCATTCATCTGCAGCGGGAGATAAATGATTACTTCTACCTCTCAGCACCGTTATTTCCACATCATGCCAGTGAAGTGATTAGGACAACCGGCACCTGAAAAATACTCAGTAAATGTCATCTAGTCCAACCTGGTTTTGCACAGCTCTCAAGATCACTGTCCCTGTGCATTTAGAAAAGAAGGAAGTTATATTAAATCGGATCCCAGTGCTCTGTTTCAGCATTGGTTCTTTTCTGAGTTGCAGTCTGTCTTAGTTAGCTGGGACTGCTATAACAAAACACCAGAGATTGAGTGCTTTCAACAAGAGACATGTTATTTCTCACCATTCTGGAGGCTGGGCAGCCTGAGACCAAGATGCTGACAGATTCAATTCTTGGGGAGAGCCCTCTCCCTTACAGCTTCCCTTTCACTGTGTGCTCACATAGCTTTTCCTAGGTGTGCATGTGTGGAAGGATATGGAGATAGAGAGATGTCTTCCTTGTCTCATGAGGGCACGAATCCCAACATGAAGGCCCCACTCTCATGATCTAATCAAATCACTTTCCAAAGGCCCCCCTCCTATACCATTACATTGGGGGTTAGGGCTTCAGCATACGAGTTTGGGAGGGATGCAAATATTGAGTCCATAACAAATCCTCTGATCACTTCCCTTCAGCTTGTGCCCTGGAACTCAGGACAGTGGGCTTCCTTGATGAGGCAAGGGTTTGGGTAGGATGGGGAGGGAGGAAGAGAGGGTGGATAAATGTGAGACTCATCTCCTATCATCACTTGAATGGGTGAACTAGATGTCACTGAAGTGTTGGGGTCCCATTAAAGGGAATTTACATGGAAAGACTTTTAATAGTGTCCAAAGGAAACATTCAGAGGGAAAGCCTCCAAAAATTAAAGGCTTCATAAACAGTCCTCTCAGAGGCACATCCAAAGTCCTGCCCGTGTATACCTGACCTTAGGTCTTCCACACTCTGTGAGGGCTGCTCTCTCTCTGGGCAAATCTCCCCTTACCCAGGTAGAAAACCACCCTGACCCACCCTGTTTATAGCCTGGACCCATGTTTCTTTCCCAGCACAGCTTTTACCAGGTCTGGGGATTCAGGATGGAATTAGGCTCTGCTATGACCCAGAAGAGCGTTTAATGACTTGTGATTTTTGAAGTACTGCAGAAAATCTGTAAGTGAGGGACAGTGGGGAGTTCTGGTGTTCCAAGTCTTATCTTTTCAAGGTCTACTCCAAGTGCAACAGAAATGAATTTTGTTTCCAGTTTTTCAGCAGGTTAACATTTTATATGTATGTGCACATGAACATATACTGGCACACATGTATACACAGTTACACACACACACACACACATGCGCGCGCCGTAGACAAATACTGATTCTCAGGGAAAGGACAGTCTAAAGTCATACGAGAATGAGAAACGACAGCCTTACCCATTCCCATGTGATTATTAGCAAGATTCCTTTCTTCTGGTGAACTTAGTATGTTAAATAAAGGGTTAATTCCTTTTATTTATTTCTCTCCTTTCAAATAGGGCAGAGGAATGACAGGGGAAAAAACTAGTGCATTTCTGATCCACATACATCTCAATGGCTGTTTCCTTAGCCAGGCAAACCTGGAAATTTGGGCCTGTCAGTATTTTAGTCAAAGCTGTCTTCCTTCCTAGTTTCTGGCCCAAATGGAGATGCAACGTGGGTAGAGGTCTTTCATCAAGTAACATCGTTATTATTTCTGTTGTTGTTGTCAGTCTCCTAAGGTGCTACACTAGTATGTTATCTAGCCCTAACTTAATTGTTTATATGCTTTTTCCTTCTCAGCTTAATTGAAAATAACCACCCACTAAAGCTCTCAGGGATGGTGCAGATGTCAAAAAATATTGCCTGACTTTGCATGACAATATCTCGTTTTATTCTCTAATTTAGTTTAATTCAAAACAGGGCTAATGTCTGTGAAATAGCCAATATAGAGACCAGCTGGGAACCTAACTGGCATCAGAAGCTCCACTCAGATTAACATTTCAAAAATGACACCATATGGTAGAGAGCTTTGGATCTGATGACAAAGAAGCAGAATGAATGCTGGACAGCGTAAACCAGCGGAGATTGCGTTGAGTGGTGCACTGGAGTGAAAGGTGCATAAGCTCAAGTGATACAACTATCATCTGCTTCCTTAACTAGCTCCAGGAACAAGCTGTTTTTATACAGTATTTTAGCAGACATCTTTGTGATTTTATGGGAGAGTTAATTGGCCTCTGATTTCAGTGTGTTATTTTCAAATTATTATGTCTTTGAAGCCATCAAGAAACTATAATTACACACTGTATAAAGGTTTGGTTGAAAATCTAGACACATTCTGATGTTTACCCATACACCAAGCCATTGAGAGAGTGTTCTGAGTTTGACCAAATTTCATGTAATTTTTTTTTTAAAGGTTTATTTATTTATTTGACAGAGAGAGAGATCACAAGTAGGCAGAGAGGGAGGAGGAAGCAGGCTCCCTGCCGAGCAGAGAGCCCGATACGGGGCTCGATCCCAGGACCCTGAGATCATGACCTGAGCCGAAGGCAGAGGCTTTAATCCATTGAGCCACCCAGGCGCCCCTTTCATGTAATTTTTATAACCACATGAACTTGCAAGCCAAATGTGATCATATGTTTCTAACTCATTTACTGTCAAGTCTTTCAGATAATATTTGTTAAAAGTAGAATGCATACAGGAGTGGTTTTCAACCCTTTTCTTGTAAACTCTTGAGGGGTCCTCCCATCCCAGGTGCCCCCCACTTTCTGGGGATGGGAGTTGGATAATATTTTTTTATTTTATTTTACTTATTTATTTGACAGAGAGAGAGAGATCACTAGTAGGCAGAGAGGCAGGCAGGGATGGGGGAAGCAGGCTCCCTGCTGAGCAGACAGCCTGATTCGGGGCTCAATCCCAGGACCCTGAGATCATGACCTGAGCTGAAGGCAGAGGCTTTAACCCACTGAGCCACCCAGGTGCCTCGATAATCTTTTTTTAAAAGCTATGTTGGATTGTGCCAAATAAGTACGTATCTAGATCTAGATCTACCTATATACTATGTGTGCGTCTCTGTATTTAGACATAGAGAAAGATAGAGCTGGAAAGTGCCATGTAGCTTACAGGTGAATTTTTGCAGCTGGAGAATTTTTAATTTGTTATAAAATGATCTCTGAATCTGCTATAAGGTGAAGAAAATTTGTTTTGGACTCTTAACGAAAACCATATGCATATTTAAATTTCTTAGTCTGAGTGTTGTCCTTTGGTGACTTATTTTCTCTTTAATGTTGTTCTTGATCTTCATAGAACTTGGTTTTCCTGGTATCAAAATGCTGGGGGTTGTTATGAGTGCTTTAGGGAGGGGAACCCAGCACATAATGTGCTTTGTATCTTATCCCAAACCCCTTTAGAGAACTTTCTGCTCAAAGGAAAAAGACAGCCTTTTATCCGAACAGCCTTCCCCTGTTTTGGGGATAAATCATCATGATTCAAAAATGAAATTACCAATAATTTAAATGGGGAAAAATGTCATATTTTGTTTTAACTTTTTGTTCTGAGATAATTAGAGATTCACAGGAAGTTGCCAAAAAAAGGTACATGGAAGCCCTGGATATCCTTCACCCAGTTTTCCCTTTCACAGTAACATTTTGCACAGCTGAAATACAATACCAAACCCAGGAACTTGACATTGGTACAATCCAGACACATGTGCTCAGGTCGTGTGTGTGTGTGTGTGTGTGGGGGGGGGGTTGTATTCAGTTTTATCACAGGCAGATTTGTGTAATAACCTCCACAATCCAGATATGAGACTGTTCCATCACCAGGAGGTCCCCTCTTGTTCTTCCTCATCTCCACATCCACCCCTTTCCCTACCATGCCTAACCTCTTGTAATCGCAAATCTGTTTTTCATTTCTATAATTTTGTTATTTCCAGAATGTTATATAAATGGAATAATACAGTATGTAACCTTTTGGAATTGGCCTTTTGCCCCCACTCAGCATAATTCCCTTGAGATCTATTCCAAATTGTTCCATGTATCGATCCTTTGTTCCTTTTTATTACTATGTACTATTCCATCAAAGGGGCATATCACAGTTCACAACTGGTTTAACCATTAACCCATTGAAGGACATTTGGATTATTTCCTGTTTTTGTGTATTATGAATAAACCTACCATGAACATTCATGTACAGGATGTTGTGTAAACGTAGGTTTTCTTTTCTATGGGATAATTGCCCAGGAGTGCAGTTGTTGGGTCATGTGATAAATGCATGTGTGGTTTTTAATTTTGTAGGAAACTGCCAAACATTTTTCTAGAGTGGCTGTATTATTTTACATTCTCACCAGCAATGCAAGAGTGATCCAGTTTCTCTGCATCCTTGCTAGCATTTGGTGTTATCATTAGTTTTTATTTTAATTCTTCTGATAGTTGTATATTGATATCTTCTTTTGGTTTTAGATTGCATTGAATTTGCATATTTGCTAATTATGTTAACATATTTTCATATGCTAATTTATCATCTGTACATCCTTTTCAGTGAAATGCCTGTAGATAGCTTTTAACTATTTTCTTTTTTTTTTTTTAAAGATTTTATTTATTTGACAGAGAGAAACACAGTAAGAGAGGGAACACAAGCAGAGGGAGTGGTAGTGGGAGAAGCAGACTTCCTGCTGAACAGGGAGCCCGGTTCGGGGCTCCATCCCAGGACCCTGGGATCGTGACCTGAGCTGAAGGCAGATGCTTAACGACTGAGCCACCCAGGCGCCCCTTTTAACTGTTTTCTAATTGGATTTGTTTACTGCTGAATTTTGAGAGTTCCTTCTATATCTTAAGAAACTAGTCCTTTGGAAAAACAAAAAAGAAACTAGTCCTTTGATATGTAGAATGCAACTTTTTTAGTCTGGAGTTTGTTTATTTATCCTCATAATAGCGTTTTTGCAGAAGAAAAATTTTAAATTTTGATCAAGTCCAGTCTATCAGTTTTTCCTTTATGGATTGCATTTCTGGTGGTGTCAAGTCTGAGAACTCTGCTTAGTTGTAGGTCCTCAAGATATTCTCATTTTTTTCCCTAAAAGCTTTACAGTTTAACATTTTACATTAATGTCCATGATCCATTTTGTGTTAGTTTTTGTGTAAGGTATGAGGTTTAGATGGCATTCCTCTCTCTTTTTCTTTTCTTTCCCCCTCCCTGTGATGTCCATTTACTCTGGTACCATTTGTTGAAAAGGCTATCCTTTCTCCATTGAATTGCTTTCGCACCTTTGTCAAAATCATCTGGGCATATTGACGTGGGTCATTTTGGTTCTCTTCTCTGTTTCATTTTCTTCAATGTGTCTTTCCCTCCAATGGTACCAACTGTCTGGATTATTGCAGCTAGTAGTTAGCCTTACCATTGGGTAGAGTGACTCTTTTCATTTTATTCACCTTTTTCAAAATTGTTTTAGCTCTTCTTATTTTTTTGCCTTTCCATATGATTTAAATAATGTCTATGTCTATAAAAAAAACCTTACCGAGATTTTGACAGGAATTCTATATCTATAGATCACCATGGGGAGAATTGACATCTTTATTGTGTTGAGTTTTCTAACGTACGAATATGGTACATCTCTTTTTTAAGATTTTCTTTGATTTTTTTAAAAAATCATGATTTCATACTTTTCAGCATTCATATCCTGTGCATGTTTTGTTAGGTCATGTATTGTTGAGCCTCCAGTTAACATTGATTTAGATTAAAACAACACAATATCCCATTAAATTGGGCACAATTATTTTAATAGTTGTTAAAATAAGTTGTCATAATAGACCTGACGAGGTGTTTTCTTTTCATTAATTAGAAAATAACTCCTGTGAAGCAATTTTTAGCCCTTATGATAGTACACTTGAGATCTTCAGATTACACTTGAAAACAAAACATCCTGGTTCTACCACTTACTAACTCTATAATCTAAAATAATTAATTATGCTTCAGATTCCTCATCAGAAAAATGGGGATAATAATAGTATCTACCTTTTAGGATGTGTGAGGGTTAGCAAATTAACGTGTGTAGACTGCATAATAATATGCACAGTGCCTCACACATCGTCAGTGCTCCAGAAGTTACACATTACCACTACTCTTACAAGATAGTAGTGTAATTTAAACTTTACCGGGAATCAAACGCATAGCAACAATAAATCCAACGAAATGACAAAGAGAAGCAGTGAAAACAATGCAAATGATGTCACACTCACTCAGTAAGTTGACATCATAAGTGGCATAATGCCTGGGACTATTTCTGGTGCTATAAATTAGCAAAACCAGTTTTCTGAGAGGAGAATTTGCTGCAATATCCGTTAACTGTGCAAAGATGACTGCGTTTGGCTCAGGAGGTGAAGGAAATCCAGATTGGTCCGTGGTAATGGGAAGAAATGCTGCAGAGGCTAAAGGGAGAGGTATTATATGAAACGCCTAATAAATGTGAATTCTCATAACCCGAATAGGCACATCTTGAATTATGACCATATTTATAGATCATTTCACTAGGTACTTACACATTTGATTACAGGCTTCGAATATTCCTCTCCTTTATCATTTCTTGCTTTGAATCATGGTCCTCCAAAACAATTATCAGGTTCTTTGTCAGTAGTTACTAAGAAAAACGCAGAGTTCTAAGAACTTTGGGAGCTTTGTTGCTTCACTGATGTTGAGGTGTCTACATCTGAACGCCCTTTCTTTTCTGTTGTAAAGTCCCCACGAAACCCCAGATGATTCTTCTCCTCTCAACAGCACAGTCAGGACTTCTCCAAGCCTTAAACTCTGATTTATTTTTGAAGTCTTAATTGTCAAGCTGACATAGCATCTACCTAGCGTGAACAATAGCTTTTCTAAGAGTCCCCTACATACTTTTATCCATCAATTTATCATCTCTTTAATACTTAGGAAAGATAAACACCCAATTCTCCATGGTCTGGTATCCCTCCTTAACATTCATTATAGCAAACCACCCCAAGTCTTGCCAGAAGAGCTTAAATTGATTCCTGCATCTATGTCCCAGCTGGGGCTCGTTGGCTTCATGTCAGTCCCCAGGCCTGCAGATGAGCTGGATGTATTTTGAATGCAGCTGTAGACCTTTTTAAAGAGCATAAGCCAGAATGAGTTCATAATCCATGGAATGCATGCTCTATATAGGCTTTTCATTTTGGAGAAATCCCAGAGCTGGCAGTTTCAGATAGAGTTTCACTGGCCTTGACCCTGTTGCATCCAGGAAGGATTTTTGTTGTTGTTGTTGTTGTTTCTTTGTTCATCTGCTGGACTCTCTTTTGCCTCTGTGACATTTCGATTATACTTCTGCCTATTACAGAAGAAGAAAGGTGCATATTCTAGGTGGAAAGTCTTTCCTTTCAGAATAGGTACACCCCACATATGCTAGTAGAATTTTGTTAAACTAGAGGATGTGATGTAAGATACATCTATTTGTACACATGCTGCACTTAGGATGGAATAGTAAGTTTGAGACACGGGATGGATGACTGAATTTTAATGGAAGGGACATGCAATATGAAACTATTAGAAAGTTATCTATTTTGTTTTGCTAGCTCGTAGAATATTGGTGAATCTGCCCTTTTATTTGTTAGTACAGCATTTATCATGTGTTTAATATATCAATAAAAGAAATCCTTTAATCTTATTGGTTTGATAAGGATCTAAAAACATACTTCCAAAATAGTGCAGAGCTGGAGAATGGAATTGATTTATAATGAAGCAAAAGTAGTCTATATGGACACATGTCAATGATTCATAGAAGATGCTCTATCTTTGGCAGGCACAAAAATTCTCTCTATATGGAATTCTAAAATTACAGAATTAGTTAAAAGATTCATTTTACATAACCTGGATTGTTGCCACTGGTAAGCTACAATCTCCTCCTCTTTCCTTCCTCCC
>CM053605.1:67995812-68015660 GCA_028646535.1 Procyon lotor
CCATTTTTATAGGCAAGGAAACCAAAGCACAGCTAGTAACTGGAGAATCAGAATTTGAACCAATGAAATTTCGTTCTGTACTCAACTATAGCATTAATCCCTTCAGATCATTGGAACAGCATAGCTTAGAGCAATCAGAAACCGTGGTAAGTTTCCAAAAAGTCTGCAGAAGGGTTTGCTGGTAGGTTTGGCAGTGACTAAGCCAAATGCCAATTTCTACATGTTCCACTTGTGAAAAACTGTGAGCATCGCTTGTTTTAACTATTGATACGCACTATAGGACACAGACGCAACATGATACAACAATCATTGCGTGGCGACTTCCAAATACGAGGACAACATAGGATACAAATTTGATGATGAGTATAGCTTTAAAGATCTTGTTTCTGTTCTTATTAATTAATATATGAGACATAAGTTTTCTGAATATTACATTCGTTTTTGTGTAAAAAGCCAGACAGTAGATATTTCAGGCCTTATGGACCACAGAGTCTCTGTCACAGTTATTCAGCTTAGCCATTGCAGTGCAAAAACAGCCATGGGCAATACATAAATGCATGGGTGTGGCAATGCATTTACCAGCAATACTTTATTAACACAAATAGGCAGTGTCTTGGGTTTTTGGTCCATGGCCCTTAGTTTCTGAACTCTTGGTTTAGGTAAATAATTTCTGTCCTGTCAGTTTACGCCTGGGATGGTGGTGTCAAATCCTTATCTTCCAAATTATTCCCACTGCAATTCTGTTAAGAACCACTGAATAATGAAGCTACTTTTTAATTTCTCTGCCAGGCTTTCATCATTCTTCCTCTCCATGAGTTTCTAAAAATGTTAGCGCTCTAAAAGCAATAGCAAGCCCTATGCTTTGTATGTTGCTTTATGTTCATTGACTTTTAAGGACCTGGGAAAGGGACAAGTACACAATTTTAGTTTCTTGTAATTTAGACGTTTCAGATTGCTTCCAACACTTAGTTCTCAAATATTCTGGGACGAAAATATAGTAGCTGAAAGAAGGAAGTGATGGAAGGAGGGAATAAAGGAAGCCAGACAAGGAGAAGAGAGAGAATGGATGAGGAACACTGAACTATAAAGTAAAAAACATTTATGGCATTCTTAAGGCTTAGGCTACTCTAATATAGAACAACTTATGAAATACCTACATGGATAGCACATAAGTATGACAGCCCTGTCTAATAAACATGCACATGCAATTATTGCACCAAGTAGATGTTACTTGGAACAACAGAACCCGCCAGCATGAAATATTTTACAAAACTCATAGAACCAATGTGTGGGCTTTCTCTTTAAATGCTGCACGTTTAGAATGAAAATATACAAGGAGATTTTATTTAATTTCTATTTGTATTAAATAACTTCCCCCCTTCAAATGGAAGTGATAGAACATTGCTCTTGACTGCAGAACAGTTGCTCTAAACCAGGCAATGGTGAGTCCTCATTTGATCCTCCTGTTTACAGTGATGAGTATGACAGGTGCCATGTCCAAGAATTTGATCAAGCTTGAGGGAAAGAGAAGGGATCTCTTTGAAGTGCTAGCTAGGCTATGGTATGGTCAGAAGATGGTAAATAGGGGCAGCTGTCTTAGCGGTGTGGAAAGACTCTGCTTTTCCTGAACTTGGCCTCTGGGCATGAGAATGAGTCCATGGGAAACCCCACACTCTGAGAAGAAAGTCAACGTTTATTGTATTTAAGGGAATATGTATTTCCCTTAAGATGGATTGAGGTGGTGCTTTTCTGAAAATTCTCCGGTAACATTTGCTGAAAATTTCTCTATATGTGTTGATACAATGCCTCTCTGCTGAAGAACCGGGAAGAGTGAGAGGGGCTACCTGGGCCGAGGGTGGGTGGAAACTAACCTAGAGTACTGAAACTTCTTCACCCCTCCTCACCGTCCACTGTGCCTAATGTAGGTTTGGGACTCCATTGCTGCCGGTGTCTTATGGCTTGATCCTACAGTAAAAGAAACTTTTGTGGTCAGGCAGTGGGTTTTTTATAAAAGGGTGTGTATAGAAGACAGTAATGTGGATGTGCCTCCGTGGGATTCATTTGAAAAGAGCTTAACTTTGTTTTATGTTTGTTTTTTTTTTTAGACTTTTCCCACGAACTCTGGAAATAACCATATTTAAAGGTTTTAAGTTGTTGCCTTATGTTGGACTTGATTTTAATTACCCCCAACTTGTTTGTAAAGTGAGTTTCCCCTGAATCTCATAGTGTGGGTGGTGCTTGGAATTAAGAGATGCAGTATTAAAAGGATCTCTCTGTGGGAACCTGCATAGCAGTGTGGGTATGAAAACCCGGGGAGGTCCGGTGTGGGTGGAGCTGAGACCCATTGTTGTGTGGGGGAAGCCATGGGGAGAAGCATCTGCCAACAGAATGGCATAGAAGCTGGGGCAAGATCCCAAACAGTCTTCTCAAAATGAAAACAAATATTGCTCTCAGAATCGAAGAATCAACAGCAAGCTTCTGTGCTGATTCATTGGGCTCCGAAGTCTTACTCCTACAGATTGCCTGAAATAAAACACTCTAAGAACTCTGGTACCATGAGACATTATCAGATGCATCTGGCTACAAATGTACTAATCTTATTTCCTTGCATTAAACCTTTTAAATTGTCCTCCGTAATTGCTAAAAACAACCACTTAGGCAGCGCCTCTTCTACCTGGTGTGTGGCAATGTAGTTCCTCAGTTAGATTTAGGTTATTGCTACCCTTGCCTGATTCAGACAGAATGGCTTGTAATGACAGTGTAAGTATTGGGTTTTCTCCTTTGCACTCAGGTGGACAATTCAATGGTATTATTGCTACTACCATTCTTATTTCTTCCATATTTCTCCTTTCTGCTTTAGAAGAAAAGGAACCACTCTTTGGATGCTTTGTTTCTAGGAATGGGAGTGGGAAAGAGCACATGGAGATGGGTGCCACCAGAGTTAAAAAAATTAATTAAAATTGAGCAGGTGCCATGGGCTTTTTTTTTTTTTTTTTTTTGAGCATTGGCTTTAAAATCAGATAGACACACTTTGGGATATTAGGCAAGTCTCTCGTTCTTTTTAAACCTCAGTTCTGTATCAGTGAAAGAGGGGATAATAATGGAACCTTTTAGTTAATATTGTTGTAAAAATTATATGAAAAATGTATAAAAAAATTTAGGACAATGCCTGGGTCATGGTAAGCATTCAATAAATGCTCTTTACTCAGTAGGTATTTCTTGAATTAATATCCAAATATTAAAGCTGATCAACATAACAATTTGAAAGATCCTATTACCATTTCCAATGGGAATAATTTGAATTCTGATTTCTTGTATCTGATGCTGGCTAGGAGGTGATAGTTTCTCCTTTGCTCCTGATTAGCATCCATATGAGTGGGTTTTATGCAAATGAGACATTTGCATTCATAGTGACTGGAGGAGTGAGTTCTAAATCATGTGGACTGTTTAGCACCTCATTTTCTTGTTTTTTGGTGTTGCCCTAATGCCTGCATCCAATGCACCTGAGTCTTCATGTCTGACTGAAGTGAAGTCATGAAACAAATATGTGAATTCTTTTTAAATTAATGACATATACTTCCACTCTTTACGTCTTTACGTTTTGGGCAAATAATAAAAGTTTCCAATGCAGCTATGGGCAATTCATAAATGAAGTGAAATCTCACTCCTTAAATACTTAGTTTTTAAAATTGCTGGTTCATTTGTATCAGGGACAAATGGAAAAAGTTGCTGATGCTGGTGCTAGCATGAGCTTTTCATATCAGCATAACCGTGTGATTAAATATGATTAAATAATTTATTAATTTTTAAAAGTTGTTGGCATATTTTCCTTGCCAGGAATGTCTTTTCCACTCTTCTCCCATACGATAATAATAATAGTAATAATAATAAATATAATAATAGTAGTAACTGTATTTACAGACTTGCTTTATATCTGGCATTGTTCAAAGTCCTTTACATGTTTTAACTAGATTTAATCTCAGCATCTCTTGATATGGCAGATACTATTTAATTCCATTTAACAAGTACAGAAATTAAAGCTCAGCAATATTAAGCAACCTGTTTAAGGCCACACAGTTAACTAAGGGGCACAGCTGGGATTTAAAGCCAGGCAGTTTGTTCCAGAGTTCATACTCTTAAAAATTATACTGTGCTGCCTCTCTGTTTAGTTCATTCTCAAACTTTCTTAAAAGCTCAGTTCATTGTTACTTCCTCTTGATCTATTTCCCCTGCCCAGTGTACCCCCTCCTTCCCCAATTCCTATGGCATTATTTCATTCATGTCATCCACTTGTCATTTAGAAAACTCTACTTGGCATTGATAATTAATTGTTTTCATGTATAGGTCCTGTCTGTCCCTATGTTTCATGCCTGGTAAATGTCCCCCTTGGATCAGGTGGCAATGGGTGAAGGATCATAGCTTTGAGAATATCTCTATCTATACAGGAAAAGTACAACACAGTTTTATTAGATATCAAGGAATAAATTCTTTTCACCCATTTGCAGGTATATGAGGTAGAAAACCAGTCTGAGGTAGGAGGAAAACTAAACATTATGGTTCTTGGATTCAGTTCTTTGTTGCTTATGTGTGAATGATCATCTTGAGTCCATATGTTTGGAGAGTTATTTTACCCTGGCCAACATTTTACTATAGAGCTTTATTTATTAACATTAACAAGAATCATGGGACTGCACTCTTATGCCTCAGATGGAAAGTTTACACCTACTAAGAGAGTCCAGAGCAAGGCAATTAGCACTTATGTTTTTGAGTTGAATGAATGGAAACCATCTGAGAATTAGAAAGCATGCCAAAGTAGCCAGCACAATGGAAATCAAGTTTTCAGAAATGGCTAACTGGATCCCGTGACTACATAATTATTTTCAGGGATATTCCACAGCCAGAATTTCTTAAAACCCAGATTACATTGGTTCCTTTCCATAACACATGATGCCTAACTGCTTGTTCTATAGAAATTTTTATTCCCTCTGGGGGAGATGTGTTTCAAAATGGGACAAATACTGTCTTCTTGGCAGTTGGGAGTAGGTGAGCTAGATATGGCTGAACTCAGGAACTGGAGTTGGAGCATCCAGTATTTGGTGGGCTCACTTGACCAGTGGGACAAAGAAATCCCCATTGTAAATTTCACCACTTATGGTCATCAGGCAAGAATCAGTATTTATACAAGTAAGTAATGAGGGAAGGTAGAGAATGCCCAGTAAAGTTCCACTGTTAGACTTGAATTTCCCCCAAATCGTAGATGAGAATCATGGCTGCAATGCCATGCTAACTTGATATCTGATAATGTTTTTAGGCAGAAGAAAGCAACAAAGGAGAGACTTCTTTGTTAACATCTATCTGGAAGACTGGCGTGATAAAGCAGCAAACCACTGCTGCTCAGTCTGAAAGTGGGGAGGAGGGGCTGTTCTTTGGATAAATCCAAAGGGGCATTGATCTTCTAGTGCTTTTTTGGAAATGCCTGTGTTGCTTTATGTTGCATTTTCATTCACTCATAGTTGTTTCTGCTAACAAAGGTCCTCCGGTGCCAGTAATTCTTCTCAGCAGAGTGAAGTCGTTTAGCAATGAAATCCTTGGTGTATTCACAAACATGAAGTGCGATCTGTCCTTGCACCTGGTACACATTCAGTTCTGCAGAGAGTCGCATTGCTATTTATGCCTTTTGTTTAGTCACACAGGGGAAGCAGAACAAGAAGTGTAGATTTTCACCTTGGCTTTTACAAGGTACATTATGAGCTGTACGCCTCCTTAGAATGAGCTCGGCAGTCCCTAGTTCTTAGGCAACAGTGATTTGCGACTGGACATAAGGAAAAGGGACATTAATTGCTAGTAATTAGTAGTTCACGGAGGTTTTTTTTTTAATACTGTGAATTAATCAATCTCCTGAGAAGAATGAGAAAAGCGAGAATGAAGAGAAAAGCAAGGCTTTAGGTTTAAAATCTGAGCATTTTGAGTTTAGAGTCACACCAATGGCTCACTTTAGTTTTATTTTGTGGCTCACAAAGCTTCATGTCACCATCCCTCTTTTAAAATTTAATATTATTTTATCAAAGTTCTACATGAACATTATTGAAAAAGTCAAATCTTTTCCAATGCTCCCAATAAAAAACTGCAATCTCCGGCTCCACTCCTTTCCTCTTTGATTCTTAGTCTCTGGGGGCAACCTCTTTCAACTTTCAGCTGTTCCTTCTGCTGTTTACTGCCATATTTCTAATAACTTGCTTGAAACATCATTTCTTGACTTTTTTTTTCAGCTTTAGGTCTTACTTACTGACTTCTTACTATGGAAGGTAAAAACTTAGTTCTCTTAATAAGAATAAGGATACACGCCCCCTCTTCATCTTCTCTTAGTGTTGCTTTATCCTTTTTGATTGCCTCAGTATTCACCAATTACACTATTGGTGTAATTATGTAAACGGGTGTAACTACATAAATATTACTCAGAGACGTGATGTGTGCCAAGGTATAGTTACATTTCCTATCTTTTACAAGTTTAGGTTTCCCCAGAGTTAATAATTGGCTTTGTCTCTCTCCTTCTTTCCTTCTTTTATCTTTCCTTAGGTTTCTCCATACTTAGGCAAAAATGATCACTAACTCATTCTCAGCTGTGTGCCAGAAGTGTGAATCTCCTCTCCAATACACCCAGACCCTATGAAAATATTAGGTAGTCAGTTTAGGTCCTTTTGTTCTGGGAGAGGGAGAGCTTCAAGCACATCCTGCCGGGGGCCCTCCCTTCTGTTTGGATCTGGACTGGTTGCTTACAAGGCCCAGTGCATAACTGCCGCCCTGCGACACCCCTTTGCCACCCTCGGAAAGGTTCCCTTTGCTTGGCTTCTATAATGGATCCCCTGTTCCCTGGGCCCCAAGTCTTTCTTGGTTTTCTCCCATAATTTGGTTTAGAACATTGTTTAGGAGTTGATCCAAAAGGGGGCATGGGAAGTAAAGTTTTTGGGAAATTACATGTAGATCATGATTTTGTTTGGTCTTCACACATGATTTCTTGTTTGGTGGGGTAGAGATGTCTAAGATGGAAGTCGTATTTCTGCAGGGGATTTGACATTACTGCCCCTGATTTTTGGGCTTCCAGTGTCAATATAGAGAAATCTGATGTCATGCTGAGCCTTTGAATCTGGACTTTTATTTTATTTCATTTTTTTAAAAAGTTTTTTTTTTTTAAATTTATTTGATTGAGAGAGAGAAAGCTAGAAGGAGAGTGAGAGGGAGAGCCCAACAGACATGGGACTTGATCCCAGGACCTGGGATCATGACCTGAGCCAAAGGCAGATACTTAACCGACTGAGCCACCCAGGCACCCATAGACTTTGGATTTTTTAATTCTCCCTGGAAATTATTGAATCTTTTCTTTGTCCTTGGTGATCTGAAATTTTTAAATGATGTTCCTTATAATAACTTTTCTTTCATTCCTTTGTTTACTACTTTAATCTGGAAATTCTTGCCTTTCAATTTGAGGAAATTTTCTTTAAATTATTTATTTAAAATAAATTTAAATTAAAATTAAAAAAAATTCTTTCTAATTTAAAGAAAATTTCCTCTTTTCTGTTTTATGTATTCTTTTTTTTCTCTAAAGCTTATTATTCTGATGTTGGATTGCCTAAATTGATCTTTTCTCTCCTGTATTTCATGTTTTTCCTTATATTCTACCTTTTGAGAGATTTACTTTTAATTTTATCCTCAAATCCTTTTCATTGAAATTTAAATTTCTGATATTATCATTTTAATTTCCAAAAGCCACTTTATATTTTGTTTCCTGAATGTTCTTTTTTTGCTTTCTTTTCTTATTTCATGGATCTAGTGTCTTTCCTTATTTTTCTACATATATGAATTAACCTTTTTCTTTTTGAGTGCATTTAGTTTTTCTTCTCTTCCCTGGCTTGTGTGTTTCTTTTCAGATAGTTTCTGTTTGTTTGTTTATATTTTGGGCTCTTTTACATTAGATGCCTTCCAGTGTCTGGTGACACTGGGCTGTCCATTTACTTTTACCACTTACCCGACTATGTTTGTAAATTTGAAGATTTTAATGTGGTTTCACTTCCTCCTGTCTTTTGAATTATTCTCATGTGCAAGTATTTTACATATATGAAAGTCTTGCAAAAAGCACTATGATCATTGTTTTGCATAGTTAAAATTCATTTGTTTTAATATTTATTTTCCTGGTATTCTTCATTTATCTCTTTATTTCTTGGCTTCTGGGATCATTTACTTCCTGCTGAAGAATTTCCTTCATTGTTTCTTTTTAATTCAGATGTGCTGGTGATGAATTTCTCAAAGCTTTTGTTTGCTGGAAAAGTATTTATTTCATCTTGATGTTTGGAGAGGATTTTCACTAAGTATAATATTGTAGATTGGCAATTACTGTCTTTCAGCATTTTAAAATAGACTTCACTGTCTTCTGTCTTCCAACATTTCCGTGGAGAAGGTGGTACTCAGTTGTGTTGTTGTTCCTTGGGCAGTAGTATGAGTTTTTTCCTCTGGCTACTTCTAAAGTTTTTCTCCAGCAGCTTTACTATGTTGTGACAAGGAATGGCTTCTTCTTTTTTTTCATTTATCCTCCTAGGGATTTATAGCACTTTTTGAATTTGTAGGTTACTGTTTTTCATCAGTTTTGGAAAATCTCAGCCGTTTTCTCTGCACAGAGTGTTTCCATTTAATTATTTTTTTCAACATGTGTTGTTGTTTTTATTAATCCTCCAGCTTTATTGAGGTACACTCAACATATAAAACTGTATAAGTTTAAGGGGTTCAAAGTAATGATTGATATATGTTGTGTTGATATGTATGTGTCATGTCATATTGCACAATGATTGCCCCAATAAGGTTAGTTAACACATCTGTCATCTCACTTAGTTATCTTTTGCTTTGTTTTGTAGTGGGGACTTTTAAGATTTACTTTCTTAGCAATATTCAAACATACAACACAGTTTTGTTAACTAGAGTTACTATGCTTTAGATCTTTAGAACTTAACTTTATCCAGTAAGTGGAATTCTGTATTCTTTAACCACCTTCACCTGTTATTCCTCCCTTCCCCCATCCCTGGCCCACACACTTCGCTGGTAACCACTGGTCTACGATTTTTTAGATACTACACACAAGTGAGATCATACTCTATCTTTCTCTGTCTTAGTTCACTTAGCACAATGCCCTCAAGTTTCATCCATGTTGTCACAAATGGCAGGATTTCCTTCTTTCTTATGGCTGAATTACTAATATGATATAATAATACATATATGTATATATCACATTTTCTTTATCCATTCTTCCATCAGTGGTGATATGACAGTAAATTTCGTAAAGAAAACCTTCCTCTTTGAAGAGCCTTGCATTCTGCTGGAGAATATGTCAATAAACTAGTAAGTATATATTATAATGTCAGTATAAGCAGAGTGAAAAAATATAGGAGGGTCAGAGTCAGGATGGGATGGTCAGAGTCAATCTCTTGAGGAGTGACTTTGAGATCTGCACAAGCCAAATCTGGACCCAATGTATATCATGGAAGGAAAATGAAAACAAAAAAACTGGATAACTGGTATACAGTGTGGCATAATACTTCCAAATTTAGAGTTAGAAAAATCTTTTTTTTTTAATTTTTTTAAAAGATTCTATTTATTTGTCAGAGAGAGAGAGAGAGCACAAGCAGGTAGAGGCAGAGGGAGAAGCAGGCTCCCTGCTGAAACAAGGAGCCCGATGTGGGACTCGATCCCAGGACCCTGGGATCATGACCTGAGCCGAAGGGCAGCCACCTAACCAACTGAGCCACCCAGGCATCCCTAGAGTTAGAAAAATCTTTAGTCAATTTATTTTATTTGGTAATCCAGATCCCTATTCATCTAGGATAATGTTCTTTAAAATGTATATGGTAGACCAGGTATTTGTTCAGTTTTGCACACGTTTATTGTATCTAAATCCAGTAATGTATATGATAGATCTTTTTATTTGTAGTAAGCAAAATTCAGATCCTATCTGCCATTTCCTCTTTATGAAGCTATTTATTAGATTCTCTAAGAACTATCTTCAGAATCACTTTAGAAAACCATTGGCTCCAGGCAATACAGATTGGGTTAGTTTTCTGATTTCCTGTAAACCTTCAGCAAAAACAATGAAGTTACAGACTGGTATACTGACTTCTCCAGTGGGCTCATGGAAATGTCTACTCTTCTGACCTAACTGCTCTAGGGAGCAGTAGACCAGGGAGAAGTAACTTCTCCCTGAGTGCTTTGGAGAGTAATTCTTGATGGGTCTCTAGAAGATAAACTTGTCTTTTTTTTCTTTCGTAACCATAGAAGCAAGTAAGAAAGACCGTGGTCCCAGCATGTTGGTTGTGGGCACTGGTAATATCTGACATCTCTGGCGTCCCTGGCGTGTGTGCTCAGCTTTCTCATTCTCTTTGAAGCCTTGCTATTTGCACTCCAAAGACGTTAGGGTCCTCAAGATGTCTAGGCTGAAGGTGGTATTAAATCCAGTGTTTTATTGACTCTTCAAAAGCTCTGTCTTTGAGAACATATTTATCAATAGGTAAACTAGGGGAACTTGTAATGATAACCTGAAATATCACCAACTCTGTATTTAAATTGCCCTGCTTTTAGAATATGTTTGTTTTGGCTGTGGTTAAAATAACTTAATAGAGCAAAATTGATACTTTGAAGTCAAACATATTTTGAGCCATTGTTTTATTTTTTTAAACCATGTAAGTGTTTTGGTAACTCAGTAATTAATTATAATGTGCTCAGCAAATGGACATGAACAAAATATAAACATTCACTACATTAACTAATAAACTAAAACATGAAAACACTGAAAAATTGCTTTTAAAAAAACTTAATGACTTATCTATATTTTTACCTCTATAAGGTTAGAATTTAATAAATAAAATATTCATAAGTTATGTTGAACACATGGCTCAAGTTCTAAGTAAAGGAAAGAAAATATATAGTATACTAACCAAAAAGTCAGTCTGTAACTGCTGATACTTTTTTTCCTGTGGGCTCTATCCTAGTCCATAGGTCCCCAGAAATATTAATCAAAAGTGTGCTGTGTATCGTGGGCTGTTTTCAGTAATATATTTTATGTGGGAAATCCATATGTAAACTATTAGTAGACAGAACATAAATACAGATTTTTATATCATTTGATTATGTGGCTCAAATTTGTACTAAGGTTTACTGTGTATTTTTGTAGAGTTAATTGGTCACATAGGGCTTAGACTCTATTTCGACCTAATTACTTGGTGTGGAACCATATAGAAGCTGTTGGGAACTTTAGTTGCATAATTATACTCTGGAATGCTAGAGCACCTTTCCTCAAAAGAAATTTCATACATTGTATGTAATATTATTTACTATTTGTACATATTAGACTGGTGAGACAAAGTCCTCTTGTCCTGAAGAACAGTCCTTGCGTGTGTGTGTGTGTGTGTGTGTGTGTGTGTGTAGGGGATAATCTAGAATTCAGTCTCACAATCTCATGTATGGGAGGTTTTTGTTGTTGTTGTTGTTGGTGGTGGTGGTTTCTTTTTTTCCTTTTATCGGGGAATAAAGTCTATCGGGAGATAGACCAACAATCTATCGGGGGATCGTTGTGTTATTGCTGAGAACCTGTAGACACTCCCCTTAAGAGTCTCTGTGTATATGCCGTCTCTACTGGAAAGCCCAGCAGTATGTTATGAGGTCATTTGTCATCCTTTTCCTAAGACTCTCCCGCATGCTTAGTGTTTCCCAGATCAAACATGCACCTGATTATAATGGAGACAGCACATGAATATCAAAGTTGTGACTCCTTTTTTCCCTTAAAGGGCCCGAGGGAAGGGTATGTGGATTTGGTGCTTTAAGGTGAGGGTGCTCACACACATATACTCTCTCCTGACTCCTTCTTTTCTTTCTTTTTCTTCTTTAACTTCAAAACACACACTCCTGTCCCTTAGACAAGTGCCCTCAGGCATCCTTTGGGGAACTTCAGTCTCCTCACAAGAGGAAGAGATAACCCCTTCAACACATACCTTTGATCCCTTCTGGGGTCTTACAAACTCCAAGACCTGGTACTTGTTTGGGTGCTCATGGAGGCTCTCCTTTGCTCATCAGTCAGAGCTGGCTCAGATACTGTGGCTGAGAATGCACATGGGTGCCCAGTTCCTGTGTTGTCTTCCCAGTAGTGACCATTATCGCCAGTGTCTTCTCTTGTTTATGTCAAAAGCAAGCACACTATACTAGATGAAAGAGAGAATTATGTTTTCTAATCACACATAAAAAGAACTGATTTCTCATGTCACATAACTTTTTTTTTAAGATTTTATTTATTTATTTGAGAGAGAGCAAGCACTCACCAGCGGGGGGTCAGGGGGCGGTGGGGAAGGGGGAGACAGAGGGAGAAGCAGACTCCCCATTGAGCAAGGAAGCCCTCTGAGGCAGGGCTCAATCCCAGGACCCAGAGATCATGACCTGAGCCAAAGGCAGCCCCTTAACCATCTGAGCCACCTAGGTGCCCCTCATGTCACATAATTTTGACCATGCCACCTGATTATAAAATAATCAGCCCCTACATTTTTGTGCAAATGGACATTTTGTCTGTCCCTGTATTAGTTCTCATAACCATGGATTATTTCTCCCTTGTTAGAATATAAGCTTTGTGAAGGCATGGGTGTTTGTTTTGTTTACTATTCTATCCCAATCTCTGGAACAGTGCCAAGCACATAATAAGTGCTCAATACATATTTGTTGGCTAAGTGAATATTATAAGGATTATACACTACCTACAGATGGCTTCTTTTTTGCTGTGAAGAAGTGGGGGTATCTATGAAGAGAATGTTAATTTAGAGTAGTTTCTATTATATTGTAGATTTTATGCCAAATACAAAAGAACAGATGTTTCTAATTTATCCCCTCCCCCCAAAAAACACTGATACTGATCAAGGATGATTCAGGTAAAGAAACTGAAGGACTGAGAATACATACAATTTATTTTCCTAATAGGCAACTTGAGGAGTCTAGACTTGGGCCTACTTCAAACGGATCTGGTTTAAATGGCTCACAGTCTGCATTCAGAATTGTAACTACTATTTAGTGAGTAGACATAAAGTTTGCCTCTCAAAGCTACCAAGTAAATTTAAAAGTATACCTATCAGTAATATATAAACATTATGCATATACCTTTTTCCAAGTTAAAGCTTGCAGTGCCCTCAAGGACGTTAAGTATCTGATTTTTTTAAAACAAGGAAGTTCAGTAAGGGTAGATTAGGAATAAAGCAGATACCGGTCCTGGCTTCCAGAAACTTGAGCTTTGTGGTAAGTGGCTCTCACACTGGGTTTTGAAATTGTGTTGTCAATTCAACACAATTGAAATTGCGTTGCTCCTTTGCCTGGAGCAAGTCAGAGGCAAAGGAATTGTGAATGTAACATAAAGGATGCCATGAACGCAGGATTCATTCTTTTGAGAATATGAGCAGTATGTATCAAATGAGGGAGAAGGGCTGATTGGGTTAATTTTCTTTGTGGATAATAAATATTGTGGCATAAGGCAGTAAGAGAGGGAAAGGACCACTGCGAATGACTAAAAAGAAAATTGCTAAAATCTCTATGTTGGTAATTGATCTTAATGGAACTTAATTATTTTATTACCATAATCAGTCACCTCTTATCTTGCTTTTGCTTCCATTCCACTCTGGGAACTATTAACTCCTATTACCTAGCTGTGGTCAGGAAGAAACTGCTCGATAACAAATTTTAATTCCTGTTGCGGTGTAACTTTGGCAAACTTTTTTATCTGCATTCAGAGCATTGGGAAAAAAGTTATTTGTAAGACGAGTTCGGGTGGGTGAGATTGGTAGATGTGTGTATCGTCGTGTGTATTTTTACTCTCAAGGCCCAATGTGAGTGCTCTGAAGTCACAAATCATGTTTATTTAGTCTGTATTCCCAGTGTCATACATAGCACCTAATATAAAGTAGGCACCTCATAAATATTTAGGGAATGAGCAGTAAAAATAACTAATGTTCATTTAATTCTTCATATTACTGTTGTGTCTCAGAAATGGATATGATCTATGTATTGTTACAGGTCAAATGACTGTTTGAATTGGTTCTTTATCAACAGATGTTAGAGGTGCTGTGTTTCAGATGTGGACATACCCTTGTGGAATCACACATTTACCCTTTATTTAGGCTAGTATGCATCTCAAAGATGGAGACCCACGGCCAGACAGACTTTGGTTCTGGGCAATTGTTAAAGATTTTTTTTTTTTGATTTATCAGTGAAAAACTGACTTTTTAATAAGGTTTAGACCTGGCAGATTAGAAGATCATGATAGTAGCCCGTAGGAAATATTAATAATTTGTGACCATTTTGTAATTGTAATTGTAATACCCAACAAATCTGTGCATTTTTTATGTATACCTAATGGATAGTATAATTCTGGATAGCCCATTCTTTCCATCTCTATTTTCTTTTGAAAGTTATATGATTGATTTTGTAAAATAGCTTTTTATTTTGAAACAGTTTGAGACTCACAGAGAGTTGCAAAAACAGGGAGTTCCCAGTGTACCCTTCACCCAGCTTCCTCTGGTGATAATGTCTTACATAATGAAAGCACATTGTCAAAGTCAGCCTAGAACTTATTCAGATCTCACTAACTTTTTTTAAAAAAAGATCTTATTTATTTATTTGAGAGAGAGAGAGAGACAGAGATAGTGGGAGGTTGGGAGAGAACATGACCATGGCTGGGCAGAGGGAGACAGAGAAGCAGGCTCCCGACTGAGCAGGGAGCTCAACAATGTGGGGCTCAATCCCAGGACCCCAGGATCATGACCTGAGCTGCAGGCAGACGTTTAACCAGCTGAGCCACCTGGACACCCCAGATCTCACTAGCTTTTAAATGTACTCTGTGTGTGTGTAGTTTCTGGTATATGTATCTATGTACACTATGTATCTAAATATACAGAATCTAAGTATAGATTCTAGTAACCAACACTCTGTTCAGGGTACAAAATATCTACTGCCGCAAAAAAATGCCTGTGCTTTCCCATGAAGGTCACACCCTTCCTCTAAACCTAGCTCCCACCACTACTAATCTGTTCTCTACTACTATAACTTTGTCACTTAGAGATTCCTATATAAAGGGAGTCATATAATGTGTAACCCTCTGATACTGACTTTTTTCACCCAGTAAGATATCGTTGAGATCTAGCCAAGTTGTTGAGTTAGCAATATATTGTTCCTATTTATGGCTTAGTGATATTGCACATATGTTTGATTTTGATAACAAACCTTCAAATCCACATCCGAAGCATCCTACAAACTGAAACTAAAGGTCTCCCAAGAACTTTGCCCTTGGAGCATGTTCTGGCAAAGGCTCCCACAGCCAGAGAATGGTATGAGGGATAAAGAAGACAGTCTTTTTCAATGCTTCGTGTGCTCTGAGCTTTCTTACAAACAAATGCCCTCCAGTCCAGCTCTCACTTATTTATTAATTTCTTTTTATGGTGGTGGCACATCAGGATTTCCTACCACTTTCCTCACCTTCCTGGGCATTGGCTGCTTCTTTAGCGGTCTATATTCCTAAACTGCAGTTCTTTCTAACTTACCTTTCAAATCCTGATTTTAGTGTTGGCCCCGGCTTGAATAAGCCTAAACTGCTCCTCTAATGAGTCAAGCAGTCTGGGAACACATGTCGATCCCTGGGGTAGGTCTAGCAGGCCTCTGTTTGCATGAGCGACTGAAGATCTCTCCAAGAAAGAGTCAGGTTTTTTTAAGGACAGTGGGGCAGAATCTACAGAAAAATGCACTTCAGAGAATCTACAGAAAAATACCCATCACTGCAGTTTTCCAGGGGGATTTCAAATAGAAGATTCCGAGAAACTAAGTGAGCTCTTTCTCTTTGATCTCAGAGGGGTGCTGAGTACAGAACATGATGGCAGTGTGCCAGAAAGACTGCACTTGCCTGGCAGCGGTGATCAGGGTGGCTTTGGCAACAGAGGTGATATCACTGTGTCAGCAGCAATCTCAGTGCAAGAGGAGACGTCTCCTCCAGAACGCTTGACCTTGTTACTGGTTCCCTTAGCATTGGCATCACCACCTCTGTGCTTTGGCAGCCGTGGGCAGACCTCCAGTGGTTTGGCAGGTTGGCAGTGCCCCCTGTGACCACGGGTATGAAGGTACTGTTTTCAACCTCATTGTTGGGAGGTGGGGTATGCGTGTGCGCGCATGTATGTGTGCGTGCATGCGTGCCTGCGTGTGTGTGTGTGTGTGTGTGTGTGTGTGCATACATTTAACTTTCACTCTCTGGAGGTCTCATATCACAATCTCTCAAACTATTTCCTATATTGATTTTATAGAAGAAAAGTGGATCTAGGACTCTTCCCTGGCTAGAAAACTATAAAACATTTTGTTGAAATTCAAAGCTTCTGCTTGGTCTTATTGTAGTAATAGGTGACTATCAATAGAAAGATGCTTTTGGAAAGGACTCAATTATTTCTCAGGGATTAAAAATAATATTTTTCTAAGATATGCATTGCATATACATATATTAGAGTGAAAATGGAAGGAATACAGAGTGGCAAGTGCCACTGTTTTTCAAATAACGTAAATTATTGACATGTGCAGAGATGGATAGCAAAGTGCTTCTTTTCTTAATATGGTTTGAAGCTCTACTCTTCTGTGGATGACTATATATCTGTGAGATATGTGTGTGTGTGTTCTTCTTGTTAAAAAACCAAATTCAGCTGAGTAAATTTTAAAGATCTTACTGGCTTTATTGAATAATTCATGAATTGGGCACGCATCCAATCTAGGAGTTAAAGGAGTTCTGAGGAACCTAGTATTTTTTAGGCAGAAAGGAGCAGGGACAAAGACATTAGGCAAAAAATCAGATTGGTTATTCCGGTGACTTTCCTTTAGGAGATGGCCAAAGATGTACACGAAAATTACCCAGCTAATATTGATCAGGTGATTTCATTCAGTGAACTGGGTTAAGATTTCATTTCTGAGAGAGCTGAAACTGAAGTTGGCTCCATTTGGTGATGTGAGCTTAGCGTAAGTGACTGCGTTTTGGAACTGTTGTCTTGTTTGTAACACTGTATTTACTTATTAGATGAATTAAGGAAGAATAACTCACCACACACTAGTAGGGACATCTCAGAAAAGGCCATATTTGACTGAATAGCTCACACCTTTGGGGAATGTATTTCCGTGGGTGACTGAATTGCACACTATTCTTGAGGAGGAGATGGATCTTACCTAGAGCTAGAGAGAGGATGAGGTTTCCCTAAAATGGGGAGTATTATGTGACATGATACTTCATAGGGACCTTCTCAATTCAGTATTATGCAGTTACCAGTGGAAATCAGTAAGTAACTGGGGAGTTGAGGTCATTGAAAGAATTTTACTGCCTTTCTGATCTATATATTTTGCTGTTGTGCCTCCTTTTACGTTTGTAAATGTGTAAAATGTGGCATTTTACTCTAAATGCCACATATGATGTATTGTCAACTGTCACTACTAATGCCTCCATGGTCTATAGTGGAGTTCCCCTCAGTTCTTTATCCTCTGCCAACCTCACATCCTGACATTGTTCCTAGCCTGAGATACTCAGCTGCAAGGCCCAGGAGACGTTTTTATCCTCCACTGTCACTGCCAAAACAAAGGAGTTGCATTTTTGACGTGCTGAATTTAACATTTCTATTGGACATTCAGGTAGAGGTATTAAGTAGACTATTTTGTCTGAAGTCCAGAGGACAGGTCTGGGCTGCTAAGTTTGGTTGTTGCTAGTATACGCATGGTACTTAAAACTAAGAGACAAAAGGGGTAGTCAGGGGAGGCAAAGCCCTGGGGTGATTTTGGGAGGAAGAAGAAGAGGAACCAGCCAAGGAAATGAAAAAGAATGATCTAGTGAGGAAGGAAGGACACTTGGAGACTCTGGTATCCCTGAGACAATTGAAGTCAGTGTCAAAGATGGTGGTGAGTTAGGGCCATAAAATGTTAGTGATGTATGCAGATGGGTCATTGGAGGTCATTTTTGACTGTGATAAGAGCAGATTTGGTCAAAGGAGGTGGACACAATTCTCTTTGGATTGGATTCAATAGAAAACGAGGGAAAAAAGAGTTGAAGACTGTGGGAATTGACAAGGAGAGCAAAGAAATAGGGAAGAAGCTGGTGAGAGAAGTGAAGTCAAGAGAAGATAATATCGAGATGAGGATGAGCTTTGCATTTGAAAGGGAAGGAAACATTTTCAGCCAGTTTATGTCTCCTAGTGTCCTGCAATGTCTTCTCATCATGGTGAAAAAGCAAGACATTGGTAGGACACTAGGTTGGCCTAAAGACAACACTGCCGAATTCCCAGGGACCTTCTCAATCCAGCTGTGTAGTTTTTCTTTCCTTCTCCCAGAACCAGAAGCACACCTGGAAGATTTGGAGGTCAACAAGGTTTAATAGGAAATTCTTCACATAAGATCCTGACGATGATAAGCCCTTCCATGCCAACTCTGCTGTTTCTCTGACATCCTTTCTATTATCCATATCCTTCCTTTTAATAAAAAGAGTAGGATGGAGTGGGTGACCCTCCAAAGCATCACTGATTCCCATTATGCTCTATCCTCTAAGATAGAGCTGTCTTCAAGGGTATTGAAGTAGAATCCAAAAGTTTGGAACCTGATTCCCTCATTCAGTCATCAATGCAATATTCCACTAAAGTCATAATGTATCATTGTAATATCCCCCTAAAGTCGTAACCCATTGTTATTCCAGTGCTTGGTGAAAGAAAAAATTAAGATTAAAAAAGGCTTCAACTTTGAGGCATAATTGCAAACAAAGTCAGGAAAGTATTGGTTGGAAGCTAAATAATATATGAGCTTTTTTTTTTTTAGATGTCCATAGACTTGTATCTGCTATAGTAAATCACATTTCTTCTGAAAAAGAAAATGCAAGATAGTAACATATTCCTGGTTCTTATCTTGGACAGTGACTTAAATTGTATAGAAGCAGCTCTCTCTCTCTCTCTCTCCCCATCCACAACATCATTGTAACCTCACAATGATAATCAGGGAGTCTTGCCCCTGCTTGCTCCTCTTCCAAGGAGCAAACTGTGATGTGAACATGTCACTACCATACTCTAGATGTCTATCTGTAGAGGTTGCCATGGCGAATCTGGAACTAGAGCCTCCCTAATGAGCCTTAGCTATTGCCACCCGACAGAGTAAGCATTCTTAGACATTTCCTGTTAGATCTGGTGCTGGCTGTGGCTATGAAAGACATTGATTTCATTTCTGGCAGTAAATTGGCATTGGGTGGGAATAGGGGTGAAGTCTTGTCCTGTCAAGAAGTGTCACTGGAGGGGCACCTGGGTGGCTCAGTTGGTTAAGCAGCTGCCTTCGGCCCAGGTCATGATCCTGGAGTCCCGGGATCGAGTCCCGCATCGGGCTCCCAGCTCCACGGGGAGTCTGCTTCTCTCTCTGACCTTCGCTCCTCTCATCCTCTCACTTTCTCTCTCTCTCTCAAATAAATAAATAAAATCTTTTAAAAAAAAAAAAAAGAAGTGTCACTGGAAGCTGGTACAGCCACTCTGGAAAACAGTATGGAGGTTCCTCAAAAAGTTGAAAATAGAGCTACCCTACAATCCAGCAATCGCACTACTGGATATTTACCCTAAAGATACAAATGTGATCCGAACGGGCACGTGCACCCGAATGTTTATAGCAGCAATGTCCACAATAGCCAAACTATGGAAAGACCCTAGATGCCCATCAACAGATGAATGGATAAAGAAGATGTGGTATATATATACAATGGAATACTATGCAGCCATCAAGAGAAACGAAATCTGGCCATTTGCAACG
>CM053605.1:68016160-68032437 GCA_028646535.1 Procyon lotor
GGATAGTGTGGCTGGGTTGTGGACATTGGGGAGGGTATGTGCTATGGTGAGTGCTGTGAAATGTGTAAGCCTGATGATTCACAGACATGTACCCTGGGGCAAATAATATATTATTTGTTAATAAAAATTAAAAAAATGAAAAAAAGAAAGAAATAAAAAAAAAAGAAGTGTCACTGGATCTGACAGAGGAATTTCTAGGGCTGGAATTGTAGCAGGTACAATGGGACACTAAGGAGATACGTGAAGTTAAAATCTAGTTCCTGGCAGTTTACATGGGTTCTCGAGGATTTCACCAACTATAGTTATTTCTCATGGTATTTGGTGTCTGCTGGTAAGTGATGATGAAGAAATTAGCCTCCACAATAGCCTGATCACATGTAATATAACCCATTGGAGGAAGAAAACTGATAGCGCCCTGATATTTTATTGGAGAAGTAGAACTCTTTCAACAAGAGCCTTTTCAGTAGAAGTTTGCTGACATTGACTATATCACTCTCCTTAAATGTTACGAATTTTCTCTTCCTCCAATTATCACAAAATCTTCCCTCCCACTTTCCTTGAGTGTCATGATTTTTTAACCAAGGGAGTCCTAGATTATAACTATGTATAGGAGAAGGCTGGTAAGTTTGCTGTGTTAAAGAATCTAGAATAATAGCATTAGGAAACAACCATGTCATAGTTTTGATTCTGTGTTGTGGTCTTATTTCCCAAAATATATAAACATATAAACTGTACCTCCTTTTAGGGAGTGGAAATTAATTTGAGTCAGAAAAGAAGTAAAAAGCAACCCACATAGTCTGCCTTTGTCAAGGAGACTGACATTTTTGATACTATTCTTAGGGGAGTAAGAAGATTTTAATAGAATATAACAGCTCTCTGGAGAGAAGAACACATTTTCTATATGGTGAAGGTGGTTATGCATTATATCTGCAGAAGTTTTTTCTTGAATCCAGATTTCAGATCTGCTAAGGAGGCCCCAGGAAAAGACCACTGTGTGGTAGAGGCAAGAAGGGAAGATTGGTTCACATTTTCCCAAGAGGTAGACAAGACAACAGTTTTAGCATCCACCAGGTATCTGTCAGATGGTGACAATTTCCAGCAACAACGTAACAGGGACATATCAGTGACAGATTGAATTGGTTATCTAGAGATGAAAGGCTCCCCAGACCCTCATTTCCTCTTGGATTCAGCTTTTTGATTGCTTGCTTTGTCCTTTGTATTTCTTTTCTTCACTATCTCGTGGGTTCTTTCTCTTCTTTTTCAGAACCCTAAGCTTATCTTTTAAACTGATTTATTTTGGGTTTTATAGCTTAGGGCGCAGCTGAAACTAACAGGAAAAAATATAAAGAACAAACCTGGGTATTTTCTTATTGTCAAAGAACAGATGCTGGGGCAGGTGCTGCTGGTAAGATATTATAATCAAACAGGCACAAGAATGTAGAATTTCATTTCTGCATCTTAAGACAATGCTCTCAACTTGCTGATTCATTCATGTGATTAAGAGCACATTAATATTTCAGAAATTTGCCCACAGTCTATAAGATAGCGATATGTGGCAAAATCCTTTATGTACCCTCGTAAGACAGATTCATCTGGATGGAATGATGTTCACCTCTTAATTGAGTCCTTCTTACATTACATTTCATGCCATAGTGAAACAGGAGTTGCTCTCTGTTCCCAAAGAAGAGGGGATATGTAATCATTCAGACCAATCTCAGTAGCCAAAAGAGTGTCTGGTTTTGATAAATCCCTGTGTTTTGATTATAAGCAGAATATTCAGATTTTTTGCCTGTACATTTGTCTTCAGTCTGGTGTAACACTTCTCTCCCTAAGTTGCTCATATCTCAAATATTCTTTTTGGCTTACTTTATGTTTTTGTTCTTGGGGCCAAAAAGATACCTGTCAGTTCCTTTTAATGGCTCTTTTGGCTATTCTTCGGATACTCGGTTGTCCATTTTTTAGTGAACTGTTGTTAATGGGATTTAATCCGGGTCTTTTGCCCAAAGAAGTTGCTGAGTACAGGTCACAGTTGTTCAGGCTGTTTAGATACCTGATCTATAGTATGGGCTGGGCAGGTATCTGGTTCATGATTTGGGGCTACCACCGAATCCTCTTGATCTTAGAAAAAAAGACTGGGTATCTTGTTTTTAGCAAGACTGTTTCCAGAAAAGTCTGTCTTCTTTCCCTCTCTTGCTCTCCCTTCCCCTCCCCTCTCCTTCTATCCCCTCTCCTCCTCTCCCTTCTCTTTCCCTCTCCTCCCCTCTCCTCTCTTCTCCTATTTTCTCTTTACTTCCTTCCTTTTCTTTGCTTCCTTCCTCTCTCCCTCCCTCTTCCGCCCACCTCTTTCTCTTTAAAAAGTTTCTTGACTTAGCAGCTGATAAAATTTCTAGTATGCCTGCATCAGTTTATTGAGACTGCTAATTAGATCATTTTGTTGTTAATATGTACATACCTTCCGTCTTACCCAGATTTATGCATTTAAAATACTGGAAGACTTGGTGGTAGTGATACTTTAAAGATTGATTCTCCTTACGAACAGTCCCAAATGATGTCTGTGATTTCTCTGGGCCATCAGAATTCAGATAAAGTTGGGGCCTATTAGTAATGTTCTTTCTTCCAATCTGTCTCTGGGCTCATGGAAATGCTCTGGGAAATGTGTCCTCACAAGTGGAATTGGAGCTTTTCTTGGGGAACATTGAAATATCTTTAGAAGTCAGGCAATAGATTCACTTTCATGGGTCCATTTATCTGACTAGAGGAGTGCTGAGAGAAAAATTGATTCCAGCAGCAACTATTGTGCCGTGCCATAGTTTTAGTTTCTGTGTCTTGGTCATCTATTTTAAAATCAGGAAGTGTGATGACTCCAGCTTTGTTTTCCTTTCTTAAAATTGCTTTGGCTGCTCGGGGTCTTTTATGATTCCATATGAATTTCAGAATTTTCTCTATTTTAGGGGTGCCTGGGTGGTTCACCTGGGTAAGTGCCTTTGACCCAGGTTGTGATCTTGGGATCATGAGATTAAGACCAGCTTCTGGAATCCCTGCTTAGCGGGAAGCCTGCTTCTTCCTCTGCCTCTCTCCCTGCTTGTACTCTCTCTCCCTCTCTCTCTGTCTCTCTCAAATAAATGAATAGAATTAAAAAAAAATTTTCTCTGTTCCCGTGAAAAATGCCATTGGGATTTTGATAAGGATTGCACTGAGTCTGTAGGTCACTTTGAGCAGTGTGGGCATTTTTAACAACGTTAAGTCTTTTACTACATAAACATGGGATGCTTTTCCATTTTTTGTGTGTTCTTGGTATTGCAGTTTTCAGTGTACACCTTTCACCTTCTTAGTTAAGTGTTTATTTGTAGGTATTTTATTCTTTTTGATGCTATTGTAAGTGGAACTGTTTTTTTATTTCCTCTTAGATAGTTTATTGTTAGTGTATAAAAATGTAACTGATTTTTTTTCATTTTATTTTTTTAAGATTTTATTTATTTATTTGGCAGAGAGAGATCACAAGCAGGCAGAGAGGCAGGCAGAGAGAGGGGGGGAAGGAGCCTCCCTGCAGAGCAGAAAGCCCAATGTGGGCCTCAATCCCAGGACTCTGAGATCATGACCTGAGCCGAAGGCAGAGGCTTTAACCCACTGAGCCACCCAGGCTCCCTGTAACTGATTTTTAAATGTTGATTTGTCCTGCAGCTTAACCACATTTATTAGTTCTAACATTTTTACTGTAGCATTTTTAGTGTCTTCTACATATAAGATCATATTACCTGCAAACAGAGACAATTTTACTTCTTCTTTTCCTGTTTGGATGCCTTTTTTTTTTTTCTTTTTTCCCCCTAATTGTTCTGGCTAGGACTTCTGTGTTGAATAAAAGTGGCAAGAGTGAGCATCCTTGTTTTGTTTTTGATCTTAGAGAAAAAAAATCTTTAGTTTTTACCATTGAGTATGATGTTAGCTGTGGACTTTCCATATCTGGCCTTTATGTCTGTAAAAATTCCTTCTCTATCTAGCTTATTAAGGGTTTTTATCATGAAAAAGTGTTTAATAGAGAGCTCAGAAATCAGCCCATGTGTTTATGGCCAACTGATTTTTGACAAGGGTGTTAAGAATACACAACAGGGAAGAGATAGTCTCTTCAACAAATGGTGCTGGGAAAGCTGGATATCCACATACAAAAAATGAAACTGGGCCCTTAACTATCACCATACACAAAAATCAACTCAAAATGGATTAAAGATTTAAGCATAAGACCTGAAACTGTAAAACTCCTAGAAGAAAAAATAATGGAAAACGTTTCTGACTTTGGTCTTGGCAGTGATTTCTTGGATATGACACCAAGAGTACAGGCAACAAAAACAAAAATAGACAAGTAGGATGACATCAACTAAAAGCCATCAACAGATGGAAGAAAACAACCCGTGGAATGAGAGAAAATATTTGCAAATCGTATATCTGCACTTGTTCTTGGCCAAAAGGCTGAGAAGTGATTGCAAACTATAGATCTGATAAGGGGTTAATATCCAACATACATAAGAAATTCCTATACCTTAGTAGAAAAACTCCATAAAACCCAATTAAAAAATGAGCAAAAGCCTAAAATAGACATTTTTCTAAAGAAGACTTGTAAATGGCCAACAGATACATACGAAAGATGTTCAACATCACTAATCATTAAGGAAAAATGCAAATCAAAACCACCATGAGATAAGGCATCACATCTGTCAGGATGGCTACTATCAGAGAAAAACAAAAAACAACTGTTGATGAGTCTGTGAAGAAATTGTAACACTTACATGCTGTTGATGGGAATATAAAATGGTATGGCCACTGGAGAAAATGGTATGGGGGCTTCTAAGAAAAGTAAAAATGGAACTACCATATAATCCATCAATCATATTGGGTAGATATCCAGAGTAACTGAATTAAGAATCTTCAAGAGATATCTGCAACCCCATAGTCACTATAGTATTATTCACTATTGTCGAGATATGGAAACCTAAATGTCTATTGACAGATGAAGGGATGAACAAAGTGTGGCATAGCCATACAATGAAATATTATTTGTCAATAAAAAAGAATGAAATCCTGCCATTTGTGATAGCGTGGATGGGCATTATGGGTATTATGTTAAGTGAAGGAAGCCAGTCACGGAAGAACAAATAGTGCGTGATTCCAATTACATGAGGTATCTAAAATTGTCAAGTTCATAGAAACAGAGAGTAGTAGAATGGTAGTATCCAGGGCCTACGGGCCAGGGGAAATGGAGAGTTGCTGTTCAATGGGTGTAAGTTTCATTCATGCAAGATGAATAAGTTTTGGAGATCTGTGTATGGTATTATGCCTATAGTTAGCAATACTGTATTGTGCACTGAAAAATTTGTTCAGGCAAAGCTCATGTTAAGTGTTCTTATGACAATACAAGAGAAAAGAAGAAGGAGTCATATAGTGAAGAGGAGCACAAGGCTTGTTGTCAAGGCAACCTTGCTTCAAAGCCCAGCTTACCACTTACTAAGAATGTGACTTTGTCTTTCTGAGACCAAGTTCCCTTTTCTGTAGGATAAGGATCTAGCAGAGTTATTGTCAAGGAGCAGGTGCAATAACAAGCATACCCCTGGCAGTCTTCGCTGTGAGTTTTCTACGTCTCTTCTTCCCCCTCTGAGAATCAGTTTCCTCATTTGTAAAATGGAGAAAATTACAACTACTTCCCGAGGTTATTGTGAGAAGCAGAGAATTTGGACTTGTCCACGGTGATGGGTCGTTACTCCAGAAATAAGCATTCCACCTAAGACTGTGTCTAACTCACCCTCCCCAGCTCCCCTTTAGAGACAAATTGAGGCCAAGTGAGAGGTGGTGCCAGGGGGAGGCCTGGACGCAGACACACTGGCCAGTGCTCCTTTCACTATGTTATTACTGACCACTTAAACATTCTGGATAACGAAGTTTTAAACCATGTGATGAACAGACTGGATGTAGTTAGTACTAGACTTATATGATATCAAGAAATATTTGGAAATGGCTCACTGGACTTCCAGATTTACCAGAAGAAAAATCAATGTGCTGTGAATATAAAACTCAATTTTAATTTAAAGGAATGGTTTAAGTGTAGTTTTAAAAATTGCTTCAAACCATTTCCTTGGGCTATCGTTTTTTTTTTCTCTCTCTTTTTTCTTTTTTTGAGTACCATTGGTGTTGGCTAATATAATTTTGTCTCAGTGGATTCTTTACTAGGTGTCTCTTTACCCTGAAAAGCCAAATAATACCCTCATTCTGCATGACACTGATCCCAAAGTCAGATAAAAAGGGTTTCATTGCAAGGCTAAGAAAGAGCTAATTTTCTAAAATTGGAACATTATCTGTCATGTGTTACTACTCTGTAATTATGACTATTATTCTCATTGGGAAAAAAGATATTTCAGGAGGGGAAAAGATTTTTATAAGAGGCTTTTAATATAAATGGGCTATTATATTAAAATACTGACTTTCATATTCAGACATTATGTTGTAGATACATTATATTATATTTGATGTAAATTTAGTAAATGATATGCATGTGAAAACTTAAAATATAAGAATACTACTCCCTTAAATGAAAAGCATGAATAGTCTGGCAAAATAGGTTTTTGAGAAATGGATTCATGACTTCTGTGCTTACAGAGATCTTATTGTTAATAATGCATTGTGTTTTTCTTTTCTGGTGAAGAATGAATCATTTTCATTTGGCGATGATTCTGAATTTTTTTTGCAAGAATGATTGTGCTTTTTAAATCATGTGTGGGGCTGAACAAAGGGCAGTGGTAAAAATAAAATTATAACCATGATTCATCTTTTTCTAGAATAAAAAGACAATAGTATAATTATGAAGATGCTATCAGTTTTGCTTTAAGTGATATTTATAAGGAGAGTTCACAAGTTGGTAGAAAGTTTGGACGTGGAAGGAGATAATAATTGTTAATCTTTCTGAGTTTAAGAAGTTTGCATTGAATAGGTACAGAATCTACCCAGCTTAATTCACCTCAAATGTTATTGCTAGCATGAGAATATCCAGGACTTGTTGGCCAGAAGTTTATACAGTTTTGGAGCCTTTTTAAGAAAAATAATAGAAGATTAAAGCCTACAGAATGAGAACCAAAGATGGATATTTATTTGGAACGAGGAGGCAAATTAAAACATTATAGATTTAACAAATGACAGATACTACAAATACATTCAGAAAAACATCATATTTTAAATTATATCTGACACATCTTCACAATACCTTTTTTCTTTACGTTTGTAGCAGATTAAATTTTGATTGCTTTTTCATGTGAAATGATTTTTGTATCATCATTTTAAATGGGGAGAATATGAACATAACTCAGTATTTTGCTAAACATGAGTTATTCAGATTTGTTTGATGGTTTGATGGTTAGGAAGTTTAAATATGACAACACACAAATATACTACTGTGTAGTTCTGTTACCAAATGTGCCCTACAAACACAAGACTTTTGATAAATTCTATTTCACATAAATCCTAGAAAAAATGTGGTTTGTCTATAATTGTGTACTCTGCATTACACTTCCCTAAGATGTGAGAACTTCTGTTTTAGTGAGGATGATAAATAAATGCTCTACTTAGAATTTTGCTCATTTGATGGCTGGAAGAATTTTTTATAGACTAGCTTTTGGTTCTGTACAATTAAAAATTTTTTTTTTCTTTTTTCCACATACTTCTAGTACTGAGTGCTGTATGGGACAAGTTTATCTCAATATGACCTCTGTATCAGTCCTTCCTACTATGGCTCAGTGGGCAAAACAAGTATTTCTGGAAGCTATTCCTACAATGGGATAGCTCAGAATGATTTACCTATAGAAAAAAAAAACAAACGACTGTGGGCAACATAAATATATTGCACTAACCCAAATTAAATGTATCTCAACTCAACTTCCTCTTGGCTGGATCCCCAAAATGCTGATAGCCACTCCGATGCCACCTGACACAGGAGAAGTATGATGGAGCAGTCAAAATGGAAAGATCCTAAACAACTGTGGTTAAAAAAAAAATCTCACTTTTGCAAATGTTACAAAAGCATAGTGCTAGTATCTCTCTCAGGGCCACGGAGGAGGTCTATGCATGTAAGTGGCTCTAAAGCCTAAGCTGTATTTACTTTACCAGAGATCCGCCTGGGCTCGAAGGGGTGGTGGTCATACGCCAAGGGATGCATGGATGCTTAATGGATAGACATGAGGAAACATCGCGGGGAAATTTCTTATTCTGAACTGTCGCCTTCACCAAATTCTTGCACTGGACCATTAGCAATTCATTTCTTTCTCTTCTTCCTTGGCCTGTCCCTTGGCAGAGTCCTCCTTTGAAAATGCTACATCTCTTAGGAGGAATGGCATGGACTCCTTGTGACCTTTTTTCTCCTCCAGAGCGCTTTCCTCATTTTCTTTTCCATCTGAGTAAAGATAGGGACTTATGGGCAGTTTGAGTGTTGGGCCAGGAGACGAGCACAGTGGTGGAGTGGGCCAGATAGAAGGGGTTTTGTCCTGGTTGCTGCAGCAGCACCGCACCAGCTCCGAGCCTTTGTTGTTACGCACGTGTGAGCATAATTGTGTCACATGGGTTCATGTGCATTTTTGTATATAGCTGTCTCACTTTTTTCAGTGGATGTTACATTCATAAAAAATAGGAACAATGTCAGCTGCGCCTTTATTATTCTCTGAGGAGGGATCACCGACTCATGAGCAGGGCTGCTGCTAGATAGGAAATGCCACAGGGCGCTGGCTCTACGTTTGGTGTTCTCAATTCACTCACATGTTAGCTTTTGTTCTCTGGACCCATCTCTCTTTTGTGGTCCCTACTATCCTCATGTTCTTTTTAAAGCAATGTATACATTTCTTTTTCTTTCTTTTTTTTATTACGTTATGTTAGTCACCATACAGTAAGCAATGTATATATTTCTAAACAGGAATCTTTTAAGCTAAAGATTTAAAAGAAACCCAATAGATAAAATAGATTCAACCTCATCAAAGCAAGGGCCGGGACCTAAAGACCTGGTCACTTGGTCTCCTTCTTCCCTTGCGGCAGGTCCCTGGGTGGTCCAGAAGCCCTTAGAGCTCCCATTGAACAAAATTTTAAAATCTTGGTGTAGAAAAATGATTCTTAGACAGCAGATCAGAAAATCTGGATTTTTATTGTGATTTACATTTCTGCTACTAGGGTGACAATAGACAAATCATTAATTGCTATAATCCTCAGCTTTTGCATTTGTAAAAGTGAATAATAATATATTGCTTACTCAGCTTATATTAAAGTGAGGTTAATGAGAGCCAAATGGTCCATGTATGTGAAAGCTCTTCAAAGTGCTCTACACTTATGATCTTTTATAGTGTTGTTCCCTCAGCCCTTCTAATAAAATCATCACTTAGAGTATTAAAATCACAAAGTCATGACCAATCATATCTGAGTTATCTCTGCTACTCTGTGTCCTTGATAATATTCCAGGTCCCAGGTCATTGGCCACTACTCCCTGTTCATATTGGCAAGAACACCATAAAAATGGGTTTGGCATTTCCCAATGTGTAGTGGGACAAAGAGCTCACATACAGTGACATGAAGGACAATGACTAAGCACAGCAAGAAAGAAATGAAAAGTCCTAATGGACCATAAGCTTTTCTGGTATTGGCAAATTTCTGCTGTGACTAACAAAGCACAGGTGACACTGTTTATATAGCATGGTATACACAAACAACATATTTGGAAGTGACAGTCTCATTTTCAGTTTGTGCCCAAGTATGTCTGACTGTAAAATCCACATTGTAAAATGACAGGATATAAGAAGACCTAAAAGAAAGCAGAAGAAAAAAGAACAGGTATGGAAAAGTGAATACAAAGGATTTGTGGACTAATTAGCTTGAAGAAAAAACCCTGATGAGTGATTTAACTGTTGGTTCATAGGATGCAAAGAGATTTATCATATGGAGTACAGTGCATGGCTGGCTCTTCACAAAGAATTCACACGTCTGTTAGAGCTCACAGATCCTGGCCTTCAGGGAGAGTCATAGAAAATGGAAGAGGGAAGGCATCCTGTGAGAAACATTGACCCCTCGGCCCTCAAATCCCTTTGGTACCTGAATCATTTCAAAGAGATGAAATAATACTCATCCTTAGAGACATATACTTGATCCAAGGTGGGATTTAGGATGGAAGGACATGGAGGAACTGGATTGGAAGCATGATCTTGGAGAAAGGCTGACGATTAACACCGGCGAATCAGAGCCAGGAGGTGTCGAGAAGCAAGTGCTTAACAGCTCTTCAGAAATCATAGAACCCACTTCAGTTACTGGAACAGATTGGCCTCCACACAACATAGATAAGGAAGGAAAACCCCATAATAAGCAACTTTCCCTAATTGACATGTGGGATGGCCCTGGAAGTCAGAGAGGCTCAACTTACTTTGAGATTAGCTTGGTTTGTGGTCAGGCTAAAGGGCTTGCCTTCGGTCATTTCAGGTTCTTAGGAATGATTTCCAGACACGGAAGTATGCAAAGGGAGAAAAGATACACAAAGCGCAAAGTGTCCTCTCTGGGTTTGTAGACTTTGCGCATTGTTAACATAAAGAATTCAGCACATACTGTAGAGTCGGTACACATGGGAGGACTCTGTGTTCAGACTTCTTCAGGTCAGTGTCCCATACACTGTTCACTCAAATCCCATATTCCAAGGAACAGGTTGGAACTACGTCTGCTGCGAAGTCAGATCCATTCATTGCTGGTCTCGGACCATAGACATGTTGCCCGGGTATGGTACTGTTCTCTGTCTTCATAAGTACTGGACACAGGTCTGACGCCTTCTAGGTCATTTGAGGAGAACAAACTTATTTGAGGAGAACAAACATGATCTGAAGAGTCAAAGGCGTGGAAATGAGATTCAGCTGGTGTCATATTTTGCTGTATTTTCCATTCATTTTTCTCTGGGGAAGGATTTTAGTTGTCACATGGTCTAGTTAAAAAAATTTACAGAACCCTCCAGTACATAACACTGGAGAACATTTTTTCTGTCTACTTCCAACTATCAGACAAAAGTTTAAGCAGCTAGTATCCTTTTTATAGTGAATTGTTAGAGATACTTTAAAAACCACCAGGAGTTATGGTCACTGTGTCTTTACTACCTTCTTCCTTACTGTAGCTGGTGATAAAGCATCGCCAAGAGAGATCTAATGTGTACTTGTATCTCAAGTCCATGTCTGTACTGTATTAATGTAGGTAACATTGTGCTTTACAGAGTGGAGTCAGCATACATCATAGGTTAGTCCCAGAGACTGGTTTTCTGGGGTTTGGTTCTGCTCTATATCAAGATTCCAATGTATAAAGTTTAGATTTCCATGATAACATCAGTCAGAACTAAAGGAGTCTGTTACTTACAAGGCCATAAAGAACAACCAAGTCAAGACACATGGGGCCTTAACCAGTATAATCAACCTAACTAATGGAAATGTGTCGAATGTTCTTTGTATGCAGTACATCACAGTCCCTTTTGATATTTCTTTTTTCCCCCAAATACTTTTATTTTTTCAGTGTTACAAGATTAATTGTTCATGCACCACACCCAGTGCTCCATGCAGAATAATCCCAGCACAGAACTAGACTCAGAGGCGTATAATTAGGATGCACTCCAACCCATGAAACACTAGGTGGCATCTGTCTCTTTGTGCATCTGATGGATAGTGTTTCGGTTGGACTTGTGCATTGAGAGGGGAGTAGACAATAATTTGCCATCTATGTTCTTTGTTCTTTTATATATTTGTGTGAGCTAAGCTGGTACCTATAACTCATAAACCAATATCAGTATTGCAAGTGAGATGTAGCAGATTTAATTGATAGAAATATTCCTTGGAAGAACAGCAAGTGCCGGGGGAAATTATAACCTTTCCACCTTGGGCTTCAGATATCTAGAGAGTTTTAAAAATTCACGGCCTCATGAAGATAACCAGAAGAATTTCTTGAGAATGAATGAAACTATTTAATGGGATGAAAATTATATGTCATTATCCTTACATAAACTTTGAATGATAACAACTGGAGGTGTGATATTAATTTCTAATGCCCTGTTAGTCAAATTTGGTAAAACTATGTAAACAAGTAAAGCTAACGGAATAATATCTGTTCTGAACCAGTCTGTTTTTCTTAAGTTTTTAGTTTCTAGGGATTCTACTAAAAGGGATTAATGCTCCTCTCTTCCATGGTTAAGCCGTCAGTGTCCTAGTCTTGAACCAGGAGCCTGCGCTCTCCTGTGATGTCTCTCGTAAAATCCTCGCTGCTCGTAACTCTCTCGCTGCAAGTCCTTTCCTCTTGCCCTGCAGCTCTGCAGCTCTCTGTATTTTTCCTCTGAGCTCACTGTGTAGCAGAATGGTTGCCTCTCCTATTTGGCCTCTTTGTGGCGGGGGAGAGGCAATTTAAATTTTGCCCCTTTTGGTGGAACTTCTGTAACTTCCCAGAGTCAAGCCAGAAACTGGCCTTCTATTTTATAGAAATGTAGCTGTCAAGTTCTGCTATCAAGGAGAATGAGCTTACAGACAGATCCTGTATAGTTGGGTGCAGGGGCTATTATAAAAAATGGGCTCACTACTGACTCTAATGGTCTCTTAGCCTTGCTTTGTTCCTATATTTTCATTGTGATCTTAATAACCATCATGTCATGATATTACTTGAGGGGAGGAAAAGAGTACTTTTCAAAACGGTGATCAAAGTGAATGTCAGAATCTCTTGCTAATGATCCCAGTCATGTTTCTGCAATCAGAAACAGCTCAGGTATTTTATTCTTTAATAGTTTCATTCTACATGAGCACAACCACAAGAGTCTCCATTTGTACCTCCCAGCTGGACACTAAAGGGGATTGTTTAGATTGCTGGTGTTGCTCCCGGTAGATGGGGTGGGAGGCCTGGCACCATGCTGATATTGGCAGAGGGTGCAGTTTGGTTCATTTAATATGTATGACGGTTTGGACTCTGTATTGAGAACGGTGTGTTTTAAAACTGAGACAGGGAGCTGAATAAACTCACAAATAGAGTTATAAAATATTGGGCTAGGAAATTTTAACATGGTAATGATGTGAATTTCCATTAGTAGGTATCCTGTACAGCTTTAAAGAGTAAGTCTTGTATTAGAATGCTGCAAATTTTACAGAGAATTTTGAGAATAGATGAATAGCATCTATTTAAAGAAAATCTGCAAATCCTTTACAAAAGCACTGATTGCCAAATGCATTTATAATGCTCTGTAAGGGAAAGGAGAAGGGTGAAGAAAACCTTCTATAAAGCAGAGAAGGGCAAACAAAGGCTTGCTAACATTCTCATCGTCATTATCAATCTTTTTTTCTAGAGCTAAGGCCTGTGTACAGGACATATACATTCATCTACCCGTTACATCTGTGCAGAGCATGGCACAGCATATCTCTAAGTCTGTAATTGCTTGCCACTCTGTGCTGGGAGAAATGAACTCCTGATATTCGGGAAGAAACAGACTTTGCTTTTTTGGCAAAAATGATGGTATGCTTGCGATTTACTGTTCTTAGCTACTTCGGAGACAAAGGAATGAGAAAAATGGTATTTCTTTCTATTAGTATTAGCTACTTAGAGAAGCAGAGATACTATTTTTGAAATAAACATATTTGGTTCATAAACACACTTTGTAGGAAAAGTTCCAGCTGCAAGTTTGCAAACATTCAGTATGGCTTTTAACATTTAACTTGCCAGAAGCTACCGAACCACCGGAGTTCTCAAGGTTTTTATTATATATGAGGGAAAAGATGAGCAGATTTCAGTGTCAGCTTTTCAGTGGGAAGAAAGTCAGTCTATGCGGGGATAATCAAAATCTGAATCAGTGAAGGCCTTTGAGGTTCTTGAAAACAAACAAACAAACAAAAAAACCCTGAACCCATGCTCTTGCTAGTTTTTCTGTTACATGTCTTTCTTTGTCCTTGAAAGCCATGCATACTCCCTCTCCAGTTAGTGCATCTAGTTCGCTCCCCTTTGTATGGCCCACATCAGCCTTCACTGAGGAAATACCGGTTTCTCTACTTTAAGACCCTGGTCGGAACCCAAGAGCTATACTGAAAATTAAGTGCTGGTGGCCGCAGAGGAAATGCTTCTCTTGGTTCTGCTTTTGAAAATTGCACTTGATCAGTTTGATGATGCTACACTGCCAATAAATTTTCTGGACTTTACATGAAATGTCTTTCCTCACAAAGACAAATGCCTCCACTGAAAATGAAAGAAGAATTGGCACAAGCAGGATATTAGCCAGAGGGCATTATTAGTTGCCTTCAGGGTCTCCAGGGAGGAAATGCATTCAATAAGTATTGAACAAACATTTATTTATTGAACACCTACTTTATTCCAGGCCCCTTACACACAGTGATAAATAAGGCAGAAAAGGCCATGGCTTCACTGAGTCTTACACTCTAGTAGAGGCAGATAAGACAGTAAGTAAGCAAACAAAAATAAATGTTAAATAATTTAAAGCTGTATTGACCGCATTTTGTTCCACTTATCTATTAGTGTTGTTGGGGAGGAAAAATAATTTTCTCTCTAACCCTTCTGAGTTTTGGCTGAGACTGCCTGTAATGAAAGACAGATTAATGAGGAAAACAAACAGAAGTTTATTAGCATGTGTATCTCATGTGTACTTGGGGAATACCTAGGGAAACTGAGTAAACTCCCAAGTTAAAAACCAACTTAAGCTAAATACCAAAGAAACATGTTGTGGGGAAGGGAGTCCAGTTATGAGGGCTTAGCAGGAAAAACAGAGTAAAAAAGAGTAAGGTTAGTTATGGAGATTTAAGTGAGTACTTTCTTTATTGATAAAATTCTCTTGTGATTTACAGTTACCATTTTCTGTATGGTATGTATGGCAGGGAGACACTTACAAATGGAGATCTGCGTTATAAATATAACTTTCCCTTATAAAAGGGTTACTTCTATTTTCAGAATTTCTCTAGTATCTGCTATTTCTCAAAAGTAATCAACTCAGAATAAACTTTATGCCACAGGCATATTCTGGGGTACATATTCTGCTATTCTTTGCTGTATCATGAATTACCCCAAAACTCAGTGCCTTAAAACAGCTGTTCTATTGTGCTTTTGATTTTGTGGGTCAGGAATGTGGGGTGGATTTTGCAGGTCTGTAGCCTCTGATCCACGTGGCATTGGCTGGGACACCAGGACATCTGGTGCTGAGGAGTGTCTACATCCAAGTTGGTGTTTGCTTTCATATGTCCAATGTCTTAGTAGTCTTGATCTTTTTCTCTTGCCACTTGAGGTCTAATTTTCCAAGGCCTTTCCAAGTGTCTTGAATTTCTCACAAAATGGTTGTCTCAGGATAGCCCTGATAGCCACATTTTTTACATGCTGTCTGACTTGGAAAAATCACAAAACAAAAGTTGTCAGGGTAGTTAAAGGCAATCCTGGCAGTGGTACAATGTAATTTTGGTGTATTCTTTTGGGCATCTCAGAGCTCACCTAAATTCAAGAGTGTTGAGAAATAGACTTTAATTCTTCTTCTTCTTCTTTTAAAGATTTTATTTATTTCTTTGAGACAGAGAGAGAGATAGAGGGAGCGTGAGCAGGGGGAGGGGGAGGAACAGGCAAGACTCCCTGCTGAGTGGGGAGCCTGATTTGGGGGTTGATCCCAGGACCCTGAGATCATGACCTGAGCCGAAGGCAGACGCTTAACTGACTGAGCCACCCAGGTGCTCTTGATACCACTTCTTCTTCTCTCTCTCTCTCTCTCTTTTTTTTTAAGGATTTTGTTTATTTATTTAACAGAGGGAGAGAGTGAAAGAGCACAAGCAGGGGGAGCAACAGAGGGAGAGGAAGAAGCAGGCTCCCCGCTGAGCAGGGAGCCCGATGTGGGGTTCTATCCCAGGACCCCAGATCATGGCCTGAGCCGAAGGCAGAGGCTTAACCCACTGAGCCACTCAGGCGCCCTTCGATGTCACTTTTTTTTTTTTAATGTCACTTCTTGATAGGCGAATGGTAAAGTCATATTGTAGAGCAGGTAGGATAGGTAATATATCTGCATCTGTCTTTAGAAAACACAGTCTGTTACATGCTTGAAGAAAATGAGGCAAAGGAAAGAGGGTGGGGCTGGAGGAAGATGGAGACTTATTTTTAGTAGGTTCTAGTTGAACAAGCTTGGGAAGAAATGGTCAATTTATATTTACATAATGCTCCATTAACAATATTGATGTCAGAGTTTGGATGAGGAGTGGCAAGCTAGAAGATAGAAATTCAGCTAGTCTTGCTTA
>CM053605.1:68032937-68094894 GCA_028646535.1 Procyon lotor
GCTAGGAGTCTCTTATGGTTTGTCTCCCTCCCCATCCCTTCCTGTTTCATTTCTCTCCCCCACCCCCCAACAAACCCCCGCCTTGCCTCTCAAATTCTTCATATCAGAGAGATGAAGAGCAAGTTCTTAATTCCTAGTAATAACCTTATAATATTGCATAGTTTTGACCCAATCATGTTTACTTTTAGAAATTTATCCGTAAGCAAATAATAAAAGATTATTATAAAAATACTGTTATGAAGAATTCCATCAGAACATATTTATAACATTACTACAGAAAGAGCATAAATATTCAACTACAAAGGAGTGGTTGAATAGGGGTTGGTACATCTATGGAAGATTTATCCTCAATGGTCATTGAAAATGTTGTAGAAGAACATTTAATAATATGTAAATTTTCTTCACAATATATTAAGTGAAAAGAGAAGTTACAAAGTTATATGTAGAATGATTCCATTTTTGTTAAAAAAGAATAAAGCATAGAAGTAAAACTTTAAGAAATTTAACAAACCATTAATAATGATCATCTTGGAGTAGTGAGAGTACGAATAATTTTTATGTTCTTTTTTAAAATCAGAATTTTCAATTTTTCTTCAATATTTATATTTTCCTTTTGTAATAAGACAAAAATGCATAGAGTAATTTAATGTGAATCTGTGAACCACCAGTTTGGCTGTAAACTTTCTAACAACCAGCACAGGCAGGAACGTTCCAGGGTCCCCAATTCACTATGCCAATAAAAGGAAAATGAATTTAATTGCCTAGAGGAAACACAGCTTTTTCCGGCACTAAGACCTTTGAGAAATATATCCTATGGGTCCTCTTAAAGAGATCACTGGCTAATGTAAGAAATAACGTATTTGATGGCATCCTTAAAATACCTGTGGTCCTGAGTTTTATAATGCTCTCTTTCATATTGTTCTTTTTGTCCCTCAGCATATGCTGATGAGGGATTGCTAAAGCATATTCAGAGAAAAACAGTTTGACTAGGAAACCAATAGGACACCATCCAATTACATAATCTGTTTATCAGATTTAATCCAGATAAGATTTTTGAATAGCTAAAGGAGTAGATGGGCCGCATATCCTTCAATCTTCTCCTGAAGAACAAAGAATTCAAGGTTATTTTCCCTGAAATGTAGCTGGGGTTTACAATTTAATCTTGTCTGTAACTATGTATAGCTTTTTCCTCTGTCAGTAAGCTGAACAAAATCTATGAAAAGAAAAAACTCTCTCTCTTTGAGAGAGTTAGAAGTCTCACAGGGAGATGTGCCTAACTGGAGGCCCTGGTCAAGATAACTCCCATGGTCAAGATAATGCACAGAATGTAGATGTGAACCACTTTAGCTCATAGACAAATAGAAAGGCAAATCACGCCTCAATATTTTTCATAGAACAGTGCCATGATACACATGGCTTCGATGTTTTTATAAGTACAACCAAACACTCACCTCATCTATTAAGACTGAACAGAACCAAATGATAATAGTTTCATTAAGAATCCATAGGACATTGACATGAGTAATAGAATTTCTTGGCACTTAAAGACGAACTGAATGAGTTAAATCATTTAATTTTGAGTCAATCAGATAACAGGACATTTATAAAAAAGGATAACCTGTTTCAAAATGCTATGTTAATGGTTCTTCTTTTTGGTATTAGTTAGTTGTCACAGGAGCCCTTAAGGTAACTCCCAGTTCCTTACCATAATGTTGTGTTATCTACAGCAAAGAAAACACTTATCTCTCCATGACCTGGTAATGATGGTGGAGGAGATGTGTATTATGACCTTGAGGGAAATATCACATGGTGTATTTCCCCATCTCTCTTTTTCTGCCATTCAGAAACAGATTTGTATTACACAGAGAGTTCCATGCTATATCCTGACCTAAAAGTACCCTCCTAATCTAGTGGGGTTTAGACTGTTTCTCATCTCCAGATCAACTTTAAACAAAGGCAGAGCAAACGTGCCTGCTGATTTTGCCCATGGTCAAAGAAACATAATGAAAATGTGGCATCATTCCTCAGTAGTGGGTTTTCTTGTTCATATTCTCTGTCTGTCCTCCCTGCTTATCAACTGAGGATTGTAATTGTTTCTGTTACAAAAAAAAAAAAAATGCTTGCAGTATTGATTGATTGAGCATATGAACCATGAAGTACAGCAGTGCTTGGAAACTCAGTGAATTTCTCCATGATAAATATGGTTAAAATCCTTAAGTGTTACCAGGTGTATTAAAAATCCAGATGTTGGACCAAGCATTCTGGCACAGGACAGTCAGAGGCCCCTTGATCATATGGGGAGTTTCATATTTTCTGTCAGTTTCACTTAAAATTTCTTCTCCGGGAGGATGAGAGTTGGGACATACGTATTTGAGTTGGAATTTAGCAAACGATGATTATTTAAATATATGGGTATAAGCCTCCTATCATAGCAACTATTGAGACTAGCAAATGGCTACTGATTGGCTTCCCGGTTCCCTGTCCTGCTGTCTTGCAACCTAGTCTGTGCACTAAAGCCAGAGGGATTGTTTGCAAATTCAGATTATGGTTATCTTGCAGGGGCTGGCTCTTGTTCTTAGGGTAATATCTCAACTCTTCACATGTCAAAGACCTGTCCTGACCTGGCTGCCGCTTACCTGTCAGCTGCGCCTCTGAGTTGAGGTGCTACCCCACCGAGCCTCATACCCCTCTCATGATGCTTTGAAGCTGTCTATCTCCTGGTGTTTTCACGACCTATTTCTCTACCTGTGGCCATCACCACCACCCAACCTGTTCTCTTGGCTAAAGGCTTGCATATTTGTGTTCATCAGAGTTCCCTGATCCTGAAGTCTAGGTTAGGAGCCCTTCCCATGGGCCCCTCCTACACCAGCGCAGGAGCCCTCTGCCTGCTGTGGAACTATGGTCATTGCATTTTCGGTAGTTCCTTCTGTCTAAATGAAGTTCCTTCCTTGAGGATAGATGCTAAGTCAGTTTTATTGGATTAGTTTTCCAGTACCTACTTCAGTGCCTGGCATATATTTATGGCCAATTCAATGACTTACCAGATGGATAGTTGGCACAAAGCTGTCAGAAGCACAAAGAGAAACAAGACACTTTTCCTGGCCACAGAAACTTGATGTAAGACACGTACACATGTCAGATAATATAGTGTAGAATGGGATTGTGCAACAGAGTGCTCTGGGAATTCAGAGAAGGGAGAAGGTGTGACCATGGCATTAGAAAGGGCTTCCAGGCAAAGGAGATTTTCAAATTGGGCTTTGGATGGCTAAACCTATTTTGAATGGGGGGAGGATCCACTTGAGGACATAGGAAATGAACATAAGGCAGAGGGCTCGGGAAAGCAGCAGTGTTTGGAGAGAAATGGCATATAGTTCAGTCTAACTGGAATTTAGAATGGATAAAGGGATTATTGGAGAATATGCTGGAAAAGCAGGTCACGCCAGATTGTGCAAGCCAAGAAAGCCAGCTTACAGAAAACACAGACTTCGAGCAGAGTTGGTAGCTCTTATTTTAAAAGATTAAGAGGAACATAACAGAATGTTGTCCTTCATTGTGTTGTGCCCTTCACCATCACTTTTAGGTATGTGTGTAGGTATAAGCACCATTCTTATTTTTTTAAGAGGAAGATTTTAAAAATGTTTATTATGGGGGGTGGTTCTGTCGGTTAAGCATCTGCCTTTGGCTCTCAGGTCATGACCCAAGGTCCTGGGATCGAGTTCTGCATCGGGCTCCTTGTTCATTGAGGAGTCTGCTTCTGCTTCTCCTTCTCCTTCTGCTTTTCCCTCCCCTCGCTCGTGCTCTCTCTCTTTCTCTCTCTCTCTCTTTCTCTCTCAAATAAATAAAATCTTAAAAGTTAATTATAGAACTGATTGCAAGCATGAAGTTTTGTGTCTCTGCTGGGGCCATGCCTTGTATATTGCTGACCTCTGGTGCATTTTAAGTAAGACCATCCAAAATGCTCTGTAGACTGAGATGGGATATAAACCAATAAAATATTTCAATTGTGTGACTGCTGAATAATAAAGGTAAGTATAGCTAGAAAGTTTGTGTGGCCGGTTTTTCATAGTTAATCCTCTTCATTGGTGTTCTGGCTATTGAGCTTCTCCATCTCAGTCTAAAACAGCCAGCCTCTTACTAGAGACCTGCTATGAGTTTGAAACTCTTCATCAGAAGACAGCTGCAGGGTGGTAAGTTTGGATAACGTCCAGAGAAAAGCAATAAAAATGATAAATAGCTTAGAAAGTAAGACCTCAGAGGGATGTCTAAAGAGGTTGAGAATCTTGATCAATAGCAAAAGCACGGTTTATATGTCTTGAAATCACACTGTAGGTGCTTTTTTCTTCTTCTTCACAGTGAATACATGGAGAAGACAGCCTAGGTTGCAGCAAGCAAATTGATATTGGACCAAAGAGGCAAAGATATGCACAAATGCTAGCACTGGCTTAACACTCAAGAGGTAAGACTGAGGGTGTGGATTGTTAATTTATAATAGTCATGGTTGCCAGGGGCTGCGGGAGGGGGAGCTGGGAAATGTCAGTCAAAGCTTCCAAATCCAAACTTCCGGCTATACCATGAATAAGATCTGAAGACGGAGTGTACTGCAGAGTGATTACACTCAACAATACTGTGTTATATCCTTCAAAGTTGCTAAGAGAGTAGATCCTGAATGTTCTCACCACAAAAAAGAAGTGGTACTTCTATCATGGGATAGAGATGTTAGGAAGCCATGGTGGTTGTCATTTTGCCCTCTGGAAGTATGTCAGATCAATAGGCTGTACACCTTAAACTTCTACATGTTACATGTCAGTTACATCTCTGTAAAGCTGGAGGGACAAAAAAGCGCAGAGTAGACCCCTGTCTGGGGTGTTTGGTTTTCGACAAAGTAATGAAGAACTTCTCCATTGCCACTGATTCTTCTCTCGGGATTTCTTACAGTGGTGGTTGTTACCATTAACTAGGAACATGGGTCTCTTACACATATGCTGTGTGTCACAGTTTGGTTTCTTTGGGAGCAGATGCCAAGCAGTTAGAAGTCTTTACTGGGAGTAAGCCTGTGAATGGCAATGAGAGGGAGCAGGACCGGGCAGGGGAAGCTGTCAGTCTGGCGTGCGCACCTGGCCAAGCCTCTGCCTGCCCAGCGGGACCTGGGGAGCACAGCTTGCCTGTTGGAGGGATGCCGTGCTGGGTGGCCAGGCCCCTGTATTTATGCTTTTGTTCAGTCATTGACTGGAGGTTTCTGTGACGGGAACATGTTCTTGGCTACCGCTGTCTGGCTCCCTCATTGGCCTGGGGCCACCCCACAAATGGTGTGACCTCGGCTGAAAGCTGATGCACACTCTGAAGGACCAACAGCTGGGGGCCGCGCGGGAACCACGCTCCTCACAGCTGAGCAGCGAGCCCTTTTTGGAAGGGGGATCAGAGGGGCACAGCTCTGTTTCTGCCACATCATGAAGAGCACACTTGTCTTAGATTGCAATTAAATAAATATGAAGTAGTCAGCTTTCTGTGTGTAAATGCAATCTGAAAATTATTACTGAAATTTTCATTTTGTGTGTGTGTGTTGGGGGGTTGGGCAGAGAGTGACATGTAGCTAAACACACCCGAGTATGATTGGTCAGGTTTACCTAATGAAAGATCACAGCCTAAGAATAGCAGTAGGTCTTCAAAATCCGACATTTTGCCCATATTATTTATAACTTTCACAACAGCCTCGCAAGATAGGCACTGTGATTCAATTTTTCAGTTGAGGAAGCAGTAGGTCACATTGTTGAGATTTTTTGTTAGGTCGTGCGGCTAGGACGTCCTTCCATGCAACTAGGAGCTGAGGGGTTTGTATTATTCTAAAGGCACTTTGCATTATACCAGGGTGACTGATGTGAAAAATTGCAGAAAGGAATACGACTACCCAACTTGTATTTTGTCAAAACAGTTCAGTTCTTAGGTACTCTAGTCCAGACTCCAGGGATGTTCGGTATAGTCTTTATTGTGTTAAAATAAGATAATATGGCTTTTGGCCCCACAGAACAGGGTGGAATTAACTTTTTGACTCTGTAATGTTTGGGTAGTTGTTTCCTACACGTGTATAGATGTTAACTCACCACACTTGCGGGGAAAGTTCTGATTCCATTCCATAGAACCTTGGGGTTTATAGATTCCCCTTTCATTTCTAGCTTTACATATTATTTACCTAATCTGTTTTAAAAATAAAATGTCATAGTCAAAACATAAAGTTCAGTGGACAATGATATCAACTGTAAGGAATTTTTGAATATAAAAAAATAATTCCCCTGTCTGTATCATTTTCAGTATTTTATACACAACATGTGGTAAGCATTTCAGTAATTGTTCTCTAATTTTTTAACTGTTGAAGTTGATTTCTCTCTTTTATTTAGAGGTCATTAGAATCAGCTGTGTGACCAGATATCTACTTCCGAGGCTAGAAAAGTGACATTATAACTTGTTTAGATATTTACTGATGCAAAAATTCAGCATCAGCGCACATCATCAGCTTACATTTGGTTCTTTCTAAACTCGGTATGTTAGATCAGAGAGACCATCAGACATGAGGGCCAACTTATGAGGTCATCTTCCTTATGTTTCTCTTTGCCCCATATACTTCCAAAATTTCACTACTAAAAATATAAGAAGTGGAAAATAGGATGTCTTTTGTCTGGAAGGAAGCATTTTGAGAACTCCCTCGTGTGTTTAACATTGCTTTCTGATATTCGTCCATCTGTCCGCCCATCCGTTCACAGTGAACTCCCAGACCTCAGTCATGTTATCCATGAAGTTCAGAATGCAGACAGTCACCATGACATAGAAATGGGCCAGCACAGGAGTTACTAAGAGTGGGAGTCCTCTTGTGTCTCATCTGCTGTGCTTTGGAGATGACCTTGAGCTTGGCAGCACATGAATCTCCAGCTCCTGCCACGGAAATGGCAGTGAAACCAGAGAAACCTAGTCTGGGAGGATCTTTTCATAAAAGAGAATATTCTACATACTGTGATGTGACTGCTGTATTTAGGCTGTGTTCTGACAAATAGTGTTGAATATTTTGAGAAAAAACAAGCATTGGTGCTGGATCTGCTGGAAAACAAAAAACAAAAATGAGAATACCACCTGAAGGTTAAAAAATAAGTTTTACAATAGCTTCAGGTACTTTCATGGAAATGCTTGAGGAACTACAGGGTAAAGATCAGTAGACCCCAGGGCCTGGTAGAATCCATTACTGTTTGGATGAGCCTGATTAGCACATTTACAGTCTGGAACATTGACCCACGACTACATGTGGTGTAGCATGGAAAAAAATATGCCAAGAGATTTGTCATGATCTGATGGGGACTTGAAGGAAAGAGAAAGGTGATTTCCAGGTGATCCTGTGATCTTGAGACCATGTAGCTGTGCTGAAGAATGCTGATAGTGCCGATTTCCAGAATCGTACAGCCAAATACAGGGTATTTGGACAAGGGACGCTTGCAAAAACTGTGGTGAAAGGTTGGCACAAGGATAAATTCTCCACAGGTTCTCTTCTCATTCTACCTAATCTGCCTACAGGTGACTAACGAATTGGCTGTGGGAACGGTGGGCTCTCCTGGACAGTATGGCTGGCTCCGAGAGGGCCCCTTTCAGTCTGTAATTCGAGAGGGATGGTTTACCTTCTCCTTTCCCTGTCTGTGACTACAAACTGTCCTCCTTTTAATAAACTCACTATTTGACTTTCTTTCTCCCTCTCCTCCAGGCCCAGTCTTTTCTAGACTCTTCATGGGAAAAAGCCAACTCTGCATATTTGCCTCCCGCTGGTATTGCAGGAACTTCCTAATTTCCTCTCCTGCCTCTCCCATAGTCTCTTTTGTGTAGATATGAATTTCTGACCTTGATGAGGCAAGGCTCTGGTCCAGTCTTTTTCACTGGAGAGTAGATCTTTGTTATGGAGAATCTTTTAGGTGTATTTCAAAACAGTTACCTTTCTGCTCCCCTTGCCAGAACCAGGAGGGGATCTTTTTTGGTTCTTTCCTGTGAGAATCTGGGGGATCTTGGAGGGTAAAGTCAAGGAAGTCTAAGAGTCTCCCTAAGTCACCAGAGCTATTCACTGTCCTGCTAGTCTGTATTCTGTTTCTGTCAATTTGTCAAAATTACTATTCAGGCGTTCTTACCAAGTTATGGCTTTAGCAGCTTCTGCTCCAGGTGGGTAGATCTTGGCTGTGATCTCTATATTCTCTCGTGTCTCCACATCTCAGGGTGGCCCTTTGCCTTGTAACCTCAGTTCTCTGACAGGTCCAGGAAAATTGATGATTTTCAGTTTGTTTCACTTTTTTCTTGTCGTAAGGAGAGGAGATAATTTCTCTTTGCATGTTAATACTGAGGCCAGAAGTAGACCCATAGCCTATTTTGAGCACAGCAACCCATGAAATTTCTGTAATGTGTAAGACAAGTCGAGTTGCTCCTCTGCTTCCAGCCTATCTTGGAGTAAAAGCCAAAGCCCTCACATTAGCCTGCAAGGCTTCCATGTACACTCTCTCGTGTACTCATTGGCCACTTCTCTTATTTTCCTCTTCCTGTCTCTCCTCCAACCACCTTGGTCTCCTAGCTGTCTCTCACCCCAGGGCCTTTGCACTTGCCTGGAATGATTCTTTTCCCTAGATATCCACTGTCCCTGAACAAAAGTCACAGATACCTTGTGATGACTTCCCTGACCACTCTATTTAATATAACAACCCCACAGTCTCTCTTACATTCTCATTTCCTTATCCCTTCCCAGCCTTATTTCCATAGCACTTTGCACCACATGACATACTTCAAACAGTATTTTTCCAATTTTTTATGTTTATTGTCTCTCTGTCCTCCCAGATAGTAAGTTCCAAGCAAGCAGGGATTTTTTGCTTTTTTTGCTTGTTTTATTCCTTGCTTTATAGACCAGTGATATCATGAAATTGTTCATTAAGGATTATCAGTTGATGTCAAAACCATCAAGTGAATGTATGATGGTGAATGAAACACTTGTACAATGCCAAAGCAACACTACACAAATTAGTTTAAGGTTGCAAAGGGAAAAATGTTAACTATTAAATAGAGAAATCAAACTGTCACCACTCTAATTCAGCAGTTAAGCTTAGTATCATTAATAGTGGGTCAGCCAGATGTTCTGTGTTTTCTTAGGTGTTGCAAAATAAAGTTGGTAACATCACTTTTACATTATCTAGCCAGATATGCTTAACTTGAATCCATAGAGCCTTTAGATATAGCTCTTAGTTTATGAAGTAAAGGAACAAGCCAAAATTTATCATGAAGAAACTGGACAAATTTAGAATGTGGTGTATCCTGTAAGATAACAGGTCAGGATCGTTAAAATAAAGGATGTGTTCTAAATGAAAAGAGACATAAAGAATAAAGTAAGTACAGTGTATGGGCTTGGATTGGCTATGATTTGTGCAAAACAATCTTAAAAGGTATATTTATGTCCATGAGGAGAATCTAAATTCTAGTATTAGGTGAGAGGAACTTTTTCTGAAATAAAGATGATGAATGTGAACTGGAAAAATTAGGTTTCAGGGAGATAATGTAGATTATGATCTCAGTTTGGCAAAAAATGAGATATTTTACAGGTCTGTGTATTAAAAAGTATACACATGCAGATTAAAAAAATCAGGCCTTCAGCACATAGATTTCTTTGAATTTTTGTTTCTGGATGGGAGGAAGGAAAATTGCCCTAGGGTACAATTAAGAGAGGAGAGGGGATACACAGGGACCAAACTGCTTTGTATTTCAAGATCTATATCTGCCCCACACATAAAGGTAAAGTGTTTGTTATGGTCAGTTTGAATAGCTGTAGGCACAGAATGTTTTATAATTGTGTGCCTTTAAATGCTCAAAATTTCTGGATTTGTTTAATTCAAATTGACCTTCCTGTAATTAATACAAATTCATGAGTTTTATTAAATTACATCAAACCTAGCCCCATTTGTTCATTATGTAAGTGTTTCTGAAAGTCTGGAAATTTCTCCTTTAATCTGGTTTTTAATTTATAGACTCTACCTTGAAAGACAGAATCTCAGTTATTTGGTCTTGAGTTTCAGACTCTTTAGAGAATATTTTTTCTTTCCTCCCCCATTCATGCCTTCCTCTTTCTCTTTGTTTTCTCCTCCTACTTTCCTTCCTCCCTTTTCTCTCTTCTGTCTCTTCCATCTTTTCTTTCTTTCTTTCCACCACCCACTAATACCATATTCCTTTTAGATTTTTTTTAAAGAAAAAATTTAAGGGTTTTTCCTAACAAAACTCTGATTTTGTTTTTGTCTGTCCTTTTTCATAGAAAGCCACTATTTTGTTTTGTTACTTTTATTATGTGCATGGTTTTGTACTTTTTATATAAATACAAACTGAATGTTTTACCGTTCAGTAAAGCATAAATCACCATAAATTGTCTCCATAAAGAATATGTCATATTTTGCATATTTTTGGACTTTATATATATCATGCTGTTCTAGGGCTTTGCAACTTTCTTTTTTTGTCAACATTGTGTTTTTGAGATTTATCCATGTTTCTACAAGTAAGCAGATTTAGTCTTTTTTTTTTTAGCTGCTGCACAGTGTCACATGTTATGAATATATCAAAATATATCCTATTAAAATTTAAATATATTTGAGTTCCTCTTGTCTTCAAAAGAATGCTGAAATTAACATTTTTTTTTAAATGTCTTACTTGGATGTATACATGTCGGAGAGTTTTTCTAAGATACATACAACAGAGGCAGACATGCTAGGTGTTAGGCAGTGTGCATCTTCAACTTCACTAGACAGTATTCAATCGTGTTCCAAAGTGGTGGTTGCAGTTTCATCAACATTAAATGGGAATTCCTGTTGTATCACATCTGGTCAACAATAGGTATTTTCAGACTTTAAAAATTAGTTAATTTAAGGGTGCCTGGTGGCTCAGTTGGTTGAGCGTCTAACTCTCGATTTCAGCTCAGGTCATGATCTCAGGGTTGCAAGATCGATCCCTGCTTTGGGCTCCCCATTCAGTTTGGAGTCTGCTTGAGATTTTTTCTCTCTCTTGCACTTGCATTCTCTCTCTCTCTCTTAAATAAATAAATAAAAACTTTAAAAATATTAGTCAATTTTATAAATGTGAAATGATATCTCATTGCTTTAATATTGTTTTCCTTATTACTAGTAGATTAAAAATCTTTTCTATATTAAATGGCCATTGAGTTTCCTGTTTTGTGAATTGCCTATTTTTCTGTTGGGTTATTGATTTTTGTTTCTTCTTTATATGTTCTGGGTACTAATTCTTTTGTTAGTTGTATGTAGTGCAAATATTTTTTCCAGTCTGTGGCTTACTTTTTTGTGTTGCGTTTATTGTAAAAAAAAGAAAAAGCCTGTAATATAGTAAATTCATTAACTTTTCATTGTACCATTTGTGCTGTGTTTTATTAAGAACTCCTTTCATACTTGAACATCATTTAGTCCCTGTTCTTTCTTTCTTTTTTTTTTTTTTATTTATTTGACAGAGAGAAACACAGCGAGAGAGGGAACACAAGCAGAGGGAATGGTAGCGGGAGAAGCAGGCTTCCTGCCGAGCAAGGAGCCCGCTGCGGGGCTCGATCCCAGGACCCTGGGATCATGACCTGAGCTGAAGGCAGACGGTTAACAACTGAGCCACCCAGGCGCCCCCTTTCTTTTTTTTTTAAGACTTTTTTTTTAATGATTTTATTTATTTGAGAGAGAGAGGAAGAGAGAGCATGAACAGGGGAAGCGGTAGGCAGGAACCTGATTCACGACTCTGTCCCAGGACCCTGGCATCATGACCCGAGCTGAAGGCAGATGCTTAACTGACTGAGCCACCCAGGTGCCCCTACGATTTTATTTTTAAGTAATCTCCACACCCAACATGGGGCTTGAACCCACACCCAGAGATCACAGTCACATACCCCATCAGCTGAGCCAGCCAGATTCCCCTCCTTTATTTCCTTCGAAATGTTTAAGGTTTTGCTTTTTCTGGAATTTTTTTTAATCTTCCTGGAATATTTTTAATGTTTATATAGTATAAAGTAAGGAATTGCATGGATGTCTTCTTTTCCAATCACCACTAATTTATTAGCCCTTCCTTAGTCCATTGTAATTACACATCTGTCATATCAAGTATCTACACATGTGGTTGTGTTCCACTTTTACTGAGCTATTTGTTTATCACCCTTTCTCATTTCTCTGACTTGTGAATGGGATTGTTTTTCTGTATTACACTGTCTAATTAGTTATTCCTGGTACATAGACCAGTTTTGTATGATGAGCTCATATTTGCCAATCTTGCTGAATCATCCATTAATGGTTTTTAATGACTTGAATCAAAGAGGCCTAGCTCCTACTCTCAACTTTATCATTAACAAGTTCTGTGACCTTGAGAAAGTTACTAGTGTCACCAAATTTCAATGTTCTCTTTGGAAAGGAGTAGGTCATAACATCTAACTCATGAGGTTGGGGTTGTTGTGCAGGGTGAATAAGAAAATGGATGTAAATAGCCTCACACTGAGTAGAGACCCTAAAATACTAAGTTCTTGTAAAAACTCTTATTGTCTGAGAAAGAGTCTAATAATTAGTAGATATGTAATAAGGCTAATTAAATTTCACACACACACACACACACACACACACACAACCCTTCTTGCCATCCAAAGCTTCAGGTTACACAGGTTACTAGGGCATTTCTTTAGTTATGATGTCACAAGCTTCATTTTTTTTTTGTTCTTGAATTAGAACATACTACCTTTTTTATTAAAGAAATCGAAAACATTAGGTTGGGGGAAACTATCCCAGAGGAGATAACCACTGGGAGGATACAAAATTATCTCTTGATTTCAGGTAAGATGCATGTGCTTTGCATGATTCATTATAGATCTTAAAGCTGTCAGAGGAAAAATGGCCATTACAATTATGTGACTTTAAAGTATTTTCCAAAAGAGCCATATCTGTCATCAGTTATGAAAGCTGACCAAATGCGCATGATGACAGACAGACAGCTGGTTCTCATTCATATTAAGTTCCTCTCAAGCAAAAGGAATGTTAAGGCAATCTGGCCTCATATTATGTTGATTCCAAAGTAATTACATTTGTTATTTCCTGGCGATGCAGTAAATCAAGCTGTGGCAAGTAGGTGGATATTTCACAGAAGTAATTTCGGAGACCATTAAATATGATCACGTGGTGTGTTGAACCTTCTTCTGCCTCAAGACAAATCATGTCCAGTCCAGGTGTGGGGGAAGGGAGAGAGTGGGAAGCAAACTTATTTCCTTGAAAAGATGGGAAACGCATGGTTTTCCACAGGCAGATGCAGGATTTGTAAGAAACAAAGGAGTTCAGTTAAGGCATGTGCGGGTCAAAGGAATGGACAAACTGCCCCTGTGCAAGAGATTTGCTATCTCTCTGTTCTCACTCCAAAAGCTGCCAAGTCCAGCTGCTTCCCAGGCGGTCGTGTACCTCCCCCAAACACACCTGCTATCCCAGCACTTTACTCTGGGATAGGCTGGCCATTAATTAATGTCTACAGCACAAGGGTTTATGACCCTTCTGATTTCATTATAGTTAGAAACTCTGTAGAGCTTACTCCCATTCACATAAAGGCCAAATGCTTTTAGAATCCTTTAATAAACCGGTGGCCTAAAGGCTAAATTCAGGAAGGAATCTAATATAGGCACTAAATGATCATTTTGTTGTCTAAAAGTCTCTGTTCAAAATGGACATAATTCTTCTTTTAGCCTGTGATCTGACCTCGCTTTAATACCAGATTCCTAAAGTGTTATCATAATGCAAGAATAAAGAAAGCAAAACTAAATTTGACTTTAAAGGGCATCCTCGCCTTACAGATTTGCCTAGGAGTAAAATTAAGACTCATTGACTCTAACATTTCTTCTTGTAGACATTAGAGATTCAGCTATCAATTGCTCAATGCATTTTAAAGAATTGGGGAATAAAAAATCTGGAATGCTTTAGAGGAACACTGCCGGGAGGCTTAGGAAAAGATGACCCCTGGAAGACCTAGCCAGCTCCACACCATTCCTTGGGAGAGCACACAAAATGGATCCGTGTGGCTCTTGACCCATCAAGGGTAGGTTAGTTTCAGCCGCCATGAAATAATTCAGTCCAATGGTGGAGATTTTTCTCTTTGAAACCCTTCAGAGAAATCAGGTCCTTCTCATTGTTCCCATCTTTGTTTAACTTGGCCAGTGTTTGTCAGTCATTTAGCTTATAGCCCGTTGAATTTCATTCAGGGAATCTGAAATCAGAAATGACATAAACATATGGGGGCATGGAGAGGAGGGAGAGAAGGAATGGGGATTTCCAGTCAAATGGAAAAAAAGATTTTTTTGGCTTAGTTTTGTTTCTTTCTCCCCAGGTTCAGTTACTTCATCTACACATTATATTTCCAAAATGGCCAGAGATAGCTTATTAAGGGAAGTGGGTTTGGGTTATTTATTTTGGAGAACATTTGCAATTCCAGAATATTCGCTAAGTAAAATTAGGTTTTTTAAGATGATTTTATTTATTTATTTATGAGAGAGAGAAAGAGCGCGTGGGCATGAGCAGTGGGGAAGGGCAGAGGGAGATGCAGACTCCTTACTGATTAGGGAGCCTGATGAGGGACGCAATTCTACAACCCCCGGATCATGATCTGAGCCAAAGGCAGACATTTAACTGACTGAGCCACCCAGACACCCAAATTTGTTTTTTTTTAAAGTAAGATTGGTTATGTAAACAGAGAGAAAAATAAATGTATAAGTATCTACATACAATACAATACAATACAATACAATACAATACAATACAATACATAAGACAGTATTTATATCACCTGTAGCAGATCCAGAATACAGATAATATGGAAAGTTCTTAGAAAAGCAGAACAGAGGATCCTGCACAAATTGGCATGGAATGGTGGGTGATAAATTGTCACCATATGTTTCTTTATTTACTCTTTTCTTTCCTCTACTTCGTATAAAGATGTCAAAAACATCTCAGTCTACAGTGAGGGTGCTAACATTCTGTTCTGTGGCATAGTACCTGCCGTGCCAGGCTGGGTTCTGTGTGCTCGTATCCTCCATCTGGGGAGCATCACACTCACTGTCTGTGCCACGAGCCACAGCTGCTTGGGGGTGCAGACTCTCATGCAAGGTCACTCTCATATGTGTGACCTTGGAGACCTCACTTCATCTCTTAGCCCCTAGTTTCTGCACTCACTTGGTACAAAGTGGATTTGCAGTATAGTTTCATTCATTAATTAATTAATGTGAATTTGACTGGGGAGTTGGAGACTTAAGGCTCCCCCTGCTCCGTTCAATAGTTCTGGTCACCATTTTTCACTCAGAAAGATCAATGGATTTGTACTGTCTTATCTAACAAGATGGCATATCAGTCGGCACACTTAGCTTTTCTAGATCTGCCGAGAAAAATGCACTTGAATATTAGTATGAAATTCCTGAAATTATTTGTTTCAGCCTTGCGGTTTTAAACTATGACGATTTTGCACACTTTTCAAAATGATTTAAATAATTGCGCCTCTTCGTCTAGAATAATGTAACCTTCCTCCAAAGTGCATGGTCCCAGGGGAACAGAGCACAAGTTAGTTTTCAGACCCATTCATCCTCCTCAGCCAGGAAACACCACTGTGTAGCACACTTGTAAAACAATACGTGGGGGCCAAAGACGTATCATGTACATGACAATTCCAAGGCACGCATAAACCTTATGTGGTCTGGGAAGTGATCCTGTGCCCTTCTGATCACTGATAAGTACAGTTTGACTTAAAATCAGAGGTATCCAGAGTAAGGAACTGTAAAGGGAGCATAAGGTGACCTATGATTATGCCAAAAGAATATAATTAAATTTAATTTACATTAACCTTAAAAAAATTAAGCTTCACTAATTTTCTGGTGATTTTTTGGTGTAGTAAAATATGTAAAATGTAACACTTATATTTTAACCATTTTAAAATACAATTCAGTGGCAATAAGCATGTTCTTAGTATTATGTAACCATCACCACTATCTACTTCCAAAACTTCTTCAACATCCCAGACTGAAACTTGGTACCCATTAAACAATATTACCCCATTCCCTCCTCCTCTGGGCTCATGGTAACCTCTATTCTACTTTCTGTCTCTACGAATTTGTCTATTCTAGGTAACTCATATATAAATGGAATTATATGATATTTATGCTTCATATCTAGCTTATTTCATTTAGCTTAGTGTTTTCATAGTTCATTCATGTATCAGAATTTCATTCATTTTTGTGTGGATACACCACATTTGCTCATATATTCATCTATTGAAGGACATTTGGGTTGTTTCCGCCTTTTGGCTATTGTGAATAATGCTGCTGTGAACATTGGCACTCAAGTCTGTGTTTTAGTCCCTATTTTCAGTTCATTGGGGTAGACACCTAGAATTAGAATTGCCGGATCATATTGTAATTTTATGTTTAACTTTTCAAAGAATCACCAAACTGTCTCCACAGTGACTGCACCATTTTACGTAACCACTAACAGAGCATGAATTTCCAATACCTCCACAGTATCTCTGCATTGTCAACACTTGTTATTTATTTATGTATTTTTACAATAGCCAGCTTGATGGGTGTGAAGTATTATCTCATTGACTTTTGGTTTGCATTTTCCTAATGAGTAGTGATGGTGAGAATTTTTTTCGTGAGCTCATTGTCCATTCGTATATCTTCTTTGGAAAAATGTCCATGTAAGTCCTTTGCCCCCTTTTTAATTGGACTGTTCATTTTTTTGTTGTGGAATGATAGGAATTTTATGTGTTCTGGACATTAATTCCTTATCAGATGTATGATATGAAAGTATTTACTTCTGTTCCGTGAATTCCTTTCACTCTATTGATAGTGTACTTTGAAGTACAGAGGTTTTAAAACTTTGATAAAGTTCAACTTATATATATTTTTGGTTATTTATATAAAAATATGCACTACTAGTGATGTTTCCCACATTACGTACCCCTTTGTCAGCTGATACAGAAGCTATTTTGTAGTAGGATAGGAGTTTCACATCATGAAGAGCTGGCCCTGATAGGTACGTGTGACTGACTACTACCAGTCTATTGCAATGCCTCATAATTCAAGTGTTTCTGTAAGTGGATTTTGGGGTCATATTTTTATGTTATTTATTTATTTTTATTTTTATATTTTCATTTACGTATTTATGAAATTAACAGTCACAGTTGTGGAACCAAATGATAGATAAAATATCTTGCACATAAAATTCAAATGCAAAATAAAACTAACAATGCAAGCTGAAGGCAATAATAAGACCATGGCAGAGTTGACACTTCTACTCTTAATAGAAGTTCTTTGCCAGCTACATTAAGAGGGTCTAACAAGAAGTCAGTAAAAATTCACAAATATCTGGAGTGCGTGGGTGGCTCAGTGAGTTGAGGCCTCTGCCTTTGGCTCAGGTCATGATCTCAGGGTCCTGGGATCGAGCCCCACATCGGCCTCTCCACTTGGCAGGGAGCCTGCTTCCCCCTCTCTCTTTGCCTGCCTCTCTGCCTACTTGTGATCTCTCTCCTCTCTGTCAAATAAATAAATAAAATCCTTAAAAAAAATTCACAAATATCCATGCAACTATTTTAAAATATGGATTTAACTCAACTATAGTTAACAGCATATCAAACTAAATATATACTGTGTGTTAGGATATTAGTCAATGATAGTATGGAGGTATGAAAGTTTGTAAGACATTTATGAATATTATATGTTTATTATATCATTTTAAATGCTTTTAAAAATTATTGCATCTAGAACATCTTTTTAGAATAGGTTTATACCACATACATACATGAATTAATATTTACATAACCAACACTTCCTGGGGATACATCCTCCAATTTTTCTTTACTTATGATGGGGGTATTTAAAAAAGTTTAGAGACCACTGGAAACCATAAAAGGAAGTAAACTTACAGATATATTTATCTGTCAACTTTGTCAGATGGAAAACTGGCATACTTTTATGCCTAGAATTTCTTCTCATTGAAAAAATGTAACATTGACTTGATTCCAGTCTGTTTGGCAAAAGTTCCCTGGTGGATCACTGCAAAGGCAGCAAATCGTTAGCACGTTTGGCTTTATTATTTATGTGACAACAAGTGTGCTTTTTTGTTTGTGTTGATGCAGAGTCTGTGTGTGTATAGTTAAGTAATCTATGGGACAAAACAGTTACAACCCCAGGAGACCGATTTGATGCCTGAAGAAAATACCATAGCTGAGTTGTGTGATGAAAGCCATTCTGCACCTAAGTTGTGTTAATAGAGAGGATAATTTTTCTCAACAGCAAACTGTGGATAATCAATCACATTGAATCTGGCTTTCTCACTGTACCATTCTATTATCCAAGCTTATAGATTTGCTAGGGTCCTTATTTACCCAGACACTCTCCCACTGGTTACCCTTCTGCCCATTTCACTGCTCATTAACGCATCCGTTGAAGAGTGAGCCAGGGCAGGGACGGGAATTTTATTTGGTGGCTTTATTTCCTTGTTGTTTACATTGGCATGAAATTTTTTAGTTATACGTGAATTTTCTTTATCCACGTGGATTTTGACTTCACAGCCATGGATAATCAACCGCCAATCAAACCTACTTTCAAAATGACTATCTTAAAACTAAGACAAGCTTTTCTGGTCATGCTTAGATGGTCATAGCTGTAAAACCATTTATGAGAAAAACTGGAATTTTGATATGACTTTATAATAAACTTATGCACTTCTTTGAAACTGGAAGGGCAGCAAAGCCAGGCTAGATAATGAAATTTTTTTTTTTACATGAATTAGCCTGAAGTGAATTGAGAAGATAGCAATCAGCTTGTAGTTACACCGCTCCCCTAAAATCTGTAGGTTGGGGGGCATCTGGGTGGCTCAGTCACTTAAGCGTCCAACTCTTGATTTTGACTTAGGTCATGATCTCAGGGTCATGAGTTCAAGTTCTGCGTTGGGCTCTGTGCTGGGTGTGGAGTCTGCTTCAGATTCTCTCACTCTCTCTCTTTCAGTCCCCCCAGACCCTCAAGTACTCTCTCTCTCTCTCAAGAAACAAAAAGAGAATCATGGAGTTAGAAGGGAACTTAAAGAATACCATGTCATCTTTCTTCCTCTCTGAACCTGTGGTTTTCTGAAATCTATAGTAAAAGCTTTCTTTTTTCAAAGGGAGTGTTAACTCTCTTAACACAGGATTGCCCTATACAACTTCCTTGAGAGACTTCCTTTTTGCCCATTCTAGAAGACCATATCTTCTGGGCTGTTTCAGGTAATAGGGAGCTTTCTACATCCTAAAGTGGATCACCAGCACCTTAAATCGTTCAAGTCCAGATTTGATCTTCAGCTGGCTGACTCCTTCCTTTATCACATTCATCTCTGACTCTATTATTCTTTAGTCCCAAGGAATTTGTTCTTTGGCTTTAATAAAACTCTAAGTTTATCATCTTTTCATTTTTCTCTCATTTAAGAGTCATCTTTGGCTTCATACACTTCTGTGCTTAGTCAGGATCCCATAATCCATCATCTCAGTTTCTCTCTTAACAAGTTCAACTTCCCTGGTTTCTATTCTGAGCGTATCCTGCAATTGGCCATGTTCAGTGCCACTGAGTATTCAGACCTTTGCTATCAGAGAAACCTGTTCACTCACAGGCCCGAATAAGACAGGGTTCTTCTATCCAACAAGCAACACAGCACTTTGTCTCCATGTCCCTGGAGGTTTGTAGTACATCTCTGAGACCTTTGTCAACTTGTGACATTTTTGTAAGGTGCATCCTCTCTCCAAGAACCATCAACAGATCGTACTCACAACAATCTGTTGATGGTTCTTGGGAGAGGATTCAGTACCTGCTCAAACTGAGTAGTGGGAAAGGAGCAGTGGAGTTTTGGGTGGACCAATGAAGGCAGTAGCACATTTAAAGAAAATATATGACTGAGTCATCCTGAGACTCTTTACAGAATAGCGTGCTTAAATGTGGGTCACCTAACAGACTGTATTTCTTTTCTACCTAAATTCCAAAAAAGATGACCTGGATTCTGATCAAGAGTGAGAACGTGTCAAAAATAGTGATAGAAAGTGCAAGGAGATCCAAGATAAATCACCACCCGTGACATTGGACCCACATCCTGCATCAGATCATTTTTGTTTAATCTAAAAGAAAAAGAGAGACAAAAGAATGGAGCTGGACCTAGGGAGTAATTCTTTCACCATCATAACCAAGCTGGGTTTTTCAGTTTCCTGCTTAGAAAGCAGGCGCTGAGTCAGGAATCTGGGCTTCCCAAGGCAGAGGCATCCTTAATGACTGTTTAGTGTATCTTTGACATAGACCAGACTCCAGAGCTAGTTTGGCTTTCCCAGTGGAGGGCTAAGCCTGTTCTGTTGTTGACAAGAATGTCTTTCAAATGGCGCGTGAACAGGGATAACCCAGACTCTGGTCCAAGACCACCGTCTGCTTCCTCTGACCCTATACCAGGGCATCTGCACCCTGCATGGAACTGCCCGAACAGTATGCAGTCTGCTTCAGCCAGAACCATAACATCGTTGGATACTACTTTACTGGTTATTGTTCATCTCCTGTTCAGGTTTCCCACAGCAGCTGTTCTAACCCTTCAGTATTAGACAATTTCATTTCTCAGCTACACTCACTTTACTCTCAACACGTCATCATGCTTCCTACAGACATGCTTCCTCTATATGTTTTGCATCTCTTAGATGCAGTAGTGCCCCCTTATCTGCCGAGGATGTTTCAAGACCCCCCGTGGATGGTCCCTGGAACCACAGATCATACCAAACCCTACATAAACTATGTTTCTTCCTATATATACATACCTGCAGTGAAGTTTATACATTTGGCACAGGAAAAAGTTAACAACTGTAACCAATAATAAAATAGAAAAGTTATAACAATATATGCTAATAAAAGTGATGCTAATGTGGTCTATTTCTCTCTCTCATAAGATATTACTGGATTGTACTTATCCTTCTTCTGGTGATGTGAGGTGATAGGATGACTACATGGGGAGAAGTGCAGTGAATGATGCGGACGTTGTGACATAGCATTAGACTTCCGTTGACCTGACAATATGTGGATTATTTGCTTAGATGCAGTTGACCCCTGGTAACTAAAACCATGGAAAGTGAAAGCAGACCTAAGAGAGGCTTGTTGTATAAGTTAGTGCTTTGATTGTTTTTACAAATGATCTCATTAATATTAACATCACCTTTGTGTAGACGTACTCTTCCCTCCTTTAAAGACCGTATGAAGCCTTAGAGAGTAGGTCTCAGGAGCCATTCACCCTCTACTTTTTTTTTTTTTTAAAGATATATTTGTTTATTTTAGAGAGAGAGAGAGAGTTGTTGAGGGGGAGAGGGAGAGAAGCAGATTCCCTCCTGAGCACAGAGCCTGACCTGGTGCTTGATCCCATGACTCCAAGATCAGCACCTGAGCTGAAATCCAGTCGAATGCTCAACCGACTGAGCCACACAGACGGCCTGGCTCTGCTCTTTTTATTACTTCATGCTTTCTCTAGAAAACATATAGAACATATAGAAAACAAAAACTAATCCAAACCCAACATTTTTTCTGTTCTGCTCTAGATATCTGTTAAAAAGGAGAAAGAACTTAAAGTTTAAAAATTTTTGACAAGGTAAAAGCTGAATAGAAATTGCATTCAAATGTGAGTCGCTGACAGGAATGTATTTCTGTACCCAGATTGTAATGAGGGTGAGGATGTGAGGGTGAGAGACTGGTTGAGGAGAGAGTGGGTTGAGGGTGAGCTTGGGGGAGAGCCTCAACATTTGAAAAGAGGAAGCTTAGAAAGACCAAATGCAAGCATTAAGTGATTCTGTTTTACCCAGGATTGGCCCTGTCTGTCAGTGTACAAGACAATTTAGGGAAGAACAGGAAAGAACCAAGGTATTACTTCTAAAAAAAGAGTAAAAGCTGTAAAGTTAAGAGAATGACTTAGGTTAAAGGTAATGTATTAGAGATATGCTTAGTTTCTCTGCACGTGGTCTCAACTAGTATTGCCCCAAGTAGTAGCCGAGATTTCATTATGGCAAAAGAGAACAACCAAAATGTTCATGCGTGGGGTATGGTGATAACCCAGGGGGAGAAGCCTTCAGTTTGTGATGGCAGCTTGGCCAAATTTAAGGACAACATTGTTTGGTTTCCAGAGGAAACATTCCACCCACTCCCCCACCCCCCTTTTTTTTAACTTGATGAATTGTGGAACCACTCATTCTCTAGAGGTTCAAATAAGAAAAATGAATTATATTTAAATGAAGACTTGGTATTTGGTTCAGCAAACTAATGGGACCTGGAGTCATTTTAAAGACCTCCCATGTTTTCAGCAGAAGGAGTCATCTTTCTGTGGACCAGACCCAAGTCCAATTTCTTATTCAGCTCTTGATTTAAATTGAGTAAGTCCTTATTGAAAGTAGACTGCTTGGCTGTGTGTCTCCTGGAATTGATCTTCTCCAGGACCCAAATGCTCTCAGTTAATGAGATGCCTCCTTGTTATTGCTTATAAAGTCACTAATAATTTTCTGAGAGTCTGTGCATAAAATTTATGAAGTGTGTATTCACCCATACAATAACTTGAGTAGCAATTTTCCCATTAAGGCAAACTCTTGGTTAATGTATTTCAGTAGAAGTATTCTGAACGGCTACTTCTGGCCATTGGAAATATTTTTTTCATATTTAATTTTATATAAACCACTTGGTTATTTATAGGCTTGTTTACAGATTATTTATTTCACTGTTTATAACTCTAATTAGGAAATGTATAAAATCAATTGTTAAGGAAGTGTGAGTCAGTAACACAGCTCCTTGAGGAGTATGAACATGAGATCTGGAGATTTTAAAGAGAGATGACTCTCCTGTGGTTCCATCACGAAGCATTTGTTCTGCTTTGTGCTACTATTTATCCTGGCCTTTCTGAAGTGTAGAACCAAAGTCAAGGGGAAGAGAAGGGGCTCAGAGTTAACCTTATGTCCAGGGAACAAACTTAAGCTAATTGTTCCACCAGGGGTTTGAATCCATGACCTTGACTACTTCTAGAGGGAAAGTGAGAATTGACCTGACTTCCTATTGGCTCCTCATCCCGGGCAGGTGGGAAATGTGTCATTCATTCATTCTTTTAATCAAAAATATTTATTGAGCTGCTTCTTGGTGGCAAGAATTGTCATTGGCAGTGGGAATGCAGAGATGACCAAGGTGGACAAGGCCTGGTTCCCACAGAGCCTGTATGACAGCAGGGAACATAGTAAACAAGGAGCAAGGACGTGAGCAAGACTTGATCATTAAATGATGATAGTAGCTGACCAAGTTTGCATGATGAGGTTTTCCCACACTTCAAAAAATATATTCTCCTGGAGGCAACAAATTGTTGAAAATTATAGATAAATTGCAGTGGATGTGGTCTGTTGAATGGAATGAGATGAAAAATCTCTAACATGCCGTGATCAAATATGAAGCATTTCTGTAGTTTCCATGGAAAAGTTTGACTTTGAAATCAGACGCAGTTATATTCAGATCCTGCCTCCGCCACTTGTTAGTGTTAAGAACTCGGGAAACTTTTTTAATCTTTCTGATTGTCAGCTTGCTGGTCTATAAAAATGATGCAGGTTTGCTGTATGAAATAGTATGATATAAGTAAAACACATGGCACTTAGCAGGTACTCAAGAAATATTAGTTCCAATGAAAAAGAATGATAGCGTGTTCCCGCTTACAATAACCAGGTGTAACTTATTTTGACCATTAGGTATAAAAAATTCAGAAATACAGTAAAGAATTTGAGGTATGTTACTTTGCAGGATGATTTTATTAAAGTACGTATAATTCCCTCATGAGCATTGTTGGCCTTAACTGTAAAGGCAGTTCCATTATAACCCTGCTTTTCAAGATAAAATGTACATTTGCTAAGTCATATTGAACTCTTCACCAGTGATTTACAACAGTCTTTATCTGAAGATATTTTTCTTCCAACTTTCCAGAGTTGAGGAACGGAGCAGACAATAGGTTAAGGGGAGAACTGCGTATTTAACTTAAAACTTTTCATCTCTGTGCTCTGATCTAAGCATTCCTTTTTCAGGTAGAGGTTTGGTATTTGAAAAGCAAAAGAATCAAGTTTCTTGGCGCTCTGTGGCCTGAAACATTTATCAAAATAAACCCCAGGAGCTGGGCCCTGCACCGGCCTTTGGAGATTAGAGGAATGCTGTGCATGTGGCCAGGAGTGTGAGAGAGGGGAGATGATTGCCCCTGAGGGAACTGCTTTCTGGAGGCTTCTGTGCTCCAGCCTGGCTGTCTCTCTATTAGTAACAAAAGACTTGCCTTCCTGAGCCCTAGGCATCTGGCTTCATTCCCAGAGGCTGCTCTGAGGCCAGAGTCAAATACACAGAAAATATCTGGGTGTTTTAGATTCAATAATACTTGACATAGTAATAATGATGATAGTAATAAAAATTATATCAGTTACTATATTTGTAAGTATATATATATACTCATTTATAAATACATACTTATAAATATATATTTGTAAGTATATATAAATTTATAAACACAAATAGTACAAATGATAATTGTATTAAAATAATCACTTAATGATAAGCATTGTTATTACAGAAATAATGTTTTTGCGTACTTACTGAGAACTTCATACACATCACTTCTTTGAAACTCCAACTCAAATATTTTGTTTTATTTTTTAAAATTTTCTTTAAAGATTTATTAATTTTTATAATAAAAATAATTTTAATAATTTTATTAATCATCTAACAAAATTATTAAATTTTATTTAATAAAATCAGTAAATTTTATAAATACTATTTTATATTTTATTTTATAAATAATAAAATTATTATTCTTTAATAATTAAATGTTTTTGTTTTTTATTTATTTATTTTCCCCCAAATATGTTTATTTTATTTTATTTTTTAACTATAAACGCATTTTATTGAAAATGATATAATAGCACTTTAAATTTTTTTAAAAATTTAATGAAAACATCTTAGTGAAAAATACCTTGGCAGAAATCAAATTCCAGGCTCGTGTGACACCCAAAATATACATTTACAAAGTGATTGAATAAGAAATGCCACAACTCCATTCTCATAATTGATATAAGAGATATTCTCAAAGTCAAGAGTGACTTTTTTTGTGTATTGCATGGGAAGACTCTCTCTTTAGGGAAAAGATGTCTAGGTAGCTGGTAATAAATGATGAATATATCATGATGGACATATCACTTATATATATAAATGATGAATATAAATTCATGATTATATGAAGATCATACTATGGTAGGAGGGTTCTAACCCTTGACCACCTCAATCCATCACTTATTTCATGTGTGGAAAAATCTCATCAGGGAGAGAACAGAAAACCTGACATCAAATTTCAGTTAAAATTACAAGATTTATTGTTCATGCACCACACCCAGTGCTCCGTGCAATATGTGCCCTCTTCAATACCCACCACCAGGCTCGCCCAACAAGAAATAAAATTTTTTTAAAGATTTATAAATCAGAGAGAGTGAGAGAGAGAGCACATGGAGTTGGGAGGGGCAGAGAGAGCTTCTTAAGTGGACTCTGCACTGAGCACAGAGCCTGATCTGGTGCTGGATCCCACAATCCCGAGACCATGACCTGAGCCAAAATCAAGAGTCAAACACTTAACCCACTGAGCCACTCAGGTGACCCCAACCAAACTATTTTGATTCAGGCGCTATTGTTTCCCCATTTCACAGAAGGGGAAACTGAGATGCGATTAAGTGAAGTAACTTCTCCCAAGTCACCTGGCAGGTAAATGAAGATAGGAACCGAGGCCATAAAACTCTGAAACTTAAGTTCTCTCTCACACACATTGACAAACCTATATTCAGCTTCATTCTCTATTAATGATCCGATGACTTGAAGTATCAGCAACATACGGAATGCGAAATATTAGCAACATAATCACTTGTGATCAGTGATACTAAAACAGCAATGTGTGCCTTCCCCAGAAGAAATTCGGAATACACATTTCCTCTCCATCCTAGCTAATCTTGCACGCTTGGGATGGTGCTCTAATTTAATTAGCAAATAAAGTAAATCAATTGAGGAAAAAGGAGGATGAATTTGTGATTTAGAGAGAATTTGTATCTTAGGTTTGTAAAAATCAAAAGAGCTATGTTTTCTTTCCCTTTTTTGATGTCAATTTGTATGTTAGTCCTTATTTTTGCATTTTCAAGTAAACGAGCCCATGACTATTTTCCTTTTGTGTTCATGGAGCTAAATTCCACGTGGTTCCAGACATAACTTTCCCACCTTGATGTTTTTTTGGCCAATCACTGAGCTCAATTCTGAAGAAGCCTTTCAGGCTTATTTGCTGCCAGGTCCTGAGGTGAGAGTTTATACATTCTGGTTTTTGTTTACAAAGGTTACTTTCATCCAAAATAATATCCCGTGTTTCAGAAAAACTAAGACGGGGTCATTGTTCACTTTTTAGGATGCGTATTTAGCTGACATTTTCTCCTGAGGTCACATGCAGTGGACAAATTGTCAAAAGCTAACACTGAAGGTCACCAACTTGGCAACCTCTTTCAAAGAGGTCACCTGAAGCATAAAAGGCTTAGTCCAGTTTTTGAAAAAAGCAAGACCATGAGGTGTTTTGACCACAAGGATAAACACCCATTAAACATCCTTTTTTGCTTTAATGTTATTTTCTGGTGGCTTTAATATATTTCCACACTTGATGTGCATCAGAAACTCTGACAGGGAATCCAAAGCCCAGACTGACTTATTGGCTTAATATTTTGGAGTACTCAAGTTAATTACCAGAGCTTGAGTACATTGATGAGTACATCTGTAACTTAGTTTTCATTTGATATGAGTCTGGGAAAGGAGACTAAAGACTGCTGTAAAGAATGAAGAGGAGAAATTAGCTTGAGTCCTACCTTCTTGCCTCAATTTTTAGCTCAGAGTCAAAAATAATTCATTTATTCACCTAACACATATTGTGAACATTTACTGTGGTCTGAGTACCATGTGGAGAGATGTAGCCATAAATAAAAGTGATGTGTCCCCGCTCACCCCACGGAGCTTACCATCTAGTGGACATATGCCAACACTTACAAGAAAGTGTGGTGAATGGCACAACAGAGGCATGAGGCTTTCTTTTAATACTCGAAAGATTTAATTTGGTCACAGGATTCAATTTGTTACCTATGGTTTCAAAGGGAAGAATTAAAAATAATGATTAGAGATATGAAATCCTGACTTCTGCTGGGTTAGAATAACAGTGCAATAGTGTATTTTGTAAAGTAGTGATCTTCTTGTCACTTGTAGTTATCAAATAGCGGCCTGTCATTTGAGAGATTTCTGCTTGGGACAAACCATTGGAGCTGATACTTGTGAAGCTTTCAACCTAGACATGGTGTAGTTTTGTGAGTTAAGTTTTTCTCTGAGTAGTTCCTGGTCTCATGGGAAGACCATGGCATGAAGCCCACACATGTTTACTGGTAGTATATAAGCAGGAACTAAAGGGGGTAAAACAGGTGTGAAAACCTTTGGCTTTTTACACTTAATATGCCCTGTATTACTTCCGTTTTGAGCGTTTGAGTCCCGTGGTTGCTTACTGTAATTGAAATTTCCCTAGAGAAAACAAACCAAGGCCTTTCTCACTGCAATAAAGAGAAAGTAATATGTTTTATTTTCAAATATTAGTATTTTAAAATGAGCTATATTGGGGCGCCTGGGTGGCTCAGTGGGTTAAAGCCTCTGCTTTCGGCTCAGGTCATGATCTCAGGGTCCTGGGATCGAGCCCCGCATCAGGCTCTCTGCTCAGCAGGGAGCCTGATTCCCCCTCTCTCTCTGCCTGCCTCTCTGCCTACTTGTGATCTCTTTCTCTCTGTCAAATAAATAAATAAAATCTTTTAAAAATATAAAGTGAACTGTATTTTTCAGACTTTCTCTAGCATCATTTCATTTCTTTTTTTTAAAGATTTTATTTATTTGACAGAGAGAGATAAAGCAAGAGAGGGAACCCAAGCAGGGGGAGTGGGAGAGGGAGAAGCAGGCTTCCCACCAAGCAGGGAGCCTGATGAGGGGCTTGATCCCAGGACCCAGGACCCTGACCTGAGCTAAAGGCAGACGCTTAACGACCGAGCCTCCATTTATTTAAACAATATTTATTTTAACATTATTTCTTTAAATGATATTTTTCCTTTCTTATTTTACTAGTAGAACTTGAAAGTAGTCATGGTCTTTCCCAATCACAAAATCTCAACTTCTCTGAGATTGAATAAAGTTTAAAAAAAAAACCCATATGTGGTTTATTCACATAGATTTACTAATGTATGCATGTATGAAATACATGTACATATCTAAATATGCTTGCAACAGATATAGGAGTAGTCTTTTGATGTTACTTCAAGTAATTACTATGAGTTCTTTATATTAAAATGGTTTTCCTACTGACCAAACATCTTGGCTTGCTTTTATTTATTTATTTATTTATTTATTTATTTAATAAAGATTTTACTTATTTATTTGAGAGAGAGAGAGAAAGTGAGAGTATGAGAGGAGCAAAGGTCAGAGAGAGAAGCAGACTCCCCATGGAGCTGGGAGCCTGATGTGGGACTTGATCCCGGGACTCCAGGATTAAGACCTGAGCCCAAGGCAGTTGCTTAACCAAATAAGCCACCCAAGTGCCTGCATCTTGGCTTTTAATCAGAGTTTCAGTCCCACAGGCCAACTAAGATGTATCTGACATATATTCTGGAAAACCAAGGTTCTGAGAATCATGAACCTTTCCCGTATTCATTATTTTTGTTGTCATTATTTTCTTAATAATAGAGGGATTTCTGGTTACTTTTTCTAATAGCTCTTCTTTGTCTTCCTGCTTTTTTATTAATAGATTTTAATTATTGATAATGGCAGAAGTAGTTAGTTCTAACTGACACTCATTGAGCTGGTTTTGTATGCTAAGTATTATCGTAGTCACCATAATGTGTATAGTTGCGAGAAATCTAGATGTTCTTCAGTAGCAGAGCTGATTGCTGGGAAAGCCAGTGACCCTAAACAGTCTGTAAGGAAGGAGGCTGTTTATCGAGGCACTAAGAGCTCTATGTAGTCATGGCAACGCAAGAAGGACTTTTCCCAAGAGAGAACTGCATCAAAAAATGTAAAGGGGACTCTTCCTTATGCACTATTCCAAACTTCCCATTTAGTGAGTAACTATTACCTCCTTTTACATATTTGAATTTTGTTTATTTTCTACATAAGCTAGGGGCTGTGGGAGTTAACCTTCGCTGCAGTTGCAGGCACACCTGTCCTCATTAGACAAGTCAGGCTGAGAAGGTTGAGGAGGGCTGATTGTCAACCCCAAAGGAGAAATGAAAACGCTCAAATGGAATGTTTGGCAGCACTAACTAAACCCACGTTAACTTTAAGAACTTTTTGTGAATGATTCACAATTAATTTCTGAATCATCTGCAGAAGAATCTTTTTGGAAGAAATATGTAGCGTGAATGGCAGTTTCATTCTTCCTGATGTTCATAGTACTCCCACGGAAATAACATTATATCCTGCTACACCCTGAGGAATCAGAACAGAGCCCCCTTTCTTGTGCTACGTATGCATTTAGAAATAGTTTCCTCTGGAAGGAAATTTGCAGCAAGTTGCCCTGGCTGTGTCAAAAACTTTTTCAACCAACACAAATTTATGGAGCATTGTTCTAGGTTTTATGAGGAAGGCAGAGTTTCTGTCCTCAAGAAACTTACAATGTATTTGAGTAGAAATATTCAAATTAAAGATAGTTTCATATCACTAATGAGTGCAGTAAGACTTGGGAGGAATTCCCCAGCTCCTGTGGATGCATGTACATGCATTGTCACTGTTGTTCCACAGATGCCGTTTTAATTGTTTCTTAATTAGTCCATGAATTCCTTAAGGACAGGAATAGTGTTTATGTCTTTGTGTCCTCTATAGCTTTTAGTACACATTTGTTGATTGATGTTTAAGATCTTGGAAAAAGAGGGCACCTGGGTGGGTCATCGGTTGGGTGTCTGCTTTCGGCTCAGGTCATGGTTCCGGGGTCCTGGGGTTGAGCCCTGCATCAGGCTCTCTGTTTGGCAAGGAGCCTGCTTCTCCCTCTTCCTCCTCCGTTCCCTCTGCTTGTGCTCTCTCTCTCTCTCTCTGTCAAATAAATAAATGAAATCTTAAAAAAAACAAGATCTTGGAAAAATTACTTTCTCTTCTTTGTGAATTGTTTTCTTCTATTTTCCAATGTCTCAGATTTTTTTCTAAGAAAACATCTGGGTTTTTCCATGCTGTGGCATAGTCCTTCAAAAGGTGAGCTATCATTTTTTTTTTAAACCATAAATGGAAGATATGGCATTATCTAATCAGAGACACATAGGAAGGAAATTAGCATGGGATAGCTATTAATTCATCCCTTGTTCCAAAGCAGAAGTGTGACATATTCCCACGTGTCACCTACTCTAAAGGCTGGTGATATTTTAGTCATGTCTTCAGTAAAGAGTTGCATGTGAGGGTGGTCCCAGACTGTGTTATTCACTGTTGGTAGAGCGGAAACAAGAACTCAGTTTGTCAGGGCTAAGTCACAAATAACCAGAGCCATTTAAGACTGGATCAGCACGAGTGAAACACTGCAACAAAGCAGTTTAAGTCCACAGTCTTCAGTGTTTCGGAGTATCAGCAGATAGTAAGTCCTTCCGGGATGACAGAAAGTTGGAGAGAGGCACTGAAGAGCTAGGCAGGCTTAGAAACAAGATGGAATCAGCTTAGAACCAGGGACCAAGTATCTTCTTGGAAATGATTACGTTACCCACTTAAGTCCTCATACCCTTCATTTTTATCCCTTTTCATGCCTGTTCGGAAAGGAAAGCCAGGAAGCTTTTCAGTGCCATTACCACCAAGCTAATGTTTCCTGTTGTGAGATTTAGGAAATGAGAGGCTCATAATTAATTTTTAAAATTAAAAAATACTTTTATTATAGATGAGGCAACCTCATCTCCATGCAGCTCTTGGGTACAGTGCCAAAATAGTATTTCAGTCAATAGGTATTTATTCCTTTTACCATTTAACATAAGCTGTGGCTTAATTAGATTTTTACAAGAGAAATTAGAAAAGAAATTGCCCAGAGGAGTCCTCTTGACTCTACTGTAAATTTCTGACTCTATGTGGTCAGTATTTTTTTTAAAGATTTTATTTATTTATTTGACAGAGAGAGATCACAAGTAGGCAGAGAGGCAGGCAGAGAGAGGAAGCAGGCTCCCTGCTGAGCAGAGAGCCTGAAGTTTGACTCGATCCCAGGACCCTGAGACCACGGCCTGAGGCGAAGGCATAGTCTTAACCCACTGAGCTACCCAGGCGCCCTGTATGTAGTATTAATAGGACATGGGTTGGGGCCCATGTGGAAGAAGTCTGTGCTGTCAAAATTTCTTAAAATACCATGACCGTTAATGTTATTATCTCCCCTCAGGTGGGAGATTCATATTTTGAATTTATGAGTTAATATTTTATCTTTCTACTACATAAGAGAAAATAGTAGCTTTTTGAACAGAAAAACAAAAAAACAAACTTGAAAATCATATGCTATCTCCTCTTTTAGTATCAACTGGCCAAAATTAAGAAATCCGGTTTGGGTAAAATTATGCTCCACAGTAGCCTTGTAAATGTTACTATAAAAATCTGCTGTCTGGAGGCAATATGAATGGACTATGAAGATGACTCCCAGTCATTGAACAATGTCAGGTCTTAAGAGAGTGAGACAGTCTTGCATCCTGCCCCTAACCAGGGCACAAATTCCTGGACTCAGCAAAAAAGCAGTTACCAGACGTGCAATGATGGAGTGAGAGGTGATGCGGAAGGTCACCTATTTTAGACCTCTATTTAGGGGCTTCTGTTCCTAGCTATGATGGCATACCTCTTACCAGACTACTCTTTGATATCAACTGTAAAAGATAGGTAAAATTCAAGATAAACAAAAACAAAAGTCTTCATGGAGTTATTAGAGTATATCTGGACACCCAGGCCTTGAAGGGCTAAGATCCCACAGAGAAGGAAAATATATTGAGGTGAGTCTTACATTCATTGCTGCTTTTACCCCTCAAGACCCAATACATCTTTTGAGTTCTGGCAGCCTCAATAGGAGTAGGTTAAAAATGGGAATTTAAAGCTAAGACGACTAGGACTTGAAAGCCCTTTGCACTAAGAAGAGAAATCTGCAAAGAATCGAACCCAGCATTTTGTGTGCAGTTTCCCCTTGAGTCATCTGGTTACTTCTAAGCTGTATGTGCATAGGATGAGACACACAGAAACTCGGTAGAATACAGTGGTGGAGAAGCTACAAAGCCAAATGTAAATATTTTGGCAAATAGATGGTACTGAGAAAAGAGTGGAATTCAGTCTTGCTTAGATGGGTCTCTCATAAATACCCCAGACTTTCATTTGAAATTCCTAAAGGGCCATCCCCTAGGAAAAAAGACAAAGAATGGATAAAGAAGAAATGTCTTCCTATTCATTTTATGAGGCCAGGATAACCTTGAAATTAAGACCTAGTAAGGATATTACAAAAAGGAAAATTTTAAAAACATTTTCTTCTATTAGTATAGTTTTAAAAATCTTAAATAAAATATTAGCAAATCAAACAAATCATGTCCAAGCTGAGTTTTTTCTAGAAATGCATGGTTGATTTAATATTAAAAACTCAATCATCATTTATAAACCACAGTAAGAGTTTAAGAATGATGTTATTATGCTTATAGAAAATCAAAAATAATCTATAAACAAAATAAACAAAATATTTAGGCTTGATAAATTAGCAAGGTAACTAAATACAAGGTAACTATACAAAAATATTTTTTTAATATAGTAGCAATAAGCATGCAGGTAAGTTAATTTAAAAATGATACTCTTTACATTGGCATAAAAACATTAAATACCTGGAAATTAAATTAATCAAACGATATTGATTTATTGAGGTAAATGAAAGAAGAACTAAGTTAAAAAAAGATATACAATTTCCAAGGATTAGAAAATGCAATACAAAGATGTCTGTTCTCCCTAAATTGATTTATAGATTTAATGCAATCCCAATCAAAATTATACTAGTACTTCTTTAAATGAAAATCGGTAAGCTAACTCTAAAATATTTATGGAAAAGCAAAGGACCTAGAATAGTCAAGATGATGTGAAGAAGTTCAAAATTTGAGGACTTATGTCGCCAAATATCAAGTTATCATAAAGGTCTATTATTAAAGCATTATTGTACTGGCACTAAGATAGATAAATAGGCCATTAAGCAGAATAGTCCAGAAATAGATCTACACATAGACAGTAACTTGACTTTCAACAAAGATGTAATTTTAATGCATTTGGTGGAAAGGATTTTAAAAAATAAATTGAACTCAATTATCTACATGGAAAAAATGTGAACCTTGACTCCTACCTCATACCATACACAATTATTAATTCCAGATTGATTTAATGTATGTACTTAGTTAAATATAGAATGCTTAAATGTAATATGCTTAAATGTGAAAGGCAAAACAAGTCTTTTTAAAGATCATCATACCATAAGATTTCTATGACCTTGGGTTGAAGAAAAATTTTGAAAAAGGACACAAAGCACTAAGTATGAAGAAAAAACTCGATACATTTGGTATTATTAAAAATTACAAAATTCCGAAGAAAATAAAGTAGAAAAAAAAGAAAATGAAGTAGAAAAAAAATTAAGAAATTCTGTTAATCAAAAGATACCATGAAGAAAGTTGAAACTCAAGCCCTAGAGGGGAAAAGATATTTGAATTGCATATATCTAACAAAGGTTACTATTAAGAAATAGTAATAAATAAAAACAGTTTAAATAAACTGGGCAAAAGACTTGCACTGGCATTTATATATGCGAATTTTTTACTTGAAAGGACATTCAATATTATTAATAGAGTTATGCATGTTTTATCCACAATGACGTAGCACTACACACCCATCAGAGTGAATACAATGAAAAAAATAAAGAGCAGATAACACCAATTGTTGGTAAGAATGTAGAACAATTAACTATTCCACGCTGCTGGGGGGATTATAGTTGGTACCACTACTATAGAAAACAACTTGTAATATCTACTAAACACACATAAACCTCATGTCACAGAAATTGCAATCTTAGATACACACTTAGAAAAAATGCATACATACATTCACTAAAAACATGTATGGAATGTTTATGTTAGCATTCTTTGCAACAGTTCCAAACTGGAAATAACCCAAATGTCCATCAATAAGTTGTGATATATTTTTTTTAAAGATTTTTATTTAATTATTTGACAGAGAGAGAGAGATCACAAGCAGGCAGAGAGGCAGGCAGAGAGGGGGAAGCAGGCTCCCTGCTGAGCATAGAGCCCGATGAATGGCTCTATCCCAGGATGCTCAGATGACAACCTGAGCCAAAAGCAGAGTCTTTAACCCACTGAGCCACCAAGTGCCCCAAGTTGTGATATATTTTACAATAGACTATTTTATAGCACTGAAGGAAGTTCAGACTGTGGCCACAAGTAAGAATTTGGACAAATCTCACAGATAAAATGTGATAAAACAGAGCAAAAATGCCAGACTTAAAAAAAGTATGTATATAAGATAATGTATGATTCCATTTATGTAAAGTTCAACAACAAGCAAAATTAATCTATTACAATGGAAGTCAGGATTGGTTGCCTTTGGAGGAATAAGGATTGAGGGTCATTGAGAAGGCAGGAGGTTTCTGGGGTGCTGGTAATAGTTTTGATCTTAATCTAAATGGTAACCTGGGTGTGTTGAATTCATAAAAATTTTTTGAGCTGTGGTCTTTACTGTATACTGTATCTTTGTTGTATGCATATTCTATTTCAATACAAAAGTTTACCAAAAAGAACCCCTCCATGTGTGTTCAGTGATAAATTCACACCGTTTCAAAATATCAGGCTTTTGAGCCTACTTTGAGAGAACACTTCCTAGAGATACGTTTTTATAGTTAGACAGTTGTAAGATTATGCCTATTGTATACCAGTTGTAAGATTATATAAGTTATGAGATTATAGCTATATTACTTAGAAAACAGGCCACAATTCTTGATGTCATCTTTATTACAACCCATCAATTTAAAAAGATCCAAGTAGTTATTTTATTTCTATTTATAATGGTGAATCATTCTACAGTGATATATTCTACAGTTAACTCGAGACAATACAAGATTTGTCATTAGTTTGGGTGGTTGTGGTGATTCTGAACTGGTTTGGTAGCTTAAGGAAAGCTCCATTTTGGTAAGGAAGTGGTTCTGGCCTAGCTTCAGGGAGTTGAGTGAATTTATCTTGGCCTTGAGATATCAAAAGCAGTTTGGTTGAATTTGGCTATGTGCATATGTGTTTTGCCTGCTACTATTCATTTTGGGTAATTGGGAAGCAAAATTCTACTTAATTTTAGGATCTTTAAAAAGCATAGCTACTTTAATGGCTTTTACACTGAATTATATCTTTGAAATAACATGATTAAGGGTTTGTAGGAAAAATATTAAATTCTTCCAACCATGGCTTTCATAACTAGCTATTGTGTCAGTGTGCAATCCACAGAATTAACCATACCAGGTCCTTGAAAGTTCAGTGCAGTTTGTGTGAGTAAATAGTAAATTAAAGACTTATTTTTTAAATTTAATTTAATGTTTTCAGTGTTCCAAGATTAAATGAAGGACTTATGATGCCTCCTGATATTATTGATTTATCTTTTTTACCTGACCTTTTTATTCATATAATAAATAATAAACTAATATGTAATACTAAGTAATAAAAAACATGATTTCTTGATATTCAGTATTAAGTCAGTCACCTTAATAATAAGATGAAGATGTGGTAATAGCACAAATGCCTTAAGGAGTTGTCACTTGTTATAGCTAAAAAAAGTGTATCAGTTACCAAATTATAAACCCATGTCAAGGGGCGCCTGGGTGGCTCAGTGGGTTAAAGCCTCTGCCTTCAGCTCAGGTCATGATCCCGGGGTCCTGGGATCGAGCCCCGCATCGGGCTCCCTGCTTGGCGGGAAGCCTGCTTCTCCTGCTACTATTCCCTCTGCTTGTGTTCCCTCTCTAGCTGTGTTTCTCTCTGTCAAATAAATAAAAAATTAAAAAAAAAAAAATAAACCCATGTCAAGTATCTGAAGAATAGACAAAAACAGCATTTCTAGAAGAGTACTGCTTGTCATTTGGTCTCCACTTCCTAGGCCAGTGTTATTAATAAAGAAATTGGAGATTAAAAATATTTTTCACAAATTTCAGGTAAAATGGTAACTCTAATTCTTATTTTGGTGTTACAGCTAATAGAGAGTTTTCATGTACTCTATAAACATGGGTCTTTTTAAAATTATTAAATTAAGAAAATAAAAGTAAGAGTGGTTAACTTGAATTTCTCTCAAAGCAGAGCCTGAGTGAAGCCTTGGTATGAATGAAGTTTATTTGGGAATAAATTTCCCAAATAAGTTTATTGAAGTGGTTTGAGTTGTATTTCACTTACTTGTATTTTTCAAAAGTCTATTTAAAATGCTGGAGTGCTGGGGTGAATAGTGAGAAAAATTAATCAGGGAATTGGAAACAGCCAAAATGTGGCTATGCTCTTGAATTGGCCTCACGGTGGTTGACTATTGCTTGATCCTGCAGATCTCCTGATGAGCCTCATGAAATGAGCATCAGAACCATCCACTCAGGGGACAAAGGAAGAAAGCATTTATGCTTCGGTTCTGATGTCTAGTTAGTCAAGGGTAACCTGAAGGATAGTGTCCCTGTAGTTCCAGATTGCATGTACATGGACACCAAGTAGATTTTCATGGATGTTCCATGCTGTACCACAGAGATCCCAGGAGCAGGTGTGAGAGGTACTTGGGCAGGTTCAAGTGAGATGCTATTGGATCATCTGCATGAAGCCCTCTGAAGGGAAGCAGGACTGGTTGCTGCAGTGATAGCTGGACTAAGGTGTGGGCATGAGAAGCTTCAGAATGACAGATGAGAGGTAAAGTTCCCATCAAGACTGTATTAACCTGCTCTTTTAAAAAATACAAGTAAGTGAAATATAGTTCAAACCACTTTAATTAGGAAGGAAATTGAATTTCATTAAAATGAAAAGTTTAGTCATGGAAAGGCGGTCTCTCAGACTTTCTTTCCACTTGCTAATCATGTTAACACTGGGTGAATTACTTAAACCATTCTGTCCTTGTTTCCTTATCTGTGAAATCAGGATAAGATTTGCCTCACTGCTTTGTTGTGAAGATTAAATGAGTTTATGTTTGTAAAGTACTTAGCAGAGTACCTGGATCCTAGTATTAATCATCATCAGTACTGCACTTATAATACTCTTTTTTGTATTTTCATGATTGCTGCATCATCATCATGATCACCACCACCACTGTCATCATCCAGGGGCATAATGTTGCCACGGCTCTGTTTACTCTCACCAGGGATGGGTGGCAGGCTAACCGGCAACCCGATCACTTGAAACCCAAGCAAAAAGAAAGTGACATTTCCAGTAGAATGTCATTGAGGAGGACACTAATTGGTCTGCCAAATGGCACATGCTCATGGCTGTAGCCGTCAGGGTGATGGGCTCTCTGTTGACTCAGTCTGAATTATGAATCCATTCCTGTGGCTGGGACATGGGGTTGGAGGAGGGAAAGGTCAACACTCTCCAACCACAGAGCACATGCTCTCCACAGCTAAGAAAAGGTGTATAACTACACCTTTTGGTAGTAGTTTTCGTGATGGGAGTAAGTTTATAGGAAGGCAAAACAGAAAATACCTACCAGCAGCAGTATTTTAAATATATTTTAGTTGTTCTTGGGTATGATTGCAGAAGTTTGTAACACTCCAAGCTCCTTGGCAGAGTGTGACTTACTTGACAGAAGGAAATACATTTTATGTCTCTTTCATGTCTCCATAGTACACATGTTAGTTGCTTGCTTATTGTATCATTAAGAATCCCAATGGTCATGGATGAGTATTAGTGAAAAAAAAATTTCACTTGATAGACTATCATATACTAGAAAATATTTCATATTTCTTCATAAAATTTATGATAATGCCATGAGATGATTTTTTATTTAGACTTCTTAAAAACTCACCTTACCCCTTACACAAAAAGGACAATTCTTCCCACATATTTTTTCTCTTTTTTAACACAAATATATACAGACTCATTATTAAAAAAAACAACTATAAAAAGTGTAAGTCTCCCTTTTTACTCCCTTTCCATAAGGAATTGCTAATAATGATTTGGTGGCAAGTACCTAAACTAATATTTTCGCCATCAGTTAAAAAGTATATATCACATCAAATGTGGGATAAGATGTTTTATGAAAATGATACCAGAAGCTGAATTAATACTATGTATATTGCTATTATCAAATAGTTTCAATAGAGATGAATTTCAGCTCTCATACACTGACAATTCTCTTTTCAGATCCCATAAGGTCATGACATAAGTCTGGCCATAATTTTTTCCAGGTCCCATTCATTTAGCTGTTGGTCAGTCCTCCTGGGCTGAAATAATGTTTATGATAACCTCCATAATAACAAAGAATTTCTATCAATTGCTATTGGAATGTCTTTCACCAAAATGAGAGAAAGAGAGAGGGAGAGAAAATGGGATCCAGGGAACAGAGGATTAAGAACATAAGAGAAAGGAAGATGTAATTATTGGGATGATGTTGAAGAGCATTCCCAAGACAACAGCTAGACAACAGCAGCCCTATGGGCAAGCAGACAAGAGTGGAACAGGAAGATTTAGGTTTTCAGTAGGATGCTTTAAAGAGAAAACAAAATAAAACAAAACAAAAATTATACGTGTTTTATATAAGTTGTCAAATTACTGGCATTACATTATTCATGATAGTTCTCTTGTTTTCCTTTTGATATTTGTAGACTATAGTGATGTCACCTCTCATTCCTAATATTGGTAATTCGTGTCTCTCTGTTTTTTTTCCTGATCAGTGTGGCAAGAGGTTAATCAATTTTATTGATTTCAAAGAACCAGCTTTTGTTTTTTTTTCCCTTCAAATTTTTATTTAAATTCTAGTTAGATAACATATAGTGTAATATTGGTTTCATGAGTAGAATTTAGTGATTCATCACTTATATATAACACCCAGTGCTCATCGTAACAAGTGCTGTCTTTAATACCTCTCACCCATTTAACCCATCCCCGCCCACATTCCCTCCACTAACCCTCAGTTTGTTCTCTGTAGTTAAGAGTCTCTTAGGATTTTCTTCCCTCTCTTTTCCCCAGCCCCTTCCCCTATGTTCATTTGTTCTGTTTCTTAAACTCCACATATGAATGAAATCATATGGTATTTGTCTTTCTCCGACTGACCTATTTCCCTTAGCATAATATACTCTAGCTTCATCCATGTCGCTGCATATGGCAAGATTTCATTCTTTTTGATGGCTGAGTAATATTCCATTGTGTATATATACCACATCTTCTTTATCCATTCATTAGTCAATAGACGTTTGGGCTCTTTCCATAGTTTGGCTACTGTTGATAATGCTGCTATGAACATTAGGGTGCATTTGCCCCTTTGAATCCGTACTTTTGTATCCTTTGAGTAAATATTTAGTGGTGCAATTGCCAGGTTGTAGGGTAGTTTTATTTTTAACTTTTTGAGGAACCTCCATTCTGTTTTCTAGAGTGGCTGCACCAGTTTGCCTTCCTACCAACAGTGTAAGAGGGTTCCACTTTTTCCACATCGTTGCCAACATCTATTGTTTCCTGAGTTGTTAGTTTCAGCCATTCTGATAGGTGTGAGGTATTATTCATGGTGGTTTTGATTTGTATTTCCCTGATGATGAGTAATGTTGAGAATCTTTTCATGTGTGTGTTAGCCATCTGTATGTCTTCTTTGGAGAAATATCTATTCATGTCTTCTGCCCATTTCTTAACTAGATCATTTGTTTTTTGGGTATTGAGTTTAATAAGTTCTTTATAGATTTTGGGTACTAGCCCTTTATCAAATACATCATTTGCAAATATCTTCTCCTGTTTCATAGGCTGCCTTTTAGTTTTGTTGATTGTTTCCTTTGCTGTGAAGTGATCTCTACTGTTTTCCAAGTTTCTGTTTCATTGATTTCTATCTGACATTTGTTATTTCCTTTTTTCTTCATGTGGGTTTCTATTGCCCTTTTTCTTCTGGTTTATTAAGGTGGAAACTGATTTGAGACCTTTCTTCTTTTCAAATGTAGACATTTAGTGCTGAGATTTTTCTGCAATTTCTTCTTGAGCAGCGTCCCATAACTTTTGATATGTATTGCTTTTATTTTGACTCAGTTCAAAGTACTTACTAAATTCTGTTTTGAATTCTTTGATACATAGATTATGTAGACATGTGTTACTTAAATTATATGTATTGGGGAATTTTCTAGATATATTTCTGTTATTGATTTCTGTTTTAGTCCATTGTGATCAGAGAGCATATCTTTTTAAATTTATTGAGAATTACTTTGGATGATAATATAATAGTCATTTTAATAATGTTTCATGTGCATATGAATAAAATATATAGTCTGCTGTTGTTGAGTGGAGTGTTCTATAGATGTGAATTAGGGCAAATTGCTGATAGTGTTATTCAAGTATTCTGTATTTTTACTAATTTTCTGTCTACTTGTTAAACCAATTTTTGAGGGAGGGGTGTTGAATCATTAATTATGATTATAGATTTTTCTGTTTCTCCTTGAAGTTCTCTTAGATTTGTTTCACATATTTGGAAGTTTTATTATTAAGTACACACATATTTAAGATTATGTCTTCTTAATAAATTGATCTTCTTACATAAAAAAAAACACTCTTTTTCTCGGACAATATTCTTTGTTTTGAAATTGATTTTGAAATTAATAGAGTTAACTCCAGCTTTCTTTTGATTAGTATTATCATGTTGTATCTTTTCTCATCTTTATACAGTTAACTTAATCTTGGTTTTATACTTAAAGTGAATTTCTTGTAGGCAGCATAGAGTTGGGTCATATGTTCTTATCCAATATGACAATCTCTACTTTTAAATGAGATTGTTTGGGTACTTGAGATTTTAGATTTGGGATAATTAGATTTTATGTGATTATTCTTTTATTGGGTTTATCTCCACTATATTGCTATTTAATTTTTCTTTATTCTACATGTTCTTTATTTTTGTTTTCCTCTTTTCTTGCCTTCTTTCCGGTTTTTAAAAAAGTGATTTTATTTTATTTCCTTCGTTAGCTTAATAGAGACAATTTTTTTGGTGTTATTTTGGTAGTACTTAAAGCCTTATAGCATACATCTTCAGCTTACTACTACCCGAGCAAAACAAAACAAAACGAAAAAAAGAAAGAAAGAAAAAATGGCTTAAAAAAGAGAAGCCAATCATAAAGAAAGAATTGGAATTACACTGAATAAATAACTGAACTTATTAAAGACATCCCAAATAAAGTGAAATGGAATGCACACAGCGGGATAAGCCATAAAAAATACAACTAAGGATACAAAAAGGACTTCTACAAAAAAAGTAATGAGAATAAAACAGAACTCTTCCCCTCCCTCCAAAAAACAGGCAAGAGATGTAAACTGCCAATCCACAAAAGAGGAAGTTCAAAAGGTCAGTAAACATATACAAAGTGATTAACCTCATTGGTGATCCAGAAAAATGGTAATTATACCACAGTGAGACACTCCAACATAATCATTGGATTAGCAAAAATTGTATATGTATTTATTATATAATTATACAACTTATATATATTATAGATGTATAATTTTTGCTATTCCAGTGATACCTACATATATATTCTATATACATAATATATATAAGTATATATAATATGAAATATAAATATATAAAAATAATTTCAATTATTGAGAAGGATGTAGATCAACAAAGACATATTGGCTGGTGGCAAAGTAAATTGCTACAGCCATTTGGGAAAATAGTTTCGTATTATTAAGTAAACTATACATAAAACACAACCAAGCAAAAATAACACTATTTTGTAGGATGCATAATTACTTGGGAAAATAAAACATAAAAATAATATACAATAAAAATAATGTACAGGTTTTCCCTGAAGGAGGGAAGAGGTGTGATTGGGAACAAGATCTGCTGGCAATATATTTCTTAGCCAGGGTAGTAGTGTATATAGATGCTTTCTGTACATTGATACCTCATGTGCTTCTTCTGTAGGTATGAATATTTTATAGTCAAAATTTAAATAAAAATAAACGTAGCCAATATGAAACAGAGGCAATTATTAGTTCAGTTAAAACAAATGTTTGTGCAAGAAAGAATATGTAATCAAAATATAGTATGTGGCTCGGCTCTGAAACACCTTTTATCTTAATACTATAATAATATTGGTAATTTATAGAAACTCACAGATTTTTAATTTTGGTTTTGCAACCAGAAACTTTGCTGAATTTGTTTATTTGTTCTAAAAGTTTTTTGTAGAATCTTTAGGATTTTTTATGTGTATGATCATGTCATTTTCAAATAGAGACCATTTTACTTCTTCCATTTCAGTTTGGATACCTTTTGTTTCTTTTTCTTGCCTAATTACTCTGGCTAAGACTTCTGTTATTATGTTGAATGGGATTAGTGAGGGTAGATACCCTTGTCTAGTTCCTGATCTGAGAGAAAAATCTTTTTACCTTTCACTGTTGAGTAAGATATTAGCTGTAGGCTTTTTATATATGGTCTTTTTATGTTGAGGTAAATTCCTTCCACACACTGTCCCTCTCTCAGGAAACCTGTACATTAATTTTATTGTATATTACTTTCATGTTTTATTTCCCCAAGTAATTATACATCTCTCAAATTAAAGTTTAGTTTTGCTTGGTTGTGTTTATGTATAGTTTACTTGGTAATACCAAACCGTTTCTTGTTTTCTATATCTACTCTGTTGAAAGTTTTTATCATGATAGGATGTTGAATTTTGTCAAATGCTTTTTCTGCATATTGAGATGATAATATGATTTTTATCTTTGATTCTATTAGTGTGGTTTATTACATTTATCATTTTGCATATATATTTTTTAAAAATTTTATTTATTTATTTTTTTCGGTGTTACAAGATGTATTGTTTTGCACCACACCCAGTGCTCCATGCATTATGTGCCCTCCTCAATACCCACCACCAGGCTCGCCCTGGTGGTGCATATGTGAGATCAAACACTATTTGTCTTTCTCTGTTTCTCTGTTGAGCCATCCTTGCATCCCAAGCATTCCACTTGATCATGTTATGTGATCCTTTTAATGTACTCTTATATTTAGTTTGCTAGCATTTAATTGAGGATTTTTACATCTATATTCACCAGGAATATTGGTCTGAAGTTGGAGGAAGGAGTCTTCAATAATGGTGCTGGGAAAACTGGATATGATATCCACATGCAAAAGAATGAAATTAGATCCCTATCAAAAACTAATTTGAAGTGGATTAAAGACTTAACATACGGAGTGCTTGGGTGGCTCAGTCGTTAAGTGTCTGCCTTTGGCTCAGGTCATGTCGCGATCCTGGGGTCCTAGGATCAGGCCCCACATGGGGCTCCCTGCTTGGCGGGAAGCCTGCTTCTCCCTCTCCCACTCCCCCTGCTTGTGTTCCTGCTCTTGCTGACTCTCTCTCTGTCTGTCAAATAAATAAATGAAATCTTAAAAAAGAACCCTAAAACAAACAAACAAACAAAAATTCCTAGAAGGAAGATAGGGAGAAAGCTCCTTGACATTGGTGTAACCAGTGACTTTTTGGATACGACACTAAAAGCACAAGCCACAAAAGTAAAAATTCACAAGTGAGACTACATCAAACTGTAAACCTTATGCAGAGCAAAAGAAGTACTCAACAAAATAAAAAGAAAACCTATGGAATTGAAGGAAATATTTGCAAATTATATATCTGATAAGAGGTTAATATCCAAAATATATAAAGAATAGCATAACTCAATGGCAAAAAAAATACACAATTTAAAAATGGGCAATTGACCTGAATAGACATTTTTCCAGAGAGGATATTCAAATCATTAATATGTACCCGAAAAAGTGCTCAACGTTACTAATTATCAGGGAGATGTAAATCATAACCACAATGAGATATCACATCACTTACCTTTTAGAATGGCTATTCAAAAAGACAAAAAATAACAAATGTTGGTGAGGAAGTAGAGGAAAGGGAACCATTGTCTTACTATTGGTGGAATGTAACTTGATGGAGCCATTATGGAAAACAGTATGGAGGTCCCTTAAAAAGTTAAAAATAGAGCTGTCATATGATCCAGTAATCCTAGGTATATATCCAAAGGAAATGAAAACAGGATCTCAGAGAGATATCTGCACTCCCATATCCATTGCAGATTTAGTCACAATAGCCAAGACATGGAAAAATAAAGTCTGTTGTCTGTATGTAAACAATAGAATATTATTTGGCCATAAAAAAGAAGGAAATCCTGGTATTTGCAGTGATATGGATGAAGCTTAAGGACATTATGCAAAGTGAAATGAGTCAGACAGAGAAAGACGAATACTGTTTGATCTCACTTTTATGTGGAATCTAAAAAAGCTGAACTCAGAAACAGAGAGTAGATTATTGGTTGCCAAGGGCTTGGGGGTGGGAGTAGATCTTGGCCAGAGGATATGAACTTCCAGTTAAAAGATGAGTAGGTTCTAGGGATCTAAGGTACATCATGGTGACTATAGTTAACAATACTGTATTGTTTACTGGACAGTTGCTAAGAGAGTAGATCTTAAATGTTCTCACAATCATCACTATAACAAAAAAGATGATATTTATGTGAGGTGATGGTTATGTTAACTAATCTTATTGTTATAAGATTTATAATCTTATTATAAATCATTTTATAAGATTTATGTTTAACAAATCATCACATTATACATCTTAAACTTATACTGTATTTTATGTCAGCTATATCTCAAATTGGAAAAATATATATAAAAATATAAAAATATACAGTATTTTGTTTAATAAAAAATTGTGATTATTTTGAGAAGAACATAGGAGAATCATGAGTTGGGATAGTGCCCTAAGAGAATTAATCCTCTTTTTATATAAAAGAAATCAATAGATGATGTCTGATGTTGAAAAAATATAGAAATACAAATGGAAGCTTTATGTGTAAATCTGAAGGTAATTTGAAAAGAAAACAGCTAAGGGAATTAAAAATTTTGCTCTTGAGAAACAAGATTTAGAAAGGAGATGGGTCAGGGAAGATAATGCTTTCTGTTTCTGGGGGGTGAGGAGAGGTTAGCCTCATAGTTTAAATGAACCTATTAAACTGTGTATGTGTTATTTGATACAAATAAGAATAAAAATAATAAGCAAAGTCAATGGGTAGCATAAACAGATGGGGAGCAAACACTTTTCTGAGGACAGCACAATATAACCTTTGCTCATTGACTGAGAGTAGTCAACTGTAGAAGTGGATGGCCAGTCATGAACAAAAACGAGTAATAGCTTCTTTTCAGTAGTGCAAATCTAGATCTATATCTACAGATACACTTTTAGAACGTTATGCTATTTCCAAAGTTGAAAGTGCTATAACACTAATAAAAAAATCATTCTAAATTAAGTAGGTATGTATTCACACAAACACAAACACACGCATGGTATCTTTCTTATTTTTTCTTATTTATTATTTTTAATTTTAATACTAGAGATTTCCTGCTTGTAAGGGACTGGTTCAACTTGGACCAAACTCCAATCTCAGAGTTTGTGGCAGTTCAAAGCCGCCCCATGAATTAGCCCTTTACTTCTTTTACAATGCTTTAATTGTATTTGAAGTTTATTCCCCTTTCAGTGTTTTCCTCCAAAAAGCCAATCATACTCCAAATTCCTGAGCTTTGAAACCTCCTTGAAGAAAAGAGAAGTCATAATAAATGATATCATCACCCCCCCACTTCTTACTTGGTCTTGTGCCCTCTCCTTGGCTCCCCTTCTGCTTCAATGCTTGCCAAAGGCCAGCTGCCTTCTGCCTGACCTTCCTCGTGGTCTGGAAGTCCCTTTAACAGTGCTAGGCAGTTTCTTTAGACAACTACTTCTCTTGGGAGGGGGGGATGAGTGGGGTGCATGGTTCTTGCCAGTTTGGCCTGCCTTCTTAACCTCCTTGGAATTCTGGGACATAAATTTTCTCTATCTAAACGAATATGTGTATATATCATTTACTTCAACTTCCAAGATGTGAAGCTGAAATTTCCTCACTCTATTACTGATACTCGGTATCCATCTCCTTAGTTTTTTTCCCCACCAGTCTAAAGGGTAAATAATTTGTGTCATGTTGGCTTTATGTACATTTTTGATACCTGAGCATCTCTTTAACTAATACACTGTCCATTTGTTTTTTTTCTTTTGCTGCGAATTCCTTCCTTATAACCTGTGCTTGTATTTCCATTGGGTTGTTTTCTTTCTCACATAAATATTGAGATAGGAACTCCTCATAGATTTTGATTATTAGAAATTTGCCTATTGTACCTGTTACAAATATATATATATTTTTCCTTTTTGCCTATATATTTTTTCCTTTTTTTGTTACAGAGTCTTTTCTTGAATAGAAATTTTAAACTGTTAAGTCGTTTTAGTGGTCTTTCCTTCTATGGTTCTTGGCTTATTTTCAATATTCTCGCTAACCCCAGGGTGATGATAAAAGTTATACTATATTTAGTGCTACTAATGTTAAGGTTTTAGGGTTTATATCTTTAATTCCCTGGACTATATTTATTTGTTACATTTCTATGCTGTAAAATAAGAATAACTTTTCCCCCAGATGTTTAACCAGTTGACTCAATGAATTTTACTGAATAGTAAGTCCTTGCCCTTGATTTGAAAAGTCCTCTAGGTCATGTATTAAATTCCTGTATGTGTGTATGTGTGAGTTTATACATGTACATCTGTTTCTGTACTTTTCATTTTATCCATTAACCTCACAGAATTTTCCTGGAACTAGAGGAGAAATGGAAATCACACAGAGATCCTGAGATGATGGAAAAAGACAGGAGTGGGGAGAGGCGAGATATTTCAGTGTAGACATTTAAATTATAAAATACATACACAGGGGCGCCTGGGTGGCTCAGTCGGTTAAAGCCTCTACCTTCAGCTCTGGTCATGATCTCAGGGTCCTGGGATTGAGCCCCATGTCAGGCTCTCTGCTCAGCAGGGAGCTTGTTTCCCGAGGCACCTCCCCCCACCGCCCCCCTGCCCCCCACCTGCCTCTCTGCCTACTTGTGATTTCTCTCTCTCTGTCAAATAAATAAATAAAATCTTAAAAAAAATAAAATACGTACACACATATATATTGACCTATGTCAATGTGTTACCAATTCAGAAGTTAAACTAAAAATATAAACTGCACAGTCAGTTAAAATTCTGGTGTTGCTTTGGTTATTTTTTTTTCCTGTTTCCCCAATGTTTATTTTTATTTTAAATTTCTTCTTGATTGCCTTAGAATTGTTTCTTTAATGTTGTGTTTGTGGGGGAGGTTGTGGATGTGCCTCAGTATGTATTACCACATTGCTTTTGAAAGTAGAACGTTAAATCAAATACATATTTTCAAAAGTCATTAGAGTTTCAATATTTCATCGATTAATAACTCACTAACTTTGAAGAAATGGGATATTTTTATGGTAGTTTGCCTGGCAGAGTTGAGAAAAAATGTTGTTGGAATTCCTCACTATGGGTTTGGCTCGCATATATGCTCTGTTTCATTTGCACATTGCCTCAAGGGAAATAATATTTGACTACATGAAGTTTGACCGAGCCCACATGGGCCATCTGGGAGAGGAGCTTCACTAGTCAGTCACTCAGTGACTGAGATGTGAGAAAAGATCGAGAGCCAAGGATTGCTTTCCTCTGAGTTTCTTACATAGATGTGACCCAGGCTGACGAATTGTTAGATATTTGCAGCGGATTCTGCGATTATAAATTAGAGTGTGTTTCCTAGTTTCAGAATCACCTTTGCGTTTTTCCTGTAGCTCATACTATTCTATTTTATAATGTTTTGTATTTAATACAAATTTTATTTTAGAATAAGAAATTACATAGTTATTATATTACAGGTTCACACCACTTATCTATATGCTGCCCGTCATATAGTAAATATTAGTTTTAGGTAAGCAGATGATCTGTACTGTGGCTTTTCAGAAAAAATATCACTTGTTAAACCCAAAGTTACTTTTTCAGTCTAGTAAACTTGAACTAGAAAATGTGATTTGGAGAAGAGTTTTAAAAGAGAAAAAAAGGATATTAAAAATACCAAAAAGAGCAGGAATTTCTATAAAAATTTAAGAAAATTAATATAATTATTTATTTCAAATATTTCTTGACTTCAGTGACGAGCATCCTCTCTATGTCTATTAGTATGTGGGTGTGACTCCTAAAATTCTTTTTGTCATATTTGTCCAGTTTTAGGCGGCCATCTCTTTATGGCTGGTTACATATTTATAGAAATCATTTCTCTCTCTCTACTTCATTTAACCAATATCTGGCTCTTCTGTTGTTAATGGACAAGGCAGACAATTAATAGTCTATTATGTAGGGCAAGAGCAGGTCTCAGATAGCTCCCTCAACATTTCCGTAGTATCCATTTAGTGATAAAACTAAATGTTTGACATAACTTTTGGATATTGTTACTAATCCTTTTCCATGTTAGTTTTTGTTTGTTTGCTTGCTTCCCTATACTAAACACTGTTTCCTAGAATCCTTGGTGACTTCTTGCTCCACTCCTTACCCTAGATGGGCCTCTCCTCCCAGGAAATGGGAAGAGCAGTCCACTTCCTAGAGAGTACTCTGAGAGTTCTTGTGCCTTTTCCCAGTCCTAGGCAGTGATGTGGAGGCGTGGACAAGGTGGAGTGAATGTGCAGCTATATGATTTATTACTCAACTGACCGGTCAATCGTTATGGGAGAACTTGGATATTAGTAGGATCCAGATAACCTCTTAAGTGTGCAGGTTCATGGCAAGCCTTTGATACATCACTAGAGTTCTTTCTTTCTTTTTTTTTTAAAGTTTATACTTTATTTGGTGCTCTCTTGAGTTATTAGCACTTTTTTTAGGGTTTTTTTTTAAGATTTTATTTTTTATTTATTTGACAGAGAGAAACACAGCAAGAGAGGGAACACAAGCAAAGGAAATGGTAGCGGGAGAAGCAGGCTTCCTGCGGGCAGGGACCCTGATGCCGGGCTCGATCCCAGGACCCTGGGATCATGACCTGAGCTGAAGGCAGAGGCTTTAACCCACTGAGCCACCCAGACACCCCTCTATCTCTGTTTTGACTTTCTATTTGGGCAAACTCCAACTAAAGTTGGTTCACCTCATTTTTGGAAATATAGCTTAGTGCAGTTCCCTCATTCTTGTGTTAACTGTCTCCTCATAATTCTAGATGAACTCCCTGCCCACATTCCTCTGAAGCTATTGGCTTCCCCCACACTGTTTATCCTGGCCCCTGCCGAGGTCACTTCCTCTGGGTGTGTACCTGGCCCCTGAGCAGTACCGACCCCCAGCACCATCACCGTAGGCTAGATCTCAGCTCCTCCTTCTAAAACTATTGCTGCTGCCTTCAGAGTGCTCTCCCCTTCTCTCTTTGCTTTCTTCTTTCCTCTATCTTCCCGACAAATTATTTTTCCTAAAGTATTTTTTTCCTTATGTCACTTTCCAAGGACGTAGATTGTTCTTGGTGAGTCATCAAATAAAAAACAAGTTCTGTGGGGCGTCTGGGTGGCTCAGTGGGTTAAAGCCTCTGCCTTCGGTTCAGGTCATGATCTCAGGGTCCTGGGATCGAGCCCCATTTCAGGCTCTGTGCTCGGTGGGGAGCCTGCTTCCCTCTCTCTCTCTGCCTGCTTGTCTTCCTGCTTGTGATCTCTCTCTCTCTCTGTCAAATAAATAAATATTAAAAAAAACAAACAAACAAGTTCTGCGCGTCAAGTTTTGCCGTGACTTCTGTGCTCAGCTCAGTCCAGGCTATGTAGTGGTCCCCAGCCTCTTCCCAGTCACTTGTATCTTTAAGCCACCTTACATTTCATTAAGATAAATCCCCCTCTGCTTAAGTTTTAACATACAGCTCCTCTGTGAAATCTTCTTTAAGAGTTAAATCTCTTTTTTTTTTTTTTTTTAAAGATTTTATTTATTTATTTGACAGAGAGAGATCACAAGTAGGCAGAGAAGCAGGCAGAGGAGAGGAGGGAAGCAGAGAACCCAACGCGGGGATCGATCCCAGGACCCTGAGATCATGACCTGAGCTGAAGGCAGAGGCTTTAACCCACTGAGCCACCCAGGTGCCCCGAGTTAAATCTTTATTCCATAGCCTTTCGCATCTCAATTCTAAGAGCATTGAGAGTCTGTAACACATAATTTAAACCTTTTATCTTCCTATGGTTATTTTGTTCTGTATCTGTTAGGAAGCACACTTGGTCACTTAGAAGAGACCTGAATACAGTGGCCTGAATATGACAAATATTTGTTTCTCCTGTAATGAGGTGTCAAGAGGTAGGGAGTTCACAGCTGCCACAGTGGTTCCGTGTGGCTCTCCGTTCTTCATTCCCCTCCAGTCTGGTCCACCACGTCAAGATACAAAATGCTGCCTTAGCTCTGGCAAGAAGAAAGAAGTGGGATATGTGCTCAGCCTGTTTTAAAAAGCTTTTCTGGAACTGCTGTCCACTGAAAGGTCACCATCTTCTGCAAGGGTAATGTAATCATTGAGACGTTCACATCACTGCTCTCCCAAATCTAGGGATACTGTTCGTAGGGAGTAAGGGAGGATGGTTACTATGGGCCCCTTTTAGTTTGCAGGATATGTGGATAACCACGAGGTTCCCCATTTACTGTAGGTGCAGGGTCACAGCAAGTCTCTGCTTTGCTCTCCGGAGCAGTGGGGACATAAGTAAACTAAACTATAAATGTTTGATAAATCAGGATGTCCCCTTCGGTCAAGAAGACTGTTTCCTTTTTACTTTGTCTCCTACTCTTTACTCTTTTCCCAGAAATACGTACAAGGAGATAAAGATAAAAACAATTTTAAACAGATACAGAAGATAAAAATAAACGTGAAACTTGTTCATTTACGAACACTGTTTTGTGCTGTTGAAGAAAACAATTATATGGGTATATCTGGATCTTAATGCTTAGACTACTGGGCTATAATATTCCACAAATGTCTAATAAATACTCTTCAGCATGGCACACAATTCTGGGACTGTGTAACATGCAGATTTTTTTGGACATCCATTTTAAACGTGCAGGCTTTGGGGGCAATCAATGCGGTGGTTGTCTAACCCAATTAAACTGGCTTTGTATTCTCCTCAGAATTTAAACAAAGAGTATGCATGATAAATATTTGCTATTTGTGATGCCGTTGTGGGTGGTCATGAGGAGCTGCAACTGAAGGGTGTTTTCCTACCTTTGTCAGACACAAAGCAAGCCTCCTTTTGTCTCCTGATCACAGCTCTAATTTTCCCAGCTGGATGAATTCACCAAGTTGAGAATCTGAGCGGCCTTCACATTAGCAGAATCTACAAAGCGCCAGAAGGGCACAAAACCTGCGTAGGAAACATTTGCTCTCCAGGCTTGGTGGTGTGGTTGCCACAGCTACCAGAGCTGCTGCTTTCTCTGCTTTGTGTTCACGTGGGAAGAGAAGCTTTCAAGGTGACAGTGGCTTCATTATATAACTGACACTGCGATTCGTTTGCTTTAATATTCGCATTTTAATCCATGGTGCCCAGTCCTAAGTAGGACTTTCCTTCGGGAATACTGTTAGGTGGGGGGATGGATAGACCAAGTTTTATATGATCAAGATGACACATCATAGAGTGAGTGAATCTGTCATTATGATTTTTCCCTGGACTTTGCTACCATTCATGCCATGGCTTGAACCGACATTTGGGAGCTAGCTGCATTGCTGCATCTGCCACAAAGAGAATTGGAGAACCGTTGATTTGGATACAGACACATTATATGCACCAGTTTTAAGATAGTAGTTAAGGGGCACCTGGGTGGCTCAGTCGTTAAGCGTCTGCCTTTGGCTCGGGTCATGATCTCAGGGTCCTGGGATCGAGCCCCGCATCGGGCTCCCTGCGTGGCAGGAAGTCTGCTTCTCCTGCTACCATTCCCTCTGCTTGTGTTCCCTCTCTTCGCTGTGTTTCTCTCTGTCAAATAAATAAAATCTTTAAAAATAAAAAATAAAAAATAAAAAAAATATAGTAGTTAAGTTGAAATCCCAACAGCCTGTCTTCGGTGAAGTTGAAGTAGATATCCCTGTACAATTAATTGGAGAGTCATTCCGAAGCCCTGAAGTTCTACATTTTATTTAGTGATCTTTAAACACTGTGTATAAAATATTAATGGCAGATGAGTGGGCTTCACTTAAAGCCAAATCCTGTACATAATATAATTGTCATGTCACCTTCTCTAGGTGAAATTGTGTAGTGACAGATATATAAGAATGTGTTAACGGTGGGTTTACAGTTTATCTATTTCCATTTCTTTTCATAAATATATGTTATCAATGATCAAGTGGTCTCTAAAGTCCTGCTGTCTTGTCTGCAACCTCAGTTTTGAAGAGAATGTGAGTTTTGTCCCTTCTTTTTGATGGAATGACGTTATCAACAGCAAAATACTGTGTAGTTTTTCATTTCGGTGGGAAGGAAATAATTTTTTGGAGCACCTGTTTTGTTTTTCTCTCACTTTGTGGGAGAAAGAAGGCTGGAAAAAAATACTTTCCAGCCTTCTTCCACATAAGAAGGAAGCAAAGTTCGGGAAATCATAGAGAAAGATAGAAGAAATTCTAATGATGTCATTATTAGACCCATAGCTCATGGCTATAGTTATCCCTATAGCTGAAATTTTTATTTAAGTGAATCAATATCTTTTTTTAAGGTTTATTTATTTGAGATTCAATTCAATAAAATTGAATAATATAATTCAATTATGTTATTGAATAATAATATTCAATATTACATTGAATATTCTCATTCAATATAATACTATTAATATTATTATTATTTTGTTGATTGCATGTATTAAGTATTAAGTATGAATATGTATTATTATTAATTTATTTTACAGATGAGGCTAAGGAGAGGATTTTTACATCCACAATCACAGAGCCAATAAAAGAGACATAGTAGTCTTTCTAACAGAGACCCAGGTCTTTGTAATCCCAAAACCCATATTCTTTTCACCGACTCGGGGAGACACACCCTGCCAAGATGACTTCAAATTTCGAGAGCTGGTATGCTATAATTTTATTTTAATTTTTAGCAGTAATTAAATTACTGTAAAAAATGTGATGTAAACATTGTTAAGTATAATCTATATACAGGATGCCAGGTCACATCCCCTGCAACCATTTTCCCTAGGTTGCCACAAAGACCTCTAGTTTTCTTTGAAAGATCTTTTTAGGTCCAGGGAAGCCAAATTTAACTGGTTTCAATGGTGTTTCATGTGAGCAGGCTAAGCCAATCAGGTTTCTGTTCCTCTGGTACTATGATTAGTTCAACAACCTATCTTTTTCTAATCAGTATGAGTTTCAAGACTTACTTTGGGATGCTGGGGGAAAGGTAATTCTTTTTTTTTTTTTTTTTAAAGATTTTATTTATTTGACAGCGAGAAACACAGCGAGAGAGGGAACACAAGCAGAGGGAATGGTAGCGGGAGAAGCAGTCTTCTTGCAGAGCAGGGAGCCCGATGTGGGGCTCAATCCCCGGACCCTGATCATGACCTGAGCAGAAAGAAGGCAGACGCTTAACGACCGAGCCACCCAGGCGCCCCAGGGAAAGGTAATTCTGTTCACTGAATTAACATATGTTTATACTTCCCAGCCGCAGTGACTTCAGACTAGGGTATACAACTTACTTTGGTTAGTGACATACAAGAAGAAGTGGTGTGTGCCACATAGTTGGAGGTGGAGCTTTAAGAGCCCACATAGTGTTTCCACTATGTATTCCCTATCCTGTCCCCCCATCAATACTGGCAATGTTCCACATAGGGTCTGCTCTAGCAACCTGGGTCCTGGAATAAGGGCTATGTGAAACAGAGCCACAGTTGACCTACAATGGAAATGTAGAGTGAATGAAAAATAATTTTGGGGGGCACCTGGGTGACTCAGTCAATTAAGCATCTGACTCTTGATTTTGGCTCAGGTCATTATCTCGGGTTCCTGGGATCAAGCCCCACATCCGGCTTCTGGCTCAGTGGGGAGTCTGTTTGAAGATTCTTTCTCCCTGTGCCTCTCCTTTTGTGCATGCCCCCTACACAAGTAAATAAATAAATCTTTAAAAAGAAAAAAACCAAGAAAAATAACTTTTTGTTTATGTGAGCCGTTGAAATGTGGGAATATTTTTTTTTCTGCCGCATAACTTCGTGTAAATGGTCGAGTGTGGAGGTGAGCCTCGGAAAAACTGCAGCCATTTTTGCCTCCTGAAGTCAGCCTAATGGGAAAGCTGGCATAAGAAGGAAGCAAAGTTCGGGAAATCATAGAGAAAGAAGAAATTCTAATGATGTCACAAACCCATAGCTCATGGCTATAGTTATCCCTATAGCTGAAATTTTTATTTAAGTGAATCAATATCTTTTTTTAAGGTTTATTTATTTGAGATAGAGATCACAAGCAGGGGAAGGGAGGGGCAGAGGGAGAGGAAGCAGACTCTGCACTGAGCAAGGAGCCCCATACAGGGCTTAACCCAGTACCCCAAGATCACGACCTGAGCCAAAGACAGACGCTTAACCAATTGAGCCACCCAGGTGATCCCAAGTGATCCAATATATTTGCTTAAGGTAATTTTAGTTCAATTTTCTGTTACTTGCAACCAAAGCAAACAAATTACTTTATGTATACTGTAAATTCCACCTTATTTTCCTACAACAGACATCTGAAATAGCCTTGAAGCCAACCCAAGTAATTTAAGTTGTAAGGTCCTCAAAGTCACTAGCCAGATCAATGCTGACAAAGGAAGGAAGCCATTCAGTAGGCCAGTTTAACGTAGAAGTGGGTGGATGCCAAATAAGAAGTATGTAAGGTTACTATACTAGTAATAAGATTCAAATGATTTCTTCAAGGATAAGTGAAGAATTTACACTTTTCAAAACAATGCCTATTTGCAAATGTATAAACAAAGATTTCTAAAAAGAAGGATTGTGGGGAGGCACAAGGGGTCATGGAGTGATGTTGTGAAAGACCCCTCCCATGTTACAATAAAAGGTCTCAAACATTGGATATTTTTCCCTGATTAGTCATTGAAGGGGGCACTGGGGTGACTCAGTTGGTTAAGCATCTGCCTTCGGCTCAGTTCATGATCCCAGGGTACTGTGATTGGAGGTCCTGGGATGGAGCCCCACATCGGACTCCCTGCTCAGCAGGGAGCCTGCTTCTCCCTTTCCTCCCCATTGTGTTCTCTCTCTCTCTGTCTCTGTCACTATCTCTGTCCGTCTCTCCCAAATAAATAAAATCTTTAAAAAAAATTGAAGTTTTTTTCATTAAAAAAATGGAAATTAAGCGAACTATGACAAATAGGTTATAGATAACAAAAAATTGGAACCTATGACACTTGCAGAATTGTGAGATTTCCCTTAGAAGAGTTAGCACATTGTTCTCAAATGCTGCTACTCAAGAATGGAGAGGAAGCTTCCCACTGAATTCCCTGAAATGGCGGAACGGACTCAAAATTGGGCCTCATCCTGGCCAATTTTTCTATTCCAACAGAGGTAGTTACTTACTAAGGTCAGAACACTTTCCTTCTTTGAAACAGTCATCAGCTTACACATTTTCTGTGTCTGCCCCCACAGTGTGAGTAGACATTTGAAAGCAGAGAACTAAAACAATTAAGTAAACAGTAATATTCTTAGTTAAGGATAATGTGCTAGGAAAACAATCACCCTAAGATTTTAAAATATAATACCTTTGAATAGTCTCTGTGCACTGAAGTTTGTGTTTCATTTTTCATTTTGTTTCATTTCTTATTTATTTAAAAATTGAATAGGTAATACTTTACATGATTAATACACAATACAGTGTGCTATACAGTAAAAAGTTTAGCTTGCTCCTCTACTCTCATCAGCCACATTTTTCTCTGTCACCAGCAGGTCACCATATTATTAATTACTGGGTATTCTTCCAGAATTTCTTTATGCAAAACCAAGGAAATGCAGATATGTATTATTATTTCCCCTCTTTCTTCATGAAATGTAGCACAGTATAGACTGTTTTGTATTTTGCTGTTTTCACCCAGTGATACCACTTGGAGATCTTCAGTAGTTCAAGGGCTTCGCCTTTTTTTCTTCCATTTTCATAGTCAGTTCTCATGGCATGTATGTATGGTAATCTATTTAACCAGTTTCCTAATGATGGAAAGCTGGATTACTTCCAGTTTTTACTAGTACACACAGTGCTTTTGATAAATAACCTTTACATATGTTGCCTCATACATGTTCATTACTTATTTTCAGCGAATGAAGACAAAGCCAAGTGCTAAAAATAAAGTCATCTTCAATTTTGGCAGGCTTCGAAATCTGAGGGCTCACTTGGATTATTTTTTGCTACCTAAAGTTACTAATTTAGTTTCTCACTTTCTAGCTCATTTAGCCAAGAAAAGTGGCTTTCATTTATAAATAAATACAAGCTACCTAGGTATTTAGAAGGAAGGGGCCATGTGTGATATATATCCATGGGGCTGTCCTAGGACCTCTGCAGAAATGTTGCTTCCTCAAAAAAAATGATAGAAGCAAGTGTGATTTCCATAGGAGCCACTAAATAACACATCAGAGCCCTGAAAAATCTTGGTTTCCTTGTATCTTGCCTTCCATGTTTAATTCTTAGGATTTGTCCTGCAAATTGATTCTCACAAGTATCCCCTTCCTTTGTATTCCTTTTCGCACCAGCTACATTCTCCAAATATGGTTGCTCTGTGTCAATGTTCTTTTTACTCCAACCTGTGTACTTTCTGTTGCCGATGTATCACTTTAAAATAGCCCACTTGTTATGTAATACCTATATCAATTACTTGTTGTCGTTGCTGTTGTTTTCTCAAGGAATTCTTTGGGTAGTTACTTTAATGGACTTTGGTTTTTGATGATTTGTTCTCCCCCCTCCCAACCCTCCTCCCAAGCACCCTAATAAATTTAAGACATGGGTAAGATTTTGTGGGGTTTTGTTTGTTCGTTTCATTTGTTTGTGTCCTTCTTAATCACAGGCCGTTGGGATATTAATTAAATCGACATTTTAAATTAACATGTTTTTAGAGGTCAGTATCTCTACAAGAAACCAGTATTTCCAACTCCACCAGCCTGATCTCTGCCTATCCCTCTTACAGAACAACGACTTCCGTGAATCACCTCTGGTTTCGGTTGTTGGCCTCATCACCAGCTCTCAGCGACTTCACCATCCACATTGTGCTCTCTACTGGTCACACAGATCCCTGAATTTTTATTTTTTTTAAGAATCTGCAGCTCACGCCTTCAGGATTACCTTGAGGAGAAGAGTATAAATGGAGAATGGGAGGTACACTCTTACTTTCTTTTCTCATTAGTGTTATTTATTTCATTGCTTGATTCATTACCATCTTCTTCTTTTTCTTTCTTATTGCCTATGTTTTTGCTCCCTAATGCATAAATTCTTGTCCTTTGTGGGTCTCTGTGTAAGTAGTTTTTCTTCCACTGCCTTTATCTGCCTTCCAGAATTCTGAAAGCCAAGTTCTCTAAAATGTAAAAAACCTACTAATATACTGGAAATAGTTTATCGGTTTGGTTTGTTTAATTATAGTCAGAGGTAAGTCAACATTACTACAATCCCTTTTATAAAAAAAAATGATACTTAAGTTGGCTTAGGACGGTTTTCAATCTTAGCCATTTGCTAGTTGTTCCTTCTTGATAAGAGTTAAGGGGTCTGATTTTGTATTTGTATAGTTTTGCATAAATATTTACATAACAGTCACAAAGGTACAGTCTCTCAAATATATAGACTGCGTGTTTTTCCAGGGCTGCAAGGATAACATTATTGGTTTATGAATTCAAACTCATTTTCTGATATAAGTGGGGAAAAATGAAAAACATGATTTTTCCAGTGGTTATGGTTACCTTATGATGACTAATGCTCCAAAATATCATTATTTGGACAACGGGATTTTGAAGAGAACAAAGGGCAGAAAAAAAAAGGAGAAAATATTCAGCAACAAAGAGAGAGGAAATTATGTTTCACCAGATTGCAGGACTCAAATTGTGGTTAAACTGATGGCCTGCCTGATATTCTAAGGCTGATTTACTCCCTTCCCAGGGGGATATTATAAACAAGGATTTACTATCAAAATATTTTTTATTTGTCTGAAAACTAATTTGCCAAGCCTGGAGATCAGAGGAAGAGGCAGATGGGAAAAGCAACCTGCTTCTCTGCCTCCAAGGAGTCAGCTGTGGGGAGAACTCGACCAGTGGGATGGAAATGTCACTCGAGCCCTGAAGCTCCATAAATACCAGGAAAGAAGACAACCCCCATCTCCCAGCCCATGGCTCACAAAGCCACTGTCTCTTCCAGCAGGTATTAAACATTAATGACCATTCCTATAATGAGGGGCGAGAATGGCTCTCGGCAGTAGGGCTGCCCAATCGTGTGGGTAGTGTTGGATTTTCAACAGCCGCACGCTTCCCCACTTTTTTTTCTCCCTGCTTCCTTTTATCCCTCTGAGAATCTTCAGCCTGAAGGTAATGAAGTGCTTCCTTTATCACTCTGTATCATTGAAATATTTATCTGATTATTTGAATAAAAGATTACTACAACAATGGGAACTCTCTCCCTGCATCCGACTTCAAAAGGGAAAAGGAAGCCTGATGAATAAAATAATACCGAGGCACTTGGCAATAAGTTTTACAAGTAACAACAACAAAAAAAATGCTCTGATAAGTTGCAGCTTGTTTACAGCTTGTAAACTTGCACATGATACTAAGCGTGGGACTGAAATCAAAGCAACAGTTGGTCTTTGGAGTAATAATTTAGGCAGCAATAAGTTTCAAAGTTGTGCCCCTCCTTTGAGCATTTCTAAAAACATTGCTGCCATCTTGCTGAGTCCCTGAAGGTAATGTTCATTCATTAAGGCACTTGTCTCCAGATCCGTTTTATTCTACCCTTGCTTGTGCCATGGGTTTTGTTTCCTGGTAAACACGAAGTATGCAAAAGCCTAAATATAGGTGGCCTCTGATTTCTATCTGCCCGGCTGTGGATTTAGTCTTTTGCAGAGGAACCTTCCCCAAGTACTTCTTGGATAAACACAAGAAACAACCTGAGTCCAAAATGAGGCCTTGCCCTAACTAATTGCTGTAGAAGGTCACCCTGAGACTTGGCCATCCTGTCCCCAAGGCCCCACAGAACCACGGACCTGTTTTGGTTGCCTTAACTGTTGTCTTTATACCATTGGAACTGGTCATCAGTGCCGAGCCTCAGAAATCCAATGAGGTAAGAAGGACCATCCTGTGTGCCTCCTTGCTGGGGAGTGAGGACAGGGAAATGCCAGTTGCAAAATTTGTTTTGCTCATAATCATTCCAGGGTTTAGTGAGACTGTTCTCTCAATGGACACACTGCCCTGCCTTCCAAGGTGCATACCCATGGATGGAGGTGGGAACAAGCTCCCATCCAACCTCTACTGGAAACACTGTCATACACCACTATTTAAATTGTTGCATTTTATTCACTGTGCTGTTTCATCTCTCTTTCTGGTGAACCCTCCTTCAGGGATCCCCATCCCATTGCTGTTTTTCTTTGACAGTAGTCTCCCCAGGCTGCTATGTAGTTCTCAACACCAACTGTGCAGTTTATCCCAGAGGACTTCCCAGCACCCACTGGGATTCTGTGACTGTCAGTAGACACATGGCAAGGGGATCGTTGTCTTAGTCCACTGGCCAGTAGTGTTCCTTCAGGGCCAGTTCTAGAATCATCGCTTCTTATATTACTCAGTGCATAGGAAAAGGGATAACTGGATGGTGGACATTAAGGCGGGCTCGTGATTTAATGAGCCTTGGGTGTTATATAAGACTGATGAACCACTGAGCTCTACCGCTGAAACCAATAATATACTGTATTGTAATTAATTGAATTTAAATTTAAAAATGTTTAAACAAGGAAAAGGATGATAATGTTTGCCTCCCAGAGCTTCTATGTGTCAATAATGATGCACATTTTTGAAGTTTAATTTTTTATTGTTTTTAATAGACTTTAGTTTTTATAGCAGTTTTAGGTTCACAACAAAATTGAGTGGGTGGACCAGAGATTTTCCATATATCCCCACACATGCAGAGCCTCCCCCATCATCAACTTCTCTCGCGACAGTAGTACGTTTGTTATAACTGATGAACCTACATTGACATATGATTATCACCCAAAGTCTTTAGTTTACATTAGGGTTCATTCTTGGTGTTGTATATTCTATAGGTTTGGACAAATGTATAATGACGTATATCCACCATTATACTTTTATATTTTTACTATCCTAAAAATCCTCTGTGGTCTGCCTAGTCAATCCTCCCTTCCCCAGCCCCTGGCAACCACTGATTTTTTTTATTGTCTCCATAGTTTTGCCTTTTCCAGAATGTCATAGAATTGAAATCATACATTTTGTAGCCTTTTCAGATGGGCTCTTTCAATTAGATGTATGGATTTAAAGTTCTTTATGTCCTTTTGTGGCTTCATAACTCATTTCTTTGTAGTGCTGAATAGTAATCCATAGTCTGGATGTACCACAGTTTATATCATCTCTTATAAAGAATATTTGTATTTATAAATTAATAAGGTATTGTTAATTTGAAGTGCAGTCACAGAAGGTAGCTAGGTTTTACAAGGCAGTGTTCTCTGGATCCTTGTTTCTCTATCCCTACTGTCTTTTCCCAAATAATGTCTATTTTTTATTCTATTCCTTGTTTGTTCATGGTTGCACAAGGTTATTATGTGACCAGTGTTGTATGGGGTATGGAGAAAATTAAGTTCAATCCATTTTCTAGTTTTCTCAATTTTCCTTTTTCCAGGGTTTTTGTTATCCATATTCTCTGAGATAAAACTTAAAGCAAATACAAACAGTGGCATAGAGTATTGAAATGTCCCCTCTTCTTTCCTCAAGGAAAGGAAGGGTGATGGGGAAGAAAGGAAGGAAGGATGGGGAAGTTTTCACTTGATTCTAGTTCATTTGATGCTGACAAAGAAATGAGTGCCCTTTGAATGACATGTTATGAGTCGGAGTATTGAAGCTGAGAGAGGACGAGGAGAGCAGAGCCACTCCTTAAGAAATTTCGACATGGAGAATGGTGTGGCTCATAGTTCCAGCTTGGACAGCTTACGTGAAACATTTCTCACGCATCTGATGGTATTAATGATGAGACAGTGATAACAAAAGCTGGGATGATGAATTCTAGGTGTCAGGCATTTACCCAGGCTGAGGTTTCTGGACTGAGTCTGCTCCACAGAGATACCTCACCTACCTTCTATTCTGTTTTGCATCCTCATTTGAGATATAAATCTTAGTATGGAAGATATTTTTCCTCTGGGCACAAACCTTCTATTTAAACTCTAACCTTTTTAGTATTTTTTTTTTTTTGCCTATTCCAAATCAATTTTGAGAGGAATTTATATTTTCATTATATATTATTTTGATTAATAAGTATGTATTTCTGAAATTCAGACACAACAATATAGACTTATATTTATTATTTTCACAGCAGTCCTGAGCCAGATATGAAGTCGTTAAAAAGCATGATAGGTAGTTAAAGGGAGAGAGGTCTCTTGTGAATGAGCTTTATCCCCAAAACAGTTCTGCCCCACATTCCATCCACTTGCCCTGCCTCCTTGTTCTCAACTCAAGCAGAATTTGAGATTTCAAATGTTCTTCTTGATGCTTTGCTGATTAACCATTATATGCATGATTATATGGGG
>CM053605.1:68094994-68107099 GCA_028646535.1 Procyon lotor
AGCAGAGGGAATGGTAGCGGGAGAAGCAGGCTTCCCGCAGAGCAGGGAGCCCAATGTGGGGCTCGATCCCAGGACCCTGGGATCATGACCTGAGCCGAAGGCAGACGCTTAACGACTGAGCCACCCAGGCGCCCCTTTTCTGATTATTTTTTTGCAAGCCTAAGCACTAGCCAGTTTCATAACCAGTTTTTTTCTCTTTCTTTTTCTTTTTTTTTTTTACCACATCTGTCCACGAGAGTTCCCATTTAATAATCAGTCAAGTGGTTGCAAACCACTGATTATTAAATGGGAACTCTTGTGGACAGATGTGGTAAAAAAAAAAGAAAAAGAAAAAAAAAAACTGGATGGATGGAACTGGAGGGTGTTATGCTAAGCGAAATAAGTCAGTCAGAGAAAGACAATTATCACATGATCTCTCTGATATGAAGAATTTGAGAGGCAAGGCGGGAGTTTGGGGGGGTGGGGGAGAGAAATGAAACAGGAGGGTATGGGGAGGGAGACAAACCATAAGGGACTCCTAGACTCACAAAACGAACTAAGGGTGGCTGGGAGGTGGGGGGCGGGAGGTGGGTTTGGCACCACTGACTAGTTGTATGACTGAGGTCACCTGACGACATATCTCAGAGCCTCATTTCCTCAATAGTCAAGTGGGAATTATAAAGTAACCTACATTTATTTCATATTCAGAGGGTACGAAGCTCAAAACTAAGTGCTTTACTACATAATTTTATTTGACAGGAGCACTTACAGCAAAATACTATTATTCAGTCCATGTGAACTGTGAGCGGACTCTGGCGTGACCTGAGGTTACCCAGCTGTTGTGACAGACAGGACTGTCTGAGAAGTTGCCCTGGGAGCTCTTTGTGGTGTTTGATTTTTTGTTTTCCCAGCAAGGTGGGTGGGACTAGAAGCTTCTCTTCCCCTAAGTGGGAGGGGTTCTTCATAGACTTAATTCCCCACAGGGACCAGGAACTCCAGGTACTGGAGGGCAGCTGGCATTTCCTGGCACTTCTCTAAACATATGGTCTTAAGCTCAGATTATTTGGACACGAACCAACATGTTTATTCCCCCATGTGAGGTCCCTCTCATGTTGCCCCATAAATCCCTCTTCCAATGCATAGCCCTGTGGTAGCCTGCTGTTTAATGTTGCTAGAACAGGGACTCTGGGCATCCACAGATTCTGTCTGTAATTTCTAGGTGGCACCAAAGGACATTTCCTAGTAAATGTTTTGTAGAACAATGGCTTTATTTTTCTGGGGAACCAGAAATCAAACTCAGGTCCTTGTGGCACCAACGTTCTTAACGGCTATGTCATAATCCATAACCTCTAGAGCTCTTGGGGATTAAGTGAGATATAATATGAAGCACTTAGTGTAGTACCTGACAGAAATTTTCCATAATTTGAAAAATAACTATTACAGTTTGATTCTTTTTTTTTTTTTTTAAAGATTTTATTCATTTATTTGACAGAGATCACAAGTAGGCAGAGAGGCAGGCAGAGAGAGAGGGGGAAGCAGGCTCCCCCCTGAGCAGAGAGTCCGATGCAGGGCTCGATCCCAGGACCCTGAGATCAAGACCTGAGCTGAAGGCAGAGGCTTTAACCCACTGAGCCACCCAGGCGCCCTGAGAGTTGATCCTTGAACAACACAGGTTTGAATTGCATAGGTAACATGGATTTTTTTTTTCCCAATCAATACAGCATTGTAAATGTATTTTCTCTTCCTTAGGATTTTCTTAATACAACTTTCTTTTCTCTGGCTTACTTTATTATTAGAATACAGTATGTAATACATACAACATATGCAGAATACATAATACATACAGAATATGCATTAATTGGCTATTTATGTTATCAGTAAGATTTCCGGTCCTCAGTAGGCTATTTGTAATTAAGGTTTGGGGGAGTCAGTAGTTAGACATAGATATTCAACTGTGCGGGGGATGGGTCCCTTAACCTGGGCATTGTTCAAGGATCAACTGTAGCTATTATTATTCTAGCCCATATTATGACTATGAATTGATACTGCAAGAAGTTATTTTGTATCGTTTTAATACAAATTAAACGTGTTAATAGAAATCTTCAGAGAGTGCCAGTTTTTCTGTGCCCCGTTTTTGGTATTTCCAGGATTGCTAAAGGAAGAAAGAGAACAATTTTCCATCAGGTTAATTACCTGGTGAACTTGGGTAGGGCGTCTGGGAAGAGGATGCTACATTGCTCATAGATGAAACTATTCTATTCATTGTGATCACACTGATGGGACCGTTGTGTTAGCAGAGTTCCTCTGCATGAAGGAGGAGGGTGGGGTTGTGTGGCCGGGGGTAGGGGGGACAAAGTGTTACAAGTTAGTGAAGTCTTGGGGATACCCGGAGATGCTTCTCTTTGGCTAAGCCAGAATTGCCAGGGGGACTCCCACGTGTCTCTTGTTCAGTACGGTTGCTGGACTAACTGTGGATGCTGAGGCAGAGCTAAGCAGGAAAGGAGAAAACAAGATAGGCATTGTACGGAGCGGTTTCCAATCAGAGAACAATTTTCACGGGCGTCAGCACTGTCGGGTGAGCAGTGAGACATTTTAGCCATGTGGAAACAAGCTTTTTAGAGCGGGACGGGCAGATGGATCTGTTCTCAGATAATGCCTTCAGTCACAGGAGGCGTAAAACAAACTGACCTAATAAGAGCTGTAGGAGGGCGCCTGGGTGGCACTGTCAGTTAAGCGTCTGCCTTCAGCTCAGGTCATGATCCAAGGACCCTGGGATCAAGCCCTGGTGGCAGTCTCCTTGCTCACTGGGGAGTCTGCTTCTCCCTCTGTCTCTCTTCCCCTTCTTGTGCTGGATTGCTTTCAAATAAATAAATAAAATCTTTTAAGAAAAGGTATAGGAGATTGCATAGCATTATGAATGTAAGGTATGCCACTGAACAGTACACTTAAACATGGCTTAAGTGACAAATTTTATATTACTTGTATTTTTAAAATTTAATTAAACTTCAAACATTTAATAACATAATTATCAAAAGCCATTGGGTTGTACACATAGGGTAAATGGCATGCTATGTGAACTGGACACCAATAAAGCTGCTTTATAAAAAGCTATGGAGGGGCCCTTGGGTGGCTCAGTCGTTAATCGTCTTCCTTTGGCTCAGGTCATGATGCCAGGGTCCTGGGGTCTAGGCCCACGAGCCCCGCATCGGGCTCCCTGCTAGACAGGAAGCCTGCTTCTCCCTCTTCCATTCCCCCTGCTTGTAGTCCCTCTCTCGCTGTGTCCCTCTCTCTGTCAAATAAATAAGTAAATAAATAATCTTAAAAACAAAAGCTGCGGAGAGCATTTTGTTCCTACAGTTATGAGTTAGTTTTCCTTTAGTTTTCTAAAGGCTTTGTCACCTATGCTACTCAGTAAACACCAATACTTTGATGTAACAGGAGCCGCATTAATCTCAAGGTTGTAGGTGGTTATGTGAACACAGATAAGACACTTTATTTCTAATATTTTGGGCAGTGTAATCAGTTGAAGGAGAAAAATAATTGACTGAAATACAGGGCTTATGTATTGATGATGAGGCTCTCATTTTTTTTATTCCTCACTAGCCAAGTACTGTGTTTTGCTCTATACCCAGAGTAACAAAGCTATACTTGTAAAAAGTCTCATCAATACAGGATCTGACAGGATCAGACAATAGACTTTAGCTAATTAATATTTAATGGGCCTATGGATTTTTTCTCAGCAGCTGGAGTGCTAAATAATAGTCAATTAGCAAATGTGTTAATTAACTCTAATTACATAGCACATGAGCTTCTCTAAGGATTTTTCCTTCACAGATTTACACATGAATGTCCCACCACTCTTCCTGAACACACCAGGCAGCTAATTAATTGATAAGTAATAATTCTTTCTTCTCTCTAAAACATGTATTTAAAAATAAAACCCGATTTAATGCTTGATGACTTTTAAAAGTGACATTTAAGGGTGTGAGATGAATCTGATGTCTGCCTTTTAAATAGGCTTCTCCTAATCATGAGGAACTTTTTCATTCGTGGGCACATGAGGAAGAGGGAAAAAGCATTTTGAGTTTTGTGTATCGGTGCATGAGGTGTGCATGAGAGGGAGAGAAAGGAAGAAAGATGAAAGGGAGAGAGGGAGGGAGAAAGAAAGGGAGAGAAGGATAAAGGGAGTTAAGAAGAAAAGGAATAGAAAGAGAAAGAGACGGGTAGGGAAGGAGAGGGTGGGGAAGAGAAGGAAGAGGAAAGAAGCAGGGGCAGGGAGAAAAGAAGAAGGAAGAAAGGATGAAAAATGTAAAGGAGGCCGATCCTTTGTGAGGAGTCAGGATATGCTGTTTGCCTTGCAGTATGCAGAATTATGAACTCCAGGAGCAAGGGTAATCAATATGTACCATGCAATTAACAGTAATCTTCTGAGCTTCGTGTGCCAGTTAAAGAAAGGCTTCTGAACATTGTATGGTGTCTGCCACCGGGGACAGAGAAGGCTCCGAGGAGAGGAATTAGCATAGCAGCTCTGCACTTGGTCTGGCCTGAGTTGAGAGATCAAAGGCGGGGGATGGCAGCAGCCTGCCGCAGGGGAGCCAGCAGCCCTGCCACCATTTCCGTGCCGGGTGCCTGAGGAGGAGGTGCCTTCCGCTCAAGGCCTGTGGAGGGAAAGCCTTGCAGGGGACTCTGAGGGAGCAAAGTTGTTTTTTTTTTTTCAAATAAGAAAATGGTCATAGAATCCAGTTCAAATGCACACTATTCAGGGGCGCCTGGGTGGCTCAGTTGTTAGGCATCTGCCTTTGGGTCCTGGGATCGAGCCCCGCATCGGGCTCTCTGCTCAGCGGGGAGCCTGCTTCTCCCGCTACCATTCCGTCTGCTTGTGTTCCCTCTCTCACTGTGTTTCTCTCTGTCAAAGAAATAAAATCTTTAAAAAAAACCCCAAAAAACAAAAAACAAATGCACACTATTCATTTGAAGAACTCAGTATCACCAAGCCTATATTAACTCTCCGTTCGATGCTGTGAGCCTCTGCTAAGACCCTTAAATGTTGGTTAGCTGTAAAGAATATTTAGGGGGAAAGATGTTAAAATTGGTCCTTCAGGTTGGACTTGTTTGATCACTCGAGTAAGGCTCAGATGGGCGGCAAGCTTTTCACTCTCATGGCATCAGTTACCAAGTTCTCGTTCAGGACTCTGAAGAAACAGAAAAATGCAGTCCTGTGAAAGTGCACACTGGAAAACGCCAAGCTTTGCTTCCCTCTTTCCTGTACTGAGAGACAATGATGTTCATCCTTTTCATGGTTTACAAGAGGCGGCGGCTTAGAAGAATGTGAATCTGTTCTCGGCAGTTGTCAACACTGAGTATCTAGCAAACAGTATATTCCGTTCTCATGGGCCGGGACCCTGTCTCCTGTGTTTCGTTTTGTTTTGGGGACCTGGTTGAGAGACATGTTGGGGGTGGGTCTCTTGGGAGGCCTTGAGGCCACGGAGGGCCTGGTGCTGAAGACAGGGCTGGGGGCCTGCTTGGGGGAGTCAGGCAACACGAAAAACGCAGGTCTGGGGACACCATGGGTCAGTGCTCAGCAGTCATGAAGCTGCTGGGTTCTGTATCAGACAACTCACTGCCTGCCTCTCAACCCTTGTACCTTCCTCTTCCTTCCAGCCTTGCTGCGGCCCTGGCCACAGTGGGTGTGACGTGGGGGCTCCCGGCCTCCGCTGTGTTACTGATTAGCTCACGTTCTGTTCAGGGGCTTCTGTTACCCCGTGGGACTTCTTCGGGGCCCAGGCAGGCCCACAAGCCTGGGAGGGCATGGCAGTTTACAGCCCTGGGGCACCTGCTTCTGTATTTGGGGTTCTGGGACTGAGGCTTGGCCTTCCCCAGTGACTACCAGGCTGGCACCGGGTCCTTGCACAGGCATTCCCACCTTCCCAGCTTCACCTCCCTGGGCCCGCAGTTCCCATCTCTAGGATCACGGCCTGCCCTCAAGCTCTTGTCTCAGGGGGAGGAGCCTAGGGTATGATAGTTCATTCCAGAAATCTAGCAGAAGCAATGGCTAAAAACACAGGAGTGAGGGGCTGGCAGACATGGACTGCAGATCACAAGGAAATCACCGGAGATAGAAACCAGCCAAGTAGTGCATAATGTTTAGCCAGTACCTAGGGCCTGAAGGAATGAAGGAATGTAGACTTCTAAGGTGGTCTCTTAGGGTCCTTTCAGTCTCTGAACTAGAGACCTTGCAGCGGCTGCTTCGGTTGGGAGCAAAGCCTGTGGCTGGAAAATTCCACAGAGACATTATTTAGTCTCTCCACCTGGCAGAGTCTTCCCACCGCCAAAGAAAAGGGAAATACAGTGTTTACTCATGTAGTTTCTACTTGAGTGGGGTAAATGCTTGAGGCGAAAGAGAGGAAACTTAAAAATGAGAGAACACCTTTGCTTTTCTTCTCATTTTCTCTGCACAAGTATAAATCCTACTCTAGTGGCATTGCAAGGAGGCTGTGGGTGTTATTTCAGTTAGCAAATAACTACAGAGTCCTGAAGTCCTGAATAAGTTCTCTGTTTCTGCTGTAACAAATCGCCACAAACTTAGTGGGTGAAAACAATACAAGTTTATTCTCTTACAGTTCTATAGGTCAGAAGTCTGGCATGGGTCTCACTTGGCTAAAATCAAGGTTTTGGCAGAGTTTTGTTGCTGTCTGAAAGCTCTAGGGGAGAATTGTTTTCTTGCCTTTTCCAGCTTCTAGGGGTTTCTTGTGTTTTTTAGTTTGGGGGCTCTTTCTTGTATCTTTAAAGTGAATACTGATAGACTGAGCCCTCCTCATATTGCATTATTCTGGCCTCTTCTGCCTTCCTTTTCCATTTGTAAGGATTGTTGTAATTACATCGGGCCCACCAGGGTAACTGAGGATACTGTTCCTATCTTAAGATCTACTGATAAGCAGCCTTCATTCCCATTTGCCATGTAACGTAGCATAATCACGGGTTTTGGGGATAAGGATGTAGACATTCCTGGGGTGACCATTATTTTTACCTTAAGTCCTTTTTGCTACCTAACTTACAGACTGAAAGTTTCCTCTAGCTAGAAAGTCGCCAACCTGGTATCGAGAGGGTCTGACTCTTTCTCCTTCAAGTTTCAACTCTAATATCTTCCATTTAAATCTTCTCTTATATCCAAACATGTGGAAATAATACTGCCCTCTATACTGCTTCTACAAAATTTTGTATATGTCTTAAAATAGCACTTAGACACATACACAGATACTTAATACACTGTAAGATACTTAATACACTCCTTTCTTAAAATATTTTAAATTAAAATATTTACGGACTAAGAGAAGGGAATTATCATAATTATGTTTGTATCCCTAGCTCACAGGTGAAGGAATGAAAGATGGTCAACATCCACAACTGTTCCTTGGGTTGAATGATGGTGGAAATTGAAGGAAAGACCTTGTAATGTATGTGTCACATTCAATGAAGTGTGCTAACACTTGTTAGCACAGGGTACTAGATGATGAGCCATAGCTCAACAACAGACCACAGAGAAAATGAAATAGAGAAGTTTGTTGTTCATAGGTCCTAGAGGAAGTCCCCAGCACTCCTTGAGGGGCTGCATGGGGAGGTCAAGGTAGGGTACAGAGAAATTGATAGGACCTGGGACACCTGCCCTTTTTAAGGTATGTGGGTGGAGTGCTTTGGGGTTCCTGGGCTAAGGCTACATTGGTCAGTTCAAACTAAAAGAGCAGGGCTTGGTAAGCCCCATGGGGATCTTACCTAAGGGGTGAATAGGAGAAGGTGCTGGGGGTTCAGGGAGACTGTTAATCCCCAGGGCTGTTGGGGAAGTCGTAGCAGGGATTTAAAATTGCTTGCAATTCTGTGAGTTCTTGCCTAGGTCATGTGCTTGTGTGAGGAGCTGTTGTTGGTTTAAGGTTGGTTTAAGGAGCTGTTGTTGGTTTAAGCAGACCGCTTTGCCAAACAACCTGGATGCCAAGGCAGCAATACCACAGAGTAGCTTAGCCAGACCTGTTATCTAGACAGACAAACCCTAGACAGACTTGTTATCCTTAGACCTAAAGCTTCTCTATGGGAGGAACTGTGTTTTTTCTCACCTTCGTATGTATTTACACACTGAGACTAATGTCTTCCTGAATGGATTGGCCAAAGCTCTTTTGCCACTAGCTCATGTTGGAATACAAGGACATTTATTTGATCTCTTAAGCTTCATATTTCTCACCTGTAAAATGAAGATGGTATTTCTCCAGATGTCTTTTAGGTTCCTGCCACTTCTAACATTCAGTGACTTAATTAAATATTGAACCTAATAGAAATGAACTAAGTTTCAACCCAGCCAAGAAATACTAAATTCGTATCTTACACTGACATTTGAAAGTTTCCTACGAATAACTCCTACGACTAAATTTATCCTCACTTAATGGAGGATGATAATCATGGAGTTGCAGAAGAGCTTTATGTGCTTAAGTGAATAGCTAGTTATTGGCAGCCAGCCTTCGTACTGTCAGCCGAAGCTACTCCTCTGGATCAGCTTGTGCAAGTGAGCAGATGATGCAGAGCAAAGACGTGCTTGGTGGGGGTGAGACTCTTCATCGAGGTGTTCACGGAGAGGGAAGTCTGCCCGCTTAGAGAGAAGAAGGGGAATGTGTGGATTGGCAGAGAAGAGGTTGGAGATGTTCCATGAGTTTACGGCAATAGTTTCTCCTTTCTGGCTTTACCTAAAGAAAAGAGCATTGGGAATGTAATGTCTTTACTGGTGAACCTTTTTGGTGACCAGACTCCAAGAACTTCAATGTATATGGGCTATAGTTGATGGTACTCTTTTTACTTCTGTTACTGAGATGGGGAAGAGAAGAAGGGATAAGACAATTCATCCAAAACCTTAAAAGAAAACTGTACAGAGGTAACTGGGTGGCACAATCGGTTAAGCGTCTGACTCTTGGTTTCAGCCGACGGTCGTTATGTCAGGGTCGTGGGATCGACCCCGGGGTTGGGCTCTGCACTCAGCACAGAGTCTGCTTGGGACTCTCTCTCTTTTTCCATCTGCTCCTCCCCCTCCTCAAATAAATGAATAAATCTTTAAAAAAAAATAAAAAGAAAAGAAAACTGTACACGAGCGCACATGTTTTAATAAGATGACTATCGTTGAGATTGTAGATCCCATTATAGCAAAGTTATCAGATACAAGATTTTATTGCTCTTTGCACCCATGTCACATTCAGACAAGAATCATAATGTAATTGGAATTATTTGAATCCATCTTTATTTTATTTGAGAGAGCAAGGATAGAGGTGAGGGCAAGCCTCATAAGGTTTTAGTAACCAGGCTCAATTAAAACTAGAGCAATATGGAGTCTATGATAGTGGAAATGCAGAGTGAACAGATCGAGAAATGTATTTCTCCAAGGATGTACATTCTTTTCTGATCACATTCCGAGGGGGTAAGCCAGGACTAGAATAAGTGGTATGAGTAGCTGTTTTTAGGATTACCAAAATGTCTGGCTTATGGCCTCAGTATTAAAATTCCTGCCATTTAGGCTATGTCATTAAAACACTTTGTAAGCTGAAATTTGAAAAAAAGACAAAAACAAAAAAATAAAACAATTTGTTTTAATTTTTTTAAAAATTTTGTTTTAATACAAACAATCTTAAGGAAGAGTCTGTATAAAATGAATTAACTTAATTGGTTAGTTTTTATTTAATAAGTATTACATGTCATTTACTATATATTAGGGAACATTCTGAATGCTGTGTAATGTCATTTAATTAGCTTTATTACTTATTTTAACTCTAAGAGAATGATTTACAGAGATGGGAAAAAATTATAGTGGGCACGAGGAAATAAAAGAGAAGTTATGGTAACTGTTGAGGAGATGAAGGGCTGGGTGAGGGAGTAGGTCACTGAAACAGGAGGAACCAACATGAAGGGGGAGGAGGGAATTAGAATGAGGAAAGGTACCTAAAACATGGTTCCGTTTGCGTTACCCTATGCCAGGAGGTCAATCTCTGGTTCTCTCAAGGTTGTAACCTCCAGGCTGAAATAGAGAAGAAGGCATAGAAACTGTTTGGAATGGGGAAAGGAAACAAAAACACACCTCAGCAAATCCCCACTGTCTCCTTCAGACACTACCAAAAGAGACCTCTGGTGTGGTGACTTGACTTAGCGGAAGCAAAACACCCAAATCTAGAGTGAGCTCTACAACAGCCGAATGCCCAATGCATTCTCCAAAGTCATTACTAAAAATAATTAAATGGATTATTGGTCTAGGGGATTTCAAAAGAGAGGAAGATGCATGCCAGAGCCATCCATACATTTCCCAGAGGAAGGACAAAAAACTATGAATAAAATTAGGCCACGCTACAATAGGTGATCAAGCAATTAGCATACATGAAAAGAACACAATTATGAGCCACAGTGAGGCTACACCGCTATTTATTTTCCACAATTGATTTCTTAGATTCCACATTTCAATAATACTGATAGGTACTTTCATTATAAAGTAAGAGAAGTGTAAAACTCCCTTCCGAATTAAATTGTTAAGGAAATCATCTTCTTGTTCACGAGAAGCTACTATGGTGACAGTTTTTGAACATATCATGGGGAAACAACATTATTTTTCACTAGTAGTTTATGGGTTTCAGGACAATGGGTGAGGTTTAGGTATGGATCAATAAAATCAGCATAATAAATAGTAAAATAATAATAAAATAATAAAATAAATAAAATTATCTTCTGGCAATTCAGCAAGGTACTGGGGAAAGATATTGGGCTTTCCTCTGTGGCACCTGAGTAAATTGTTCAGTGTCTCTGGTCCTTAGTCTTCTCTGCTATTAAAATGAGATTTTTTTTTTTAGATCAGATAAGAAAAGTGATAATAATAAACATCTTCTAAGTATATAATATTTGTCAGCAGTAGTACAATCATTTTATACATATTGACTCATTACATCCTTACAACCAGAATGGATTATATCAACGGATTTTTTTTTTTCCCCCACCAAAATGGATGAACTGGTGTTTTTCAGTCAACTGATCTTGATTGTGTTTATGTGTGTGTATGTAGTGGATGGTGGTGGTTGGGTAAGTAGGTGATTGGTTTATGATTGGGGAAACTCTTCCCCAGTAGTTTCAGAAAGTTTTTTGGAATACAGAGAAGATTTATATAAAAACTCTTGAGTCTGTGCTATTCTGTAAATAATTTGTAGGACCTATTTGGAATGCACTTGTCCACTGAGATTTTTATAAACACTACTCACTCTGAATCTGCTGTAGCAACTAATACAATATCCACCAAAAGATTTTTGTTTAAACTTTTCTAGGTAAATGTGTCTCAGAATTTCCCTAACTGTAGCTTGCATAAACATCACCTAGAAATAGGTAAAAAAAATAATGATTCTGGATCATCCCTGTCTTTCTCCCAGTTCTGCACCAGGAAACATAGACAAAGGATCCTTGGAAGTGTCATTCCTAATAAGTATACATAAGTGTTTCAAGAGGACCATGGATGAAACTGAGAGGTGTTCATTTGAAGGTTTTATTTAATTGTTTGGTCAAAACAGTCTGGTCAGGTTTATGTAAATTGCATTCATCTTGGAGAGGAAGTGCCAATTCTACTCACAATTTCCTTTTAAAATAAGATTTCCATAGTGGCAATAATAATAATAATGATAATAATAATAATAATAATAAGCATATATCTTGTTTTTATTGTGCATCAGGCATTCAACTTTACTCATTTAATCCTCAGAATAATCCTATTCAATAGGAACTATTATCATGTCCATTTTATAGAGGAGGCGGCAGGTTGGGAGGTATGTGGAGGGTTATTGAGATTGAGAGGGATTCCTACTGAAGGACACATTACAGGGAGCTCTGGAGTCCTGTGCTTCTCCCCACCCCAAGTCTCCCTCTCTGCCTTTCCCTCCCTCCTTTATACTCTCTCCCTCTCTTTCTTTTTCTGTCTCACTTTCATCTGTAGGGGAGGAAAAAGTTTTCCTTAACCTTATTAGGGTTCCTGGCTGGGTCTGGAAATTAAACTGACAAAGGCAGATTATGGGGAGAAATCACATAAACTTAATGTGACAAGGGAGCCTTCATAATGAAATGAAGACCCAAAGA
>CM053605.1:68113468-68192571 GCA_028646535.1 Procyon lotor
TGACCTCAAGTTTGCTCCGATCTCTTCTTTTGTCCTTTCTTCTCCCCACTAAGCAAGTGCTTCTAAAATTGAGTAGCAGTATGCCTGCTGAAGCACTTTGCACAGCATCTGCCCATGCAATAGTGATGTTAAAGAGCACAGCTCAGGGACGAAAACAGAGCAGGTACTCAACAAATGTTAGCTGCTCTAACACTGGTATTCTTATTATTATTGTTAGTTTTATATTGGCTTTTCATACATTTCAAATGTCACTTCAGGGATAAAAATATCCATATCTAGACAATATCTAGTTTTTATTGTGTTCATAGAACGTTATTTTTTACTTGTAAGACATACTCTAAATGCAGGCATGCATCATCTAAAGCGAATCCATTGTGACATACATAATAATCTAGATTTATGTGACTTTGGTAGGTTTCTTTTAAAAAGCTGATTCTCTTTTGAAATTTAAATATGATTTAATGACTTTCTTTTTTCAAACAAAGTCACCAGTTGTATTAAGGGGAGTTCACCTATGTGGGCCTCATGACAGCCCCCCCCACCAAAAAAAAATGTTTAATATGAGCTAGTGTCCTCAGCAGGCTTTCTGGGCTCTGCAGATGTGACCTGGCACAAAGCAATTCTACTGTGGTTTTGTCCACTAGGATTTGTTTTCGTTTTTAAGCTGGTCTAATTTTTCATTTGGACAATGAAATTTGTTTTCCATGCAAATTTCCTGGCTATCCATCCTTTGCTCCATTTTTCATGTTCCATAATGAAGTCACATTATTTTCACTTGCTTCTACTTGTTTGGTTTGTATGTTTAAGTTAAAAAGAAACACAAGCAACCCTTTATTTCCTGATCCTTATAACAAAACTCTGCTTCAAGTTTTTATTTACAATTACATCTGTTGTGATAGTTTTTGAGTGATTTCTTTCCACTTTTATTTTTAAAGTAGAAGAGGAATTTATTGAAATTCTCAAAATTATCTGGCACCAGTCAGATGCTGCACCTCATCTAAATGTGTTCAGCAATAGTCAGGACTAGCCTCATTAGTGTCTACCTTCTCATTTGCTATAATTGGTGATTGATGAAGAAGATTTCTATTATAGGGCATGACAGCGGTCCAGCCGGACTGTGTGATGCCTAAGGCTGAGTGAACACTTCCTTCTCGGGCTTTCATTCCTCAGCTCAAAAATGATAAAATAATTTGCTGTGGTGTTCAATTACTAGAATCTTTAGAGACTCTTAACTTATTTTCATCCTACCTCTTAAAACACCATCATATGTGAGTGTTCATACACGTAAACCATGTACCAAAATAACTGGTTCATTTATTTAATAATTAAACCAACCATTATGAAATGCCAAACAATTAAAGTAGAATTTTTAGGTAGACTAGATCAACCAATTTATTTAAATGTCTGGTTTCAGTGATAAATATATACCTATAAATAGACATATAAAGAACAGTTCATGTAAAAATAATAAAAATGGACTAAATTTTATAGAAGTTAATTTCAGTAATGTGACATCATGAGCCAAGTTTTACATAAATAAAGCAGAGAATGGTGTTTAGCCTTTGGGTGGGAAAAGTGATTATATATTAGAAATAAGAATTTTGGGAACTATTAACATAATTTTTCTTATGTTAGTAAAGCTGTTGTAATGAGAAAGACATCAAAGTTATGACAACCATCTAGTTAAAACTGAATTACAATAACAGACTACTTTTGTGAACAGTTTGGCAAAACTCACTGGAATCATTGGAGAAAGATTGTGAGAAAACATGTGCCGGCAGATGGATGCCTAAGTGATACTTATTGTTAATATAAAACTAATATTGCTATATTTGGAAAAAACATAGGAAACTTATGGGCTGTGAAGGCTTTTATGTAATCAATGAAAATATAGGAAACATTCACTTAAGTAACCCATTTCAGTTACTTTTTGTTGTAAAGCAGAGTGGATTCGGCCAAAAGATTGAGGAACTAGGAAACTTCTAGTAATGTTTTCATTAACCACTGAAATAATGGCTAATACAAACAAGGAAAATAAATACTGCTTTAATCAGAACAATTTATTTAGTATGTAGTGAATGTACAGGCTATGAGTTTATTCGGGGGAAGCCACGTGGTGTATTTATAATTTGAGCTAAGCCTTAACATTAAAACTCATCCATCAAGTGCCGAGGGCCCTTAATATAGTGATACATTATGTCATCATTTCTTCTCTGCTTCATATATTTAAGACTGAAGTAGGGGCTGTAGCAATGCAAGGAACTGTAAGCCATTACTCCTTTCATCCTTGGGTCTAGTTATAGAGCTAGGCTTTCACATAAGCAGTGAGTAAATGGCAATGAGGGTCATCAAAATGGTGAGGATGCATGTATAATTTTTCAGTTAAGCCAGTCAGAGAAAGTATCTTAGAGGTTGGCCTTGGATTGGGTCAAGAAAGATAATAGAATAGGAACAGACTTGAAAAAGAAAAGAAAAGATGAACTTAAGTCCATAAGACAGGGATGACTTGAAGAAAATTGAGGAAGATATAAACAAAAAAATGGGGGGGGGTGACTAGGTGGCTCAGTCAGTTAAGTGCCGTATCTTGGTTTCGGCTCAGGTCATGATTTCAGAGTCCTGAGATCAAACCCTGTGTCAGGCTCTGTGGTCAGCAGAGTCTTCTTGGGACTCTTCCCTTCAGCCCCCCCTCCCCCCCACCCCCACCGCTTGCTGGTGCCCATGCGTGCTCTCTCTCCCTAAAATAAATAAAATCTTAGAAACACACACACACACACACACACACACACACACACACACACACACAATATAAGGCATATTTTGGTACTCATTTTGGCTTCCTGCTCGTTTTTTATTCAGGGATAAATAAACAAAACAGAGAATAAATATTAAGGCCAGATTCCAGGAGAGGGGGTTGCTTGTAGATAGAGGAGCTGTTGAGTAGGGTAGCATTCATCCTCAAAACTGTTTCCAGAGGCACCTTTTCATTCTATCCCTTTGTGTCGTTGCCATCTATACCCTTAAATCTTTGCCCCCTTCATAGTCTTATCTACCCTGTGCAGAATTCCATGGTTCATACCTCTTGTTCTATGTCTATGTATACCTTAAAACTAGTAGTCGGATTTCATTTTGCTGTACATTTTCTGGGGCAAGCCCAAAAGACCAGAAAACTCGAGACCAATTTTTACCAGGAAGAGTTTTATGGGACTAGAACCTAAACTTAGGCATCAAAGGTATTAACAGAGAAACAGTATCAAGAGATTTTACCATATCTCATCTTGTGCCCCAAACCTTCTGCTTTTAACTTGAAGGCCATGAGGTTTTTTTTCGCTGTGAGGTGACATGTGGTTTATCCAATAAACTGAGTCTGCATCCCCTACTCCTAGTATCCTCCACGAAGTCATTAATTATTGAAAACTTACTGAGCATCTACACTGTGTTGGGAACCATGGCATGGAATGCCAAGAAGAAGACAAAGCAAGCTGCTATACAGATCTCACTTTGAGAAATTGAATATACAATGGACAATGGCCAGGTTATATATAAAAATAGAATGCTGACCTGTCCAGGTAAGCAACCCCCCTATCTGCAATAGACAACCCAGAAAGCCAGCCTGCTGTACATCAGACTTACAGTAAACCTGATTGTAATCTCTAATAATAATCCAAGAAGCTAAACAATAACTTTTGTAACAATTAATGCAAAATGGTCAAGACTTTACTAATAATTGACAGCTTCTCTGAATTTTGTTCCCACTTCAAACTTAGGACCAATCCAGAGAAAGGCAAATATGCACCCCTAACCAATCACATGGGATACCCTGCTTCTAGTTGGTCCCCTATAGCTCCCCGAAGCCAATAGCTTCTAATCAGGGAAGACTTGCAGCCTTCCCTTTTTTCCCACTAGACAGCTCTTCCACTCCCCTGCATGCCTTTGAGTCTTTGCCAAAACACAAGTGATGGTGGCTGATTCCCTTGGTATAGTAAGCTCTGAATAATAGCCTCTGCCTTTCTCATTTACTTGGTCTTGGTTTATTTCCACATTATTTCTTGGTTTAATGCAAAAGAGTTGCTTTTGGCAGTTCAGACACTGAACTGGTCAGTTGCATATCTGGAAAAAGTAGAATGCTATAGAAACACCAGTATTCTCTCGCCCAAATCTGGAGAGGTCTGGTCCAAACTTCCAACCAGGGAAGCTACAGGTAACTTGGTTATTGCATGAGTGACAGCCTGTCAGGTGCAAAGCAGGAAAACAACTTTATTATTTTAACTGCACTATCCTTGAACTAGTTGTACTATGGAACAAAAAAAAAAGTTCCCTAGGATTAGGGCAGGGGATGGGAGTGACTTGACCAACGTTGTTGTAAATTGCCATGGGAACCTTCTAGCCACATAAAGTAGCCACAGAGGCAATGCTATGGCTGTGGTGATATTTTAAAGGACTCTAGGGAGCACACTACATCCTTGCGTGTGATCTTGTAACTCCTACAGTAGTACTGGTTCTGCTGTGGCAGGGGTGGAGAAGCTGGGAGTTCATGTTATCTTGAATTCAGGCCTTTGGCAGCAAAGGCTTTAAACCAGGGATTAGCAGACTTTTTCTGTAAAGGACCGAGTAGTAAATATTTTGAGGCTTTTCATTTCAATATTCAACACCACCATGGTCGCTTGAAAGCAGATATAAACATTTGGCAGGTTGGGCAAATAAGTGTGCAAATATGCAAATTAATGTGCGTGTACTGCAATAAATATAGACATCAAAATTTGAACTTAATGTACTTTCTGTATATCATGAAAGACTATTCTTCTTTTTGGTTTTTCCACAGTCATTAAACAATGATTTAAAAATTAACGGTTATTAATTTGCAGGCCATAGAAAAACAGTCAGAGGGCCAGATTGGGGGGGCCACTGTTTGAAGATTACAGCCTTATAAGAGCAGAAAGCTACTGCATATAACAGCACAAGAATGGGAGGGAAGGATGTTTCTAGAAAATACCTCCAGAAATGACCATTAGATCCAGGTATTTCTTGTCAAAGAGGCACAAAAATATCAGCTGCAGTTCTGGAAATAGGAGGGATGAGGGTATCCAGTCCTGCAGCTGGGCCGAAGCAGGGGACTGAAATGGAGTTCAATACAAAGAAGTGAGGAGCTGTTCCTGCAGGTGAGTTGCAATGTCACAATAGGAAATCAGGGTGGGGGCAGTGAGGGCCAGGTCTTGGAAGTTGGAAAGGATGTTGTTAGAGCTCATAGTTATGGGCTACAATCCCAAGTTTAGACTCAGGTTCTGTATAGTAACTAATCAGAACAAAGGCAAGTCACCTGGCAAGGACTTAGTCTTATCACATGTGTGAAATATGCAGAAGCAATCTCTAGAGGCAGTATTGAGTAGTGGTTAAGATCATGGGCTCTGGTGTCAGACTGCCTAGGTACTAATCTCATCAGCACACGTTCTAGCTTGGTGATCTTGGGCAAGTTGCTAGGGAATAAGGAGTAGTATCCTTTCATCCAGTATTGTTGAGGAAGTTATTAGGTGTGAAAATCAAAACCACCTACTTAATAATCACTTACTACTTTAGATAGATTTTACTATTTCACTGTTTTCCTCAATATATTTTACTATTCCAGCTAACTCTTGGTTGGAATGTAAAAGTTGCAAGTAACTTTATTATTTATCCCAAGAACATTCTGAAAGACCAAATAACTCTTAAACAGAAAGCATCAGATGATAGTATATACCACAGGACTCTTAGACTCTTTGCTCTCTTTGCTGTGCCCAATAGTTCTGAGCCCTGATGTCATCATCTGTACCCAATCCCAGTCAAGTCCTCTGTTTGAAAGACTTACCTTAAATCAAAATTTCAATAATATTCCAACATTGCCTTTCTCTCTTTAAGATACAGCTAAGACCCTGTCAAGGTAGTGCTCTCCCTTAGAGCAGTGAGTAAGAACCTCAAATCAAGGTATTGTTTTGGTGATATTTTTGATAGTTAGCGTATAGAAAGCTCTAAGCTTGATGCCGATCTCATCATAAGTAATCTATCAAGTTAAGCATATTGATGCCCTTATAGCGTTATTCACAACAGCCAAAAGTTGGTGGCAACATAAATGTCTTATTAATGGGTGAATGGGTAAACAAAGGTCATGCATAGTAGTGTATACATACAATGGAATATTATTCAACCTTGAAAAAGAAAGAAAATTTTGGCACACACAACAACATGGATAAACCTTGAAGACATTATGCTAAGTGAAATAAACCAGTCACAAAAAAACAAACATTATATGATTCCACTTATGTTAGGTACCTAGAGTAATCAAATTCATAGAGATGAAAGGTAAAATGATGATTGCCAGGTGCCAAAGGAGGGGAGAATGGGGAATTATTGCTTGATGGGTATGGCATTTCAGTTTGGGATGATGAAAAATTCCTGGAGATTGATGATGGTGTTGGTTGTACAACAGTGTGGATGTATTTAATGTCACTGATTTGTACACTTAAAAGTGGTTAAGATGATAAATTTTGTGTTATTTATATTTTGTCACAATGAAAAATATATATAGTTGTCCTAAAGGACTTGAGACTTTTTCACTGTGGCCTTTACATGTCCTTGTCCCTTACCCCTAATTGTTCCATTCATTCTTCTTGACATAAATACAGAACTCTGAAATAATGGCTGCTAATCTATAATGTCTCTATCCTCAAAACTAGCTATAGTTTGATCAATACTCCTCCTGCTAAAACCCATAAAATATTCTGTTCTTCCACACGTTATAATGAGTTCCTTTGTGGCTGTCTTGTTCTGGGAATTTTCTAATAAAAGCTTATGTTAATGATGGTCTGGTTGATTTTCTTCATGTGTGTGTATGTTTTATATGTGTGTGTGATGAGAGAGGGTCAAAAGCAGAGACTAGAGAGATGCAGAGGAAGAGAGAGTGAGAGAAACAGAGAGCACCAGTAAGGTTGGAGGTCTATAATCTCAGTACTGCATAGGCTCTCAGAGCTTTCCTTGGAATATTAATCCCTGTTCTAATTAGGTGGAAGAGATTCAGGAGGCCTTAAAGGAGGTCAGCAATGGCATCTGGGCCTGGATCTTTGGACTTAATGTTAAGTTCTACTGACATACATCCTGAGGCCAAATGCTATTAACTTATATTCTGTTCCAGGCAGAGTGGGTCAGAGTTGCATAGCGCTGAGGCTACAGAGACCCCTACAGCTGGAAGGAACAGGAAAAGCATAAACAAGTCACTTCTGCTTGCTGGTCAAGTTTGAAGACAGGCTTGGCTAGGAGTCAGTAAGGAATTCTGAGCACTGGTAGTGAGGCGTCCCACTGATGTCTATAGGGAGAATGTGGAATCCAGTGGAAAGGTCCTATAGTATATGACCAAGAAGCCTTGAGACATGATATTGGTTAGCCCAGTGTGTCCTGACACAGCAATTTGTAGAACATGAGGGTAAATCTAAGTTGCTCAGACCCTTGGGTGTTGGGGGTGCCCATAGAGGATTTCAAGAACTTCCTGTGACAGAGGACTCAATAGGCTCCTATTCCAGAGATGGGCACAAGTATGGCATTGGATCCTTGAGGGCTGGGATAGTTAATTTTATATGCCAACTTGACTGGGCTAAGGGGGTGCCAGATAGCTGATTAAACATTGTATCTGGGTGTGTGAGGGTATTTCTGGAAGAGATTAGCATTTAAATCTATAGACTGAGTAAAGGAAATCCCTCTTATGAATGCAAGTAATCATTATTCAATACACTGAAAGGCTTGAATAAAGAGGGTGGAGGAAGGGCAGATTTGTTCTCTACTTGAGCTGGTACTTCCATCCTTTCCTCTTCTTAGACATTAGTGCTCTTGGTTCTTGAACTTTTGGACCTGGATTGGAACTTAAATGACTGACTCTATCATTCTCAGGCTTTAGGGTTTGGATATACCACTGGCTTCCTGGGGCCTTCAGTTTCCAAACAGAAGATCATAAGACTTCTCATTCTCCATATTTGTGTGAGCCAATCTCTCATAATAAATCAATCAATCTATCTATCTATCTATCTATCTATCTATCTATCTATCTAATTGGTTCTGTTACTTTGGAGAACCTGATTAATACAAGGACCGAAGCACTGAACAGAAGCCTTGCCTTTGCAGCTTTGGCTTAAAACAACAATCAATCTAAAAAATAGTCATCAAGAAAATGTTAAAGGAAACAGTCAACAAAACAAACAGGCAACCCACAGAATGGGAGAAGATATTAGCAAATGACACTACAGACAAAAGTCTGATATCTAAGACCTATAAAGAACTCAAAGTCAACACTCAAAAAACAGATAATCACGTCAAAAAATGGGCAGAAGACATGAACAGACACTTCTCCAAAGAAGACATACAAATGGCTAACTGACATATGAAAAAATGTTCATCATCATTAGCCATCAGGAAGATTCAAATCAAAACCACATCGAGATACCACCTTACACCAGTTAGAGTGGCCAAAATCAACAAGACAGTAAATAACAAGTGTTGGAGAGGATGTGGAGAAAGGGGAACCCTCCTACACTGTTGGTGGGAATGCAAGTTGATGCAGCCACTTTGGAAAACAATGTGGTGGTTCCTCAATAAATTAAAAATAGAGCTACCCTATGACCCTGCAATTGCACTCCTGGGTATTTACCCCAAAGAAGCAGATGTAGTACAAAGAAGGGCCACATGTACCCCAATGTTCCTAGCAGCAATGGCCACAATCGCCAAACTATGGAAAGAGCCAAGATGTCCTTCAACAGACAAATGGATAAAGAAGATATGGTCCATATATACAACGGAATATTACGCCTCCATCAGAAAGGATGAATACCCAACTTTTGTATCAACATGGACGGGACTGGAAGAGATTATGCTGAGTGAAATAAGTCAAACAGAGTCAATTTATCATATGGTTTCACTTACGTGTGGCACATAAGGAAAAATATGGAGGACATTGGGGGAAGGAAAGGAGGGGTGAATTGGGAGAAATCGGAGGGGGAGACAAAACATGAGAGACTGAGAAACAGTCTGAGAAACAAACTCAGGTTTTTGGAGGGGAGGGCCGTAGGGGGTTGGGTGAGCCTGGTGGTAAATATTGAGGAGGGCACGTATTGCATGGAGCACTGGGTATGGTGCATGAATAATGAATCTTGTAACACTGAAAAAATAAAATAAAGAATGTTAACTTAGATTCAACACATTCAATTAAATAAAAACAAACAGGGAAAGGTATGCCTATCATTATAGAAAGATTGGTTTTAGAGATGGTTAAAATATCAAAAACTTGGTGCAGAAAGTAGAAATCTTTGATTATCTAAAAAGTTATTTAAAGATGAATGCCCTGAGTCAATAATGACAGGTGAGTGAAGGGTAAAAGAATTATACCAAAGGCTGATCATCCTTATATATATGAAAAGCTTCAAGAAACAAATATAATACAATCACTAAGTGCAGTCCAGAGTTTTGAACTGATTGACAAGCTGGGCAAGGGGTGACATTCTCTCAGTGAGCACCAGTTGGTCCCAATGCTGTTTGCTCTTAAGCCTCGTTGCAGAAGCATATCCAAGCAGGTGGCTGAATCTTTTACTGGTACAGTGGCTGGCATTCATTATCTTACTGAGAAAGGTAAAAACCTTTTTCTGTTATTCATGTACTACTTTTTGTGGTCCGAAGGAGCAGTCACTTAATGGCTAGAGAGTAGGCAAATTAATAATAATGGACCAGACTCTCATCCCATGCAATCAAATAGATGTTATTCTCTATTAAGTTATGTGGCATAAGAATCTCACCTAATAACAGTAATAAATAATGGGGTAATTTTCATGCCAGCTGCTAACGGTCTCTTTGCTTCTAACCAGGGTTTTATATCATTGTATTTCTACCTTCAGGAAACAATGACATTCTCAGACCTGTTTTAAAAGGCTGCACTTTTTGCTTTTTATTGCTGCAGTTTTTATGGGTTGTCTGAGTCCAGAGTTGAATTTTTAGGTCCCTAAGAGAGGGAAATGTGATAAAAACAGTATTGTTAATGGAGCTTGATGTGATTATTATGGAGGGGAGTTCAGTATCTTCCAGAGATTTGGGGGACTTCAGGATTTGGGGGATTTTGAATACAAGTTTTTTTCAAGGTGATTTGTAGTATACTTGGGGAAGAATATGTGCTTTGCAGATAATGATTATTTTGCTGGTGGTTTGGATCTGTCTTTTGAGGCATGTACCGACTGACTAATGAAGTTTAGTAGAATAAGCTTACCTGGGGTTCTGAATCCAATAGTATGTCATGAGTTGATTTTATATATTTGTATATTTAAAAATTTTGGAGGTAGCTCAGAAGATAAGCACAGTAGAGTCTGTGTGGACTTATAAATATTCCTGTTTTTCTCTTCCCTGTGCCATTTTGGATGATAATTTTGCTATGTTATCGTAGAATCGTTTATTACCATCACTCTGGTGCTCTGGATGCGAATGTGCCTTAACCTCCACCTTCTTGGGATTTGTAGGTACTTGTGTTGGTCCATCTATTTTAACATATTGTTTGGATGTTACTTGGATAGGCTGTAGACTTGTCTGTTTTCTCTGCTAGAATGTAAGTCCCTTTAGGCTCTCTGGTTTTTTTGGGTTTTGGTTTTAGTCTGAAACACAGAAATGTCTATGTGTCCAAGGTTGCAGAGCTGGCAGGCACAGAGACAAGATGGGAGCCCTGGGTGGTTTCGCTCCAGAGCCCATAACCTTAACCACACTCTGCTGTCTCTCTTGTGAACGGCTAGCATGACACTGACACGGTTTGTTGAATGAATCACTTCACTCAAAGAGATGGTATATATACATAAGATGGTATTCCTGGGAACAAAAACTGTTTCTTGGGAAATGGGGTAGATGTGTTCCAGGAATCTTCCAGTTCTTACATCTCTGAAGGTGTTTCACATCTTTTTGGTCCTTCCATCCCCAGCAATGCTGCTCTGGGTCTCTGAATCTTTCTAATAGAAAGAGGGAACATCCAGTACTGAACCTGCTTCTGTGAGCTTGAAAAAACTCCTGACATGGCCTCTCTAGGCTCTAACCCCAAAAGATTCCCCTTGTAGGTATCCTCTATGGGTCTCTCTTGGCAAGAAGATTATTCTTATTCACCACATGGAGTAAGAACTTCGGACATATCATTAATATTCCTGAGAGCAGGGGAAATAACATGAAATAGAATATGTAGTAAATGATCCATTTTGATGAACATTTACTTCATTTCCATATCATTACAGTCCCATTTTAAGACTTAACAGTTTCTAAATTATGAAAGAAGACTTTGAAAAATACTCTGCTACATTCCTCCAGACTGTCTTCCTGGTGGCAATACATATGGAGAGAAGAGACTAAATTTGGATCCAGACAGTCTTTTGGTTCTCTGAATGGATTTTCCTAAACAAATTGCTGAACGCCTCAAAAATGAAACCTGTAGTGTCTAACGCAGGTTGTACAGAGTACACATAAAAAAGATTCTAATACTCATTGTCAGATGGGTTCTGCTATGCCCTGGCTGATGGAAAAATGTGTATTTGTGAGATCAACTAAAGGAGGGTTGGAAAATAGTGAAGCTTTTTGTTTGTTTGTATCCCCAATCGTGGTAAATAAATAAATATTTATAAATAAACAAATGTCATACATCTGAGAAGGATTCTGATGGCAGAATTTTTTTTATCAGAAGAACAGTTGCTATAGGGGTTTTCATAATTATTTCTTGTGAATAGTTTTTGTTGTTGTTGTTGTTGTTTTAGGGTAGCTAAGTTCTATGGCCCAGGGACTTTGTTAAATGAAAGCTTAACCTTCAAGTGCAGATTTTCTTATAAATAGCTCTGTGATGAACCCATCTTACCATGACTCCTAAATCCTCCTCATGAGTCAAATACACACAGCTTCATCATGAGATTAGAATCTGCTTATTTGTGTTGAGGAGTGTGGGTATATGTATGTTGGAGCTAACAAAAGGAAAGTCACCATGAAATCAAGAAATAGAATCAGGCTTTATATTCGAAAACAAAACAAGGTACAACAGCAGAAGATGAAAATCTGAACCAGATATGACAGAGAAAAGAGTGAGACTCTATACATTTCTAAAAGTCTTGAATGAGGCATTGAACTTTCTAAAGAATGTGAGGTGGGATTTTAAGTCAATCTTAGATTTTAAGGATCAGAGTGACCCCAGATGTTATGTGAATTAAAATTAATTCAACAATATTTACTAAACATCTTCTGTGTGTCAGTTGGTCTTTTAGGTCCTCAAGGGTGTGTCAGTGAACAACATCATGGTACTTGAACCACATGCCATACTCTTAACTATGGTGTGCTAGAAACCATATCAACTGCTTATAGGCATCACTGAATTTAACCTTCACCTCTCAGTGAAGGTAAGAGACCCAGAGATTAAGTGACTTGCCCAAGGCTACACAGCCAATAATTGACACTACAAAGATCATACACTTAAGCTCTTCACTAGATCATATAAGTGAAGCTACTTGGTTTGAGTTGGGTAAAATATTAACCCCATTGTATATGTGAACCATTTGGGACCTAGAGAGACAACATGACTTGTCTAAAACCTGTAAATGGTAGAAGAAACAGCATTTAATATGCTTGGCTGCTTAGGTGGTGCTTTTTCACTGTTCCATACTGCTTGCAAAACTAGATATGAAACACAGTTTGTATGTTTATATAAATACAAATCCAGTATTACAAAGTACCATTTAATAACTGAAATAGAATATAAGATTGTCTTCATGAGATGGAATTGATGTATCATAGTAATAAATACAGAATAGTCATGATTTAAAAAAAACGGATATTGAATAGCTACACTTGAGCCTTTATTTTTAAGATAGGTCTAAGAGTTTCCAGAATATACTGTTATATTTGAATAGGGTATTATATTATTATTGTTACTATCTTAAAAACTATTTCTTCTTTCCAAATTTGAAATGCTATTCTAAATATTCATGGTATTTAGCTCATAAGGAAAAAAAACCAGACAAATCAATTGAATAAGTTATTAAGGTGTCAGTAACATACTAAATTATTAGGATAGATGAGAGCATTTAAGAATAACTACCATATGAAAAATTCAAGTAATTCTCCTTAAGTGGTTCATAATTTCCTTGTCCTTATTACTTCTCCTGTCCCCCATACCCACAAACTGCAAGTTAATAAAAAACAGGAACACGGGTGGGTGTGTGTGTGTGTGTGTGTGTGTGTGTGTGTGTGTTTGCAGGCTCAGGATATTACATTTGTATATCCAAGCTTTGGTTATTTTATTCAGTTTATTTGGAATTTGGAAAAGCAGGAAACACATTTAACTCTTAAGCATCATGGGACTAGGTCACATAACACAGTCAGGAACCTCTCATAACAAATTAAATATAGCCAGGTGTGAGGGAAAATAAATTCCATATGTTTAAAAATTATTGGAGTAGATAGAATTTCACTGGAAAATATAAGTGGAATTTGGAGGTCTTTCATTAAAAAGTTTATTAAACTATAACATGTCTGAGGGCCTTTGCTTATCTGAGAATTGTGTGAAATTGCCACACTATTTATTTATTCAAAGTACCTTGTTCAAAATAGACCTATGACTTCACTTGCTCAAAGTAGGCTTCTCTTCGTTTATGGGTTAGAATATTCATTGAGTCCTTATCAAATGTCTGGAATCAAAATGAATGTTTAGAAATTTCTTTATTCTTGAGAGATGGCATTGTGTCCAGGATCTAGGAAGACAAATGGACTCTTGCTCCAGCTGAGGAAAAGCTGTTAAAATAAGCCTGACCCTGTATTAAGTACTTTATATAGATAAGCATGTTCCATGCTCACCGCAAGCCTGTGAGGTTTTATTATTATCCTCCTTGGTCAGACGTGGAGATGGAGAGATTTAGCAACTCACTCAACTTTCCCTCTGCTTGTAAGGACTAGTATTTATTTGAATCCGGGTCTGTCTGGTTGCAAAGCATTTCTCCTGGGTCATGCTACCCCTCCCTAGAGGGAATTAAAAAGTGATGAAGAAAAGAAAATGAGTAATAGTGAAAAGAATGTCTGCCTACAAAGAGAGGGTAGAACAAGGGTATAAAGTGGTGGTGGTAGAAGGCAGACATGTAGAAATAAAGCTACCCAGCTACCTCCTGGCTGGCGAGGTGTTTCCTTCTTGCTGGACCTCAGCCATCCTCCATCCACTGCCTGACCTGGGCACCAGTCCTTAAGCTATGTTCCTGGATGGGTGCCTTGTGGTGTCATTTCTCCTTCATAAGGGATCTGATACTTCACTTTGTTCTTTTCATTATGGTGCTGCCTTTAATGATCTCATGCTCAGTCCTGGCTAAACTTGACCTATTATTACAGCACCTGCCTTTTTTTGTAGGTTACAAAATAATCACTTGTGTTTTTTTTTTAAGATTTTATTTATTTATTTGAGAGAGAATAGTGATAGAGAGCACCAGCCCAGGGCAGGTGTGGGGAGGGGCAGAGGGAGAAGCAGACACCTCGATGAGCAGGGAGCCCGATGCGGGGCTCGATCCCAGGGTCCTGAGCTGAAGGCAGATGCTTAACTGACTGAGCCACCCACCCACCCCAATAATCACTTGTTTTTTAAGACATTTCTGGATTTGTAGTAACCGTCTAAGGCACTCTGTTTAAGATATATATATATTTTTTCTCATTGGGAGGATTGATTGGATTGATTGATCATGTCTGTGATTAGAGGAGAATGGGAGTTTAGGCAGGCATGCTATGTATTTTATACAGGAAAAGCAAGGCTTGGTTCTGCTTTCCGATGTATCCTCCGGCTAATCTGATAAAAAACCAAAATTATTCCTGTATCTTAAATGCAAAACAAACAACCAAGTTCAGACACTGTAGCTGCTATCAGGGATAGAGAGATGACATTATCCTTGTTATACTAATTACCATTTTTAAATGCTTGACAGTTTTCAAAACATACTTACAGACTCTCTTTTGGTCTTCTTAATAGGTGTGATAGTTAGAATATGGCAAATATTATTATGCAGAGGTACTTCAAAGAAATTAATCTAATAGAAATCTCTGGCCAAGTAAGATCACTGTGTCAGTTTGGGGATGCTTTCAGAGGAATACCCAAATCACAAAGACTTAAACAAGTTCGGGCAGTCTTCCAGGATGCAGTGGCTCAAGGACAGGGGGCTACAGTGCCCGCCTTCTCCTGATTTCCCTCCTGGCGACAAGATGGCCACCGTGGCTTCAGCTGTCGAGGCAACAGAAGAAGAAAACTGCAAGGGAAGCGTGACGGCCCCTCTCTCAGGAGAGCAAAACTTTCTGAGTAATCCCCAGAAAATTTCTGTTCGCTCTGGCTAGAACCGTGTCACGTGGTCACCTCTAGCTGCACCTCTAGGTAGGAAAATGTGTATCTGGTTGTCCCCAGTAAAGCCAAGATGATATTAACATGGAAGAAGAAAAGCATCTACATCAGGTACCAGCTAGCAGTGTCTGCCACAGGTACCTCCCAGGTACAAGTCGTTTGGGAAATTGCCGTAGGGATGGGGATGTAGTATCATCCATAGAAAAATAGTTAAAACCTTACTTTGTAGTTGTCTTTATCTACTTCAGGTAATTCCATTTGGTTTCTGGTTTCTGGAAACACCACTGCCCGCAGCAGCTCTTTCAAAGAATAGGCTGTGGATCGTCTCTTCCATGTGTGCACATGTGCTTGTACACAGGGCTGTATTTCTAGGCATTTTTCTAAAATGTAATTTAACAGAACAAAGATAATGAGCACCTTACACTGTGAATCACTTCCTTTTCACAGGATGTCTCTGGCCCCAGCCATGCAGTGGGGTTAATGAATACTATTGTTAGAACAGTATGTGCTCCAGTATAAAATGTCTTCATGTCACTGAAGGGAGAGAATGTATTAAGGTACAGCCCCCTCAGGATACCAAGAAATTTTCTGTTGATTTGCTTCCTGCTAAAGAAGGTGCATGATTCAGCAGGTAAGAAGTGAAAAATCATCGGACATAAACTCTCAGCACCAGGAACACATGGTGAGGACGAGCAGGGCTTAAATTCAGGAGCTTGGGGTTTGGAACACAGCATACTTAACATCTTATCCTTGCTTTAGTCTGAAAAAGGTTGTAATGACTTTCTGGGGAGGAGAAATCACATCTTGTTGGTAATCCCAGGAAGCACAGAGGACAAAGACCAAAGGAAAGAGAACGGAGGAGGGTAATAAAATTTATTAAGTGTCAGCCGTATGAGGGGAACTGTGTTGGGATCTTGAATTATTGACTCACTAAATCCAGAGAACAATCCTACAAGCGGGTATTTGTATTCCAATTTTAGAGGTAGGAAAGCTGAACTTTAGAGAGGTTAAATGCATTTCCCAAGGTCACATAGTGGGTTGAAAGATCGGATCTTGCTCATCTCAGAGTGTGTGCTTGTTGCCCAAACTGCCCTGTGTAACTGATAAACTATCCCCTAAAACACTACAGCTAGCTCTTACTGTGAAAAATGCGCTAGACATACAACATACTCGACTGGGTCCAAACATTTCCTTCCCAACTCTGACCGGTTCCTACTTTATTTCCTTTCACTCTGATTCAGTCTGTAAGAGGATGACAATGCTTCTGAATGCCATCTCTAGGGATTAAACTCTCAGCAAAGGGAATAAAGACTGGCTGGCCTCAAATCCCTCCAGACCCTTTCTCCTGTTTGCCTTAGTTCCAGGACAGGAAAACCAGTTCATAGACATTGCAATAGATTCGCCGTTTGGATCATGAGCATTTGCAGCGTGAATATACAAAATACAATTTCAGAATAGTATTAAATTGATATTAAATCTGAACAAAGCAGTTGCTTTTCTTTCACTGTGGCACTCTGGGTTTACACTCATTTGTATCAAATAGGCAAAGAACTGCTTGGGTGGCTGAGCAGACTACGCAGGAGCTGAAGGGGTGACCCGAATAGTAAGTGTAATCCCAGTTGCCTATGACTTTACATGTCTCGTTACAACCGGAATATGAGACTTTTCCTATCTAAGGTAATTTGGTTTTGTAGTGTAGATCGCAAGCTCAGCGTTCTCCAGGTCCAGAAGGAGCCCCTCAAAATAGGAGTCTGCCTGTTTAAACTTAATGAGTAAATTAGTGGATGGCATGAACTGCATTGAGCAGTGAATGAAGATCTGGATTCTTGCAGCTTCTGCCTTCTTAAAGGGAATTTCCCGGGCCAGCCAATTTGTAGGTAAGTTAGTGTTCGGGTTAGGGTTAGAGCCTTCCCTGTGTCTCTTTTCTGTCTCTCCTACTTTGCAATGTCAGAGGTTTCAGTTGAGGAACTGAAGTGGGGGAGATGCCTCTCAGAAGTCAAGATTCTGGCTCATTCATTACTGATCTTCACCCCTGGCTCCATGGAGAATGTAGTTCAAAGCTAATGCCCTTGATTTCCCTCCTCTGAGCATCCCACACAATGGGATGCATGTTGCGAGCATGTTTACTGTAATTAATTTGTCTTTTAGACAGCGGATATATCCAGTGATCATTTCAGTTTCAAATAGGAATTGTTATTCCCTCTAGCGAATGGTATTTGCAACTGTTCTCTTCAGGTTACTCATGGTTAACTCACCTGATTAATGGGTAGACTGCTAATGATGGCACAAATGGGTGGAATTAGGTAGGATGATTTTATCAGACAATGAAAGAGGTATTTCCCTTGTTTTAAGAAGTGTTACAAGGTATTAAGTCCCGGTGTTCTTTCCCACCCTCTGCACCACCTACAGAACATCTTGGCTCAGCTGTTTTACGTTAATAAAACAAGGTTTTAGGTTCAAGTTCAGCCTTATGGATGTGTGATCTGTGCAGTCCCACTGGGACCCATATTCAGAACTCCACACTTGGTTTAATGCTCTGTGGTTGCCGTCTTGACACTCTTAAGAATTCTCTGACAAGGGGCCCAGCATTTTTATTTTGTTCAAGGCCTTGCAAATTATGTTGCCGAACTTGCCTGGATTACCTACTTTCAAATTGAAATGGTTGGAGAGAGTGAGAATAGAGATTGGCAATTTCATAATCCCAGAGACTTGCATGCTGTGAGCAGACACAGACACAAGAGAAATGATTAGTGAGAGCGGAGCAGGGGAGCAGGACGTGGAAGTAGTTTTCCAACTTTCAAGTCACATCTTTGCATCAGGCTTAATTATGGGGTTTATAATATGAATTCCCTGAATAGCGATAGACTGGTAATCGCACCATTTGAAAAATGCTTTCCAAAGTCAAATGCTGATGCTTCTCAAAGTTCTTGGTTCTTTACTCCTGCTCATTCATAAGCTCAGATAATCATAGCTTGATGGCGAACCTCTTGTGCAAGAGCCAGAGTAAATGGAGACAGGGCTCCCCAGCACCCTGGTGGGAAGATGCCTCCTCTTTCTCCCGGACATCCTTTCCATCTGCCTACTTGTGGGATGGCTAATATGCAGCAAACTAACAGGCGCCGGATTTTTTATTCATTTGAAAAGTATGTTTTATTCATTTAAAAGTATAAATAGCAGTCTTGCTATTGCCATTCTTTCAAGAAACATACCCTATGTGGTGTCCGATTTGGGGGTGCATAATTTTCAGCAGCAGGCCTACCTCTGTCTTTCACTTAACCCATACTGCCTTTTCCCTTGACTGTATGATAAGTGCTTTTACTTCCTATTTCTTGACTCCCCTGCTGGCCCCTAGCCTTTCCACCTCCTTACTTCAGTCCCTCCACACTTTTCTCATGCAAATCACTGTTAATTTGTGTCAGGTTAGTCCCCATCTGATACAGACTCCTCCCTGAAACCAGGGTAATCCTTCTAAAATGCAAGTCAAAGATAAACTAATGATCAAGACTGATTTTGCTATCTTCATACTTCATTCAGTTCAATGGCTTCCTTTCTTTTTAAAGACAAGGTCCCTCCGCTCGTGACACAAAGATCCTTCAGAGAGACCTTGAAGGTGCCTTTGCCTTCTTCCCCTGTCTCATCTCTCATCACTTCTTCATGCATACCCTCACTCTAACAGTTCCAGGAAAAGGTCATATTCTGTCTGAACTAGAGATCTGTGCCCATTTGCTCTATTTAAAGCTACTTATGCTGTCATCTTCAACTGGATCACATCTACCTGCTTTTCAGGGCTCAGGTGAAATGCTGCCTTCTCCCAGGAATATCTTGAATACTCCTCACTCCTATGTAGTCAGGTACCCCTCTTGAGTGCTTCCAGAGAAAACTGAAATGATGCATCACTCTGTCATAGCACGTACAGCTGAGTCTGATACATGTTTCCTTATTTGTCTTCTGCCACTAGGCTTGACCACCTTGAGAAAGGATGTGTACATTTTTGGTATTTGATATGTGATGCTCATAGCTTAGTAAGTGAATGAATGAGCTAATGAGTCAGTTAATGGAATGGACGAAAAGACGTCATTATTTATGAGAATTTCTAAAATGAGAATTTCTGAAATTAGAACTTCCATGTTCCTCTAACAGGCTCTTAATTTGACAAGCTAACCATGTTTGGCATTTCCTTGAAAGGACTCAAATGAAAATCCTTCTGAACCAAGGCAACAATATAATATTGCAAATCAGGGTTGTTACAGAATTATGAAATTTAGGCATGGAAAAAATAGATTGTTATATTTAAACAAATTCTATAAAGTATAATTTCTAAATCTACAAATGACAGATTTTAGCTTTGAGGGACTATTTCCCATTGGCTGGGTGGACCAGGGCAAGAGTGCAGCTTTCTTGGAGTGGGGGGAATATACTGATGTGAAAGACAAGGTGAAAGTCAATTTCCCCCTCTCTGTCTTCTCTAAAACTGAGGGTTTTGGGTTGGGGCTTCTTTGAGAGGAGGAAAGAGAACATGGACACAATAGGCTAAGTAAAGAGAAGGAATTCCATGTTCAACTTCAAATAAAACCAGTTATATATCCCCAAGAAGTAAAAATATTTGAGGGAGGCCTATTAAAGATGAGTGTAATGTCATTGAGGGGAATGAAATTCCCAATGAATGAAATTATGCAAATTTCATTGAGAAATCTCTATGCTTATTTCTATCCATTGAAAATTATTTTGAGTTCTATTATTGAAACCAAGAATGATAAACACATGGCCTTGAATGGAACAGATCTCAGTCCTCCGTCACAATATGTTTTCCTTCTGAGCCTGGATTGGGCCTCAGAATTATTCTTAGTAATAGAGTTGTTGAGTAAGGTAAAATCAATATCTTGTTCTAATGGATATGTTTACCTATCTATCCATTGGTTGGGTTATCCTAATTTTGGCACCTCTCCATAATTTCATGACCACGTTGAGGGGACAAGGAGGGCACATGAGGATTTATGGAACCCTACTCCCAGTATCAAAATTTATACTTATCAGGGTTCTCCAGAGAAACAGAACTAAGATGTGTGTTTGTATACACATGTATTTGCAAGTATGTACACATACATGTATGTATATATATGTGTGCACGTACACATATATATGTGTGTATATAATAAATATATCCATGTAATATATATTGGTGTGTATGTGTGTGTATATGTATATATATTATGTATGTATGTATTATATGTATGTGCATATATATATTCAGAAAGGAGAAAGATTTATTTCAAGAAATTGGCCCATGTGATTATAAGGGTTTCCAAGTCTGAAATCTATGGGGCAGGCTGGCAGTTGGAGACCCAGGGGAAAGTTGATATTGTGGTCTTAAGTTCAGTCCGGAGGTAGAATTCCTTCTTTCTCAGGAGTCCTCAATCTTTTCTCTTAATGCCTGCAATTGATTGGACAATGTCAACCCTCATTTTGTAGGGTGATTACCATAGCCTAGCCATTTTGACACATGAAATTAACCATCACAAACTCTATTGGCTGAAAAGAATTATATGCATGTGATGAAAGGAATTATAACCTCACTTCCTTCCTTCCCTTCTTCCTTCTGTGTATCTATACACTATTGTACATGGTATCTAATGTACTGTGTGCTATCCTAGGAACTGAGGATACAGTGGAAGATTCCACAGCTCTAGGGAGGAGCTTTTATAGAGACTGAAACTTGAATGAAGCAATCTGAAAATCTTTCTGAGCCAAGCTTTGGGCAATAAATGCAAAGCAGAAATTTCAGGAAAAGTGAATATTATGCTTTTCTTTGGATATAAATGATCTCAGCAATTAACTTCTGCAGAACAATTCCTTCTTCACTAGTAGCAGGGTTTTGGTTTTGTGAAACGAACCTGAATATCTTCTAGTTTGAATATTTTCCAGAAAACTCTCCCTTGCTAAAGATAACTTCTCCATGCTTATTTTCCTTCTCTTAGAATGAAATACACATTTGTTTCCTTTTTTTTTTTTAAGGTTTTACTTATTTATTTGACAGAGAGAGAGCACAAGTAGGCAGAGAGGCAGGCAGAGAGAGGGAAAGCAGGCTCCCTGCTGAGCAGAGAGCCGGATGCGGGGCTCAATCCCAGGACCCTGAGATCATGACCTGAGCTGAAGGCAGAGGCTTTAACCCACTGAGCCACTCAGGCGCCCCCACATTTGTTTCCTTAACATGCCATCTCACAAAGCGTTTTCTGTTCAATTCTTGTGCTGACATAAAGAGGCATAATAAATACATTAAAATTTATTATTGTGGTAGAATATACATAACATAAAATTTACCATTGTAACCACTTTTAAGGGTATTGGTCATTGTGTAATCAACACCATCATCTGTTTCCCGAACTCTTTTCATGGTGCAAAACAAACACCGTACCCATTAAACAATAATCCCCTATCCGCCCTTCTCCTTAGTCTCTGGTAACAACCATTTTACTTTCTGCACCTGTGAATTTGACTACTTGAGCTTCCTCATATAAGTGGAATTGTACAGTATTTGTCCTTTTATGACTGCCTTATTTCACTTAGCTTAATGTCCTCAGGTTCATCCATGTTTTTGCATGTGTCAGAATTTCCTTCCATTTTAAGGCTGAATAATATTCCATTGTATGTATACAGTATATATCCACCATATTTTGTTTATCCTTTGATCTGTTGATGGACACTGGGTTGCTTTCACCATTTGGCTACTGTGAATAATGGTGCTATGAACATGGGCATACAGACATCACTTTGAGTCCTTGCTTTCAGTTCTTTGGAATCTATATTTAGAGGTGGAATTGCTGGATCAATGGTAATTTTATTTTTAATTTCTTAAATACATTTCAAAGGGTCAATATCAATTCAAAAAATTCAAATATAATTCAAAAATACAATATCAAAAAGGTCTTGATTCGCATTGTCTTCTCAGCTTCTTATTCCTGGAACTTTGTCCATCATTTATGACTCTAAGAGGGGAAGGCATAAGCCTGGTGTGATGAGGAGAAAGAGAGCATAGAGGCTTGGGAGGCAGACTGTGAGGCAAGTACTCTTTCCTTACCCAGCCCCTATTCCAGGCCATGATGTGAGGGGGAAGGGTGTATTGGATGGGTTAAAGGAAACCTTGAAATCAGAGAAGAGTTTGCTTCATTTCCCATTTGGGATTCATCTTGAAGGGTGGTCCTGACACCACTATGGACAGCCGCATCTGAGTGAAACTGGTAGATATAGAATATAGCTAATGGCACTGATGGGTGAATTTGAGGAAGAGGGGATGAAATTTATAATATGGGCATAAAATTGCCTTTCATTTAATGGAAAGCCTTCTGGGATAAGACAGGGAGTCACCACTCATCTGCAAGGTGGATAAGAATAACACTAAGAACTGAGGGTAGAACATGATGGCAGAGACACCCAAATCTAGGGAAATAGACCTCATGTTCACCAGCTACAAATGTCAACATGGCCAGCAAACCCATGACACGACAGAAGAGTATAACCACTGAAGGTGGCAAAAAGGAGAAGGAATAGGGAGCACAAATTTGGAGGACCTAACAATTATCTGAAAGAGACAGTTGTAAACTGAGTTATTGTTAGTAAACCAGGTTAGGTCTCCCTGCTGCCCTGGGGGATAGTGCATAAGGAAGATCACAGCAGTTGTAAGAATATAGATTATTCTAGAGACTATGATGCTGACAAACCTACAACGTGCAGATCTTCTCGTGTACAGATTAACTATAGAACTGGTGAATTAAAGGAAAATGTGTATGATAAACACATCTCATTAAAGTATAACTGTTTTAGAATAACCTCATAATTAACGCAATGTTGTGTTTTATTTGAGTGACAAGACATCATCTAAAGTCCTCCCCCCTTTTATGTACAAAGTGGTGTTTGCTGGCTGCTCTGTGAAAATCTCGTGACTCCTTAGAAGGCTCCGTGGAAAGTAGCCACGGCAGATACATAAGGTACTGGCTTTTTCCTGCTGCCACCGGCCCTAACTGAGGGAAATAGCTTCATAAACTGAAGAACAGAGTCACCTCCATGAATCATGATAGGTTTAGTTACACTGACTTGTTGGGAGAAAATCTTAAGAGTTACCGAGAGTGAGGAGGAGGTGAGAAAAAGACCCCCCATTTGTGACGCAGCAGCTATCACAGACTTTCCCTTCTCTCCCTTTAAGGTAACGAACACACGCTGCAGCCCCTTACGACCAGACGGTGTTTCAGTGTGTCAAGGAAACAAAGAACTGACAGAAATCATACTAATATTCTTCCATTTTAATAAGTGTTTCTCAGGAAACGGAAAAATTTGTTTAGCAATCTATCTTTGACGCATCTGAGCCTTCATCTTTGAACTCTGCACAGAGTAGAGATTCTGTAAGGCTTCAGGTCCTCATTCAGTTATTAAGAAGTAGGAGGAATTTCTTGCAAAAAGAAAGAAGGAACAAACAAATAACCAGCCAGCCACCCTCTGTCATTTTCTTGCCGTTATGTATTCAGCTCTGAATCAATCTTTTTGGATATATGGGGCTCTCAGCAAGGTCCATGTTCATGGTTTGAATCTCTAAGCATGGGATAGGACAATTACTCACTCAGCAAATATTTCTTGAGCATCTGCTATGTTTTAGGGACTCCTAAAAATACTGAAGTATATCGATGTACTAGAAGATAATTCCATTCTGTTTTACCTCTGATGTTTTCCCAACAAACTAGTCTTCTACCTCACTTATGAAAAACTGAAATGAAAAAGGAAAAATAACTAAGAAAGAAAATAAGAACAGGTCTAGGGCCCACGGCTCACATCTAGAGGAAAGATCACTGTACAAGATGATCCCTCCCGAGTGAGACTCAGTCTTCAGCAAGGCATCTTGTTTTGCCATTAATCCAAAGTAAGAAAATCTTCTTTGACATTTTCCCTTGGGTTTTGTATTTATAGTTAAATCATGGTCTTTGGAATTTTGTATTCATAGTTAAAATATTGGGGCAATATATGTGCATATATGTGTCAGCAGTGGGGAAGGGTTAGTATGTGTGTATTTGGCAGGCTGAGAGCTGTGATCTTAATTTAGCAATGGAGGCGATTGTAGAACGAGATGGAATGACTAGGAGGAGGCAGGTCTTGAAAATGTGGTTCAAACTCATCTATTTTCTGTGTACAGTTAGGCAGTCTGTATTTACTTTTCATACATTACCTTCAGAAAAAAATATAAGTCCATTTGGCAATGTAGTGTTTTCCTAGTTGGCTTTAAATGCACTCAAAAGGGATTCTGACCATCCTATCATTTGTGTCTGGTCAGAGGATATCAACTTTCCACTACTATACTTTTTTACTATACTTTAGCTACTATAAAATAATATTGTATCAGACATCCTCATATATATATTTGTAAACTTTTCTGGTGATCTTTCTTTTTTTTTTTTTTTTTTTTAAAGATTTTATTTATTTGACAGAGAGAAACGCAGCGAGAGAGGGAGCACAAGCAGAGGGAATGGCAGCGGGAGAAGCAGGCTTCCCGCGGAGCAGGGAGCCGGATGCGGGGCTCGATCCCAGACCCCTGGGATCTGACCTGGGCCGAAGGCAGACGCTCAACGACTAAGCCACCCAGGCACCCCTCTGGTGATCTTTCTTACAATAGGTTTTTATAAGTAAGATTCCTCAAAGAAAGTTATATATATTACATAACATTAATTTGAAAAATTTTTGGATCAAATCATGCTTCCACTTAAGATGTGTAAGAAAACCCATTTCCCATCACACTCATCAGCCTCTGAGGTCAATTTTTTTAGAACTTTACCAGTTTTCATTTGCATTTTTTTTAATTGCTAAATAAGTTAATATATATCTGTGTTTCTTGGCTGTTAGTAATTTTTATGAATGGCTTTTTTAAAATGCCTATTTTCCCCTTAGGTTTATACTATCATCAGATAATAGCATACTGAATGCATTTTGAAAAATCTGTCAAATCCTTTTTAACCTTATATTGACTGTCTGGAATGGTTAAGATAAATTTTATTGCTTTTACTCGAAATATAGAGAAATTGTGTTCTTCTAACAAGCTAATGGTAGAGGTGATCATAGAATCCTGGTTGTATCCACTTCCTTTGCTTCCCCCTTTGCCCTGCCTTCTCTCAACAACCTGGGTGACCAGCAAACCCATTAGCAATAGCAGTAATTGAACATGAAGAGTATCCCATAAAACAAGATAAGACGATATGGGTGACTGCAAATGAAATGTGGCTCAGTTCCTAGAGATGCAGTTTACTGAGCAGCTGTGAAGCATCAGAAGGGACGGGGACTTGAGAGAATGGAAGAAATCAGCCCCTCAAACTGCATCTAATAAACTAGGCATGTCCTTGGTCTGCGTTAACATCCACACTTTGTAGTGTCGTATGTGAGCGACTCAGGTAAAATTCCAAGGCCAAAGAAACAGAAATGGAAGAGGTTTAGGTCATAATTTACAACTATGTCAATCTGTAGTAGAAAAAATTATGTAAATGCAATGGATCACTTAGAAAGCTTTTGTAGTCCTAATTTCTAAATAATGTAGAATACCCTAGGTATTCAAAGTTGTATATATCTTGAGAATTTGATAGTTGCATGGCAGAAGATGGTTCTACACTATAGAACCATCTGAACTATATTCAATCCTATCGAATAAATATATTTATTGTTGAAACTAAAAGGGGAAAAGGAAACAAAGACCTGTATCTTTGTTTTCATTAAAGAATCTGATAGTTAATGCTAAATACTTCTGAAAAATTCCATGTTTCCTAACCGTTCTTTACAAATATTATTTTATATGAGAGTATAATAAATGGTTGGAGGAAGACCTTACTGTTTTAAAATTAGTTTAAATTAGCTTAAAAGCCAAACAACACTGCACCATTTTTCAAAGACCATTTTATATATGGGCTAGCAAAAAACTTAAGGAAATTTCCTTTGGGAAAGAGGGAATAATGCCAGAAATAATTGTTAAATATAAAGTGGTTTCAGGAAAAGATTATTAACTCACAATTGCCCTACAGACATATATAAATACTGAGGAAGTCTGAATTCCATTGGGATTTTCATCACTTAGTCCATAGTGTTAGCAAAGAAATCTGAAATCTCCCCATTAGCTTTCAGAGTGGGGCTCAAAGGAAATGTAAACCAGATGAGGTCTGTTTCCCGAGACCCAGAGCCCAAGCTGTCGGTGAGGTCCCCAGCACAAGAGAAAGGGAGAACACACAGCCACACTGAGAGCAGTCTAAACTTACCAAGTCTTGACATGGAGAGAAATGAGTGTTATTTACTTTGGCGACCACTTGCCTGATAGGAGATATAAGGTCAACCAGCTGGTTTTGAAACTTAATTTACTATCTTCTAGATTCACATTGTATTTATTTGAGAAGGAAGAGTAGCCAAAGGCTCTTATTTATTTCACTGTGACCAACGCTAAAGGAAGCTAAAGTGGATTTTTGAAGCATCTATTACCTGCTAAATGCACATTACCCATTAGATTATGGGGTTGTGTTCCAGCCCCGAGTCATTTTGCTGGCAAGTCAGATTAGAGTGAAATTTATTACAGGTGAAAGAGCGTGTCAGCTTCCAGTGTGGTTGCTCTTCTGAAGTGCATACAGCCAGGAAGGAAAAGCAGAACATGATATGAAGGCAAGAGATAATATTTGTGGTGTTATGCTTAAGAATATGTCCTTCTAAAATGATTTTAAAAAGTCACCCATTGAGCATTTCCTGGGTACCTACACTGTGGCAGGCACTGTTACTCTATGTGGGAGAAGAAAAGGTAAATAATATTCACTAGTGAGAGGTACCGTCAATCTAGTTGTGGAGCCCTTAAAAATGAAAAAGCTACATTCCCTATTTGAGCAGGGTGAGTTTTTGAGAATTTAATGTAGTGGCACCTGAAAACGTGACTAACGGTGGTTTTGAAGAAGCAGGCATGAGGGATGGGACATGAACTGCTGGATTTCTAAGGGCTCAGTTTAATCTCCTGGAAAGGTAGAAGAGTCCTTTTGTGTTCCAAAGATTTGAACTCCACAGCACTTGGCAATAAAATCTTAGTTCCCATGGTATAGAAAATTGACAGGATGGATGACAGTTATAGTGGTGGGTGAAGAAGGGGCTTCAGGGGAGAGTATCCCACCCTGAACTGCAGAAATTGGGAATGACCATCCCAGAAGATATAAGAGAACAACATAGTAATGAACCCAGAAGGACCCTCTGCTGTGTCTATCTCTAGCTTCAATAGACACATACCAGAAATGCAGATTTGCGCTTCCATTCCAATGTAATGAATATTATCTTAACAGGACAATTTATTCAGATTTTTATGTGGGTAGATATGAAAACTCAATCACAATGGGGGTTGAGAGCTATAGACTCTACATACCATTTTGTTAGTCTCTGGTAACATTGACTTCTGTGACATCGGGTAAAGGAATTTTTCCGATAGTTGGAAGCTTGCTGTGACTAATTTCTTAGAGACAGACTCCTCGGGTGTCTGCAGAAATTTCTTGCAAAGTATGTCAGATCTTATGCTATGTTTCTACCAAAGTGGTGGAAGGGAAAACTGGGTCATCTGCCTCTAGGAAGACTTCTGATGTCTTCCAGTTGTTTGCTTAGGGCAGCCATCTCCCAGTTAAATGGGAAACATACATATAGGGCAGTGTGGACAATGCAATCCTCACCTCCCAGCTGTGAGGATTTCCACTCTTATCAGCCTAATTCAGCTTTGTTTTTAATATAGCCACAGCCTATTCCCCTGATTCTCTATCATGGATGCATGTTAACCAAGGGAGAAATTGAGGTTTATTGGCAATATTGTCAGGGTACACAAATAACAAGAGCTGTGTCACTGCCATATTTGAGGCAGATCTACTAGCATGAGAATGGTACAATTTAACTGCATTGCAGGGAATCAGATGGACTACAGAGCTTGAGAATACTTCCATCTCCAGTTGAATTTAGATTAAGTGTAAAGTCCCCTGGAATTATATACAAGACTTAAAATATATGAAAGTGTCTGTGTGTGTCTCTGTGTGTGAAAGTGTGTGGGAGCTTGTGTCTGGGAAGAGTACATGGCTTTGATAACATTGGGATGGTGGGCAAGAAGAATTATTTGGCAGATTCTATCCATTTAAAAAAGTAGTAAGATCAAGGACTATTATTCTCTTGACTGTAGCAAAGGCTTTGGTAGTGGAAGATTGTTCCTATTTTGTTCCACATTGAGCAACCCTCAGCCCTTTTGCTGTGTTAATTTCTCTACATCATCACTTTTATTTGCAAGGAAATCTCTGCTGCACAACTTGTAACACTGGGAAACATTTAATGAGTTATCAGCAAACACCAAAGATAAAAAGAACTTTGATTGAATTTCATAAGCTGTTTAAGATTCCTGTGTTCTGCAGATTGCAATGTGTGTTTACACTTCTGTTAATAAAATTCTATCAAGCAGATGACAGGCACCAATTAAAAGTAATCACAAAGCATATTCTTTCCATAATCCCTGAAGTAGACTCTTTAAACATTGGTTTGCAGAAGCATTACCTGGCAGAATGTCTTTGATCCTCTGCAACTTCTATAGCCTATGGGATTTCAGCCGTTCCAATGCAGGAGAGTCAGAGGAAACAGAAACTGACTTTTGGTGTTTGCTGAAAATATCAAGTATGGTTCAAGCTGCTGAAAATGTTGCTATCTGTCTTAGGAGGTCTGAGCTGTGACAACAAGTAGATCCCTACTTTAAAAATGGCTCAGTTATTGAGGGTTTTGGAGGGGAGGCGAGTCTGGTGGTAGGTATTGAGGCGGGCACACGTTGCATGGAGCACCGGGTGTGGTGCATGAACAATTAATCTTGTAACACTGAAAGAATAAAATAGACGTATTTGGGGAAAGAAAAATGGCTCAGTTATAGTAGAATTTTAGTTCTTACTCACCGAATTTTAGTTCTTACTTACTCTTTAGTTGTTATCTGGAAGATCCTGCATACATAGCAACAGCTTTGAGAAGACAATTAACCAAAAAATTCAGGGTCTTGTTTTCCTAAACCCAGGAGAAATGAGTGGTATTATTTCTCCTTTGGTACAGAGTTATTGCCTGGAGTGGACCCAGCCTGACCTCCATATTCCTCCCAGTACACACTACTGCATTTTGCAGTCATCAGGGAAACGGCAAAACCATTGACAATGGTTTTTGGGTAAAACTGGGTGTTATGGTCTCCCAAATGAACTTGCTGAGAGAGAGGGGATGGAGGAGGAGCTGAGATCTGAGAGTGGGACTGGAGTCTGTTAGGGATTCCAGAGCGGGGGGTAGGGAGGTTGCCCAGGAAGGGCTTCTTCCGGCTAGGGCGTGTGTGCAGAGGATCTGAGCTCCTCTTATAGAACACAGATGCTCTATTGGAAGGAAACAACTCAGAGTAAAAGCTGGGCAGCATCCAGGGTCATGAACTTAGAGTTTAAAATATCTGTCCATGACCCCACCAGCCCGTTAAGATTTCCTGCTGACCCTAGAAATTCAAAGGATTCTAAGTTGGCACAAAAATTAGCCTCCTCTTCCCAATCCAGATGTCTAAGAGTTTCCAGGCTTGGAAACAGGTAGCAAATGTTTTGTGATTTGCTGTTGTTAATTAAAGGCTGAGGTCAACACCTTGAATAATAAAAATAGTCAAACTATACCCCAAAATAATACAAGTTGAAAAGAACAAATATGAATTCACTGGGTTAGATAAATTATGAGAAAGAAGGATTTAAGAAGTAAGAGCAGCTGTGTTATTCTTAAAGAAAAGAGGCAGCTGGAATCTATACGATCCCAGTCTGGTCAGTGGCCCAGGAGACTAAATTTTAAAATTGATTGTTAAGTGTTAGGAAATACAAAAACCACAAACCAGCTCTACTAGGAGAAGACATTCACTTATTTGCAATGAAAACAGTATCAACAAAATGTGAACTTCTAAACTTGGGGAGTATTTTTAAGGAAAAGTAACTGTTAAAAGATAATTTTTAAAGGGTATAATTATGACTCATGCAAATATAAAACAAACATGTGCCAAAGATTTCAGTTAACTCATTAATTGAGGAAATCAGTAAAACGTGACAAGCAATTCGAAGAAAAATTTGAAGAACCATATAACACACACACACACACACACACAATACTGAAAATAAATTTACAAATAAATGCGAAGGTGGCTTTTTGTAGAGGGTGAAAGTCGAGGGTGGGGGGGAATGAATTGTATTTTCACCTGGACATAATTAATTTGCATGTCTGTGGACAAGAATCATTTGCAATTGTTATTAGTTATCTATAGATTACAGAGTTATATAATAGCTCAAAGACAATGAAAGATGCCAACCCCAAGGATTCAGATCTGGAATTAGGTAAGGCCTAGTTTTCCACTGAAGGTACTCAATAATCTTGTTGGTCTATTTTAAAGTCTTTCACAATGTATCCTGACATATGTGACATTTGAAAATATGGCCGAGATATTTCTGTTAAGCTTTTTCAATGTCCAACTAGAGATGTGGTTTTCAAAGTGTGGTCTCTTGACCAGCCACAGAAGTATCACATGGAACTTGTTCGACACACCAATTCTTAAGGACCCATCCCAAACTGAAAACTCTGGGAGCAGGGGCTAGAAATCTGGCTTAATGAGCCCTTAGTGTGATTCTAATGTATACCCAAGTTTGTGAAGCCACTGATAGACGATCCAACACTTATTATTGGTTAGGATCTAAACTCAGTAAAGTTAGATATCACCTTGTAGGAGACTGAAAAGTTGCAAATGATTCTTGTTTGGTGGCGATGCGAATAAATTCTACTTTGTAGACAAGATAGGCCCAAAGACTGTGATTTTTACTTCTTTTCCTAGAAATTATATTTTGGCATTCTATTTTTCATTGACTATATAGCAGTTTCTCCTGTCTTTGAACCAGCTTTGTCATCCTGCTGATTTCCTTATTGATGAGGTAAATACATTTGTGACAAGTGCTCACTAAATATTTGGGAACCATCTTTAACTTCATGAAAATTATATTTTGACATAATGTAACTTAAGTAAGAAGTACTTTGACTTATTAAAGGGAATGCAATGCAACTGAAGCAATTACAGATTATTATCATCATTAAAGGTCAGCATGTTGGACTAGATCTGTTTGGGCCTTTTTTGGACAATAGTGAGGTAGGAAAGATATTAAGGTTCAAAGCCAATGGCCAAGAAAGAATTCTTGAGATGTCTTTGGTGCAAAAAGATGCTTTTATTAAAGCATGGAGAGAGGACTCACGGGTACAAGGAGCTGCACTGGGGTCATGAGGAGTGGCCCAGGATATATTTTCAAGCTGGGAGGGGGTTAGGGATAGCATAAGTCTCAAAAGAATTTTGAAGCAAGGTTTCCAGAACCCCGAGGGGGCTAGTTATTGTTAAGAAAAGGTCATTTCTTACTTACTAATAAAAGCTTAGTCATGAGACTCTTCAGATGTATATTGGTGGGTCATATGCTTGGGGGATGATTGGCAACACGTGTCTTGGTGGGTAGAGATAAAGGAAGTTTCTGAAGAAATTTTTATATTTTAGAATACACTTACAGGATCCTGGGGGTCAGGCTAAGATTGTCTTTTGCCCTTAGCGAAGTATTAATATCAAGGCAGCTGATTTCCTAGAGGAATGTCACTCTGCCTGTTTCAAAGACTTGTCAGTGGGCTCCAAGTAGTAAGGAAATTTAATAATTTTACTCTGGCCTTTGTTTCCCATATCAATAAGCTACCATAAATCAGGCTTTATTCTAAGCTTTTCATACAAGTATGAGTTACCTGAATATTATCCAGTTTTCCTCAAGGTTGTCTCTGGATTGATTCTCATGCTAATTTCTTCCTTCCTGTCCTCAGTTCTTGCCCCTCTCTGCCGCTGCCATGCCACCACAGACATCCTGTTCTGCTTTGTGTCTCTAGAGGTCTATGCCAATCCTCACATCTACCAATTGAGAATATCAGTGATGAAAACACATTGACTAAAGGAAAAATTGAGTTGAATTTTTATGATAAAATAAAAATAAACCTCAAAGGTTTTTAATTATGCTCTTCTTGAAGCTTCATATAAATACCCTAAGGATGCTTATTAGTTTTTACCTGACTTTGTGGGGAGCTTGGTGAAAAAAAGTTTAATGCAGGAAGAGGGCCCTAAGAAGTCTTTCTTTCTTTGTCAACTTCTGCCAAACCCTCAAGGAAAACACACTCTATATTTTTTAAAATTTATTTTTATTTTTTATTATTTTTAAAAATATTTATTTATTTATTTGACAGAGAGAGAGAGAGAGAGACAGAGAGAGAGCACAAGCAGGAGGAGCAGCAGGCAGAGGGAAAGGGAACAACATACTCCTTGCTGAGTAAGAAGCTCAATGTGGGGGCTTGATCCCAAGATCCTGGGGTCATGACCTGAAACTAAGGTGGACGGATGCTTAACCAACTGAGCCACCCAGACGCCCCCACAAACTGTATTTAAGGCAGCTTTCTGGGCTGGGAAAACGTACGTGGGAGTTCTGAAGAACAATTCTGCTATGCTTTCAAGTGGAGGAGACCTTCTACTAAATTACAGAATTTTCTATTTGCTCAGATAAAATTGGTCAATGAAAAGGCTCAGTAGGGAGTGAGCCATAGACAGATTTAAAGGGCAGAGCATAAAAACCTGAGTGAAAGGTCTTAAAGATGATATTAGACTGAAGAAACCTAAGAGTCAGTCATTACTACAAATGCCTTTCAAAATGTGTTGTCTCCAAGCCCTACTGTAAGCAGAAAAAAGATGGTGGATCTAAGTACAGGCAGGAGCATATACAAAATCCCTTTGCATCAACCTACGTTTATCTCACAACTTTTTCTCCATGTGCTCTCTGCTGTGGTTCTGTGGTTTCTACACCTGTAAGCACATTAAACACAACATCACCCATATATTATTTTCCTTGACCTGGATGCCATTTAAAACAAGTCATTTTTGTGTGTCTTTTAATTTGCCCTTTGCCACCTTATCTGACACATAAGTTGGTCATTCTCTCCTAGACTCCTTCTCCTTTGAGATTCTCCTGATTACAGGTTCAGGTTTTATACTACAACTAAGAAAATGGTTCATGCATTATTACACTTTTACAAGGAGAGGAAGAGAGAGGAAAATGTCGCAAAACCTTATAAAATCTTATAAAAGCCATGGATTTGGAATAAGCCATAGATTTGGAATACGGGGTCAAGTCCTTAGCAAATTTGAACCTTTCCAAGAAAATGAAGTCTCTTCATATACATAACCCACGGTTCTGACAGATTAACTTGATTTACTTTTTGCTGTCTCTGCCCTGGTGGTAATAACGGAGGTAGTATGACTCACTGCACACAATCTTTTCATCTCTGTGAACCATCTTATAATGTAAACCAGAGTGGTTACTCCATTTCCCTTAGTCTCTGTGAGACCTTAACATGCTTTGTAAACAAGGAAAAGGCCCCCTCAATGCCTAACTCTCAATGGTAATGAACTTCAAAGACATTTGTGGTATTTCATTCACAAGTATTTCTAATTTGGGGCAGATGCACATATGCAAAACAACGCTGTCAGCTGTAAGTGGTATTTACATTGTGAAGTTTTTTGCCTGAGTACTGCTCTCTCCCTTCCTGTTACAATTTATTTAGAAGAAGCTTCTAGGAGGTAGGGAGAGAGTGGTTGGTGGCAGTTCAGGCTGGCAGACTGAATGTGTGTGGCCTTGGGGAAAGTCTGCTTTGAATGAGACCACTGACTGAATTTTCATCACTAGAAAGAAAGAATGCTCAAGGGAAACCATCCACATATGAATTCCTTTGCCTGGAAATCAGGAGGGGAAGAATTTTCAGAGATGCCCTGTAGGATGCCTTTTGTCTCTTAAAATGCATTAATAGTAAGTGCATCTCTGTGCAGACAGAGCTCAAAGCTTCCCCCAGCCAACCCCAAATTACAAAGTATAATATTGGCTTTGTTTGTCTAAATCCGTTCCTTTTTTATCAACAGTCTGTGAGATGGGAAGGAGATGGGAGAGGCAAAACATCTGGGAATGAGAACCTTTCTTCTTATCCTTGACATTAATTTTAATGAACATTTTTCTTATTCTTTTTTATTTAACTAAATTCTATCAATTTATTTCTTAGAATTAACTCTCTTTTCTGTTTCTTTCTGCCCATGTTACACTGTTGCCATTTCACTTCAGGTACTAAACTCTTTTGCCTGGAAAACTGGGTAACTACCCTCTGGTCTTCTTTCTTCACCAAAGGACTGGTTTAAGTCTTTCTAAAACTGCAACTGATCAAATCACTTTACAGCTCAAATTTGGCACTCATGCCTTTCATTTAGAGACCCTTTGAATGTCTGCAATATGCAAGTGATAGTTCTAGACCCTGAAGCATTGCTCCCATTTTTGTTTTCAGTTCTGTCTTCTACATTTTCCAAACAATTTGTCTGCTCAGTCTGTCCTGAACACACCTGTTGAGTTTTTGACCTCCAACTTTTGCTCACTTTTTATCCCCACCTGGTGTGCCTGCTCCTGCTAAACTCCTATTCCTCTTGGAAGGTCTGATCCAATTTCACTCATCTGTGAGGGCTTCCATGAAGCTGCTCTGGACCTTATTTCTTTCCTTTCTCCAAACTTATAGTAATTACCGACAGTTGACTTTACTCAATTAGCTTCATTTACTATTGAACATTGCCTTTTATTTGTTCATGTTTCACATTATGTCTCCATTGTGATTATATGTTTTAGAAAAGAACATATGTATTTTTTATTCCTTTTAATGTTGCAAAATAGAACATAATTGATAGTTAAAACCACATGATGATTAGCTAAAACATCATATATTTACTATCAAAGGAGTAGTCTGATATCTGAATAAAGAAAAATCTGTTACTAATCCTATCAGTCACAAAACAAAGAATGAAAACAGAAGACAGTGTCCTCAGAATCTAGGAGTAGTCCTAGAAGAACTAATGATCTGCGTCCAGATCAAGAGGATACATTCGATTGGACTTTTTGAAATGATGCCTACGGTTTGTTGTGTTGGTTGTTTCCCTGAGAGACAAAACACAAAATAATCCAATCACAGTTGAGTAAAGCAAGCTCATTTGGGTTGTTGGCAGAATTCATTTCCTTGCAGCTGTATGACTAAGGACCCCTGCTTTTTGCTGGTTGTTGGCCAGAGGATGCCCTCTGGTTCTAGAAATGGCCTATGGTTTCTTGTCACAGGAGCTTCTCCAACCTGCTTTCTTCTTCCAGGCCAACAATAGAGGCTCTTTCTCCAGTCTTGAGACTGAGTCTTTTATCATTTTACATAGTCAGGAAAGTGACAACCCATCACCTTTGCCATATTCTATTGACTAATAGTAAGTCACAGGTTCTGTCCTCGCTCAAAGGAGGGAATCACATAATGTTAGAACCAGGGGGTAAAGAACACAGAGGCCATCTTAGAATTCAACTCTGTCACAAGTATATGATTTTAAAGCAATGTATTTCCATAATGTGTCTTGAATATTATGTAATATTTATTATGAATTATTATTCCATAATGTTTATTTTAAATAGTTTCCCTCCCCTACCACTTATGATTACACAGAAACAATTATTTCAGTATATTTAGTTGATTCTTCTGCTATTTACCTCCACATACCCAAATAGCACAGGGATCTATGGCTTAAGCCCAAATAGTGTGCCTGTATTGCAGCTTTTGTTTGGGTTCTCTTGAATATTTTCCTTTGGAGCCATGAGTCACCGTGAGAAAAGCTGGAGGCCACTATACTGGGGCCCTGGGTGACAAGACCACTATAGAGAGGCCCTGTGTGGGTGGTGAGGGCTGTAATTTCAGCTGAGATCTCAGCATATACCTAGTATTGATAGTTAGATATATAAATAAAGATGCCTCCAGGTGATTTCTCCTTCCAGTGTATGAGTTATCCCCTGCCATTGAACCTTTCCAGCAAAGACCTCCAGACACCGTGGGGCAGAGTTATCCCTGCTCTACCTTTCCTAATTCTTGGCCTGCAGAATCCATAAGCATAATCATTATTTGAAGCTACTAAGCTTCTCCTTACTATCTCCACTGTTAGTATCTTTAGGTTTCTTCCCTTGGGCAGTTTAGATCCCCAGAAAATCAAATTTACAGAATATTAGCCTGAATACTAGCATTTTGGAAACCAAGCAAAGGCTAATGGCTGGAGTTCTCAACATTCAGTTGGTAAGCTTCTATTTAATCCGTAGCAAGTAGATTTCATTTTGTTGTTCTAAGCCTACCTCATCATCAATCACCTTTCATTCTTGGATTTAGAATATCACACTCTGGGGGCGCCTGGGTGGCTCAGTGGGTTAAAGCCTCTGCCTTCGGCTCAGGTCATGATCTCAGGGTCCTGGGATTGAGCCCCGCATCGGGCTCTCTGCTCAGCGGGAAGCCTGCTTCTCCTGCTACCATTCCCTCTGCTTGTGTTCCCTCTCTCGCTGTGTTTCTCTCGGTCAAATAAATAAAATCTTTAAAAAAAAATTTTTTTTTTTTAAATAACACACTATGTGTGTGTGTGTGTCTGTCTGTCTGTCTGCTCTGTGCGTACAGGAAGGTGGGTAGAGATTGGAAGAGAGAGAAGTTGTTTTCACTAAAGCACAATGGGAATGGAGATCCCTCAGCCAGACATACTGTTTGACTCTCCAGTGGGATCAGTTTGAGGCCATGTCCAAAGTTTTCATGTGCTTCAGATGACCACTACACAGTGAGAGCCACTCCACAGGGTCTTTGGCCATGAAGGAATTGCTCCCTGTGGTAATTTCTTCAAAATCTCTTAAATACAGATGTTAAAAATGTCTCTCTTATATTTATTATGAGTCATAAATTCAAGAATATTCTACACTGTGTTCTCTGGATGTTAAGTAGAGAAGATTCACCCAAGCGCAGATAAGTAAACACCTTAGATTGGAAAATAATTTACGTATCTTGAAAAAAAATCACCTGACATTATTAACTAAACCACCTATTGATTAGAGAAGAATACATCTCTTGCTGCTAGAATTTGGTACATGTGTTCATTTTGTACCATTAAAGTAAAGAGGGGAGATTCTTATTGATTTCTGAATTTGACACCTGTTAACATGCTATTTTGTATCAGTGACATATGATTAGCTTTAAATGCCTGAACACTGGCAGTACCAGCACACTTTTATCTCTTTTCATTTCTTGCACCAAGCTCTTGATGTCATAGAAAATATCTTCCTGGAGAGTACATTGATGGTGCTTTTATCATAATTATGATGATTATCATCTACTCTCATCATTTGGGACCATCCATTTTCTTGCTGTAAGGAAGGAATAGCTTTTTAAGTCACATGGCCTTTTAAAAGAGCAGAAAGTGAAAAATAAGGTGAAACTTCCATCTGAACTGACCTTTGACTTAAATATAGCTGCAGACTTTTCAGGGATTGTCAATCTCAGTGTGAGACAGTATTTTTTTTCCTTTTACAACTTTTTCTTCAGAAAGCTATTTCATAAAAAAATGAAAATTAATAGGTCCTACGAAAAGATGAAGGGCCAAGTTCTAATTATAGCTGTGAATTCCTTGTGTTTATTGAAGTTAGAGAAGGGCATTTGTAAAACTGTAGCACTCTGTAAAAAGTTATTGCAAAACTGAGCTGCAAATTAGCCAGTGTCTCCAGTTCTTTTAATTCCAGGGATGGAGATGGTCTTCACTGCCAATGGAAGCTTCCAAAATAAGGACCCAGCACACTACCTGGTATAATTTAAATACTAAAAACTCTGTCAAAGTTTGAACCTTCTATTATTAGTAAGCTCAGTTACCAGTGTTTTATACTTGGATAATTTAAAAGCTCCTTTGCAGATCTAGCATCTAATCTACGAGTGAATCTTGCGGGATTTGCATTATTGACTGATGAATAATACTGACTTGAAACAAATATTTAGCTCTCATTTACAAATGAGTGTTGAGGGAAATTCAGAAACTTTTTAAACAGTCTAATGAAATACTTGAAAACAAATTACTCTTGAGAAAGTATAAGCTTTCCAATTTAGGCAGTTCTTCAAAAGATGGTTCATGAATTTATTTTAAAATGTAATTAAATTTTATATTTTTCATTGTGAAATATTTCAGGTGTGTAGAATTGTAGAGAAAATAATATAACAGCTTATATTATATCTTATTATTATATCTATCTTATGATCTTAAGGCTACCATCCAGACCCAAAGTATATGTATTTGCCATAGACTTTTCATATCACTTTGTTTTTAAAGAAATGAAATTGAGAAAACTAAAGCTAAAACCCCACCACATTTCCATTCTTTGTCTCTTCAACTATCCTGAAATTTATAGAAATCATTCCAATGTGACTTTTTAAATTTTTACCAAATTAAAGTATTATTTGGATATTTGGAGTGGTTTTAAGTACTGAATTATTTTAAGTATTTAACGTGTGTATAAATGGTATTACATTAGACTAGCCTTTTTTTTTTTTTTAAAGATTTTATTTATTTGACAGAGAGAAACATAGCGAGAGAGGGAACACAAGCAGAGGGAATGGTAGCGGGAGAAGCAGGCCTCCTGCTGAGCAGGGAGCCCGATGTGGGGCTCGATCCCAGGATTCTGGGATCATGACCTGAGCCGAAGGCAGACGCTTAATGACTGAGCCACCCAGGCGCCCCACATTGTACTAGTCTTATGTAACTTTTTAAATTCACTTTTATTTTATTTTTTTTGGATTTATTCACATTTATAGATGGATCTAGTTTTTCTGTTTTATTTCTTGCTGCTTAATAAAATGTTATTGCAGGGATAAAGCAAATTTTATTGATCCATACTCTTACTAATGGACAACTAAGTTATTTCTAATATTTTACTATTACAAACACTGCTGCAATAAATATATTTGCCCATGCCTCCTTGATAATATGTGTAAAGGTTTCTGTAGGGCAGTGTTTCCCAACAGAAGATGATTTTGCCCCTAGGGGACATTTGGCAATGTCTAGAGCCGTATTTATTTATTTATTTATTTACTTACTTACTTATTTAATTCATTTATTAAAGATTTTATTTATTTATTTGAGAGAGAACATGAGCAAGAGAGAGAGCATGAACAGAGGGATCAGCAGACAGAGGGAGAAACAGACTCCCTGCTGAGCAGGGAGCCCAATGTGGGGCTCAATGCAGGTTTCAATCCCAGGACTCTGGGATCATGACCTGAGCCAAAGGCAGACACTTAGCCCACCTAGTGACTCAAGTACCCCTGTCTGGAGACATTGAGATTGTTACCTCTGGGCAGGGGACACTGCTATCATCAGATAGATAGAGGCCAGGGATAACATCCTATACTGCACCATCCTATACTCAACATCCTATACTGCACCAGGCAACAAGGAATTATCTGGCTCTAAATGCCAAAATGGCTAAGGTTGAGAAATTCTCTAGGATACGTAACTTTACTGTGATCGTGAATGTTGGATTCAGTAGCTTGAAGGTAATAATAGTTTCTCTCAAATTAATCTATAAATTCAGTCTAGTTCTAGTCAATATTCCCATAGGGTTTTGCACAGAATTTGACAAACATGCTCCATAAATATATTTTTTAGTCTTCCCAGCAGTATCAGTGGGTCTAAAGTACACTGCTAATGGCTCAAATTCATAAATTTGGAACATACAAAGGGAGTCTGATTATCTTCCAATAGCATGTTTTTCAATAAAGAATTTTTCTCAAACTGGAATCGGGGTGGTATCATTTGGCACAGTTGGTTCCATGCTTTCTTTTTCTTGAAGTATTTATGTGGACTTGGCCATGACACTTGCAGCCGTTCCAGCTTCCATAGGCTACAGTGCCTATAGTTAACATTTCTGTTAATTACCAGGATGGTAATCACCTGCATGGGCTGGTGATAGTATCCAAAGGCCAGGTAACGTAAACTCTAGGGGCAAGCAGTGTCCTAAATGAGAATCCAGATTCTAGATAGCATTATTTCAGAAAGAAGCACACCTCAGAAGCTAATTTCTCAACTTTCCTAGCCATCCATATCTTCATTAACTCTTGAAATTTTATTAAATATTACATTTAATGTCAGAAACGGGTTTTTATTGTCACATTAGCATGATGAAAATACTAGAATGGGCTCTCTTTCGTGAAATAAAAGTGGTTTAAGTTTAAATAATGCGGTTATTTAAGGTTTTCATTTTGGTTTTAGAGAACCCTATCTCTCTATGCATACAGTTGAATATCGATTATAAAAAACTTGGCTTTGATTGCTTTCACTAGGGAGCTATAAACTTCCTCTCAGGATCTTCGAGGTCTGCTACACATTACCAGTTTCTGCTAAGTTTACTATTTCCCCAAGGCCTTGATGAAGTTAGAACTAGATCTTAATTATTGTTGTGACCTTGTTGACCAACACTGGTATCATAATATATTTGGCCTAGAGTGGTCCATTCTGACAGCTTCTTTATAGGTTTGGGACCTGTGGCTGGTTATTGTGGTTGTCATTTCTTCCTTCTCTTTAAATTTAATGGTTTCATGAATAAATAGAGTGCTGAGCACTACAGTCTTCTTCCATGATTGTATGCTCTGATTTGTCTGGGTTTATATAATAATTATTTATGTAGTTTACTCATTCACTTGACTAATTACTGAGCATCAACCCGGTTTAGGATCTTACCTCGCCAGCATATGTGAGATTGCCTTATGAGGCCTGGGACTTTCTTCCATATTGCTTTCATACCAGTTTTCTCCTCTTACAAACTCCTGAGTTAGGTACCCCTCCTAAGGGCTCCAGTACACTCTTTGCTTCTCTAGAAATAGCATTTGTCACACTGGAATATTACTGCTTATCTGCGATATGGATTCAGAATAACTGGTTCCGAACCCTAGCTCTATTCCTTACTAGCTCTATGACCTAAGGGAAGTTACATATTTTCTCCGAGTTTTATTTCTTTATCTATTAAATGGAAACAATAACCTACCTATATAATGGAGTTGTGATAATTATGTTTACTCACTCAGCACATAGTTATTAAGGAACTAGTATGTATCAGTCCACCAATCCTAATGCTGGGATAAGGCAAGGGACAGAACAAAGTGCCTATTCTGCTTAAATTTTAGTAGGAGAGAGACAATAAATATATAAAGATGTAGCATGATGTGGGCCTAGAGAGTGATTAAGAGTAAACATTAGATAGAAGGGGACATTGAACAGAAACTGAATGAAGATGGAGAGCACTGGGAGAAAAGCCAGGTTTTTGGAAGGTGCAGCGTGGTGAGGGTGGAATGGGATCTAAAGATTAGTCTTGACCAAGTTAAGTCTGAGATTCCCATTATTCATTGGAGTGGAGAAGTTGAGTATCAGGTTTTGTTATGAGCTGAATTGTATCCTCCCAAATTCCTGTAGTAAAGTCCTTACCCTAGTTCCTCAAAATGTGACTTTATTTGGAGATAGGGTCTTTAAAGGTAATTAAAGTAAAATGGGTGGGTCCTAATCCAATACAAGTGGTTTCTTATAAGAAGAGGAGATTAGGACACAGACATTCACAGAGAGAAGGCCCTGTGAAGCCAAGGGGAGCCAAGGAGCAAGGCCTTAGAAGAAACCATTCCTGTTGACTCCTTGATCTTCTAGCCTCCACAACTGTCTGAGAAAATAAATTTCTGTTGTTGAAACCACCTAGTCTGTGCTATTTTGTTATGGCAGCCCAAGCAAACTGATGCAAGTTGAATAGCTAAGTAGGCTGTCTACTGTTTAGGAGACACAAATGAAGCTGGAGTGACTGGTATCCGGAAGGTGTTTAAAATTACCAAAGGCAAATAGATCACCTAGGAATGTATGAGCCCAGAGGGGAGGAAAGGTCTGAAAGCTGGGGCCTGATTCATTCCCACATCAAGACATTAGGGTGATGAAGAAGAACTAGCATAGGAGGAGCTGCCCTATAAGGTAAGAGGAAAGCAGGAGAGTGGTATTCAGGAAGGCAAGTATAGGAAGTATTTCAAGACAGAGGGAGAGGTCAGCTTTGTCAGATCTGGCCAAGAGGTGGAACAAGATGAGGACTGCGAAGGACTCAAATGGACTTGACAACTCAACTTAGGTGAAAGTTAGTCACCGTGAGCACAGTGATTTCAATGGATTGTGGGAACAAAAGTCTAAATTGTGCCACTTCAAGAAAGAAGAGGCGGTGAAGATGCAGACACAGTGAGTAAAGACAGCTTATTTGAGAATTACATAAGATAATACATTTAAACTCCTTGGAACAATCCCCTGGCACACAGAATGCTTTCAATCAGTGCTAGCTGCTACTTTTAATATTCTCATTACTCTTATTATTTACTACTTGGCTGCAAGCCCCACAAGGGTAGGGACCATGACTGTTTTTTTGAGTTTATATTCAGTGACTAGTGTAGCATGTAGACTTTTCTTTCACTCATATAGAAAAGGAGACTCAAACAAATCTTTTAGTAAATTGATAAAGATATTCTCTGCCACAAAGGAGAAACTGCTCTTAGCTCCCTAGTTAGAAATTACCGTAGAACTTCTTTCAAAAAAGCCATTTCACTTCTTTGGAACTTTAGTGAAAGCTCACAGAAGAGTACAGGTCACTGATGATAGACACACTAACTTGGAAGTAGTCAAAATTGAGTGTTATCTTGCAAATAATACTATCAGTGGCTGAGTTATGAGAAAACATTGTTGAGAAGCAGAGCAATGTGCACGCACACATGCACGTGCGCACATGTGTGGTAAGGGTTTAGGGGAGACAAGAAGCTGAAGAAAAGGGAAAAATTGTTGTGGTTTTCTCTAATCAGTTTGCTGGACAGGATAAGAACAGAGTTGCATTATTTTCTGTCCTCCTGACAGTGTGGTACTCCTCTTGTTAGGGACCCTTCATTTCACAGAGCACTTTCACCCATGTGACCTCATGTATCCATTTCAACAGCTCTCTGAAGAAGACATTATAAACTTTATTTTACAGGATGATAAAATTAAGGTTCTGGAAGGTTTGTCAACTTAATTTATTTCCAGACAGGGAATTAGTTAGGCTCCTTACTTATTTAGTACTTGTTTGCGACTTCGACATATCTGTTCTTAAGTTGCTGAATTTGAAGAGTTCTCCTCTGGGGTGATTATCTTCCAGGCCTGCCTGCTTTTCTCCTCCACCACACATTTCTTATTTCTCTTTAGAAAAGCCTTGAATGGTGTTAAAAATCCTCATTGTCTTCTTTTATATTAAGCATTTATTATAGATTTAACATGATATTGAAATCAATGCCACACATCCTTAGCTCTTCAGCTTATTAAGAATTTGGTTCAAAAAAAGCTGTAGAAATTTCATTATAATCCCATTCTTAGAAGTATTAATTCAGTTAAATAAGACAAAAAAATCTCTAATTTTCACTGTTTTAACAAAGCTCATGAAATTTCAGGCCATGTATGCTAAAGTACAACACTGGTTGAGAGGGTCTGGGTTACCTTGCTCATTGATGATGTAGGTTTTAGATGGTGGCAGTTGGCTCACATGCTTACACTTGAAAGTCCAAGGTGTCAGGTCAGAGCTCTGATATGTCCTGGTTAGAGGTGGGTACAACTTTATAATCACAGAAATATTTCAGATTGATCCATGTTTACTTTCTATCTCCATGAAAGGCAGGCATCCTCAGCTAAGTGACTAAATGAGCAACAGCTGGGTTTAGGGAGTGAGAACCATAGGATGTAACTTGTCCTGGGCAGTCATCAATGGACTTGTCCCAAAGGGAAAAATTATATTCATAGACTTTTCAATACATTGTGGGTCTGCTAAAGAAACTGTCTCCATCCAAACTTACTGGCATGGAAAGGCTAATCCACAATGCCCTAAGGAAGGGTGCTTTACTCAGAAATGTGGCATTCAGTTTCTGTAACCCTGCATGGAAATTCCTTTTAATGCTGTGCATTTCAGAAAATGCAGTAATTGCCTTGGGGTATAATGAATTACAAAAGATGGGAGTAATCACAAAGAAAGAGCATAAAGGCGAGGGAACTGCATAGAAACCTCATTGTTTCCAATGATCATCAAAAGTAGGTCAGACAACAACTTCTGCTTTGATGTTTGATGTTTTTATTTTTAAGGAATTCTGCAGTAATGAAATGTAACCTCAGCAAATGGAAACTAGGCTTAATAAAGAGCCAGAGAACCCATTACAGGAAGAGTGTAGGATGAGTCACTTTCATGAAATATTTGAATAGATTCTCAATTGGTAGGATTTCGATAAAACTTTTTTTCTTAGCTTTACTTTTCTTTCAGTTTGATTAATCCACTAAACTGGATATAGACAGGTGGGAAGGATTTTTGCATGGAAATTATGCTCATATCTTCTTTGGTAAAATTATGGACATCCTTATCATGCATTGTAGGCAACATGAAGAGGGCAGTGGTTGGAAGCATGTGTCATATAGACCTGGTTTTACCATTAGTTCTACCATTTGCTATCTATGAGGTTTTGGCCGTAAGCTTCAGATTTCCTATCTGTAAAATGGGAGTGATTATGATGTCTTATGCTGTTGATGTGAGAATATAAGAAAGTAAGGTATGTCAAACTCCTGATACATCTGATACATCCTCCCTGCAGAAGGGGCTGTATTATCATCTTTTGAGATAGTCATCAAATGCCCAGAGGAAACTGTATGTGTATAGTGTATGGGATTGTTTCTGGCCACTGGAGAGATGAATTTCTGCCCTGGATGAAGTTACACATCTAGCCAGACATAGTTGGTGTGGGCATTTAAGAGAAGCTGAAGCTCCCAATCTCCCCTCTTAGCTTCAACCTTCCTTCCCGGCAAGAGGCCTAGTTTTCATGACTTTTGTAGTTTTAAGGTTTTCATAAACAAAAGAGCTGGAACTCAGTGGGATGTACATCGTTCACTCCCCTCTGCCTCTCTCATTTTGCCTGTCATAAATTCTTGGTGATTGGGAAGATGTCTCAGACTCAGCAGCAGTTAAGCTTGGGACTGTTTGTGGTAGAGCTGTACCACATGCCCAAGGGTGTATATCATAAACTCTGAAGTTTGATTCTGTAGAAGAGAAAGAAATCATTTTCCTCTACCCATCTTAGATTCAGTGACTGAGGCCATGCAAATTAGATGGTGAAATACATATTAACAAGAGAAAACAAACAGAGTTTATTAACGTGTGTATAATGCACACAAATGGGAATACTAAGTGATGAGTAACTCAAAGGGGTGGTTAGAACTTGGGCTTATACAGCATCTTAGCAAAGAACAATAATTTTGTATAGAAATGACAAAAAAAAAAAAAAAAGAAAAGAAAAGGATTTTGAGCTTCCAGGGGTGGCAAATTATGGGAAGGTAAATATATGGGGAACCTAATGCAAGATAAGGGCTAGTTAATAAGGTTTGTTTGTGTAGAGTCTTGGTGCCATCTCATCTCATGATATGATAAGGTTGTTATTGTCTTTCTGGTATGGGAAGAGGAGACACCTTCACAAGAGGAAATTTATGTTCTGTTTACAGGTACATAAAGGGAGGGCAGAGAGCTCAGCCTTCAGCTCAAAATAGTCCAATGCTGGAGTAGCATATGTTGGGGTGGCATGCTCTGAACCCTTTCAGTTCACTTAATGTGAATTTACCTGCAGTTCAGATGCTGTAAAGGTAGTTAAACAAGGCTGAAAAGTTTTTCTGCAGTGCTGGTGAGACTCATTTGGACGCTGTCATACACATGAATATTCACTTCTTTAAGTAAAGGTGAATATTCATGAAGACAGTGATGATATAACAGTGTTTGGAAGGCATAGGTAATGGTATTAGGCAGCTATGTCTCCTAAAATCAATTCAGAACAGGTATAGGGATGTATTCACAACACATACACACATATCCGTATATTTATGCATATAACCTTTAAATATTTTTTCATGCTTCACCTATAGTGAAAGCAATATCCCTTTTTAATATAGACCCCAGAAAGAAAATTTATCAAATTCTTTTAGGTTCCACATCTGTAAAAAGGAGATAAGCTCACTACAAGCATTGATGCAGTAAAGTCTACCCAATTTTTGAAATGAGCTCTAAATTCACTGTGTGCTGTTTCTGTCCATATCATCTCTTCAACTGCTATAAATGCATGTCACTTCTCTTTACCTGCATTGAGGCAGTTTAAGGCTTATTTTCAATATTTAGGTGGATGGCTTCACACAGTCTTTCATTTCATTTTAGTTTATAAAATTTTAGATATTCACCAACATGCTGTTGGGCACACCTCTAAACCAGCCTTCAAAACATTTTCTGTTGAAAAACTGATAGGATTCAGACAGTTGCCTGAAGCAAATATATGCATCCTCTGAACTCCAATGAACATATAGGGAGGGAGAGAAGGAAGGAGGATGAGAGAAAGAAAGGGAGGAAGGAGAGGATGGAAGAGAAAGGGTAGGGGAAGAAAATGATATATTTCTAATTAGACCTACTGACTTATTTTAATTAAGTTTGCCTGCACCAGTTTAGGATTCTGGGCTCAAGGCTGGTTATGTGCAAACCTGGGACGCTCAGTGAGGCTGTGATCATAATTTTTCCCCTCTTCAGGGGGCATGATCTTTCCTGCAAATGAGGGCTCTTTTACTCTTTCCAAGATTCAGGCAAAACTCACTAATCAGACTAGCTTTCCTTTATTCTACTCTCATTCTGAATTTCTTACACCTCCTGACCCAAACACATTTTCTTTTAACTCTCTAGCCTTCATTTTGACTGAAGACTTCACCAGCTTGAAGATAGGTTCTAATACGTGAAGTAAGTTTCTTTTCAAAGTTTCCCATTTGCATTCTTGTCCTAGGGGACAAGGCTTTACTTATAGAAGTAATGTGAATGTTCCAGATGTTATATACTTGAATGTAGGCTACTTTTTTGGTATGACTTCTAATAATAAACTCTCTCTTAGATGATGATTACTGTCTACCATGAACACTATGAGATAGGTGCTATTGATATCCCAATTTGATAGATGATACATCAGCACTAAGAGTTAAGTGACTTACCCAAGGTAACTTGGAAACTTTTATTGACTCTTATCTAGGATTTCTCCCAATTTATTTGGCTAGGAAGCAAAGACTTAGTGCTTAAACACAGTTACCCTTTTGTTCTGCACATCATAACTCTCCTTGTAACACAACTGCTAGTTACTTGTTTTTTTTTTTAAACATCTATCCACTTATTTCGTGGGGGAGGGGCAGAGGGAGAGAGTCTCAAGCAGACTCCATGTCAAGTACTGAGCCTGATGTGGGGCTTGATTCCACAACCCTGAGATCACAACCTGAGCCGAAATCAAGAGTTTTCGGCCCAACTGACTGCACCACCCAGGCACCTCTACAACTGCTAATTTTTTTTTTAAAGATTTTATTTATTTATTTGGCATAGAGAGAGAGAGATCACAAGTAGGCAGAGAGGCAGGCAGAGAGAGAGGGGGAAGCAGGCTCCCTGCTGAGCAGAGAGCCTGATGTGGGATTTGATCCCAGGATTCCGAGATCATGACCTGAGCCGAAGGCAGAGGCTTAACCCACTGAGCCACCCAGGTGCCCCACAACTGCTAATTTTTTAATGGGGCTCTTGGGTCCGAGAACTGGATTTACATTTTGATCCAGGCCCTAGTCATGTATGTATCTCTGCCTGGCCAGTCACCAAAACTTGTTAATGGACAGGACTAATGGCTGACTTGTTTTGCTATAAATAACCTGCTCTGCATTGTGGTTGAATCTGAAGTACACCAATAGGTTCTTTCCATGCATGGAAATTTTATTTATATATTCAGCAGGGGCAGGAAACAGATTCATAGAAGTTTTGTGGTTTGCTTAGTTTTGTAGATTTTGTAAAGCTCCTTTGGAGAAGCATAGAAGGAAAATTTTTCTGTTCATAGGTCTAAAAATTGCACTGAAAACAAACTACTATAAACACGTTCAAAGAAGACATTTATCTCAAGGGCCCTGAAGTCTCTGACCAACAACTTTTAAATACTAAATGTGAACACCAATGGCTGTATTCTGCCATCACTTAGCTAATCTCTGAACCTTCTGGGTCCCAAGAGTTTGGATAGTTAACTGTGACTCTTTCCTTGCACAACATGTGCCTGCTGAATAATGGTTGATCCAGTGTGTTCACCCTTTAGATTTGTTTCAATTTTGTTAAGTGATAGAAACTCAAGAGGTGGGAATTTTTGTTTTTGGTGATGGTAGAGCTTCATGATGGAGGTGTTCCATTATGTTATCCACATAAACATTGGCTAGGGTTTGTGGGAAAGAATGAGTCCATCAAAGAACTGGCCCCCCTCCTTTCTCTTCATAAAGAAGTGCTTAAAAACAAGGCTTCTGCACCAAATATCCTGGTCCTTTGGGGCAGTGCTAAACCCTGTTGTACAGTCATGAGTTAAAGCCATGTGCCCTGAAGTCAACGTGTTCTTGTGGAGATCGCTACAATTGGAAGCAAGATGAATTTATAGGAAAAACATGTTTAAACACAAACATTAATAGCTCAAATACCTGGAACTTAAAGTGACACACTCAAAATCACTTCCCCTAATTCTAGAAGTTCATGGCATTTATGAAAGGAATATACAATCAATCATACACTAAGAACATTGTGGTGGGGAATTTATTCACATGTTTTATATGGGGGATCCTTTCTTATCCAGTGCCTGGTCTATAATAGGCATACAATAATCGTTTGCTGATCATGAAATTCAAACCTATAGGTGTGAAAGATGAAATTGATGAAAATTTAAAAGCCTTACTTTTGTGTCCTTATTTCCTATTTATGCAATCATTCCACACTGGCAACTATTCCCCCACCCCACAGCATCTTTCCCTCCCTCTCTCTCCAACCCCCCGGTCCAACATTGGATGAATTAAGGACATAATTTACTTAAAGTAGAATAATTACAGAGAAGATGTTTCAAACAATCCTTCCTTGCATATATTAGCAAACCAGATGTGTAGATAAAGCATCATTTTCACTCCATGCTCCCATTTGCCCAAAGGATTGATGTGTTTCTTTTAACCAGTTCCTTTATTGGTTTTTACTGTATACTTTGGCTTTTTTTTTTTTTTTTTTTACTTTGGCTTTTTTAGAGACACATATACACTCCTTCTAAACAGTCAAATGTCTGCTTAGACTGTGAAGCTCAAGCATGGTTTAAGTGCTCCTGAGATGCTATTACCAAAAATAAATAGATCACATTCATTAAAATGAAAGCATTTGATAGAGCAGAATAGTCAAAGAAGGGTAGGGCAATGAAGCAAGTAAGTCTTTTGTAGAATGCTTTTTGATCTTCATTTTCCTTTTATTAACAGCTGCATATCTTCATATAAGGGCAGGTGAGGTTGAGAAGCTCTCTTCAAAATACATTACTTATATGATGTTGATCAGACAATTATCACAGATTATGCAGATCTAGTATATTCTATAAAGCTGACTAGAACATTTAAGTATTGCTATATTCTTGTAGTGGAGTAATACAAAATGATGTACTAATAAGAAGTAATTTACTCATTATTTGGGATTAGTAATTTTGATGTCATTTTAAATTTAAATCTCATTACCTCTAAGTAGTATAATAAAGTAATAATAACTGAGCATCCATTTGTACATCATATAAGTTGGGAGCTGACTTAATAAGGTCAACAAAAGTTACCTTCTGTTTTCTGTGTGGGGAGAAAAAAAATCATTTCTCCCTGTTCTGAGTTCTTGGCTAAGACCCTATAATAGAAGATGAATAAGAGAAAAGCAAACAAAAGTTTATTAACATGTTTACCTTATATACACATGGGAGATACCCAGGGAAAGATGAGTACCTTGAGGTGGCTTAGAACTTTGACTTATATGGCATCATCCACAAAGAACAATACATTTCTGGAAAAAATTGGCAGGACAAAGGAATCAGTTTTAGGTTTCTAAGTGCAAAGATAAAGGCTAGTTAGAAAAGTTTGTTGTGTAGATTCCTCTGGTACTGTTTCCAGTCTGATAGGGTCTTAAGGTGTCTTTAGGGGATTAACATTTGTCCTCCTTGGTGGCGAGGGAGAGAGAGACACCTTTGAAAATTGTGCTCTGCTCTTACATAAATAGGGGTTGGGCAGGGGAGATTTTTTTGTGCCTCCTTCATCTCAAGACAGTTCTTATGCCAAAGTGGCATATTTTGGGTAGCATATTCCATTACCCTTCATCAGGAAACAGACTGAGTAAATAAATACCCATGAGATCACTATATAGTATCACATGCAAGAGTACTCTGAGCATTGGTATTGCTGGGAAAATCAAAATATACTCTGCCAAAAGTGTTTTTCATAATAATGCCCAGGAAATCTTAGCACATGCTTTCTTTTTCATGTTGGTCCCATGGAACCTTTGCACTCATCCATTTGACTGCTCTACTGCTCAGCAAACTATTACAGTCCTCTAAGACCTGGCAAACCATCTAAAAATAGAGGAGTGAATGGACTAGAAAAATAATGCTCACTTCCTCATTCATGATCCCTTCCTCAACAGTTTTCAGGAGCTAAAATGTCAGTGATTGTTTTGAAGTCTTATTTTCTTTAATTGACAAGTAATTTCCCTTAAATCTCCTTTCTATCAACCCTGGAAAACATTTATCAAGTAAGCTGACAGACTACATTTTATTCTAACTTGATAATGATTTTTTCCCACCAGTAACTTAAAACCATCACAGTAAACTAAAAGCCATAACTTGTACACATTTCTTGCGTTATCAACACAAGTTTAAGGATGGTAGCAGAATTTGAAATAATTTGTGCCCTTTTATGATTTGAGCAAGTGGTTTTAAATGCTATTTTGGATCTTGCCCATGAGCTGTATGGATTTTTGAAGATAGCAAACTAATAGGATTGAAAACTACCCAAAGGGAGATAGAGTACAGGTCCTCAGTGGTTTATCCATAGTTCTGAAAGTAAGAAAGTTCTGAAAACTATAAAATGTTAACTTCTTATTTGGTTGTGAATCTTGACTTGATCTGAACTGATTTTGTGGCAAAACATGAAGCGAATATGAGGTTCTTTCTACTAATGTGAATACTTAGATATTATATTGCAGAAAATATCATTAGGTTTGATTACAGGTGTTGCCCCTGACCTGCCAGGGTGTTACCTAATGTAAGGTAAATGAGCAACATCACCTCTGTAAAATTAGGAAAAAAAATGCATTTTTAAACACATCAGTTTCCACGCACAAATTGTCAGATTGTGGCCCTACATTACCATTAGTTTTATTTTAAGGTGTTTTATCAGATAAAGAATTATGCACTGCAGTTTCCAAATGTATATGACGTGAACTGAGTCTGAATATGCACTCAGGCCAGAGCTAACTGCCCCATTCTAGATCAGTTTTTTGCAGTTTTCTGTGTACTAAGGGAATGGTGTATCCATGGCTGAGCCTTGAAATCTGTTCTATGAGTATTTTTGAAGCTGTACAAACAAAAAGGTAAGGGATGGGTTCAAAGTCACGTCCAAAGTTCACTGGCTTCTGAATTACATTAACTGAATTAATGTTTATAACTAACTCATGTGACTCTGCATCCACATAATTAACTCATGTGACTCTGCCTTCATTGTGAATAGAGTTTGCTAGCCCCCATGAGATGACCTATCCACTGCAATGCTTTTTCATATGCCAGGCTTATCACTGAGAAGAGAAGAGAAAAATTCAGAATGTTCCAGACCAACCTAGAAGTTCTTATGACAGTTCAGTTAAAGGGTGGCTAATAAGAGAACATAACTGAATAGCTCCAATGTGACATATGCTTCATTTTATCTAATCCTAACAGTAAGCATGTTAAAAAAAGGGGACTTATTATCCCTATTTTACATCTAAAGGAAATGGAGGTTCAGAATTATTAAGTACCTTGACGAAGAAGGTCTAGAGCCAGAAGCTACAGTGTCCTTACTTGAAACCGTGTCTCTCCAATGCCAAAGTGCATGCAGCCTCCCTAGGGAAAAAGGAAAACCTAAAGCCAGAAATAATAGATAATGTCAAAATCCAAAGTGCTTTTCACTTTAACTTAATTGCCATTTCTTGCTTTGCCAATAATGTAAGTTTCTAAGAAATGACCAAAAAACGCAGACATTTGAAAACACCTAAAACATTAACCAAATCTGTGACCACATTGGACCTCCACGACTCTATCTCAAGAATTGATCTCATCTATCTCTCTCAGACACTCCTTCCTTGCTCTTTAAAGTGAAATCCTGGGTGGGGGGGTGCCTGGGTGGCTCAGTGGGTTAAAGCCTCTGCCTTTGGCTAGTCATGATCTCAGGGTCTTGGATCGAGCCCCGCATTGGGCTCTCTGCTCAGCAGGGAGCCTGCTTCCCCCTCTCTCTCTGTCTGCCTCTCTGCCTACTTGTGCCTACCTAATAAATAAATAAAATCTTTAAAAAAAAAATAAATAAAATGAAATCCTGGGGAGACAAAATGTGATGTGCCAAGTCAAATGCGTTTTGAAAAAGTAAGAATGTGGAAAACACATGCCTAGTGTTTCATTAAGAGTTTATATTTCAAACTCTTGCCATTTCCTGACCCTTGTAAATAATAATCAAGCCTTGAGTGCCTTAAGGAGATAGGATGACCAGTAGAAGGTCAAATACCAGCAAAAGGCAAGTTAAAAGCATCATATGTCACCTGTTTTATTTTTCTTGCTTTGCAGTTCATGGAGAAATGTGCCTTATTCCAAGAAAGAAAAATTATAAAAATGTTCTACCTTGAGTAGCAACTTAGGGAGAGAAGTGTGTAGTACGTCACCTTCCCTTCTTTGCCCTGCAACCCAGTGCACACACCCAATACACCATTTTCTCTTTCCTGAGTGGTTCTCAAACTTAAATATATCAGAATCACGTGGTGAGTTGTTAGAGCACAACCTGTGCTCACCTGTGGAGTTGCTGATCCAGCAAGTCTAGGAGGAGCCTAGGACTTGGCATTTTGAAGTACCCAGGTCATGCTGGTCCAGGGACTGCACTTAGAAGACAATTGCTTTGATGAAGACAGTTGTTGAACTTGTGCTCTGAAAGCTTCAGGGCAGCAGTTCTAGAAAGGTAATGAACATAATATTCACCTGGGAGCTTGTTAAAATTCAGTGGCCCCACTGTTGATTCTTGACCTTGGTTGAACACTAGAATCACCTGGGGAGATACTGTGCCGGGATCCCACCTCAGACCTATTGAGGCAAAATCTTTGAGGCTGGGACTGGGGAAACATAGTTCTTAAAAAGCTCCTCCAAGGATCTTAATACTGTGGAAGGTTCATAACCACTGCACATCTGATTTTAAAAGCATGTATTTGTGGTCATGGGATAAGCATTGAGAAACATGTCCCAGGCAAGTCTCATGCACTTTGAGAGGGCATTGGGGATGAGACCTGAACCTGGCTCATTTACCACCCACCCCCCTTGCCTCCGGGTGGGAACTCTCGCTTGTACGGTTCCAGGCTTTGCACTTGCTCCTCCCCTGTCTGGAAAGCTCATCCTCTTCTCTGTTCACCAGGTTAACTCTTTCATATCCTTAGACATTAAGCTCAGGGAGCTCCTCCCCCAGAAATCCTTAGATGCCCCTCTTCTGTGCTTTAGGGGACCCACTGTTGTCCTTTTCCATATTGCCCGTTACACCATATGGTAGAGTTTCTTTCCACTTTCTACAGGTCTCCTCTTTAGGTGCCACCAAACCCTAAAGTCAGGGGTGATGATTTTACTTTTTACTTTGTTTGCCCTTACTGAATGTAATCTTTACAACACTAGATGCTCAATGAAATTAAATGAATTGATGTTAATTAAAATCTAAAAAGAGAGAAAAACCCGACTTTATCACTTTGGCATAGTATTCTCTCTTTTTCTCTTTTCCTTTCTTTTAAAAAATAGGAATCAACATACATCTGGCTTTGTAAATAGGATAAGACAGGTTCCTGAGATGAGAGAAAAGCCCTATGTTAAATTAAATCAGCAATAGTACCTTCAGCAATCATGAGAAATGTCTCATTTTTTTCTTTACTCAGATGAGGTCTGCTCTGATACTATGAGATCATTGTAAAAATGTATTTAAAAAAACCCCTACACTTGAATGCCTGCTGCTTTAATTCTTCTCCCTGAAGTTCATCCTGAATTTTTAGGCTGCATTTTCAGAGAGTGTAACCATATGTTCAAACAATTGTTTTGACTATCAAATTCCTTAGCACACTCCCAGAGGTGATCCCTGAATCTTGCAATGGCAGGCAGGAACCTGTACCCATACTGTGGGCTCCTCTGAAAATACGCAGAGTATCAACCTGCTCAGGACAGACTTCAGGTATCGCTAGCCTTCAGGACAGTCACAGATCACAGATCCCTACCTTGTCCTCTCTCCGTGTGGCTCTCTCTTGCCCCGTCATATAATTCCGCAATGCTATGCAACACTGGTTTGCTACAGCAAAGCACAAGTCTTTGAGTTTGAGATGGGAGAGGGAGTGGGACATGTTTTGTTTTGTTTTCAGCCCAGGAGGTGCTCAGTGTATATCTCAGCATCCACATAGTTTATCACATATTTCTCATTCTGTTATAAAAGCTGAAACTTGGCCACAAGTTATTTATAGCCAATAATATCCTATGTCTGGCTAAGGGGAATAAAGTGAATATCAAGGAAAGAAGGAAAACAAATGTGCTGCTTGGTTCTAGGGATTTTTGTTTTTCCTAGCGTCTATAATGGTATGCATGTTTCCTGCTTTAATGAACTTAAGCATTTCTGTATTACTCGGTATAGCTTTATTTTATTTTATTTTATTTTATTTTTTAAAGATTTTGTTTATTTATTTGACACAGAGAGAGAGATCACAGGTAAGCAGAGAGGCAGGCAGAGACAGAGGGGGAAGCAGGCTCCCCGCTGAGCAGAAAGCCCTACAAGGGGCCGGATCGGGCTCTCTGCTCAGCTGGAAAGCCTGCTTCCCCCTCTCACTTTGCCTGCCTCTCTGCCTACTTGTGATATCTCTCTCTCTCTCTGTCAAATAAATAACTAAATAATCTTAAAAAAAAAGAAAACTTATGTACATACTGTGACCTAGGAATACTTACAGAAGAGAATTTATTAAGTAAAATTTAAATTCACACAAATTGAATACATAATTGATGCACTTAGAATATGGAAAATAACAGTTTCGTTTAGATTAGGTTAATTGGGAAAAGATTTCTGGAGGAAATGAATTGCCAATTGCATTCTGAAGTCATTAATAGACAGAAGCAAAGAAGAAAATACACATACAGAGAAACAGAATTCAAGACATGCAATTTATGGCATATTGGGTGGGTAAACTACTCTTCTGAGAAGCATCCTTCCATTCTTTTAGCCAGTGGACATGCAATGAGCACAATTTATACCAGAAACAGTGTCAGTCACGTAATACAGCATTCCTGCCTTCAAGCTTACGGTTTCATGGAGGAGACAGGCAAGTAAAAATATACCAGGACACAATAGGGTAAAAAAAAAAAATCAATTCATTTCCCAGAACTGTAGGATACTGGTAGGAAAGAGAGAAATGAAGTTAATAAAATTGGCTTTGGAGTGCCTACTAACCGTCAGCTAATAATGATGCTTATTTTTATTAATAATAATAATAATGTCAATAATAATAATGTATAATAACTACATCCCACCCCTCTCCTTCCTTCTCTTACTGCCCCAAGACCACTTATGCTATAACTCCTTGCAATCAGGCTTTTGGGCCTGTACCTCTATTATTCTATATAATCAGAAGTCCTCAGGGACTCCTTGGTTGCCCAGCCCCTAGGTTTTTCCTCACTCCCTGGAGTGATCCCTTCTTTAACCTCCACCTCCCTCCCTTTCAGAACCCTTTTTGGCATGCTTCCCTGTCACTGCAGAGACCTCTGGGGTCTCGTCTCATTCCGTTTCCTTTTTCCACCTCCTCAATGCAGGCATTCTTGAGTTCTGTGTTTGGTCATCTCCCTTCTCTTACACATGTTCTCTCTCTCCTGACAGTGTCATCTGCTTGTATGGGCCTCATTCTATATAGGCGATTCCAAATTCTATTTTTAGAATCCTAACTTTTCTTCAGATCCTCCAGTACCCAGCTTTTGCTGAGTAAGTTCTACCTTGACATATTACCTAAGCAACTTCTGTTAATCATGCTTTTTTCCCCTGTATTTTATGATGCTCTGACATCTGGGGCCTTGCTGGCCAGGAGAGACTGCCCTTCCCAGGGTTAACTAAGAGTCTAAGATAGTGTCTGGCGTTTAATAGATGCTCAGTAATTGCCAGGCATTATTTCTCTTGGTTTTACTTTAGTTTCTCCACAATGAGACAAATATACCACTGTTTTAAGAAATAAAAATATAAACTATAAAAATACTTCATCTTTTCCACTTTTCTGGCCTTTACAGAATTACTCAAATGATAAGAACTTGTGGTTAAAAAGAGGGAATAGAGGGGCACTTGGGTGGCTTAGTTGGTTAAGCATCTTCCTTTGGCTCAGGTCATGATCCCAGGACCCTGGGATCAAGCCCTGAATTGGGCTCCCTGCTCAGCGGGAGGCCTGCTTCTCTCCCTCTGCCTACCCCCCACCCCCACTCATGCTCTCTCACATGCTCTCTCACTCTCAAATAAATAAAATCTTTAAAAAAAAAAAATCTATCTCCTTTAAAAAAAAAGAGGGAAAGAAAGACAAGGTTACAGAATCCATGGCTTTCCTGAGAAGCATAAGGAGCTATTTTGCATCTTTTCCCATTTGTTTAGTGATAAATAGATTCATTGTTTATCTATTTTATTATGGGAGAAAATGGGATGTGTGGATAATTGTTTTTCTTGTGTGGGTGCATGTAATTCTATTTTTATAAAGTGCTGATCCTGGTCGATTCTAAACACCTTTAATTTTGAAAGATTCTTTTTTCTCCTAGAATCCTCTTGTACCCACAAAGTTAGTAATGGAGTATCATTTAAATAATATACTGTGGTGAGAACATAACAAAGTGGTTAAGAGAAGCATTTTGAAGGTTGACTTAAAATACATTGATTTTGAAATAAATATACATCTGGTGTAAAGAATGTATTCAACTAAATGTACACATTGGTTTTCCTAACAGATAAGACTTTGGGAAGATATGTATTTTAGTTTAAAAATATTCTAGTTTGAGTTCAGTTGTATTATAGCTTACATAATACTAATTATATGCTGGCTTAGAAATATGTGTTAGTCATAAAATTTTGGCTGGATTCACATCAGAAATCTGATAGGGCAAAGAACAACGTGATTATTCACATGTTTAAAATCTTAAGAAAAACATACTATGTTCCATTTAGTAAAATTGTTCCATGATATTAAGGAGAAACAATAAAATTGTTCCATGAAGAATCTGAGCATTGTTAGGTTCAGAGTGACCAGATTCAGGCTTTATTTCTTAAATATTTAACTGAGCTGGATGGTGATCTATGATCCCCAGCTCTCTGAGCTAGAATTTCTAATAAAACAAAGTGTAGAAAGCATCTATCTCACAAATATTTTTTAATTTCTTTTGATAAAAATAATGGAGATTATTTAATGTAATAGGCTTCTTTTATAATGCTTGCTTTGAAAGATCAGAAAGCCTCCTACTTTAAAAACTATTTTATATTGGGTATTTACTATTAGTAGTTAATAGATATCTGTATTTAAACAAAGGAAGTAATAAACTTATTGAATATCTATTATGTGTTCAAAAAATCGCTTCTCGGCCTTTTGGCTAAGATCAAGTGTATTATGTGTTCAAATTATTCAAGTTAATTTCCAAAATCATGAAATTATCATGGTTATAACTGTTTTTTTCCAAATCTGTCCAGAATTTCAATGCTAAATTCACCTTAAAAATAATAAATACAGGGGTGACCGGGTGGCTCAGTCAGTTAAGCATCTGCCTTTGGCTCGGGTCATGATCCTGGGGTCCTGGGATCGAGCCCCACAACAGACACCCTGCTCAGTGGGGATCCTGCTTCTCTCTCCTTCTGACCCCCACTCATGCTTGCTCTCTCTCTCTCTCTCATGCTCTCTCTTTCTCTCTCAAATAAATAAATAGAATCTTTAAATAAATGGTAACTTATTGATTATTCAAAATAGCTTAGAATCCTAAGAAGTGTGTTCTATTCCCATGTCTGCATTCTATATGTGTAGTACATTCAGAAGTGCTAAGAGGAGTGAAACCATGGAGCTGACGTCAGAAGGTGGGGTATGTGTCTGTGGTAAAAGAAAAATACTGTAAGTTGTGTCTCATTACCAACTTCCTATTCCCCTTAAAGCGATCTTCTTCCTTGCTTTCCCCCCTAGCCTCTTGACTTCTGGCCCTTCCAAGGGCCTGCCTTCTCATTGGCTCTGGGGTGGGGGCTGCGGCTGTACCTCGGCTTGAGCCCAAGTGTTCAGGGAAGGTGTGATTTTGTCCTTTGTGGTGCTAGAGCTCAGCTTGCCTTCCCTCTCTGAGAGAGGAGGGAAGCATCATCTGGCTTCTGTTTACTTTTGATAATTTTATGCACACAAAAACACGGAGAGGGACAGATCTAGCTGGGCATCCAGGCAAGACACAGACCAATGGATTACAGCAAGAGAGGGTGAAGGGGCACCTGGGTGGCATAGTCAGTTGAGACTCTGCCTCTTGGTTTTGGCTAGGATTGTGATCTTGGGGTTGTGGGATGAACTGTGTGTTGGGCTTTGCGCTCAGTGCAGAGTCTGCTTGGGGCTCTCCCTCTCCCTCTGCTCCTTCCCCACCTCTAAAATAAATAGATGCATCTTAAAAAAAAAATAAAGATGATGACACCATCAAGAAGGCATCATCTGTTGTTCCTAATTTCAGTACCCCTCACAAGAAGACCTGGACAATTCATTGACAACATTCCACTGAGAAAATCTTCAAATCCATGACTGAGGCTGAAATAGTCCTTAGACAACAGAGACCAAGAAAAACAGCACTAGATGGGTGAGAGGAGCTGCTACACTCTGATGGCATTTCCCCCTCCCCTAGTGGGGGAGGGGAATCCCTAGCCAGCTCGTCTAACTGCCCCCACCAGGGCAGGAAAGCAAATCTGTAGCCCTGCTTAACTACTGAGTACAGCTCCTAGTCCCTCCTAACCGGTAAGCCCAACCAGAGACTCAGGCCTGATACAAATAAAAAAGTCATAACTAATTAATGAATTATTAAAATATATATGTGATGGAATATTCAGCCACCACAAAGAAAAAAATTCTACCGCTTACAACAACATGGATAAACCTTGAGGGCATTATACTAAGGGACCTAAGTCAGAGAGAAAAACAAATACTGTATAATTTCACTTATATGTGAAACGTGAAACAACAGATTTCTTGGAAAAGAGAGCAGTTTGTTCATTGCTGATTGCCAGGAGGGGGGATGGAGTGGGATGGGGAAAATAAGTGAAGATGGTCAAAGGCTATACATTTCAATTTATAAGATTTTGAAAAGGTCTGGGGATGTAATGTATTAGATGGTGACTATAGTTAACAATATTGTATCATATATTTGAAAGTTGCCAGGAGAGCACATCTTAAAAGTTCTTCACACACACACACAAACCCCCACACACAAACCCCCACACAAGTGCAGGGAGTGATGAATGAGTTAACTAATCTTACTGTAATCATTTCACAATATATATGTATATCAAATCATCACACTGTACACACATAACCTTGCTCTTTTCCCTCTTCTTTTTTCACACTCTCTTTGGCATTGAATTTATTTATTGAACTACAATACCAGGAGGTAGTGGTCATTGACGCTCTCTTAGAGGTTGCCTATCATAGAGTTCTCGTTATTTAAATAGTTGAGGAAGCCTCTTGGTTTTTGCACACTTGTGTGGTTCTCTCTTCTGGAATGTAGGTTGCACAGAGTGATGCTCTTCTAATGAGGAGAATATGGCAGATGTGATAGGACTTTGTTCACAATGTTGGATTACTCAAGGACTGTAGCTTCCCGCTTGGGGGTGCATTCTTATGTTATATGTCAATTACATCTCAATAAAGCTGGAAAAAGATAGAGTCTGTGATATGTATTTCAATAAATAAGCTCAGTTCTCAAAGTAAGTGTGAAAAAAGGAGGGGGGAAGAGCTAAGTTATGTGTGTACTCAATGGCTGGAGGATTACTGAAGATAAATATTTCATTAGATCATAAAACAAGAGAGAGATGGGAAGATATCCAGAATGAGTCTGATATTGAGTCTGGTATTATCATTTTATTTAGATAAATGGTAAGATACTTCACAAGGAAATTTTCTCCCTTTTACCCAATCCTTTATAAAAAATTGTTTTTAATGGAACTGTGTCCCATAGTCCTGTTGACTTTTATATATCCAGGCTTAAATTACAACGAATATTCTCCTTGTCATCTTCAAGAAGAGCACCATTAATTCGCAGTTTTCGGGGTAGATACTAGTGAGTTTTATCTAGTTTTCATTAGTGTTGATACATGGTCAAATAACATCATTTGTTGAATGAATTTATAATGAGCGAATAAAGCACTATCTGAAAGTGCTCACAGGTTACAGAGGCAATCTTTGAAATAATGTTTTCATTTGCTAGTGGGAAGTGGTAGTGGAACCATTTCTTAGAAATACATTTATATTTGTGCATATAAATGATACATATGATATATGTGTATATGTATGTATATATATATCTATCATGTATATGTTATGTAAATGTACACAGGTACATAAATAAGAACTCAAAGCAAATTTAAATAAACACAAAAATTTATAAAAGGCCAAAAAAAGAAAATCAAAGCAGAGGTGATTCAAAAATTCTAATGAAAACACATACGTGATGAAAAAATCTCACTTAAAATGCAAGGAAAAGACAACCTCTATTCCATTCTGAGAACTTTAAGATTAGAGTTGAAGGGGTGGCCTTTTCTTTTAGAAATGCAATGTACTTTCCAAACACCTTTCATTTTAATGTGACTCTGGGTGATATTCCCTAAGATTCTAATGTTTGGGCACTGTAAACATTATTTTACTCTCGTGGTCCACTGAACAACCTCAGAAAAAAAGAAATTTGGCAACTAATCTGTAAGGGAAATGAAGTAATCACCATTTTCCATTTCTCTCTGGATTTCTGACACAAGCCTGCCAATACTGAGTGAAAATGCTTTGGAAAGTAGTAACTGGGATATGAATATAAAGCAATATTATGGCTTTGTCCCTCAATGTTTCCCCAGATCCAGTGTTCCTGAAAGAAAATCTTCCATTCTCCTCTTTTGACTATATGAGTGGCTGTGCCTTCTGGTGTCAGAATTTCTTATTCTGAGGCAGAAGCCTCATCCTCATCAATTAATGCATTTAAATGGATGTGAAAATGTATTCTCAGATTCATTGGAAAGATATTCTCTGACCTCAATTTTTTATACATTTATTCTGGCTGATTCAATTTTTTAATACAAGTTGCCTGGAAATAACCCGAAAAGCTGTCTAATGGTAAGAGGTGAGGTGAAGGAGAAGGAGAAGAAAGCATTATTTTGTGATCTTTACCCAAATTTTGTAACAAACCCTTTGCCACGCTGTATGAATCTAACTAAATCCCCCCTTGGTGTTATGAGTTTCAGTCAGCACATGCCCAGGCTATTTGCATCCTAGGAAACAAATGCAGAGCACATGTCTTGAAACAATTTAATGTGAGAGTGAGTAGTCTGAACTCCAGAGCCAAGAACGTGAATCTTGGCTGTAAACAACAGAGGGATAAAAAAATGTCTACATATAGACGTAGAACATTTGTCTTTAATGTCTAGGCTCTTTCCTTAAAACAGTGGGAAATCATTTCAATGAATGAGAGGAACCTGCCACGTTGTGGTGCTAAGTCCTAGCAGTTTGGCTGCATGTGTTCCACCATGTGACAGGTTTTATAAAATAGAAAATATTGTTGCATTTTTCAACCATAACTAAAGCCATAAGGCAAGGTTTCTGGCTTCATTCACAGCTTACGGAGTGGGCAGGTGGACCAAATGCTGACAAAGAGCAAAACAAAGGAAAACAAAAACACTCGTAATTATGGAAATGTTACCTGATCTAATCCCCCCCCCAACCAAAGCAAGAAAACATTAAAATTTTCTGAATGGTTTTAAGTATGGCATATCTTTTAAAAATTTGGTGAAGAGGATGAAGTTAGGATTTATTCATAATGGAGATTCCATTTTGCTTAGATGTTTTGTTGAGAAAACACAATGATGCAATTAAAAAATACCTTATTGTGGGGGTACATAGGTGGCTCAGTCAGTTAAGTGTCTGACTTCAGCTCAGGTCATGATCCCAGAATTCCAGGATCGAGCCCCACATCAGGCTCCCTGCTCAGTGGGGAGTCTGCTTCTCCCTCTCCCAGTAATTCCTATCCCCCCACTGAAATAAATAAATAAATAAAATCTTTAAAAAATACCTTATTGTATATATTCAAACCACAGAGAATCTTGTCGTAGAGATTCATGGGTAAACTTAAAATATGATAAAGAGAAACTTGTCTCCTTTACTTCACTCTTAAAGAACGCATAGACGGGGGCACCTGGGTGGCTCAGTGGATTAAAGCCTCTGCCTTCGGCTCAGGTCATGATCTCAGGGTCCTGGGATCAAGCCCCACATCGGGCTCTCTGCTCAGCAGGGAGCCTGCTTCCCCCCTTCTCTCTGCCTGCCTCTCTGCCTACATGGGATCTCTCTCTCTGTCAAATAAATAAATAAAATTTAAAAAAAAAAAAAAAGAACGCATAGACGATCCTGTAGGTAGAATGTCACCTTGCTGACTATGTAACTCAGCTCAATAGTACTCACCTTTTTGCAATGTATGAGTAGATATGTTAGAATTTAAGATTTGGGTAAAAGAGCTTGTTAATTAAACTAACCTAAAATCAGAGCTTTGTTTCCCTTTTGATAACATTCACTGTGACCCATGGATGACATCCCTAGTCCCCAGTGACCATCTCAAAAATGTGTGAGCAAGTTTAGAATGTAAGTACAGAGTGAGCTCCGTATAGCTGAATCACACTATGTCTATAAAATTGGACCAGTTACTTAACTCTGAAGCCCCACTTTTCTCCTGTATAGTTATGAAGATAATACTACCATCTACCTCCTAAGATTGTAGCGCTAAAAATTAGACTGAGTGCCAACCACTCAGTTAGCCTTAATAAATGGTACTCTTCTTTAAGTAGATGAAGGCTGGATGATTAAAAGCAAAGTAACTCAAGGGAGAGAATCATTGACAGTGTCCTCACACTTTATTGAGGGCAAACCAGTAAGTAGAGGCAGGGTCAAGATTAGGAGTGAACAAAACTGACTTCTGGCTTCTTTCACCACAAAAATCCCCCTTCTTTATTTTCTGCCAGTTCAAAGCTCAGTAGTCCCAATTTGTTCTTCTCCAAAAAGTTCAAAACAGACAATACAAGAATAGAACAAGATGGATTGAAAAGAGAAAATTTTGGCCCCAAGCCCTGGTAATGTCAGGTCTACTTAATTGTGTTGTACAAATTTAATAGGATTTTTTAAAAATTTAAATTAAATGATTATATGAAGATACATCATTTGGCTATTTATGGTAAAATGTTTATAGCTAATTAAACTAATTTTTCATGTTTATTTTTATATGGTAAAGATTTGCTATGTAATTTATAATACTGTCATTTTTTTAAAAAGATTTTATTTATTTATTTGATGGAGAGAGAGAGAGATCACAAGTAGGCAGAGAGGCAGGAAGAGAGAGTAGGGGAAGCAGGCTCCCTGCTGAGCAGAGAGCCCGATGTGGGGCTCGATCCCAGGACCCTGAGATCGTGACCTGATCCGAAGGCAGAGGCCTCAACCCACTGAGCCACCCCGGCACCCCAGATACTGTCATTTTTAATTTTCAAATGGAATGATGACAAGTGGTTACTCTGAAATTTACCGAGAATAAATAACACAGTTTTCCAAATAATAGTACTTAGTGCAGTAGATATAGCAGTGTATTGGAAACAGAAATGTGGATTATAACAAGAGGTACGATCACATAAAATTCTTTACTAATATTAATATCATTCTCTAAAGAGAAATGCATTTTTTTCTCCATCTTATTAATGGTCCATGAGGAGCTAATAAATACAGACGTTTAGATTCACAAGTACCAAAAATATTTTTATCTAATTTCTATGATGAGAATATTCTCCAGCACAAATTGGACTTTCAGACAGCTTCATGTAACAAGTGAAAAACAAAAGTGTGATTTCAAGAATAATCCTCAAAGTTTAGATGCTAGTGATCTGGAAATCCCATAAAGAATACCCATCTTGTAAAATTTATACCCTTTTCTCTTTTTGCTGAATGAAATGTATTGTGAACAAGCAACCTGTCTCTCAGAATTTTGTCACTTATGTTACCAGCTGGTTGCAATCAATGCAAAGATGAAAAATCCAAAGCTCAAACCATCCATGTGTTCCTAAAATTACAGGGCAGTTCTTAAACATTTATTAATAGAGCTTTCAATGTGTTAGGTGTTAAAGAAATGCAGGTGAGTATCTTAAGACTGTAGGTAATGCCAGAGTTTTTTCCACAGGAGCAATATGTAAAAATGAAAGCCCTGATGTGTTGGTTGAGCTGTGACACATTCAGTTGGTAGAGAATGTGTCAGTTGGATAATTCCGCTATGCTGGCTGGGATGCTGGCCATTGGGTTTGCATAGAGAGCTTGACTGAACTGATAACACAGTTGTCTGAAAGCCTCTCTGGTTCTCCTGTGGCTAAATATCTATATATTTATAGATAAAATCATGATATCACGATATCTCCTATATCGTGATAAAACTTGCACAAGTAAAGACAGGAAGCCCTGTCTTCACTTGCTCTCTGGACTCATTTAATTCGTGGCAAGCATTTCAACCTGAGTTAGAAATATCAGGGTATCAGTATCCCCTATATAAATGACTATAGTGTCACAGCCTCTTAAGAGTTCTGCATTGGTTTTCTTTTTGAGATAAAAAATTTAAAAAGAAACTCGGGCTCTTCAACTGTAGTGTAACACTTAGGTTGGGGCTGGATGTTTGCAGTCATTCTCTAATGGAGCTAACCCTGTGCCAAATCCTAGATTCTTCTTTCACAATAACCCTAAGCCAGATACATACTTCTAAGCATCCCAGTCCATAAAAACACACAAAAACGCGTGTCAGTCATTTCTTGTTTTATCAACTAATATAACATCCCCGAAGGAGTGATGAGCTTGAGAGAATTGCTAGATACTGAACTGTATAAAAATATATATAAGTCCAGCAGTGCAGGTCTGTATGTCTAATAGTGCAGTACATTTGATAAACCTGTACTGCCATTCATTGGACTTAATCTTTTCTTGCACAAGGGGAAATGGTTAGCAAAAGAGTTTAGCATCAAACAGGTTTATTTCTTAAAATATATTTCTTTTCTGTTGCATATTGATTAAGAACTTGATCTCTGAGCTCCAGTAGCCTAGAAATGAATGTCTTTTATATCGTAGAACAGCCAAATGACCTTGGGCAAGTTCTTTATCCCCTCTGTTTCTCGGTTTCCTCAACTATTAAAATAGTAAGAACTGATAGGCGGCTTCTACGAGAGCCTCAATGATCCCTACCTTCTGGTGTTTGCACACTTGTGTGATTCTCTCTTCTGGGGTGTGGGCCGCACTGAGTGACACTCTTCTCCTCAGCAGAATATGGCAGGTGTGATAGGCCTTTGTTCCCAACATTGGGTTACACAAAGATTGTAGCTTCCTGCTTGGCAGTGCATTCTTGTTCTTTCTTAAAACTTTTGCCCTGAGGGGAGCAAGGTGCCAGCTGGGAGCAGCCCAGTTAAGAGGCCATGTGGCAAGGAGCGGGTATCTCTAGGTAATGGCCAGTGAAGAGGCCCAGAGCCTGGGAATATGGGCCTGAGCACGCAGCTAGGCTGTGCCTGATTTCCAAACTCACAGTAACTCTGAAATAGTAATGGTTACTGTTTTAAGCTATGAAATTGGGGTTAGTTACACAGCAATAGATACTAATACAAACTAGGGTAATAATCACCTTATAGGATGGTGGTGATGATTAAGTGTGATAATATGTGAACAGAGTCTGACACACAGCACCATCGCTGTAAATGACAACTGTTATTCCTTCCATTGAAAGGGAATTGCTATGATCTGAATGTTTGTGCCCCCCACATTCATGGTTGGAAACCTGCCCCTCCAGGGTATTAGGAGGTGGGCCCTTTGAGAGGTGATTAGGATTAGTGCCTTTATAAGAGAGGACCAACAGAGCTCCATAGCTCTTCCACCATGTGAAAGTACTAAAGGTCCATAGCCAGAAAAGGGCTCCCACCTGACCATGCCGGCACCCTGACCTCAGACTTCCAACCTCCAGAATTGTGAGAAGTAAGTTTCTGTTGTTTATAAGCCACCCAGTCTGGGCGATATTGTTATAGCAGTCCAAACAGACTTAGATAAAAATGAAAGCTTCTTAGTTTTAATATTTTTAAAACAGAAGAAAGCTAATTAAACAAAGCCTGTTTAATTAGGATAACTGTTTTTCATATTTAACAGCTTTTTTAATTTATAAAGTCTGTTTATAAGTCATATTTGTTATTACTAAAACCTCCTTACATTTTCCTTTCAAAAGAGGGAAAAACTTCTGAGACTAATTTTACGATAGCATCCTGGGATCAAATTACTCAGAACACCCTCTCCCCTCCCCCGGCCCCACCCCAAAAAAGCATATAGTTATCTGTATAACCTACAACCTCCAATCCACAATACCACCCAATATTTTGAGTTGCCTACACTAAAGTTTATCCTTCTCGAGGTAAAAATGTCACTACTGCTCTTTCTGTGTGTGGGGTACAGGACTGTGGAAATTTGTGCTTTGTATTAATTTTATTTATTTATTTATAAATATTTTATTTATTTATGTGGGGGCAGACTCTCCTCTGAGCAGGGAGCCTGACGCAGGGCTCCATTCTGGGACCCTGAGATCATGACCTGAGCAGAAGGCAGATGCTGAATCAACTGAGCCACTGAGCCACCTAGGCACCCCCATATTCATTTTAAAATCGCTGTGGGATTTTGTTACAGCACATTTTTCTGAGTGTTTTTGAAATTTTATCTGGAAAACTTAATTAATGAAAATGACTGGTAACTATAGAATCCACTTATTTTCTTAGACATCTCTTTTACGACAAGAGTTCAGCTCTCAGAAGACAGCTTTGGCAATTGAAAAATACTGATGGGGTCATTTGAGTGTGTCCAACATCTCACACAGTAGGTCATGTTTGAAGATAGAAAAATATAGACAAGAAGAATTTCTTTTGTCTTTCTCTATGGTTTCTTCACCCTTTCACATAGATAGGGGGACAGAATTCCTTTTACATGAAGTGGAAAAATTTGGTATAAGACCAGAATTTGTAAAACCCCTCACACTCTTTAAAGTAGGATATCATTATTCAAGTGCCATAAAAGTCAAGGCAAGTGCCTGGGCTGTGGTTCAGCAAGGATTGTGATCCTTGCTTGTGGATTCCACAAACATTAACAGTACACTTGGGTACACTATTCAATAGGTCAGGGACTCTTTCTTCAGAAAGCCATTAGTGCGCTCCTTTCCCAAGGAGGGGTGGAAATCATGAAGGACAGATCCTAGAGAGGTCACTCTGCCAAGCCCAAACATACTGTCTAATTCATTAGATTGCAATTGCTAAATAATCATTGGAAATTCCCATTTGTTCTTACAATGTTTGCTTTAGGATTTCCATGCACATTACTTTAGAAGAAGCTACTATGTTGCCTTTGGATATTTAGGTAAATGAAATTCACGCCTGGAGAGGCTGTGGAGTGTGAAAAAAAGATACCAATTAACAATTTTCGTTTCTGCTTTTGGCCCTATCTTTCTGTGTGACCTCAGGCAAGTTTCTTAATCCTTCAGAGCCTCATTCTTCTTATCCACAAAATATCTGTCCTCCTTCAAACGGTGTCCTGGGGATTGGGTCTTGTCAATGAGGGGTACATGTGTTTCTATAATGTCATTAAATTCTTGACTGCAAGTTACAGATCTCTAAGTCAAATGAGCATAACAAATAAAAACAACAACAAAAAGCATAGTTTTTTTTTTTTTTTTTGGAGGATATGTGATGTCTCAACAGAAACAGACCAGGTTATACCCATGCCTCAGTAACAACTGTATTCAGCGATTCGAATACTCCTACTTTCACTTTCTTGTGGGAATCTTTATTCTTCTGTTTGTTACCTTTGTTTTGTTGTTGTTTGTTTTTTGCACAAAAGGTTCATTCACAGAGTAGGCAAGAGCTGCTAATAACTCCCAGGCTTTATGGCTTAAGAAGAGTCAGATGCCTCTAAGCCACTAGTGGGGAGATGGATGTGGTAGTTGAGGTGGGAGGAGGAGGTTGTAGGACAGATAACACTGTAGGGCTGCCGTCTGGGAGGGTCCTCGCACCAACTGCTCCAGATTCAGAGGGGCAGGACAGAAAAACTGTGGATTGGTTAGAAGTGTTGCCAAATCATTTAGAAGTACTGCCAGGTCATTTGAAAGAGAGTGCCAAGTGTTGATTCTTAGCCCTGACAGAATGTTTAAATCACCTGGGGAGCTTTTTAAAAACCTAAAGCAAAGTCCTTTGTCTGTTGTAATCAGAATCACCTGGGGAGCTTCTGAAATTTGTAACCTTTTCTGATCTACTCAAACCTAGTCAGTCACTCTCTAGAGTTGGGGAATGGCGGGAACCAAGGACTTGGCAGTTAAGCTCCTCAAGGATTTTTTTTTTTTTTTTTTTTTTTGCACATCGAAATTTGAGAATCATTGCTCTAGATTGGTGATTCCCAAATTGTGATTCTCAGACCAGCCCCTTCAGCTTCAGTTCCCACTTGGGAACCAGTCGGTAGAGCAAACTCTCCTGTCCCACCTCAGACATACTGAATCAGAAAGTCTTGCACTGGAGCCCAGCAACCTGCCTTCCAAAGAGCCGTCCAGATGTTTGAAATGCCCACCAAAGTTTGAGAGCCAACGCTCCAGATGCATTTAATCTCTCCAATGATCCATTTCTACAGAATTTTACAAGTGTATTGATCCTGGGTTTTGGCATTTAAAATATGTAATCACTTTTTCTTTAAACTCTAAATATTTGGTTTGAAAAATGACACTGTGGGCACCACAATGCCATTTCAAAATGCAGTATTGGGACTGCATTTTGCAGGTGGCTTAATCAGTTGAGCATCTGACTCTTGATTTTGGCTCAGGTTGTGACCTCAGGGTCCAGTTGCATGCCTTTGTCAGGCCCCCCGCTCAGCTTTCTCTGCCCCTCCCCACCTATGCTTGTATGTGCCCGTGCTTTCTCTTTCTCTCTAAAAAAAAATTTTTTTTAAACGCAGTACTGCATACGACACATAAAGGTAAATTATCAACATCTACAGAGCTGAGATAAAGATAGCTTTTGTTATGTTTTTGTTTCCTGATTAGTTTCCTCAACCTCTCTGGAGTGTTTTCTTCCCTTCTGTGTGTCTGGGAACTAACTCTCTAATGTCAATTTTATAATTGTCAACATCTTTTTTTTTTAATTTTATTTATTTATTTGACAGAGAGAGAGGGATCACAAGTAGACAGAGAGGCAGGCAGAGAGAGAGGGAAGCAGGCTCCCTGCTGAGCAGAGAGCCCAATGCGGGGCTCGATCCCAGAACCCTGGGATCATGACCTGAGCCGAAGGCAGAGGCTTTAACCCTCTGAGCCACGCTGGTGCCCCAATTGTCAACATCTTTAACCATAGGCAATACAGCTGTGGCTTGAGAAACTTTATCTTTTAATCACCCCCGTTTAAGTCACCGATCCATTCTGAAATATAAGAACAATAGAATACTTCTACTTTAGAATAAAATACTTTGAGTCATAAAATAATATTAAATAAAATTAAAAGTTTAGAAAGCTTTTAAAAACAATTTTGAAATATCATTGCAAAGCAAGACCATAAAGTGTATGTCCTTGTTACTGTGTTTCCACGTAGGGGCAGGAAAACTTCAGAATTCCAAACATGGTAATTTACTGAATAAAGTGGTTACAAAGATCCTAACTTCTCTAATGGAAGATAGCTAGCAAGAGAGTAGTGGAAATACTGAGCAAAAGATAAATAAATATCTGAAAACACACATGTTTATACCCTAAACCTATTACCTTTGAAAATTTTAGAGATTAAACAAGAATACACAAGTTCCCAGTCCATTAGCCAGTAGAGCAATGATGTCACTACATTTTAGGTGGCCTTTGGGGACTTCTGTGTACATTGATGGGAGAAAAGGAATATGAAAGTAAGTAATGTCTTAGTACTGCGAAAACAATTTTGGTCTCAGAGATATTGGGGGCTTTTAGGCATTCCAGAACTACAATTTAAGAATGGTAAATTGGGTCAAATTCATATCGTTCCATTCAAATCTGCCACTCAGAAACCTGACCAAGCATAAAGTGCCATGGTAATAAAAAAGGAATGTGTGGCTTGTACCAGGGACATGTGATCTTGTCAGAGGAGCAAGCCTAGAGGCAGCTGAGGTATCCTAGAAAGCTATTTTTTTTGGAATATTTAACAAAATATTATGACCTTCTTGATAAGGAAAAGTGATTAGAAGAAACAGACCTGGGGCACCTGGGTGGCTCAGTCGTTAAGCGTCTGCCTTCGGCTCAGGTCAGGATCCCACCCCGCATCGGGCTCCCTGCTCAGCAGGAAGCCTGCTTCTCCTGCTACCATTCCCTCTGCTTGTGTTCCCTCTCTCGCTGTGTTTCTAGCTGTCAAATAAATAAAATCTTTAAAAAAAAAAAAAAAGAAAAAGAAACAGACCTGCTTAGAGTCTATATAAGAAGAAAGCTTTAATGGTTGAGAAAGGGTCTTGTAACCAAGGGAAACAGAGGGAGAAAGATGAAAAGTATAAGCAGAGGATGATACAGAAACCTATAAAAGAGAAGTACTCAGCAACCCAAGGGAAACAGAAAGGGGGGAGAAGGAGTAGGATGGAGAGAGAAAGTGCAAAGGGGACCTCGAATCACTAAAGAAATCATACATGTGAATTAATCATAATAAACATTGGTGATATCAAAGACATATAAAACTCAAAAGGTTAAATGACTAAATAGGTCTGTGAAAGAAAAGGAGCTCTATAACTTTTTATAGAAGTAGGTAATGTAAAGAGAAAAAATATTCGGCTTGGAAACTCAGTGTGAGACCCCTGGGATAGTCAGAGAGGAAAACCATACAAATGAAAGTTTTTGGTATAAGAACAACCATGTGGGTTTTTAAAAAAAAAAAAGGTTTGTGAGGTTTGGGTGGACCAGTACATGATAATTATGAATAAATGAAGGGAAATTGGGTTTATAAAAATGAATGTCTATCATTCAAAGAATTGGAATGTTGGGGGAAACTCTTAAGGAATGACTTTTAGGTAAACAGAAAGGGGGAGAAGGAAAAACTTAAGGAAAAACTCTTAAGGTGACTTTCCTCCACACTCAAGAGGTGATCTTAAATTTCATCAGCTTCAGAAAACACGTCTGGGCATGCCACATCCCAAATCCAGGGAACTCAAGATCCTTCAACTGCCCAACCCTACTGTTGAGGTCTTCCATCTTACACCCCTTTCTTACCTGTGGCCTCATTTCCGTCTTTCCCCTACCAAACCTGTGAACCACTTGGAAGACAAAAGAGCCATTTGTGTAACAACAGACTAGGGTACAGTTTTTTGATTTTCTAAGACAATTCAAATCCCATATTATCTTTGTGGCAAAATTTTAGCATATGAATTCTTATATGGTCCAACAATCAATTTGTCAACAGAATAACGAAAAGCACAATTAGGTCTAACAGTGAATCACCGTAATTGAATTTGTTTCTCTGTTACTTGTGTCGGCAAATAATTTCATTTCATGTATTTCTGTATGTCTTATAAATGCCATAATACATAACTGTTATTGCTTTAACCAAAAAATGATTATTTTAGATTAAAAATGGCATTGTATATTTCTGGGGCTCTTCCTCTCTGAAGGTTAAATCTTCCACCTGGAATAATTCCCTTTTCCCTCAAATTCCTTTAGTATTTCTTGTAGTGCACATGTGCTGGTGACACATTGCCTCAGATTTTGTTCATCTGAAAATATCTTTATTCCACTTTCAATTTTGACGGATGTTTTTGTGAAGTATAGAATTTGAGATTGATGTTTTCCCCCCTTACAGTGCTTGAAGATATCCCTCCAGTTTCTTCCGGCTTCCATTATTTCTGATGAGAAGTCAGCTCTAATTCTTATCATTGTTTCTCCAAATGTACTGTGATATTTTGATCCTGCTTTTTTTTTTTTTAAGGTTTTCTGTTTTTTGTTTTTAAAGACTTAGCTGTTATGTGCCAAGGAATGGTTTTCTTGGCATTTATCCTAAGTTTTTCTTCACTTCTACAGTGGCTTGAGGTCTTTGACTGGTTTTGAAAAAAAAATCTCAGCAATAATCTCTTCAAATAATTCTTTAGCCTGATTTTCTCTTTTCTCTATCTGGTATTCTAATTGTACATGTATAAGACCACTAATTATTGTCCCACAGGTCTCTGAAGTTCTTTTTCAACTCTGTGGTTCAGTTATTATTATTACTATTGACCTATCCATGATTTTTCTAATTATTTCTTTTACTGAATCTAGACTGTTAAGCCTGTCCAACAAATCATTAATTCAGATATTGTATTTTTACTTCTAGAATTTCCCTTTGTTTCCTTATGGAGTCTTCATTTCTCTGTTAAAATTCCCCATCTTTTCCTCTAACTTCTTTAAAACTTTTTACTTAAATGCTCTCATATGTTAATTTTTACATGTGGATCATCTGTAGTTTTGCTTCTATAAACTTTTAAAAATCTCAATTATGGGCCATATTATCTAAAAACTGTATCATAATATTTAGATGTGGCAGATACTGTGTTTAAAAGTCCCATAGATGCTAGAATGAATCTTTTCTCCAGAGAGGTCCTGCTTTTTCCTTTGTCAGATACTTAGAGAAAGAGAATGTGTTTTTCTGATCCAGTCAGGAGTTGAGCTAGATCTGAGGCGGGGTTACAACTTCATTAAGTTCAGTTCACCTCTTGTGTCAAACATCCTCAGGGCAAAATCTGTCCTATGTGTATTACAAGCATCTCTCTCCAGTGAAACTTTGGGATCTAAGCACCATTAGGACTGCAAGAGATCTTTCCTCACGTTCTAGCTCAGCACTGAGCATCCTGAACCCCGACGAACTTGCGGGATAGAATCAGTGGCAGTTGCAAGGAACTATTTCTGCCTTTGAAACTGCTCTAGATTCCAGTCCTTCAAGCAGATTCATGAGATTTCTAAAAATTTTGTTGACTTCTCCATCCCAAGCATACCAACCCTCCACTCTCCCTGGAGTTTGAGAGGCAAGATACTCTGCTTACCCATGCCCAGACGTGGAGGTTCCCCCTATGGATGAAAGTGGTAGCTCACCTTAGATCAACGAGGAAGAGCTCACCCCTCTTCACAGATTAGTTCCTTTGAGTATACATTTTAGTGGTGGCTTAATATATGTGTACGTATGTATATGTGTACATATGCATATATATCAACAGTCTGTTGTTACTCTTTATATCCTTGATATAAAGTTTCAATAGAATGATGACTACAGTTTCAATAGAATGATGACTACTCAAAAACAGAATATATTAATGAATTATTTTCTTCTTTTTTTTTTTTTTTAAAGATTTTATTTGTTTATTTGACAGAGAGAGAGAGAGAGCACAAACAGGCAGAGAGGCAGGCAAAGGGAGAGGGAGAAGCAGGTTCCCTACTGAGCAGGGAGCCCAACTCGGGGCTCGATCCCAGGACCCTGGGATCATGACTTGAGCTGAAGGCAGATGCTTAACCGACTGAGCCACCCAGGTGTCCCATTAATGAAGTATTTTAAATCTTTCTTATTTTGGGTCCATTTGAGCCATTTATAAGAGTGTTCTCATCTCATTTTTCTGTGTAAGACCTTATTTGGTTATCTAAACCATCTAAACCAGAAAGAAATACTTCTGGCAGTATTTTTAAACTTTGGGTTTCAAAGAAGATATTTGCTGGAAGTGTTCACTTTCAATTCTTTCTGCTTTGGTTGCTGTAGGGTTATTTATTGATCACTGGAATCTCTATGCTGCAGTTTCAAATCTATTTTCAGGGAAGAAAAAGAATTTAAATCTGACTCTATGATACAAGCATAACTGAGATGTATAAAATTAGAATTAAAAAGAGGACAAATTTGGGGAAGTCCTACTATTTGAAATCACTGATAACCTTCCAAGGTGACTTAGGAAATGTCTGGACTTACTTAGAAGGCATTTGCTGATAAGTCAATGCACATAACGTCTGGGGTCGCCGATACATTCCATTTTAATGTAAGAGGAGAGGACATAAAAACCTAAGCCTCTTCATGGCTGAGACTCACAGACCCAAGTTATAGCACTTCAGAGAAGATATATTTATTCCAGTATAGCTAATTTGGAAGATCAGGAAGCTACATCATAGTTTACTTCTTTTAAAATTTTTATTTGTTTAGATTAAAAACCCTAGTTAAATTATAGTTTAAATGTTGTTCACAGCAAGATTGCACAATAAAACCATTGAGTAGCAATCTGAGTTCTCTGCAGGGCAAGATACTGGGAAGTAGTAAGACAGCCCCCAAATTCCACTTTGTTCCTTTTGCATTATTTAATTATCTTCTGGGCCTTAATACTCTGGCCAGCAATTATTGCTCTATCTCATATAAAAATTGTTCATGGGCCAACCGGAAGAAAACTCCCACATACTTCAATCTTGCCAAATTACAACAAAGCTGTTTCAGAATAAGAACAACTGAAAAACATATTAATTCTCAGAACAGAATGCATGCTCTCACTTCTGCTTAATACAATAGCAACTTTGTTTTTTTCATGTGTTTTCTTGGTTCCTATAGGTACACTTGGTATGAAAACTCCAGTTTGGCTTTTCCTGGGGTTTGATGCAGATAAAAACCTAAATAGGAAGTCTTGGGAAGGCACACAAGGGATTTGCTCACAGTGTTCTAGAATGCACCACCTGAAGGCTATAAATCACCTGAGGAAGAGAAAAGAATTATTGACTTAAGGATGAGTGAGCAATTGGGGGAATCCTCTTAGCCTGAAAAAATGGAAATTTTCCATGCACTACTTTTCCAGCTTAATTTCTATTTGATCATCAAACCCTGCAGTATTTTAAACAGATATAGATATTGAGTTAGGCTCCAAGTGGGTATTAAGCAGATTCTAATTTTTTTTAATCACGTGGCTACATATCATCTTGTGTTCTTTTTTGCTGATGAACAGAGAGAATGTTTGGAGGCAAGGAAATGAAGGTGTGATGCTTTTGTATGTTAAACAAAAAACTTTATTCCTTACCAACATACTTTCTACATTTGTTTATCTAGTTAAGAGCATGTGGAATTAGGCCAGTATTAGTAAAAAACATGGTCATGATCCCTAGCCTTGGAGTTCCAGTGTACCTTACTGCTTTTTTTTCTTTGCTTTTTTTTTCTTTTTAAGGCTGCTGATGGCACTGAGGAAAAAGCTTAAAAATAGAGCAGAAAGCTCTGGGTTTTGTTGTTGTTTGTTTGTTGTTGCTTGTTTGTTTGTTTTACAATTGGGCAACAAGAGTAGACTTTAGTTGTAATGAATTGCCAAAAACTGTGCTCTAGTTTTCATTTTATCCTAAAGGATCTGAATTTGGATAAGTAGTCACTGTTTCTAACTACTGTGAATATTTCTGTTAAGTTCTACAGTATAACTGTGGCATTTCCCAAGAGATTAATGTTTCCTAAGAACACATTTAAAATGTGTTGATTGATCAGAGGGAACGAGGGGATTGTACAATAAATCTAGAAATGACCTCCTTGTACATTCTAAAAATGGTATTTGGAATCACAAGAATTTTTTCTTCGTATTTCCTTTCTCAGTTTTAAAAACGTTTTAGCATAGTAGTATGTCCTAAAAATGACCTAACTTTGCTGAGCACTTATGCATCAGTCACTCAGCTATGCACCTCATATAATTTATTCTATCTTTACAGAACACCACAAGGCAGAAACTATTAGTTTTTCTGTTTCCTAGTGGAATAAACTGAAGCTCACCGATGTGACCAAGAATTCAAATGTGGCCTGGTTGCTAGGCCCACACTCTTGGGCTTCCATGGAGGTGCTCTTCTTACTGCATATTTTATTTCCAGAATAATAACAAGAAAGGTTTTGGAGATTCTTTTTCGTAAGGCCCTAGGAGATCAACACAAGGGCGCATTTATGACTATAAAGGCAACTGACAATTGGAGATATTTTAGTTACTCCCACAGCAAGTAGCTGGAGAGTTACTGGATGGCTTCTTTTCCATTTGTCCTCTGGTCAGCCACTCACAGTTAGTTACGAAAATACCTCATTTGGAACAGTGACCCAGCAGGCAAATATCTATTCAGAAATTAGATGAATATATTAAATGGTTTTTAGAATAATAGACCAAATAAATTGAGAACCACATCAATCGTAGAGAAGGCAGCCAAATGTAGGATTATGTAAAAAATTCTCATTCGAAGGAAGGTTTCAGAAAGTAGCTTCAGATAACCACACATACTTTGATGATTGAGATTTTAGGATTCAAAACCTAGCTTTAGAAATCCACTCGGTGTCACCAGGGAAAAGGCATTAAGCTATTTCGTGGGAGGCAATTTGAGACGTGCTGGCTTGGTTCTACTAGTCAACCTCACCACTGAATGTCTGTTTCATGTGCTACAGTCAATTGAGAACTTGCCCCGTGTAAAAAATATGTCATAAACATCTTATCCTCTAAGATTGGAGTTGCTTTTAGAATATTTTGCACATCCTCATAAGATTGATGGAGTTTGAGTAGATTATGAATGTGTGTCTTGAGAATACTGTATTTTAATTTTAATTTCACTGAATCAGATTCAATTTAGCAAAACAATGTGGGCTGAAAATCATTACAGTAAACTCCCAGATTTAGTGAACAGATAACCCCTCCAGTCAATAAAGTGGGTCTTAACTATAAATCTTGTGCTTGTAATAAGAGAACTATAGTAAATTCAAGGGCTCAGTAGCTATGGCAACTGCAGATTTCAGTCAATACCCTTTGATCTTCAACATTAGATAGTCATGTCTGATTGCCGCACACAATCCTTTTCCCCAAAGAGGTCAATATGTTCTTGCTGAAATACTTCAAAGTATTCTGGTCCTTGGAAATGCCTAGGGGTTTTTATATTAGTTACTCCCATTTTTGATCAATAGTCCTACTTGAAAAGTTATGTGATGCTTACACAAACACACAAACACAAGCCTACATAGAAAATATAACTTGTACATATGTACGTGTTCTTTGTGGAGGATGAACATCGTTGAATATTTATGCATATAAATCCATATGAAATACACACAAACATACGATGCATTATATATGTGTTTTATATAAATGTAACCATAACTGAAAATAAAAAGCCCAAGAAAATATTAGTAGTAGAGATTTTTTTTTTTTTTTAAAGATTTTATTTATTTGACAGAAACACAGCGAGAGAGGGAACACAAGCAGAGGGAATGATAGTGGGAGAAGCAGGCTTCCTGCCGAGCAAGGAGCCCGATGCGGGGCTCGATCCCAGGACCCCGGGATCTGACCTGGGCCGAAGGCAGACACCCATCGACTGAGCCACCCGGGCGCCCAGTAGTAGAGATTTTTTTAATAATGAAAACATATTTTAAATAATGGCCTCAAAATGATTGGAGGCAATTCCAGTACTATTGTCACTAATATTACTAATTTAAAATAACAATGATATCTGTATTTAAGTAAGTCTGCTTAAAAACAATAACTTAAAAGGGGCAATTTAAGAATGTGTCTTAATGTACTTATTAATCATCCCATTTTTAGCTAAATATTCAATGAACATTTTATTGAAATTACATTTTATGTGAGGTACTTCTAAGTCCTACAGGGAATAAAATAGCAAATAAAATATAGCTTATGGTATCAAGAAACACACAGTACCCAATTAGGGCACATAAGTCCCATAAAAAGAACACATACAAGAACAGATACATTAGGAAGTACAAATTAATGCTCTGAGTTCTCCAGAGGTAGAGGTGCCTTTTTGCAGCAGACATAGGAGGAAAGCTGCCTTCACAGAGGAAGTAGCATCAGATCTGGGCCACAGAGTATATGAATTGCAACAATATGAATGTGGATACGGATGATTTCAGCGGAGGGACTAGTGTGCATAAAGGGGTGAAGGTAGGAAGAGCTGGACATCCACTGGACAAAGGTGTAACCTCCAAGGGTGCAGAGTGGGCATCTAATGAGAGGATCTTGGCCAATCAAATCACCTGAAAGAATACCTTAGAAAAGATAAACTTTAGATTTACAGGAATGCCATCACAAAGATAAAGAGATTAAAATTGAACATGCTTTGGGCTATTTTTTTTTTTTTTATTAGAATCCTAAAAAATTCTAAAAAATACTTCTCATCCTGAAATACCAAAGCATTCTCGTGGGTATTATGGTAGAAAAACAATTGAGTTTTGCCTGTTTTTGGAAATAATTTTTAATAGTGGTCCTTTAGAACTCCTTTCTTTCCTTCCTCCTTCCCCGCTTCCTTCCTTCTTTCTTTTTTTTTTTTTTTAGATTTTTTATTTGACAGAGAGAAACACAGCGAG